>CM041748.1:1323288-1956183 GCA_023373885.1 Hestina assimilis | reverse complement strand
GAGGCAGGCGGTGCTTCAGCTTGTAGGTCTTGCGCGAGGCCGCGTCTAGAACATACAGCGCCGCGTCCGAGGCGAGCAGAGCGCGGGGCGCGGCTTGTAGCCTCGTCGGTCGTACTTGACCGCCTCGCACGAGTACTGAGGAAAAGATGATCTGATCAACGTAGTGTTAGATAGAGGTTGCCTATATAAACTTTTGGTTATTAAGCCCGACATTGTCTTTTTATTCAGTGTCCTTCGAAGCAACGACACGTTCTGCTTAACTGATTGCTTATCGACCTGTGTTTGTTACAAGTTTGTCTGGGTCTGAGAATAATCGTATGCTGTAGGAAATATTCTGTTCATTATTATTCTAAATATACTTACAATGAGCTTTTCGCCCGCTGGCCAAGCTGGTGATGCCATGAAGGTATTCCTTAATACGCGTTGTTCTTCCGTCAGACGGTCTTCAACAAACCTCTCATGGATGCTGCCAGGGTAGCTGTTCTTCTTGCCTAATATAAAGGTATAGCGAAATTATCTTAGTATTTCTCTGTCTCGTTGATGAAAATATGTTTAATTTATGGACTATAGGAATAAAAAAACCCCCGACAGAGGTCGGATTTTTTTTCATCTTGATGTATGTATAAATGTGAATATATTTATTTAGTTACAAGATTATTACTTAACTGAGATGTTGAATATAATTTTATGTATGTGTAACAAAACTAACGATTTATCAGCAATATTTTTTACGTGTGCACTATATCATCTTACCCTTAAACATCTTCTCGGCTAGCACCTTTAGTTCAAACTGCTTCTTGTTATCCGGAGTAAGAGCCAGCCGGTACTTCCTGCTGAGGTGCAGGCGGTGCAGGCGGTGCAGCTCGCGGGACGCCTCCTGGCAGGTGGCGGGGCAGGCCGGCCAGGAGAGGTCCAGCACCTGTGTGGGCAGGCGCGTGGACAGGCGTTTGAGCCAGTGCACCTTCGCTATACCGAGGAAACGACGGTTCTCAACTGTTTCGGGACCGTTTCTTGTGATGAAGCCTGAAAGTAATTGTATTGAAAATTTTAGTATTTGTATTTATGGGTTAAACATTTTAACACTATATTTATGTGTCCATTAGAATTAGAATTTGAAATACAAGCTAAACACTTGAAAATACTTGTTTGCCTTGGATTGGAAATCACAATTTTTGGTTAAAATACATAAGTTTTCCATATAAGTTTTCCGTCCAATGTTACCCGGCTTATAATATACATATACTATAATATAAACAAACACCATTTATGAAAACTTTAGTTTTTTCAAAGGCGTTACAAGTATTCCGATTGCCTCACCAAAAAGTTCGCTTGCGCTAGAAGGGGTACGACAATAGCTCAAGGGGCTGAGGCTTGAACCCGCCACTCTTGCGTTAACGGAGCGGCGTCGGTTCTTCTAACGTTGAGCTATTGAGTCTTCAAGTTTTACAACTAACCTTTAACAAACGCCCTGATCACATCAGCAGCTTTCCGTCTTCTCTCCCTCAATCTCTGGGCGAGGAATCTCCTCACCCATTTTTGTATGATGATAGCGGATTTTCTCATCTTAAGGTATTGCTTCCTCTGCCAGTATCCTCTCCAGCGGCTTTGAATGATGGTGGCGATGTCGTTCTTCTTTATTTGGTAAGCGTCTTCGGTTTCGAACAGCGTTTTCGGGAAGCGGATGAAGATTTTCGTGCTGATAGAAGAATTGTTATTGAATTATTTTGATATATTATTGATGATGAAAGTTCTCATAATTAAAAGAAATATTTGTTACGCAGTTTTAGCGTCTAATTTCCAAGATTTTATAGGAAATTAAACAATATAACTGCTTCAAATCCAAAAACCAAAAACGTTGCGACATGATAAATAATATCCCATTCTCGAATTAATAATGCCTCTGTATTTCCGAACAGATACAATCTGAACCTCTAAAAGGTGCGAGTACTCGTGCTTCTTATGAGTAAGCTCGGTCTACCATAGACTTCATCTATGCTGCGCTCGATGCAGGTCAAGAGCTTACCCATTTTGTAATAAAAAAAATGTTTTGCTACTCACTTGCCCATCCTGTATTCCTCTCTTTCATAGTGCAATGATTCGACTAGTTTCTGTACGCCCTCCCTAGCGGGTCCACGGAAGTTCGGCCACGTGTCAGGGCTCAGGCATTTGTATCTGATGTATATATTTTCAGAGTTATATATTGACGAAGAATATTCAGTGGCGGATTTACCAGCAGGCTGAGTAGGCTTGAGCCTAAGGCGGCAGATTTTTGGGGCGGCAAATTTGGGGACCGAATTTTTTTGCTACCGCATAGAACGCTGCACACTCAACGGCCCCCATTAGGGTAGTAATATCCTGTGTCGGGGGTCCGGAAACCAAAAGATTTCTGCATGACCGTTTTCTGATGTTTTACAGGTAGAAATCTGCAACTTTACCATTTGCCGATGACTTTGCCCTCTCACTTGTCGTTGCACTAGTAGCAAAAGGCCGGGTATTTGGTTGCAGATTCCTCCCCGTCAACAAAAAGGACATGACAATTATGGATGCAAGGACGGCAAAACACTCACAGCCGATACCTTGAAAATTTGTAAATCCACCACTGAGAATATTTGAACGATTTAGTATTTTGAAGTATTAATGCAAATAAAAATACAATGATACCCAACCATTCTTTAGAATTTAGCATCAGATATAAATTTTCTATTAGATAATATTTTTATAAATTAGTCAACAACTTTGAATGTCTCAAACAAAATGAAATTAAGGATATAATACTCATAGACTAAATGGTAGTTTGGTTTGAAAAATTTTCTATGCATATCTACTTTTTCTTCATGAGTATGAACAAAAACATTAGGACCTTTCTTTAGCCTATGTAACTTTCCATTAGTCTCTGATATTATCTGAGTTACCGTTCAAGGAATGCTTCGTATGTTCGTCTGTAAGCGAAGCCGGCGCGTCGCACGCGCAGGTTCTCCATCAAACCGAGATACTTCACTTGATGAGAGACTAACTTGTCATCGAAATGCACTGTAACATATTCTTATGTCAGCTTAAGTTTCTAAGAATAACAAAAATGTGTTGCTTAAACATGCTATTTAGTTACTTAAGTAGGTATATTTAAATCTTATTAAGTCAATATGTTAACGCATGGCTAAGTATCGTGTGACTACAGCTATAGAACTTATTTAATACGTTGGATTAGAACAAAAATATTTGAAAAGCTGTCATTCTAACGAAGCGTCACATTGATGGTAGCGCGATCGTTACGTCATTATTTCATCACGCAGAAAATCATCGTCATACCATATAATGGACCTATAGTTGAAATCCGACGAAGTAGTTAAAGTTGTGTGCAATTTATTATTTTGTTATCTAGTATAGTGATTAAAAGCATTGTTTATTATAATAAATTGTTCATAAAGTCATAAACCGACTTAAATCTATAGAAATGATGAATGAAATTCTATTCTATATCTTGTGTTCGCAGCTAAACATAATCATAATATATTGTCATATTTACTGTTTAACATTTCATTGCGAAAAGACACAATAAAGATTAAATTAGCGCCCCAACTTACTAGGAGTCTTGAAATCATTTGGCTTGATACATCTGATGTACGACGGTTCCTTACTGCTCAGGATCTTGATCAGTTCATTCAAAGAATTCTTGAACTGAGTAATAGCTGTCTCTGGACGCTTCTTGCTTGCCAAATTTAGATCCTGGAAATTTAATGAAATAACCTTTCAGTTGCGTACAGGATGATTTATTTGATCTTCAAAAACATTTTAGAGGTACAATAAATTGCAAAGAAAAAAATGCTGGTCTAAAATAGACCTATCTCGATCCTATCGATGCTAGATGTCAATTAATCTGCAAAAAAATCTAGCATATAGGATCGTTTCTGTCATCGTAGTCTTAACATTGTAATCGTATATAAAGGTCCTGAAGTTAGCGTTCAAGTTAAGTCTGAACAACTTTACAATATTAAATGAGATATACAATGATTTGATACCTTAAAGCAAAGTCCAGCAATGTTATTTCCACTGGAGGCCATTACACTCTGCAGGTCTCGGAACAAGAGGTCATTGTTCTTTTCTATGAAGGTGTTGACGTTGTAGGTCACTTCGCCCGCGTAATGAACCAGGCAGAACTCCTGTGATTGAAAAATTGAGATGAATACAAGTATAACAATAGGATAATATTTATATAGATAAGGAAAAAAAATCAATTCTATGATCGTCGTTATTATGGCCGCGTCGGGCGTTGTCTTTGTGAGTCTCCCAACAATGTCTCGGAAAGCTGTCTGCCCCGGTTGTTATCATAACATCTGATAATCGTTATTTTTTGATATCTAATTTGCTCTTATTCAATGGGTTACTAGTTAAGGTTGCGGAGGTCAAATATTAACCGCTCTATATAAAACTAGTAACCTGTCAAATCCAAATAAGAATAATGGTGGGAAGAAGAACTTTTAGAAATACTCACATCACGTCCCATAAGTTTCTGCGTTTTCGAGTCTACCTTCTGATGCGACTTGTAGTGCGCGTGTCCGTCCAGACGTTGAGATAGCTTCTCGAGGAAGCTGAGGTCCGTCGCGTCTCCGGGACGAAGGCATTCGTCATCCAAAATAGATATTATACCTGTAAAAAATATTAATAAAGTAAGTGATTCGTCTCATTATATTGCTTATCATACTAATTTAAAATATACTTTTATCTGAATTATACTTGTTATTCTAATATTGATTAAGTTTTTACCAGTCATATTATTAATGTATTTTTATAATACATATAGAAGGGGTGGTTTTATGGCGTATAATATGACTTAAAGGTTTTAAAATTGAAGCGTCATCTAACAAGTGGCTGGAAAATAAATCATTGAATGTCATTGGTCATATGGACCAATGACATTCATAGTCATTCCTAGTCCCATTCTTACTCTAACTTTTCTCACTATAGCCGGCATTAGTTTATCCTTCAATTCAAAATTTACTGTCCTGTATATATAAAGCTATTATTAATATACATTTTTCAAGACTTTTATTTTAGTTTCTCCTATTTCCTCTACCGAAAACAAATGTAACATACCTACACTTATTATAATTATATGGACCGGCTCTTTCATATAAACAGAATGTCAGACTCGCTGGTGCTCCTTTGTCAATCAACATCATTGCAACGAAACGAAGATAGTCACAAGCTTACAACATAATCGAATAAAGTAAGCGTCACAAAGTAGCAACATAATCTATTAAAGTTAGTTCGTGGCTAACTTCGTGTTGAATTACGGAGCACCGCCACCGACGAATCTTTGGACATTTTTCTGTATGGAAAGGCTGATTCTTAGTTTATAGTAAGTCAATGATGAGGTACCTCTATGCCTCTCTTCAATCAGGTCACAAATGATAATGTTGTTGAAGTATTCAACCGGTTCCCATTCAATGCCCTCTCGTAAGTATTCTTCTTGTTCGGATTTCAGAGTCAGCTGGATGAACAACTGCTGGAGTTTCTCGTTACAGAAGTTAATGCAGAATTGTTCGAAACTAGAATAAGTTTAGACTTGTTTATTCAATTGTATCGCATATATATTTTCATGTTCCTTGTATTGTAGGTGACAGTCGTCTACGGTTTTTGCAACTATGTGGGCAAACAAGCATGCGGCCCACATGATATTAAGCGGTTGTCGTATCCTATGAGCGTTTGCAACACCGTTTGTAGGAGTCATTCACGCATTGCAAACTCGTCTTTCAAACTTGTTGTTGGATCTTTCAAACCGAAGTACAATAATGCTAAATACACTACTACTTTGCGGTGCCTGACACTGGTGGTAAACTAGCCGACTTCTTGCAATAAAAGCCTTACCACCATTAACACTATAATTTTTCATTACCACTATATAAGAAGATTTTTTATAGTACCAAAATAAAAATATTTTAGTGTCATGTTCGTGACAAATTTGATATCAAACAGTATGTAACAGTCGTGAATTTTGCTATTGTTTCGTTAAGGAGTGCTTCTGATTTTTCTATTTGTCAAAATATATTTTGATTTTATAATCTTAGTTAATTTCTAACTTACCTATTCTTCGGGAAAATTTCAAATCCATAAATATCAAGAATTCCAATGACAGATGCCCTCGGATCCTTATCTTTAGGAGCTAGTGAGGAGTTGAGTCGGGAGACCAGCCAGCTGAAGTGTTTGTCATATATTGCCTTGGCGAGAGCGTCTCGTGCGTACTTCGCTTGTTCCATGTCTAAAGGTGTGGTGACAACGTCTCCACGAGCCTCGATGGTGCGACTGGTGAGGGCTTCTCGGAGTCTGGTGGCGTTAACTTTCAATAGCTAGAAGATGATAACTAGATTAATACAGTGTGTGATCCTAAGTCAGAAAAAAACATTTATTCATATTTTTAAAAATGTATGGGTTGTTCATAATTTCAGGGTATAAGCTTTTTGAAATACAGTATCCTAATTTATAATTGCAATAATGCGGTTTAAGTCTATAGATTTCTGTAATCCTTTTTTTTTTTTTTTTTATGTTAGAAGTTGGCAAACAAGCATACGGCCCACCTGATGGTAAGTGGCTGCCGCAGCCTATGAGCGCTTGCAGCACCATTAGTAGGTGCCACTCACGCGTTGCCAACCTCGAGATATTAGTTCTTGAATCTCGTTCGCCCAGTAATTTCACTAGCGTACAATGCCCTTCAAACCGGAACACAGTAGTGCCTAAGCACTACTACTTGGCGGCAGAATATTGGACACTGCGGTGGTACCTACCTAGCCGGCCTCTTGCAACAAAAGACCTACCACCAGTGTGACTGATTGCACTGGTGGAATAATCTCTGCTGTGACAGAGGTTATCCCAACAGCGGGCGATGGGGTCGTCACATCTCGACGCCTTTAACGATACATATTTCCATAAATTACACTTTCAATAGAACGCTTTCGTAATTCTTTATACGGATTTAATTTTAATTAGTATTATGGTTCATATAAGTTAAATTAAAACACAATTGGTTGCAAATTTAAATTTTAAAACCCCCAATCAACATCACGTCATCAATAGTTGTTTGTAAATGGTCTTAGATAATTTTATGATAACTAACCTCAGCTACGTTTACACTATTGGCATCGTGTGTTAGTATCTCAGCATAGCCCTTATCATTCTTCACAAACTTCACGTTACCAAGGTGCAGAACACTGGCGACTATCTCGAACATCTCGTTCTGCTCCTCTTCAGCTATCTCTATAACCTTCATCGCTCCTTTAACAGCTCTGAACTGTTCGGCGTCATCCATTTTTTGGCTGCTTGGAGTTACCTGGTCGAGGATGAATAAATATGTTAAAGCATAGGAGAGCATTGTATCGGAGCCCTTCTTCTGTTGCTTTCTTTTTTTATTTGTCCAGGCTAAGTTAACCTTTAAAAATCAATAGAATTGCTACATTTACTCCGCTAAGCCCTACCTACAGGAGATGTGCTGAGCAAGGCTAGGTAATTTAACTGATTCTTAGTTCAAAAATATGTTACTCGCTACGCATCCCCGCACATCTCTGGTGGAAGCGCAGGATAATCACTGAACTGGCTAAAAACGATATTTTACTTTTACTTACAGAGTTGAAATGCGAAGATATAATAATAATATTAAATTGAAATTCAAAGAGAATTTAGAACTTACCATGTCAGTTGTGTATTTGTAGACTTCTGGTCTTCCTTGCAACCTTAGATGCTTTAAAAGATCATCGTCACCACCAGACAGAAGCTGGTAGAAGATGTGGAAGTTCCTCTCACCAGACATCTGGCTAATGACTCTCGACTTCTCTAACAAATAGTTTAAGATGTGGCCTCCTTCAGGAGCACCTTCATAGTTGAACTGTATGTCCATGTATTTGCCGAAACGACTGGAATTGTCGTTCCTGTGGGTTTTAGCATTTCCGAAAGCTTCGAGTAATGGGTTGCTTTGGAGTAGCTTATCTTTTACTGTCTCTACATTGCGTAAGTGATTAGTACGTGCTGCAATGTATTCGAGAACCTTTTTCGAGGCTTCTGTCTTGCCTGATCCTGACTCACCTTTAGGTAATTAAAAGTACAATTTCATTAAAATATATTTACTGAAATAAAATTGATTTTGAAAGTTTAAATGATAACTAAAAACTCAAAAAATTGATTAGGTGTGATGCACTTTCGCGATTTGAATTTTTTTGAAAAATTAAATTGAAAAAAAAAAAAGAGTTGTAATCATAGAATCACTACATCATCAAACAAACATTGTCAAAACTAAATTGGCTACATCGAAAAAATACAAAACCAAAATTAGTAATTTAATATTTGTAGTGCGTTTTGCAGATAGTAACATTTGATCTTAATTAATCCTTTTCGTCATTAAGGATTCTATGAATAAACTTGTCTGTGATAAGTGAATTTATCGTACCTGAGATCAAAATGCATTGCTCTCTATGTTCGTATACCAATGATCGATACGAATTATCTGCTATGGCAAACCTAAAACAAAACAAATTTGTGAGCTTTTTGATTCTCCAAGAGATAACTGACAATTTTTTTCGTTCTCTAAGATATAGTTATTCATTACTAAGCCTCGGTATAGTTTCTTAAATGTAAGTTGGACCACAATGGCCGCTTCTGCGCAGGTACAATCATGGACAAAAATGTTAAGCAAAAATATTGACTTCGTCTTATTTAAATAGATTTTTTATAAAGTGGTAAAACGGAATTAAGTATATAATATACTTATTATTTCTTCTAAATTCAATTAATTATTTATTCATTTTCGTTATTAATTACTTAAAAAAAATAAAACAAATAAATAGTATAGAAAAAAGGTACCTATATACCAAAAAGTTAATGTTCATTTTTAATCACTGTCACTTATTGGGACGACACCTTATCTTCTCAAATAAAATTAAATGTTTATACATCTGACAAAAATAAATTATATTTAAATTTAATATTTAATAATTTATTTTTAAAGAACTAAAAAAACCGTGAGCGACTGTACTAATCGGGTGTAGCGTCGCCGCGTTGCTATAGTTACGCGGCCCCCTTCATCCGCATACGGTTGAGACCCAAAAACGTCTTACTGCGCATGGTTCAACTTACATTTAACAGACTATATAATAGTATAACCAGTTACATCATTGTGGCGTTGTGGGTAGCGAGTCTGCCTTTAGTCTCGACGGTTGCGGGTTCGATTCTCGCTCGGGCAGGTGTTTGTAAAAATTTTTGTTTCGGTCGTGGCGTTTGTCCATGTGGATCTACCCATAATGCCTCGGAGAACACGTTAAGCTGTCAGTCTCGGTATTAAAACATAACATCTGATAATAATAATCGTTAACTCTTGATAAGTTAATTGCTCTTATGCAATGAGTTACTGGTTCGCCCTTAGGGTTGCGGAGGTCGAATGGCAATCGTTCTGTGTAAAAACTAGTAACCTGTCAAATCCGGATAAGAGTAATAAGCAGATCCTGGGTAAATAAAATACCGGGAATTTTGCTAGGACGAAGAAGAACCAGTTACATCTTATTCGAAAAGTAAAAATACTTATTATTAAGCTATTCATTTTGTTAAGTTCTCTCAATCTTATCCTAATGGCTTTCACAGCGTCATTGAGAGGGGCGAATACTGAGACCATACTGTTAAAAATGATCAGCCCTCACGGGGTCTCAAAATATTAGAGTTGTAGCGGTACAAGGTATTGCTAATAGTGCTATTTTACGAACCTAAGCTGATACATAAGGTCAGGTGTATTATAAAAAAATCGAGGAATGAAATCGTTAATCGATATATTATATATATTTTTGTAATTAATTTTCGAGAAACTCTAAATTGGACAGATCGTGTTTTTAAACTTATTGACGATACAGAAACACGAACTTATTTTATAGGATTATAATAATTATTTATGACACATCGTTAATTTTTGTAATACAGTCCATTTTATCGTAGATATTGACCGCTGTATCGCCTTCGAGTGCTGATAGTGTGATAACATTGTGTGAAACAATTCACTTGCGAGTGTTTAGGTATTATATAATATTTTATAGAAAACTTTAATTAACTAACCAGCTATATATATACTAAGTCTTGCCTTTTTTTCTATTCTTTTGACGACGTTGTGGAGCAGCGGTAGCGAACCTGCTTTAAGCGCCACAGGTCGCGGGTTCGATTCCCGCTCGGAGCATAATATGTTTGTATTGACCATGCAAGCATATTTTCCGGTCTGGGTGTGTTTGTCTTTATCCTTGTGTGTGTTTCCGGACCACCGACACAGGATACCACTATCCTAATGGGGGTCGTTGAGTGTGCAGCGTTTATTTATTTAATAATATAATCCTCCTTTATCTATCCATAATTACTCGTATCGCATCATTATTTTTGAGAATAATAAAATAAATGTTTACCTCTTATTATTTGTAAACTTTTGATAAACTTTATTATATTTTAAATAGTATAAATAATAAATATGTTATGACTAAGTTATCAAGCGTTTTAAAATCGATTTGATAGACTCCACATTCTCATATAGAAATAAGTATCAAGATAACACGAGTGGAGTATACGCAGTACTATCACGTTAGATACGATATAAAATAGTATTGAGGTGATGTAAGCTTTGTAATAAAGTAAATTATGCGTGTATCTGTCTATAATAAGTACTAAAAGTAAAAACACTTATAGTAACCACAGATATATATATTTTTTTGTTTTTGCCTTTGGTACTGCGCTTATTAATTAGCCCGCCGTAATTCTGCCAATGTCAATGTATAGTGGAAAAGACATCGTGGACTAAATGGTTGAGTTTCTTTTACGTATGCAGCAACTTTTTGTGGAGATAGTTCAGTAACATCGAATACCTAAAATGTTAAGGACAAAACCGCAGATATATTTTAATAGCAGTGTTGACTGTATAATAATTCAGACCTGTCAGCTTTTTGAGTAATCAACAATTAAACAAATGAGTGTTGCCAGATTTTTTGGGTATAAGGCGAAATTATGGAACGTATGGATTAAAATATCTGGATTCTGAATTTGAAATCGGGACATAAGTGTGCCCGCTAAGACGTTTCCACAGGAGCTGCGCTGCGAGAGGCTTGGTAGATGAAGCGATTTTAATGATTCTTACAAATACATCCCTCGCAACGCATAATCGTACATCTTTGGTGGAAACGCAGCCTAATTTTAAAATGTAGCGGTGACTCCACCTTGGTACTTTTTGGAATCAAATAAATATATCTAGTTTATTTATGTTATAATTATTATATGGAACTATTACTATATTACTTTTATTTTCCGGCCTCGGGATGTGACGACCCCATCGCCCGCTGTTGGGATAACCTCTGTCACAGCAGAGATTATTCCACCAGTGCAATCAGTCACACTGGTGGTAGGTCTTTTGTTGCAAGAGGCCGGCTAGGTAGGTACCACTGCAGTGTCCAATATTCTGCCGCCAAATAGTAGTGCTTAGGCACTACTGTGTTCCGGTTTGAAAGGCAATGTACGCTAGTGAAATTACTGGGCGGACGAGATTTAAGAACTAATATCTCGAGGTTGGCAACGCGTGAGTGGCACCTACTAATGGTGCTGCAAGCGCTCATAGGCTACGGGAACCACTTACCATCATGTGGGCCGTATGCTTGTTTGCCAACTTCTAACATAAAAAAAAATCACAACTATATAAATATGGGGATAGTGCGCAGAAGTCAGACCATGAAGTTATGTTAAGTGATAGCCGCCGCCCAGGAATCAGGATCAGAGAGCATGAAGGTGCGTTGCCGATCTTTAAGATGCAACTGGTTAAACGCTGGCTGACCTCAAAACGCAGCTGACGCAGTCACTTTACAGAGGGTTTTTAACCAACGTAAGGTAGCAGCTGGTGGTACCAAACGGCCATTCAAGCCACATTACCAGCTCTCTCATTAATACAGCGGGAAAATTTATATTAATTATGACGTCTAGACTTACACGTGTGGTGGTGCTTCGAAGAAAGCTTTCTTATAGTAGAGCCTAGTCTTCTCTTCGGTGTATATAGGCAGGTTCTTGTAAGGGTTTACAGAGATCAGCACATTGCCAATGTAGGTCTGTGAGCGGAAAAATAACATGAGACATGATGATTGCGAGTTCAGTTTAATGTTTTGTAAATGAAGAGTAGCCTAAGTTACTTTGTATGAAGTTATAACTTCAGATATCAGGCAGTGAACGTCCTGTTATAATAGGTGAAGTCGTTTTGGTGATTAGCTGACAGAAATACAGACAGATATATATTAATTTTTTTTTGTTATAAATAAGTACGCTTTAATATTTAATAGCATAATTACCATAAAAACTTATCGTAATATTATAACTTGCGCCAGCTTTAGGATATCATGTTAAAATAAATTTACATTATGACTAAGACTTACGTAAATAATATTTTCCCTGAATCGTTTCCTCAGGTTGTCAATGAAGGCCTCCTCGGAGCGGAAGTCTTCGAGCAGCACGAAGTCCTGGACGCCCACGCGCTCCCGATGCTGAAGAGCGTGCTCCATTATGCCCTGAACGGACACCGGTCTCAGGTACCTGGAATAGATTAATTTTTTTTAACTAAAACTCAATTATCTTTCTAACTGACTACAAAAAGCAAGAAGTTATTAATTCTGTTTTTTTTTTGTGTGTTACGCGATATCTTCGCTCATTATTGTAAATAGGTGTTAATAACTAATTAGGCTGTACAATTAAACTGGTAAGCTAAAAAAATCAGATAAATTAACTAGCTAGCTAGCAGAGCAGCTTAACTTTTCTTTTTTTTTGGAATGTGTATTGCTGTTGGCCCTACTGGCCTTGACAGCGTCACCGCCGTGATAAAGGGGCAGCCGTCACGGGGGCTCAAATTCGATTCCGTCCTTAGGGTGCCTCCTGGCCGGCGAGGACGGTGTTGTGTGCGTGTCTGTGCTGTGTAAAGGGCATTTTCTAATGTAATCCTGTCGTCAGGGTCTTGCAGGACGTGCTTAGGACGCCTTACTTTTGTCGGTTGGTTACATCGGTCTGTGGGCTTAACTTATTTAACCGGTTAGCTTTTTTTTTTTTTTATGGTGAAGAAATCCTCATGGATACCCCGAAGCTGGGGCTGCCGGGGTTATGTGAGACTCCTACTCACTAAAACTCCACCAGGTTTCGTCTCTACGCAGTCGACGGCCGGGGGCATTCGTGCTGAGCACTTGACCCCGTCTGACCGTCGCTACGTTCGTCTGCGTCATAAGCGGACGCAGACCCTCCTCGCCCTGTTGGGCATGAGAGCAAACAGAAACCCATAAGGCTCGCATCATCCTCGCAGGGGGCCTGTGCAATGCGGACGTCTGTCGCCCCAGCGACATTCGTCCGCAGGCCACATTTAACCGGTTAGCTATATTAGCTTAGCTCAGCTAATAAATTAAGAGCTAACCGGCTAAACGGCAAATTTTTTAGTTTAGCCTGGCCGGCTTAATTGTACAGCCCTGATATTTTTTTATTGAGGCACTTTTAATGCAATATAGAAATAATTGGTTCTCCATACAAACTGTAATCTCCTATTTTACATTTTCAGGTTTTATTTTCGCGACAAAAAGTAGTCAATAACCCCCATAGGTCCCTCTGTATCTATAGCATAATCCAATCAGCGGTTTAGGCGTGAAATCGTCATAATATAAAAAATAATTATGTACTTTTATCTTGTATTGATGTGTGTTTTGTTGGTGACCTTTAAATAAAATAAAAAAAAAAAAAAATAAATCAACAAACAAACTCTTTTTCAAGTGAAACTTCTATAGAATCGTTGTGATTTGAAATCGTGCAACGGAAAAACGACAGGTAAGAGACACAAATACAAAAATGTGTAGGAATGAATGAGACAGAAATATACATACTATTTTATATTATCGGTCTCTCCTCTTTGCGCCATGCTTTAGTGAGCCAGAGCGAGAGAGCAAATGTCGGTGTGTATGTATATATATATATATATATATGTATGCGGCTGCGTATTACAGCTTTTTAGTAAGAAGTCAGCGTGGTGTGTTATTATTTAACAGTGTTTGTGAATATTTTTATATATTGTTATATATATTCATCTCATTCTTTTGTCGATTTACTAAAGTTTTCTTACTATCGTGTGTGAATCGCACACACACCTTTTTTTTTTATTTTTTTGGAATGTGCATTGCTGTTTGCTCTATTGGCCTTGACAGCGGCTCCCGGTTTCGAAAAAGGGACAGCCCTCAAGGGAGCTCTATTCAGAAATTTAATTCTGTCATTACGGTACCTCCTGCGAGGCCGAACCACGGCTAAGGACGTCAACGGAGATGGCAAACAAACTCACTTTTTTTAGTTTAGTTTACTAGGTTGAGAGGCAGACACCTATGTGATTAAGTTACTCTGCTCTGTAGTAAACAATAACACAATATTTTCTTATATTTATAATCATCATAGTAAGGTCGTTTACTTTTTAAAGCAAATAACCCTCTTATCAGTCAAGACAGTGATGCCATGTCATTACTCTGAGAAACGCATTGCATCTATCTATGAAGGTTTAATTTCCGTTAGATATGCCGGTAATGATAAAATTTATTATACATACTAATTACATTGTATTTCATCCGTTAAAGTTAACGATCATCATGGCGTGTTGGTAACGCCTACCTTTAGTCGCGACGGTCGCGTTTTCGATTCCCGCTCGGATCTGATATTTGTATTTATCTTACAATATCTGTCTCAGAGAGCTCGTTAAGTTGTCGATCCCGGTTGTTATCAAAACATCTGATAATAAATCCTTTGCTTATGGTGGCTAATTTGCTCTTATCCAATAAGATACTGGTTGGCCCTTGGGGTTGCGGAGGTCTGATGGCAATAGCTCTGTATAAAAAATTGTAACCTGTTGAGTGCGGGATTAATGCTAGGACTAAGAAGAAATTGCGATATGTCTTTAATAATTCTAAAGATTATTATAAATGTGAATGTGAGTTTGTTCATTACGTCTTAGCAATCAACTGATTGTCATGGAATTTGTAAAGTACCTAAATCTAGTAAAAGTGAGTATCCGACTCGCACATAAAGGGTTCCGTAGCACTGTAGAATATATAAGATTAACCTTAGAAAGTGGCAACACAAATAAAAATCATGTGAAAATTTCAGTTCGTGAGATACAGCTGATAGACGGACAGACATACAGCGGAGGATTTTTAATAGGTACCCTTTGGGTACGATATCTTAAAAAAGATAAAATGACAATTTTTGAGAAGCCAAACTATGTTACAGGTATGGAACCTCAATACATGAACATTTTATTTGTTAAATTGTGTCTATTATATGGACAGGATGGGTTATTATAAAGCTATTTGTTGTTAGTTATCAACTTAATAACACCGAAACTGCGAAAAAATATGATATCAATATTGTTATCATGTGTTGTTTTAATTTGACATTCGCCTTCGCTATGAAAAAAATAAGTATATAATTATCCTGATCAACACACCCACCCACATAAAAAATCTATACATGTTATATTATAAATGTAAAAACTTCGATCATTTTGATGGTTGAGGCAGAAATTTTGATAGAAGAGATAGTTTTTTAATAAAAATTGAAGTGTTACATTGGAAACTTATAGGCTTATATATAAGCTTTTAATATAATTTGAAGATTTTCGATATTCATAAAAAATATAATTTCTATAATAATTTATGAATTATACTATTTATGAATCATTGGCTTACTGTATATTAGTATACCTACTATAGTCCTCCTGTACAGACAAAAAGTTAAGAACTCACTGGTGCTCCTTCGTAAATTCAACACCAACGCAACGAAATGGAAAGTTGACACAACCTTACAACATATCCGTCAATCCGCAGTGGAGCAGTGTGGTGGATTATCCTCTAAATCATTCTCCTTGACAGGAGATGATGTCTTTGCCCAGCAGTGGGACATTAACAGGCTGATAATTTACTTATTTTAGTTTACCACGAAATCGAATGAAGTCATCGTGTATTCCAAAATTTATTAAATTGTAATGAAATATATCCAGATAATTGAAAACTAAAGAATAACTTAATAATGGTTATTAGAATATAGCTAATGAATAAATAAATAATAGCTAGTATAAATAACATTATTAGAAAGAAAAGAGTTATTTCTAAATAGATAATTGTTTCACAGACATATAATTTAGGGGGCGCCTACATTACAACTACCAAAATCCGATAAATTGTATATGAAAGCATACACTAAAAAAGGAATCACATAGGATTTTTTATATATTAACTTTTATGATTGTAAATAAATAAAACATTATACCACTCATTTCTTAATTATTAAATTTACCGTTCTCGCTGTTTCAATATCCTGAACAGAAGACCACAGTCTTTTGCTTCACCAAAACCCATTATTAATTAAAAATTACACACACATACAAAACAACAAAATAAACCGATAAAAACACTATTATAAATTAAACGTAAGTTGTGTAAAATGATTGATATTTTTTTGTTTATTTACACATGACGCCTATCTGACTCCAAGCGGGAGACTGAGGGAGTATTGTTAATACAAATAATTAGTTGTATATCTAATGGCCCTGGGAACTGTAAATATAAATAATTATGACCACGGATGCCGTATCAGAACACGATAATTTCGCATGAATGGTTTAATACAAATTTTAATTTGATAAGGTATTTTGTATTGATATCCCTTACTTCCGTTCATGCGTTCAATGTTAAAGAGGGAATAAATGTTTTATTAAAACTTAATTAAATAAACCCAAGTAGGGTTTATTAATGCCCCATTAGAATAGTTATAATTTGTGTCGGGGTCTGGATTCAAACACAAGCACAATCACCAACACGGGAACACAAGTTTGTATGTATAATAATTAATAGTACATAATTATCTCTGCCAAGAATTTAATACATATATTACATTACATAGTTGGTTAAACTATTAAATTTAATTAAAACTATTAAAACGAAAAAAATACATGGGACTAAAAATAAGTTGTACGAATAATTTCTGTACTGCGCAGTTTTAAAATTGCAAGAAAATGATAAAGCTTATTCTCTCGTGAGTAACATTTAGTCTTCGTTTCATTAAAACCGATTCACTCTACCAAACTCAAATTTGAGCCACGGTGACACTGTCAAGGCCAGTAAGGCCCACAGCAATACACATAAAAAAACTCCTCAAAACTAAATTTAGTTACTACAAAATTAATGACAGCTTCGACTAAGTGTAAGAGTAAGTATTTTAGCACCTTTTTCAAATGTTTTTTTAATGAAAATTAGATCATGGATAGCCAGAAAAAGTTAGGTCCCGTAGGATTATCAAAATATCAATATGAACGGTAGCGAATCCGCGGGCACAGCTATATGTAAATATAATCTTACCTAATTCACGATCGCAACAAATGAATTACTTTGAAACAGTGCGAAGTGAATCTTATAAATCAACTAAATAATCGTTAATGTGTTTATTTTTAATGAGATAATGTAAAACTATTAGTTAATTACATAAACAAAGCGAAAACAAAATACTTAATACCGTAATAATACTGTTTGAATTAAAAACTAAACGACTGTAAATATATATAAAAAAAAAACTAAAATTTAAGTAAACCCTAAAACGACAATACACTAAACGCCTTAAAATTCCGAGAAAATTCTCAAGCTAAAAAACTTTTTCAAGTTTCATTTTGTGTTTTAAAAATTGGTATATTTTAAGTGATCTCGGGTAAATAGTTATTTCGATCCAGATCATTAGAAGTTTACATGGGTGATCACCTAATGGTGCTGCAAGCGCTCATAGGCTGCGGCAGCCACTTACCATCAGGTGGGCCGTATGCTTGTTTGCCAACTTCTAACATAAAAAAAAAAAAGAAAAGTGATCTCCTCCAGAAGCAAAGAAAGCAAAAAACAAAGAATTTTTAAAAATTGTTCACACCCGAAGCTATCATCTAAACTTTTATCAACTTGGTTAAAAATGAACGTTCTAATTGCTTGAAGAAAGAATCCATACATTGATTATTATCGCTTTTGAAAAAATGTGTTTTTATGTCACTGGCTCTTCGTGAAAGAGATTAAGTAATACAACACTAATCCGGCTTTCTTCCATGTTAAGCTTATTGACAAATGTTAGCAGTAAATCAAAACATCATCAAAACATCGTCATTACACTAATTAAGTAGACGTTTAGTAGGTTTAATCTTTTTTAACACGCTTTTATTAGTTTCAGATGTATGTAAATTGCCGGTTCACGTGTTCCCCCGTCCTATACTCTGGGCTGCTTCAAACGAGGCGTGAAGAGGCATCTTGCGGGTAGGCAGACTGAGGGTGGCTAGCGCGATTGCATTCCGCAACTGCGTTAGCCACCTTCGCGTTTGGACTTCACTTCTACTTACCATCAGGTGGAGTAGAGTCATCTGTCTAAATGATAATACTTCTACTCATATCTGTCACTAAAATATTTATAACCATTGACGCCATGCGTGAGGTGTATACCGTTTTTAAATAATATACATTTTTTTGTTATTTATTTTAAAGAATATTAACAATAACTATTCAAGTCATTACTAATACTCCTATTGCCCCGCCAAATAAGCTAGGAGTGGGTATGACAATAGCCCAAGAAAGTCTGGAGCCCGAAATTCTCGCGTTAACACAGTTATCCCTAATTCCGTTTATCTATTGAGCCTTCTTTGTTAGAAACATTCTATTGATAGGACCAGTTCCTATAAGTAACTTTTAGTGTGTCAAGAGTTTGATTAATAATATTTACCTTTAAACGAAATATTTGAAAACATTTTCGCGCTAGTGTTATTGGTTACGGTATAGAAATGTGTTTTAAAACTAAACGTTAGTAGCGTAGCGAAACAAATGTGACCATTAAAATTAATTTTAGCGCTCTGTATAATTATATTGAAACGTAGTACCGTATATGGTTTTAAAAGAAATGTTACTTAGCATATAAAAATATTGGTCACTTCTAGCGAAAATAGAGAAAAGCAGACAATTGAAAAAAGCCTAAAACATGATTCATGGAGCGGTCGTGATAAACAGCCTTTGGAGCCTCAATAGCTCAACGGTAGAAGGGCCGACTTAGCTCCGTTAACGCGAGAGTCGAGGGTTCGATCCTGACCCCTTGGGCTATTGTCGTACCCACTCCTAGCGTAAGCTTCGAACTTATTTGGAGGGGCAATAGGAATATTAGTAATGCCTTCAAAAGCATTGCTAACATTCTTTAAAAAAAAAAGATTTTTAAAAGATCCTACACGTCGTCTCATTGCCTCCACAGGAGGGCTCGTTTTTTAGCCAAAGAATCGGGATAGCTATTTAGAGGAGAAATGCAACTATCATTCTTACAACAATTCCACGTAGATAATGTATAAAGACACAAAATATTGACATGACGTAGCAGTATCCGTACTATATCATCATGTGAATTTGGGAAAATGTGGATTCTGTATGCTTGTTCGAAAATTTTAAAGAGTTACGTTATTAAATTATTAAAACTATCGTGAGACATTATTTAACTTAACGAAAATTTATCGGCGAAAACTCACGTTCAATCGATGTAGGTACAAACTAGTTTCGAACCGATTTTAGACCGATTGAAAGTGAGTTTTAGTGGAGAAATATTCATTGAGTTACGTTATTAATCTCAAAAAATGCCCATAATCTTTAAATTTCAATAAATCCTTTGAAATCGGTTACAAAAGTTGCACTTGTAGTAAGTATAGATATGGTAAATTCTGCTTCAAAATGGAGTCGTCCCGCTAAGTTATACTTTCGAGCATAATAACCGCATGATATTTTCATAATGTCAAATTGCTTGACATTCAGTTAAATATCACGACATTACATATCTTAATGTTGGTGGGTTTGGTGACATATTTTTTTTAACACTAATTGTTGGGAGATATATATTATTTCTAATATTTTTGTCTTAATGTTAGCTCATGTCACTTGGACTGAAATAATTTTTAGAAAAAAAATACCAACTTAAAACTAAAAAGCAAAAAATAAGTATTTTCTATAACAGAAGCTAGGTAAAATTCTAGGTAAAATTTAAGACTAATGCGGTTTTCTTATGGACGCCATTGTCAGAACTGGACCAAATTGTAAATGGGACCACACGAGATCCACCAGCACTAGCTTTCAAATAAAAAAAAAAGAATCATCAAAATTCGTTCCAAAACCAGGCGAATTTTATGCAGTAACAATCATAAAAAAATACAGTCGATTTGAGAACCTCCTCCTTTTTTTGGAGTCGGTTAAAAACAGTTTTGAAACAACGATGTTCCTACCTATTACCCATGTAAGATCACGTGGGCCCAGGTACGATCAATGAGTACATATGTGTAGCGTTTATTTATTTATTTCAAAAAAATCTTGATTGAATATTGTATTTTCATTCGGACTATTGACTGATTTTTTTCTCTTTTCTTAATAATAATAATTTTCTTTTCAATTTATTTAAAGACGAAAAGTCGCAGGCCTGTTAACGTAAATCGGTCGTTCTTAAGGACTAAGAATAGTAGCGGCAACATTCATAATTTATAATACTATATAATCAATAACTATGAGCAGAGATTATTACAGGTAAGGCTTCGCACTTTAAAACGGATTTTAAATGTGTACACAGGTGAGTAATTTCATAGGCAAATTCCGTCTGACACATTTAGAATTTTCCGTTATGTTAGACACTTCATATAAAGAAACATACACACTCAAAAGCCCCCATGAGGATACTTATATCCTGTGTTGGGGATCCAGAATCACAGCACTTAGATCGGAACATATTCGTATACGGTTAACTAGCGGCCCGCTCCGTGCGAGGGCACGGGAATAAAATATATAGCCTATGTCATTCACTGAAAAAATGATTCAAATCGATCCAGTAGTTTTGATTTATTCATTACTACCCCGCACGATTATTTACGACATCACATTAGAAACCTCAAAAATAACAGTATTTCTCCACTATTTAATGGATGTTATTATACATATAAACCTTCCTCTTCAATCACTCTATCTATTAAAAACCGCATCAAAATCCGTTGCGTAGTTTTAAAGATTTAAGCATACATAGGGACAGAGAAAGCGACTTTGTTTTATACTATGTAGTGATACAAAATATGCACCACCTTTAGCGCTGAAAGGCACGTTAACTACACTGCGCAATGTCGGTCGTCAAATTACTATGGAAACAGTAATATAGTTTCTAGATTTCCGTAACTGAATGGCAAAAACAGAAACCTTATAATTTCGTCATGTCTTTCTGCCCTTTTGACGGTCGAGTCGGTTACCACGGCATCGTCAACGGCATTAGGACATCTATTTCGAAATAACACGCTTATATTGTCATTAAGCGTTTTTAATTAGCAGAATTAAGTCTCTGATAAATTAAGTTTTATAGTTACTGCTCCGTGCTTAGGATTCGTAGCGTTAAGTTATAAATATAGATTTTTTTAATATAGGACATAACCAGGGCTAGGAGTTCCTTAGTAGAGAGCATTCAAAAATACTCTGCCTTGGTAGGATGTGTAGTATAGTATAGATTTAATTATCTTTGCCCTTTCAGCGTCGAGATGTAACGACCCCTTTGCCCGCTTGTGGGACAATCTCTGTCACAGCAGAGATTATTCCACCAGTGCAATCAGTCACATTGGTGGCAGGTCTTTTTTGCAAGAGGCCGGCTAGGTAGGTACCACCGCAGTGTCAAATGTTCTACCGCAAAGCAGTAGTGTCTTTGGCATTACTGTGTTTTGGTTTGAAGAGAACTGTAGGCTAGTGAAATTACTGGGCAAAGGAGATTTGAAAACTAATATATCGAGGTTGGCAACGCGTGCGTAACATCTACAAATGCTGTTGCAAGCGCTCGTAGGCTACGGCAACCGCTTACCATCAGGTGGGCCGTATGCTTTCTTACCAACTTAGTAACATTAAAAATCAACTTTCAATTATTTATTTAGTTCCTTAACAGTCAACTTCCTTATAGCTAGCAACACTAGCACTAGCACTAACAACACATAGGGTACAAATGAGAAACGGAACTAGGGTATTAGGTCATTGCTAATTAGGGCTACCAGATTAAAACTAAAGACCTCTTTTATAGCACAGAAGTGGAATCAGATTATTGGTTCTGTCACGGCTATAGATGACTTACACCAGTTTTCACAATTATCGTACAAATATAATAAATGTGAAAGTCCGTATGTTTGCTACTCAATCACCCAAAAGTGGCTAACAGATTTGGATGAAATTTGTCACAGATATATATTGTTATCTGGATTAACACATAGGATTCTCTATAACCTGGAAAAAATTTAAGTTCCCGTGGAATTAACAAAAAACGAACTACATGATTTGAACTTGTATCTATGATGTAAATGTCTGTAGTCTATATTATTTTGAAGCATTTTGGTAATGAAATAAATGGAACTTTGAAAAGGCTACAACCCACTTTGTCGCAAAAAAATTTTAGAGGATGAAATAGGGGATATCTGTATTTGGAACCATTAATTTTTATACACTAACGTACCTCATTAAGAACGTTAATTGCGTAGGTGAAGCGGCGAGCAGATGCTAGCTGTGAATAAAGACAGGGCTGAATTTACGGACTCTAAAGCGTCCATATGAGAAGAGATACTAATTTTGATAATATGACATTTTGAATTTACTTATTGACAAAATATGATCAATTCTAAAATGGTTTCAAAGCAAATTCCTGTCTCTATGAAGAAGAATTGGTTTATTGAAAAACATTGAATTTTTTGTGTGTTAATATTGAACCTAATTTCAACCTACGGCAGCCCTAGGATTTGCATACACCGGATAAGGACACTAGGTCACGACTGATGTCAGTGCATTCAAATGACGTAACCCCTGGATGAAGGAATGATTCATATTCGCAATCGTTTATTGAATAGTAAGTATTGAGTATTGAACATTGTCACTCGCTGCTAAATAACGTATACATACATATAAGATAAGACTTGGTTATGATAAGTTATTATTTCAGAGACAATTATGTTTTGTGATAATAAAATGTTGCGATTTACTATTAGCTAAATTTTATTAAGACTTTAATAAAGAATTATGGATTTGGCATTTGTATGTATGAAGTGAAGTAGCTAGGTAACCAAAGGCCCCCTCCTTCCCGGTGGCCGATCTCAGTGCGTGCTAGAGGTTCCGGGAAGTCCTGTGGAACGCACTGCGGGGCCTCTCAAGCACAACGCTCAACTGAGTCAATCCCGGGGAGAGCTGATGGTGTTGCCATCACGCTGGGGGAACTGATGGCATTCTACCCCCGTGCCGCTTCGTGCTGGTGAGCATGGCAGTCGGTGGCCCTGGTGCAACTAAACTGGGGCCTTAACTACACTACTTAGGTGTTACATAAAAATACTTTAAAAGTGCAAACCTACATAACATCAGTTCTTCCCCACAGGTTCCACAGAAATCGCTACAACTACTTAATTTCGAATTTTGGTTGCCAGTGTTAGTAAGGGCACCCTGAGCTTGAGATGCAACCCCAATGCAAGGCACTGTCTAGTTCTTCGGTAGCTACGCCACATATTATATTATTTGCTTAATTGTGTTGGGTATCAATCTTGAGAAGTAGCGGTATATGTGTTTGCGGTAGATGATTGTTGTTGCCGAGGCTCAAAATCCTACTCTCTTTAGCCCCATTTTCCTCCTCCTTCCCTCCTTCGCTCGGTTCAGCAACCAGCTTGTACTGCTTATTTATTATTATTTGTTTAGTTTGTATGAAAAAAATTGATCATTCAAGCTGAAAACATTGCAGTAAATTGAAAAAAATAAACCAGATTGACTCTGATTAAATTAATTATCAATTATTTCAGATTAATATCTTAAAAGTTTTTAATGTTATTAACAGTTACGTTTAATTGACTTTCAAAAGTGATGAAGTGTCTGTCGGCCCTTGTAACCTAATAAATTAATTAATTGAAATGAAAAAAAAAGCTATGAATCTATTGCGTGTCCCGAGTCATTTGTGGTTTTGTTGTTCATCAACAAAGTCCCAAGTAATGTAATTTATATTCCTTTCATTCTGGACGATTTTATGTACTTTAAAAACTAGGAGCAAACAATGGCACGGCATCGATATAAATCTAGTCTTAGAGCGTCGTGCCGTGCTTTTAGTAGAGACCATGGCGGTCATCCCTCTCGCAGACAATTGGCCTAAGTAACAGAATACTTAATAATTCGAAGATTATTTGTTGAAAGTCAAGATTCTACTACCGGCTCCAAAATTAAACCTCTACCCGAGAAGAACCGGCGAAACAAACTGGGCGGTTATATCTTTTTTTAATGTATTATTATTATTATTTTTTTCGCTACGGAACCCTAAAAATTATAATAACTGTTCTTTTTGTTTAACTATATTTCATAGTTTGAATAAAATGTATATAGACTGTTGAATTCATATTTGAATATTGAACATAAGAAACCCTGAATTCAAAATACTCGAAAATTCACTAATAATTTAATATTTTACGAATAATTCGAATTTTTACTATATAATATAATATTAATATTCGATTCGAAAAAAAAAAAATCGACTTATTCGAAAATTCGAAATAGTTTTTCGAATAATTCGGGAACTTTCGAATTATTCATGGAATTCGAATTATTCGAAATTCGAATTGAATCGAACATTGATATTCGATTCGGTTCGATTCGAACGATATTCTCACAACCATACTGATTATCATCAGGCTTACTATATGCTTGTACCAACCGTCATGAAAAACTGCTACTTGAAAGATGTAATAAGAAGAACACGTAAATTGTACTATGGTTACTGATCTTGTAAATGCGATTCGACATTTTTCGGACCCCTCAGAATCGGAATAGTATACTTACAATCATCGTTTGTTATTTTTAATCTCAAATATCAAAGTACTGTATCTGATATCGGATCGGAGCAATTTATAAGTAGCTACAGTATACCGTTTACTAAAAATAGTATAAAAATGGTACAAGTATAACCTATAGTATAAAAATGGTACAAGTATACTCTAAGAGGGTTTATTTATATACTCTTTATATGTGCTACATTCAACGCAGTGTTTAATTAAATATACGTACTAAATTTAAACGCAACCTATGTAGGGTAATTAACACAAAGTAAGCAATTCCTTACGAGTAAGGTTTAAGGCTGCCTACAAACTATACTTTTTAAATTTATCGTCATCTCAGCGTTTATCCCGGTTGCGTCCGGAGCGGTCGCTTCGGAGCCCGGGGTCACTATATACGTTTTAAATTATCATTTCGAAATAGTTGAACTTCATAACTTTAATGATGCAATCAATAGCATTGGATTATAATAATTTCGATAACAATTATTATCAGATTTATGTGATAAATGCCGCGACTGTCAGTTGCACTTGCATTATGAGGTATGTCAATATATTTCTTTAATTTAACAACAAGCTAAAACGTAAAAATCATAATTCACAAAAACTAATTTTTCAGGTCAAAGGCAACTACCCTTAATCGTAGTTTCGATGTTTTTCCTTTTTTAAGCAATAACTAAAAGCAATGATTTTTATTTCAAAACTTTGGTAGTAAACTTTCACTAGCGCCCGTACAAACACATTGAGAGCGATTTATTAGGAATTATCAAACCGTAAAATATTAAATACACACCGAAAGGCTTACAGTACTCCTCACAAATTGATTCTTTAGAATAGTATTATTATTTTAATAATAAAATTTACGGATGCATAAAAACGTCTTGTCTGTTGTAAGCCTTGCCATACCATCTCGTACGCCACCTATTTCGGTAAAGCTGCGTTGTTACCAAAAACGTCGGCCGGAGTCAATCACCTAACGGTCACGTGCTAAATAAAGACAGTTTATAGATTCCCTATATGGTGCTATGGGAAAACGAATTTTGTTACGATTCTTGGAAATTAAATATTGCTACTACGAAATGATTATTTTTTTTGGAAACGGAGAGTTTTTATAATAAATTGAATGAATGAATTTGTATTCTTCCAAATATTACACATGACATCACTAGCCATCTTCTAGAAAATGTTTATCAAGAATTTTAAATGTGTAAGGATGTTCTTTGACTGATATTGACTGTCACCGGTTTTGCTAAGTGCAGAAATTCGATTAAGCTGAAAAAGAGGTTGCCGTTGCGGATTTTAAATTTGATTTTGTCCTAAATAGCTAGTCATGGGGCCGCGTGGAGAATGACGTCACTGCGGTGGTATTTTCCATATTATAAAAATTTGTAAGTCTTTTTGAGTCTTACGTAAATTAGTTTAGCTTTTACAATGTTTAGAGCAATGTTTATTGTTGCCAATAAAGATTATTGTTTTTATTAAATAATTTTTTTTACGCTACACACTCAACGGCCCCCATTAGGATAGTGATATCCTGTGTCATGGGTTCGGAAACATTCACAATGACAAGGAAAAATACATCCAGATCGGAAAATATGCTTGCATGGTCAATACAAACATATTATGCTCCGAGCGGGAATCGAACTCGCAACCTGTGGCGTTTAAAGCAGGTTCACTACCGCTGCGCCACAACGTCGTCAATTTGAAATTTTATTTCAGATTTATCATTGTCAACATAAACTTTTGACATGATAAAGTACCTATTTTGTTCCTCTTATAGGGAACTGTAGATATCATAAATCTGGATATTAGACATGTGGTAATGATCTCATATTGTATAATACATCGCATGTGGTTTTTTCTTAAACTCGTTTCAGGTATTTCACATTATAAGTTCACATTTTAAGTACAGAACGACTTTTCTTTTGACGTTTTCTGAATACAGTATTTTCAAAAAAACTCTATTATAAGTATATTAATTAGACTTCAAAAAGTTTAAAGTACTTTTAAAATATTAAGGATAATTTTATTGATGTGTGTATTGCTTTTAGCATCTGCTAAGCGTAGGCGTTGTTTAACAGATCCAAATCGACCTCGTAACCCTGTTTCCTTAAGTAAATAATATTTAAAGTACATATAAACTTTCGCGTACTTAACATATCGAGAAAAACAAACTACTGTATATACAAGTATTCATACATATTATGTATATATAAATTTCTAGTAATTTGTTTTGTATGTTAAAATATGAAGTGGATAAAAATTTAAATCAGATATTCTAGACATTACTGTGTTTTGCATTACTGTGTCTCAGTTTGAAGGAGCTTGCGAAATGGGCAAATGAGATTTAAGAAGCAATATCTCGATTTTTCTAAATCCCACGCGCGTTAGTTTTTTTGCTCTGTGTTATCTTTTTTGAAGTTCAAATCAAATGAGTCAATAAAGGTTTGATCGATTTCAACTTTCACATAATGTGTGACGACATTTGTTATTGAAGGAACTTTTCTAAGCTTTTAATAAACCACTTTAAACACTACCAAACTAACTTTATTGTGTACAACATAACCGAATGAAGTGTGACTAACTTTGTTCCGTTGCGATGGTCTTGAATTTACGATGGAACACTAGCGAGTCTTTAATATATTGTTAATACGGAACTTAGACCATTTAATTTAGGAATGATCTAAGGTACGGAAGTCTAAGGTACCTAACCTTGAAAGTAAAATAGTTTTTTTTTGTTAAAAAGATTTATTAGTTTTTAAATTGTTATTTTTATATTCTTCGTTGTGATAGATTATTTATAATTTTATAAAAGGAAAGTTAACAAATAATATATTCAGTAAATCGTGCTGTCGAATTTGGAATGAACAGTTATTCATTTGCTTGCGAACGCTTTTATGAATAATAAGTGGCGTATCGCGATTATATATTCGATTATCTGACGGATATTGATATATTTTATGACTTAATGGCGATCAACCCACGCTCCTATTCTTTTTTTTTAACCTGAGTGCATAGATACAGTGATCGACTAAGATATTTTAAATTGCAATTGTACGAAGAAATGTACTAGATTTGGTTTTCTTGTATAAGCTTTTACACAATGAGGTAGATAGTGAATGTCTGCTTGAAAAAATTAAATGTACCACGACGACAACCACGAAATTCTTGTCAACGAATCTTGGGAAAAATTCAGAAATAGCTCGCATGTCACGATTATTTAATGCAATACCATCAGCGGACATGGTTTTGATAGTCTTGATTCATTTAAAAATAAATGCTATACCTTTTATTTGAGTTAATTAATATTTGTCTGTTTTTATTTTTGTTAAGTTTTTTCTTCTCTATTTTATTATTATGTTTTTTTGTGTAGTTTAATTATTTTTCTCTTTTGTGTGTTTGTTTAATTTTTATCGTTCAATTATGTTAGTTTATTTTAACTAAGTTATCAACAATATTTATGGCATGTTGTGTTCTCCAGTAATTGGGGGTGCATCTAAGTATTGTGTAAAACTTTCTTTTTTTGTATTTTCATATGTACTTCTGTTGGAGTTCCTTAATAAATAAATAAATAAATAGATAATGTTGTCAAAAATGATGACATTGACAGTGAAATATTAGCATATTAACCTAAGAATTTCATTGAATTAACAATAGACTTCAAAAAGAGAACTCGTTTCGGTTATGAATTCGAAATAATTGTTAAGACAGGTTGATTAAAATAAAAATTATTGGATTCCGTTACAAATTTTCATCGCCTACGTAACGCCCATGAAGTTTTATTATCGCGACAAAAGTAGTCCCCTATATGTCATATCTGTGTAAAATCTAATCATTTAGTATTGCTGTTGGTCCTACTGGACTTTACAGCGTCACCGAGCGGGCCACCCGGCCGTGCAAAAGGGACAGTCCTGACGGGGCCTCGGGGCTTAGGGGGCCTCCTGCGTCCGAGTCCGACTAAGAACGTCATCGGAGATGGAGACAGCATAATTCTCAAATCGTATGACAATTGAAGCAAGAAGATATTTAATATTACGAATATTTTATAGATACATCTTCCTAGAATACACTACATACTACAAGTGAAAATAAACAAACAAGCTATCTTAGCTTTAGTGTTTAGATCATTGTTTAACTAATAACTCGGACCAATGAATATTCTAGAATAGCTTACGTCATCTCGTTTACACATTTTAATGTTACAGGGAGTAAACGGGCAGCTCACCTTATGTTTTATATGTGATAAAAAAGCATATGGCTCGCCTGATAGTAAACAGTCACAGCAGACTATGAACACTTGCAATACTTGAAGTATCACTAACGTCACCAACCCAAGGGATAGGAGAGGAGTAGAGGAGGTGGGATATTGGGCTTCCGGCGCTCTCATTCATTGGACGCAACAGTACTGATACTTTTACTTTGCACCGATTTTCTGTGAGAGAGTAGTACTACCCAAACGTCTGCCACACCAGATGGCATGCAGGTGTTTTGCCGACCTTTTAGATGAAACTGGTTATACGCTGACTGACCTCGAAACGTGCTTGACGAGCAGTCACATCACGATTTTTTCACCAACGTATACAAACAGGCGAGCATTAACACCACTAGGATTGGCTAATATACATGTCTGAGAATTTCTTCTACGACTTGCAGGTTTATTCACTATCTATAAATCATTTACACAGGGTAGTTGAAACTCAAAGCCTCTATGGCCGTTGGTTCGTTTTCCGCTCAGGGTAAATATTTGTATTAGGCTATTTATATAGGCTGCTGTTCCGGTCCGGTACGTTGTGCCTGTGCTTGTATTTGTGTGTAAGTAGCCGTAAGAATTAATCTTAAATAATAAAAGTGGGTACAAAATTGTCAGGAAGAAATGTAAGCTGTTACACGATACTGAGAAAAGGTATACAAATAGTAACAAAACACGATGTCTGTAACACACGGATCGTGTGTCGAACCGTGACGCAATCCTGTTGGGAACAAAGCTCACAGAGACTATTCTGTCACTTGTTGGTAAACATGGGTTTGGTCTGCGACTTGTATGGTTTTAAGTTTCGGTAAAATAGTTTAATTTGTCTTATTGGAACGAAGTTCCTTATCGCGCGTTGTGAAAGGGGCTAGACGGAAAAAATTCTTACGAAAAGTTGTCACGACACTTTTGCTATAGTTGTAAGCCGTGCGGCGTGCGCGTGTTTCTCTGTCTGTCTCTCTCTCTCTCTCATAGAAAGCAAGCCAGTTATTTTTGTTTCGTCTTTCTATTTGTTTTGAACAGTGTGGTGTCGCGACGATTATTTTTGTTGATTTGTTTTTGTACATAATAAATAATAAATTAAAAAAATATTATTATAAGTTTAAAAAAAAAAATATTACAATTCCTTTACCAATTAATCGAAAGGAACTTCGTTCCATCCGGGTGTCCCTAGACACCTCTCAAGTTTTTATGTCTGATGTTATTGAGACGGTTTCCAATGTTATTTAGATTTCGTAAGACATGACACGTACTTATTACATGTATATACTTTCGTCAGTGCGCCTGTTAAAGGACTATATTTCTAGAAGGAAGTTCCTTAACGCGGTTTACGGGTAGTGCGATTTTGTAGAAATCGTCACGCATCTAAATGCCGTATGCTGTGTGTGTGGGTGCGTGTATGTATCGAGCCAAATGGTGCACAACTCTCTCTCTCTCTGTCTCTGTCACTTTTTATCATATTACCTATTGAAATATACAGATTTCATTTTGAATTACATTTGGAATTGGAAAAAAACGTCAGGAATTTCGATACCACTATCTAAACACGTGTGTCAGTGCGAGAAATATTGATAAATCAAACACACACATATTTAATAATATAAATGTGACTACACTAGCGACATTGTCCGTGGTGTTCGTAGAATTGGTTCTAGAGAGAACTGAATCATTTAGAAGTAAATAATATTCCATAGAATACATTTATAACGAATTTGAATTAAATTCGTCTTGTAGTATGTTTTTTTAAATACAACAGGAATCGAGAATTTTCCGGGATCAAAATTATCTATTGGTTAATCCAGAGAACAATTTATATTTGTGCCAAATTTCATTCAAATCCGATCAGCCATTTTGCCCGAACAACACAAACATCTAAACATCCTAACATACAAACTTTCACATTTATTATATTAGTACGATATTTGTACTCCAAATTTTTAATAATAAAATTATCGCATAAGTTTATAATAGCATCCTTTCAGGGTCAGATTGTAAACAAAGAAATGGGCGCGTGCCGTATCTAGATCGACGTGGGATGTATGAACCTTATACCGTCGTGAAGGCTTTAAATTATAGCGATGAGAAGAACTGGTATAGATTTATAAAGACTTTATATTATATTGGACCGATTCATATGATAGAGTTCGCTTTGCTTATTGTATTTTTAACCGACTTATAAAAAAGGGAGGTTATATGTTCGACTGTTTTATTATGTGCCACCTGTCCATATTCTTTAAAAGAAATTTATTTTTTGCTTTTAAGTTGTGAAGTAGGTATTTCTTTTTCTAAAACAATTTTTAAAATAAAATTCAGTTTCAATTGGATTCGGTGGTCTTCTAGGTTTTTTTAACAACTTGGTTGGCAATGGTTTTCAGAATTTCGTAGATAAAGAATGATAACTCTCAGAGTATAAAAACCCGAAGTCTAATAAGAGTGACCTAATCATCAATTGTTATATTTTTGAAACAGTTTGGAATTATTAGTAGAATGAAAGTTATGATTTGCAAGACTATTTAGATACATATTTTTATGTACATACATATGTTGATCTGTAGCATATACTATTTGATGGACTTAAACTAGTTAGATATAAGATCGTGCTTATGAAGTAGTTTAAGTTTTCCAATATTAATACACATGATATTTGACGACGTTGAACCTGCCTTAAGCGCCACAGGTCGCGGGTTCACGGGTGTATATTTCCAGACCCTGACACAGGACTATCCTAATGGGGCCGTTGAGTGTGTAGCGTTTATTATATTACTATTTATTTACAAGAAAGTTTTGTCATTAATTATTCTTCGAAATTTTCAATATACCTACTTGTTAAACTAAGTATTAAATTTTCTTCAAATGGAAAACCTTTTGTTACTAAAGTGAATCACTTAAGATGAATGTACATTTGTGACATTGTCAACAAACTTACCTTGAACTCTGAGTTAGTCTGGGCTTTACCGAAATAAGTTTAAGACCGGATGAGTAAGCGCTGTGTACGTGCTCCGGAACTTAATTTATCACTTAACATTATAAAAGTTTTTCGTTAAAAGGTTAAATAACGTTAATTCGTGTCGGGTAGAAGATTTGATGTCTAAAAGTTATAGATCTAATATTTCGTGAATTTTGCGAGACTAACTTGCACGAAACATGAATTTAATAAATATTTAGATATATGTAGGTAGGTTCTAAATTTGTTGACTGGAGCGAACGTGTCAGTCATATGATGGGAAACGTTTTGATCTTTGTAAGTTATAGTTCAAATATTTTGTGAATTTTTGCTAGACTAACGCACGGAAGTTGATTTTTATAAATATGCAGATACAGGTAGTTATGGCTCCAAATTTTTTACAAGGGTGTGTATTGCTGTTGGCCCTACTGGCCTTAATAGTGTCACCGAGTGGAGGAGAGGGGTGCGAGTACAGAAACCCGGCCGTGAAAAGGGGGCTCACGGGGAACATGCTCATGAATAAAATATTTTTTTAAAATTGCAATATTAGTCATGATATTTCAAGTCGTTACCAATTATATTCCAATTTCCTCTTCAAAAAGCGTGCAGGTTTTGCTAGGAGTAGGGACGACAATAGCCCAAGGGGTCAGGATCGAACCTGCAAGTCTAGTGTTACAAGTCGGCCTTCTAACGTTGAGGTATTGAGGCTTCACACGTCAATTTCGGTTCTATATCTAACATTGCAGCTCGTAAAAAGCGGTTTCCACTGTACCCTAAATACTTAGCATAATTTATTATCATAATAAAGCCTCTTCGTAGCTGTCGCATTCGTGGGTGGCGGTTTTTCTGTCACGAATTAGCGATTAGTCGCTCCAATAACGTCATTATGACTCACTTCATAATAGGGTGAGATAAACCACGCATATTTTTATTATCATAAAGAAACAATTACCTGTGGCATTTTTGCTTTTAAAATATGTGTATAAATAACTATTCTTTACAAACTCAACGGCCCCATTGGGGTAGTTATAGAAATATCTGCGAGTGTGTATTGTATAAAAGCGTCTAAGGCACATATGAACATTTGAATGATTCTCAGGTTCCTTCCTTTTTTCCCTGTTTATCCCTTCCCTCCTATCATATGGCATGTGATACTTCAAGTATCGCGCGCGTTCATAGGTTGCGGTAACCGATTACCATCAGGCAGACCGTATGCTTGTTTGCCTACCTATCATGAAAAAAGGGACCTGTCCCACGCACTGAGATTACCCACCGAGGAGTTTTAGTGGCTCTTTCTGACATTACCATATTGAACCCCACATTACCCGATTCTCCTTATTAGATATCCTCCGAGTCAACAAAAAAAGGTATCGTTTCTTCGGAGCCCACATTCATGGAACAAATATTGTTAGCTAACGTTGACACTGAGTATGACGGCAGTAATGCCCAGTCGAGCCGACGTATTCATGTCGACAACATCAAGGCTCTACTACAAATACCACATAAACGTAATATGACTCCGTTTTCACTATGCGAGCACAATATGATAGTATCCGAGATTGTATTATCTACTATCTGATTGCGACTTCGTCCGTGGTGACCTTAGAATTGACTCCAGGTAGAAATGAATCAATAAATAAATAAATAATCTATTACCTGGATTAACATATAGGATACTTTTTATCCCGAAACTGGTTGAGTTCCCATGGGAGACGCAAGCACAGCTAGTGTTCAAAAAGATACATCTATACCAAAATTCAACTGTATACGTCATGCAGTACGTTGATAGTTCCTCGGCAACCTGACATTTTCACGGAGTAAAAAGTAAAAACATGGTGGTTTAAAACATCCTGGTGACACTCTCTATTAGTGTCAAATTTCATCCAAATCCGTTCAGCTTTTTTAGCGTGATTGAGAACAAAGATCCAAACTTAAAAACTTTCACATTTATTATATTAGTAGGAATGTGAAAATTAGTTCAAGTTACCTTCTATGTAAAGTGGTCTAAAATCATTGACTTGCTATAAACTAAGGACTGGCCCATCCATACAAAAAAACCATTAAATAATCGCTGGTGCTATTCGTAAATTCAACAAACCGTTAAATTAGTCATGCATTAAATTTATTAAATTATGTTGCAAACTTGTGACGCTAACTTCATTGTAAAATATTGAAAACTTGTGACTAACTTAGTTATGTTGCGTTGCGCGAATTTACGTAGGACGCCATCCAATCTTTGAACATTTTGTTAGTGTGTATATTTCTGTGTATAATCTATGTCTAAAGGTTTTTTTTTCGAAAATTATTTTATGTTTTTATATTATGTTTAAGAATAAATGAAATGAAAGAAGTACAAAAAAATTGTTTTGGCGTTGCAAACTCAGCGGTGCGGTAGTTGAACCCGTGACTGCGGAAATCGTGACTTGGGTCCTCTGCCATCGCTAACTATTACATACAAGACTATAATATAATATATTCCTTCAAGAAAACATTCGTTATGGAACATTATAGATATAATTTTAATTCTATCTTAACGCATGAATGGTATTGTTTGATATATCAATAACATTGTCTCTTGAAAAAATTTTAAAGTTCAAAATATTTAATAAAAACCGTCAGACATAGAACCTTTGCCTTTTTTTAAGTTAAAAAGTAACACAATGAATGACGTATTGGCATAGAAATATTATTCTTATAATACTTCTATGCGTAGACAGAGAAAGAAGATCACTTTTATGCGTTTTGGCGAGTTATTAAGAACTTTAATCTCAAGGACGGAGCCATACCATGTTGCCGCTCTTTTAACGTTATTTCAAAAGAGATATTGTTATCTTAGTCTGTTGCTCGGAGCACTAATACGTGTAAATGAAATAGATGTATATCGGTTTGGAAACTAATTTTTTAATTTGTTAAATGTCAATAATGGCATGTTTTATACCCGGTCAAGACTTTCAATGATGTAGGTGCATATACCAATTATATAGATAACTAGCGGCCCGCTCCGTCTTTGCACGGGTATAAAATATATAGCCTATATCATTCAGTGAAAAAATGATTAAAATCGATCCAGTAGTTTTGATTTATTCATTACTGCCCGTGGCCCAGACGATTATTTACGACATCACATTAGAAACATCAAAAATAACAATATTTCTCCAATATTTAATGGATGTTATTATACATATAAACCTTCCTCTTTAAACACTCTATCTATTAAAAAAACCACATCAAAATCCGTTGCGTAGTTTTAAAGAGTAAAGCGAACATAGGGATATGGGGACAGAAAAAGTGACTTTGTTTTATACTATGTAGTGATTTGACATAACGAACATATAAAATACGTAAAATATTAGCACGCGGTTTTTAGATAATGTTCCTTCTATCTTCTCTCTCTTTCTACGGTCAAAACCATAACTTCTATGGTCATAACTCAGAATTTAAAACGTGTTTTACAAAAGGAGGTTAGGTAGTAATGTTTTAAAGTAGATTAAAAGTGTTTCGTAAATGTCAAAAGCCGTCGTGGGCGCTAAGGTGTGCCTGGCGCGGCGTGACCCACATCATGACACGTCCCTAAGTGTGTTAGACTAGACAGACAATGCGGGAAACTTACTATTGGTTTTTACTACATTGTGGAATAAAATCAAATTTTTAGTTTTTTTTTTAAGAATATATTTTTAATTCGTTTTAACTGGTTTAGAGACTCTCAAAGCCCTGTGCACTCACTGATTGTTAAACGATCGGTAGGTTAAGCAACCTTAGGCGCGGTCTTTCATTAGATGGGTGGTCGCATAGTGGTATTTTAACTGAGCGTCTCCGTGCTTCGGAGTGCACGTAAAAGTCGGTCCCGGCTATTGACAATTTGACAACAGTGGATAAGTCAAGTCAGTGGCCTTTACGAGCGACCTGAACTCTGAAACTAGGTTGGCCACTCCATAAGAAGAAGACTAGTTTAGTCACAGTTTTTTTATTTGTTTTTAAGCTGAAAAGTGCCAAACCAATTTTTTCTGGCGATTTCACATTACGGACGATTAAATCAATCAGATAATTCTATTTAATATCATTAAAATCATACATACAATTATTGTTTGACTTATAATTTATTAGACTTTTACTAATGGACAATTTCAACCAGGATTAAATTTTTTTGTTTTCTACAAAAAGGATTAAGTTTTTTTATCTAATTTCGAATTGATATAAACTAAACTGATTTTGTTTTTTTTTTCAATTTGTTGTAATCCAAATAATCTCATGGCATTATCACATTTCCTTACATTTATTCATGGGAATCTGTTCCCAGGTTATATGGAAGGCAACTATCAATAGATAACGCTTGGGAAAGCGGAATGTCAGAAAAGTAGTTCCCAGTATTGTCTTATGTGAAAAAAGAAACTATAAAGTAAACAGGTAAGACTTAGAAGCGGATACAATTTTAGTTAATTCTTTTTGGTGGTAAATTATGAAGATTATTCGTAACATCTTTTTTTCCCTTTTATTACTTTTGTATTTTATCTATATATGACACCGTCGTGGCGTTGTGGGTAGCGAGTCTGCCTTTAGCCTCGACGGTTGCGGGTTCGATTCCCGCACGGCGCAGATGTTTGTATTAATCGTACAGACATGTTTTCCGGTCTGGGTGTGTTCGTCCTTGTCATTGTGAATGTTTCCGGACCCCCGACACAGGATATAATTATCCTAATGGGGGCCGTTGAGTGTATAGCGTTTATTTATTTATTTATTTATTTATATTGTATTATAAATTAGTATATTTTTCATAGAAACTACAAAATATAAACTAATTTATAATTTATTTATGTGCATTTAATAACTGTAAATAAAGGAAAGAAGATTTTAAATGTAAGCCCGAAAACTTTAAACGTTTAACAATTGTTTTCATATCGAATCCATTTAGTAACAAACAGACAAAAAACCGGCCAAGTGTCGGACTCGCTCATAAAGGGTTCTGTACCACCGTAGAATGAAAATATCAAGTTTGTTGTATTGAGACCGATTTCACTTAAATTTAACAGCTAAAACTCACGTTCAATCGGTTTAGGTACCGACTAGTTTCGGCCCCATCGGAGGTTCTTAGTCCGAGTGGGTTGCGTTTGCGCTTGCGACCCGAAAACGAGTAGGGTACCCTGATGAAGGGCCTCTGATGGGTCCGAAAAAGAATAAATTTACATTAAGTTAAATAATGTTTCACGATAGTTTTAATAATTTAAAAGACCCACTTAATTATGAAATTTGATTTGTTTTTATAACTTGTTATTATAATGGTTAAAAAAATACATAATCTATAAATATTGAAATCTCTACCTATTACGGTTTGAGATATACAGATCGCTGACAGACGGACATACAAATAGCGGAGGGTTCGTAATAGTGATCAGTTGATACCCTTTCTATACGGAACCCTAAAAATAACCACAAATTCACGAAACAATAGATCAAGTTATCCTCAGACAATTCACACTCGCATATAAAATATGAAAACCAAATATTGAATCAGAAAACACATATAAAACTGATCAATACCATTTATACAGTAGATAATGTACAATTATTACTATTGTGGTATAAGAGTATTTACTTAGCTGTGTAAACAACTGACTCATACGTGTACTATTACGATGGTCTTTTGTGAAATATTTTTATAATGCTTCGCAGTAAAAAGTTCAGTTAACTCTACACACTCAACGGCCCCCATTAAGAAAGTAATATCCTGTGTCGGGGTTCCAAAAACGTATACAGAGACTCCCCCATTCCCGATTTATTAGCCGTGGCTCGCCTTTTTTTTTCTTGGGGATGCAATTACGCACTCGAGCGCCGGGACAGGTACAATGGCGCAGGAGGTGTGAGGACTCGGAGCTGGGCTCCTCTACCCACTAAAACCACAACGTCTCATCTAGCGCCGTAGTGGGCAGCCGTGCCTCGCCCTCGCAGGAGGAACAGCAAGGACGGAATCAAATTTAAGCCCCCGCGAGGAATTTCTCTTTTTACGGCTGGGTCACAGTAACGCTGTCGCCCCACCTGGTAACGCTGTCAAGGCCAGTAGAGCCAACAGCAATATACATTAAAAATATACAGGGACAAGGACAAACACACCCAGAGCGGAACATATGCCTGCAGGGCCAGTACAAACATCTGTTCCGAGCGGACTACAGAGCTACGTTTATTCGAAAAAAAAAAAAAGTCTGCCTACTTGATAACTCTCTTTTGAAGTCTATTAAAAGCGGTAGTTACTTAATAATGGACATTTTGAAATATTACTAAAATTGTAAGTATATTTATAATTAATATACTTGCAATGGTTTGAGGAAAAATTTATTTATTTTCATTCCACGTCTCATAATGATAAAGTTCAAATTAACAGCGTTTTTAGCTGTTCTATATTTTGTAATATTTCTATGTTTATGTGCTATCTTAAAATGAAATGTACGTGTAACAATTCAAATAAACGAAATAATATGTTACAAAAATTCAACAAGTCAGGTACACTTATTCATACCAACAATTGACCGAAGACTTCTTATTATCTAGTGGTTAGTGGCCAACCTAGTATCAGAGTTGTTCAGGTCACCCGAATAGGCCTCTGACTTGACTTTTCGATTATTGTGAAATTGATAACAGCCCGACTTTTTACGTGCCCTCTGAAGCATGGAGACGTTCAGTTGAAATACCACTGTGCGGTCACCCATCTAGTGACTAACCGCACCTAAAGTTGCTTAACTCACCGATCGTTTACCGATCAGTGAGCGCATCTGTCTATGAGCGAGTACTGAGACATGGTCGTCTTCATGCGAGGCCAGACCAAAGGTTAAGACGTAATCAGGAATAGGAGTGCCATTAGATCGGCGATTTGAGCTCGTTGCTAAATATTGGACCAGGCAGCTGAATTGTTTGTGCTTATTTTTAATGTCAAATGATTTCATAACCAGATAAAGCCGCATGTATTAGTTAGTACTATTATAAAATACTATAAGATTGATGTTCCATATAACAATAGGATCGTATATCAATAAAACCAAACAGTCCACGTTCGAATGACATCACTAATTAAAATATTTATACTATATGAGTCAATCGCCCTTTAAATTATTTTCATTCTGTTTGTATTAGAGTAGGGTCACCATCAATCTAAACAATAAAAATGGACATGTCTTGTTACTTACGTTTACCGCAAGTTACCCGCAAGTTCTCTGGGTTAAGTTTGAGGCTTACGTGATATTAATCAAATCAAACTTTGTTATAGTCAAACAAATTTACACGCATTAAATTAGGATTCCCTGTAATATAGGCACCAGTGGGCTCCCCTCCAGTATAAGCCATTAAATTTACTTGATACAGTATAGCATTATGGAGTCAAATAATGCATGCAAAATTCATTCTACAAACCATTGCAGTTGTGTGTGTGTGTGTCTGTGTGTGTGACAACTCTCGTGCGTTGTATATAAATATTACATGATATATATGAGATGTTTAATAGCGATCTATAATTATATTCTCTGTATCTTGATAGGTTATTTTTTTTATATTATTGGTAACTTTACTTTTGCAAAACTATAAGTACAGGCATTTTAAATCAAGCTAGTCACACGGTGACTTAATTCGATAGTAAGTTATTTGCGCAATAGAACCAAATGAAGTTAGCGTTCGTTGGTTTTGAACTATTAATTTATATGTATCTGCTCCAAATAGCGGTAAATAATGCTTTCCGTCTTTCGCATATAAAGTATGAAAATAGGAAATAATTAATTACAATCTGTAGGAAAATCCTAATACAATTTCCCATTAGCCTTGTTTGAAGTCGACAATGCTAACTATAACATTCATTAGTTTATCTTTCGCGTTCATTTTAAGAGCGACGAGTAAGGCCGGGCGCATAATGTGTGAAGTGTCAGAATAATTTTGACGTGGGCTGTAGGACGACCTTCCATGTACATTGTACAGCAAGGAAATTTGTACCAACGTGACATCTCAACAGTGAAGCACACTAATTGTTGTGGGGTCTAGTACAAAATGTAAAGAGAGCACGCCTTCACACATTTTTTGAACTAAATTTGTCATCTGGTGTGTGTGTCAAATGTCAAAATAGCATGATCTATCCTCTGTGTCGGTCTGCGCAGCCAAGCACAGAATATATGCACATGGCACCGAGTGCTTCCAGTACAAATGGTCATAAAAATAAACCTGACAATGTGCAACCAGCCTAAGGTTCTTCTAAATCTGTCTAAAATGAGTTTCCGTTTTCACGTTTATAGATTAGCTATTCTATGGTCGACGAGTCATTTCCAACGTCTGTGTTGTTCACCATACTTCTTTAAAAAGGAAAGAAAGACCTTCGAGATTCTTATTGAAGATTTTTAAAATAAAATATAAATACGGTTTTTCTTTCTAATTATGATTCATTCAATAAAGTTGAATTAAAATTAGATATTTCTAAAAAGTACGTTCAATTATACAGAAACGACTATCAAAAACTCATATATCATTAATACTATAGTTAGGTGATTGCATGAGGTCCATGTTCAAAGATATCTTGTACTTTTATAATTATGTATGAACTTTACAGTTATTTAGTAACTCTTTGTGTAGTTCTATTAATTTAAAATGAACCAAAATGGTCACTTCTGCGCAGGTACAATCGTGTTTAGACAAAAATATTGATTTCGTCTTATTTAAATAGATTTTTATAAAGTGGGAAAACGGAATTAAGTATATAATATAGTTATTGTTTCCTTTAAATTCAATTAATTATTTATTCATTATCGTTATTAATTACTTAAAAAGAATAAAACAAATAAGTAGTATAGAAAATAGGTATATAAAAAAAGTAATAGTTAATGTACATTTTTAATTAATGTCACTTATTGGGATGACACCTTATCTTGAAATAAAATTAAATGTTCACACACTTGACGAAAACAATTTATATTTTTATTTAATTTTTAATAATTTATTTTTAAAGAACAAAAGCAACCGTGAGCGAGTGTACTAAACGGGTCTAGCGTCACCGCGTTGCTATAGTTACGCGGCCCCCTTCATTCCGCATTCGGTTGAGACCCAAAAATTTGTTACTGCGCGTGGTTCAACTTATATTGAGAGAGTTATATTACAGTTTGAAATATTATACTGAGAAAATAAATAGACAAGAAAGGCCAATAATCATTATTGAAGCTGTATAACTTCAGCTTGCCTCAATTCTACTTATCTTGCTTTTTTTTATATACATATGTGTACAACGATACCATAAAACCGTAGTCCCCCTCCTACCGAAAACTAATTTTACTAGAAGAGATCGATTTCCCTGCAATAAAGTGAGAAGTAAATTTGGGCAGCAACAATATACCAGTCTTGCACCAAAATTTTATAAAAATTAAATCTAATCTCAAGAATAAAAAATATTAATAACTACCAATTAAAAGATAAAACTAAAACATGGTTAAAACAACTCAATTATGAAGACGTTGAGAAACTATTAACTACCTGATAAAATAAAATAAAAGAAGTAAAAAATAAATAAATATTGATCATAAATAAACATCTACACCACACTTACTATAAAAAGCATACACATAAACGTACACACAAACACACACATACATAAACACACACAAACGCATACACACGTAAACACAAGGTTTGGATTAGCTTTTATTAACTAGTAATATGAGATAACTTACTTTGTAATACTTTAAATTAATTTAATGGGAAGGAACTGACTTCTGATACACGGGTGACACCAGTTCAGGAGTCAGGGCTACTTTTAATATTTGTATGTATTGGAGAAAATAAAGTATTATTATTATTATTATTATTATTATTGCTTTTTTTTGTCGATAATGGAACTTAAACCTGCTACAGAAGCCGAACTGGTCATAAACTTGTCAAGACTTTTTAAAGTGATCTTCTTGCTTCGAATATAAATAATAAACAGGAAGAACCAGTTATATTTCGTGGTCGTATAACTTTCGAAAACTTTTATGTTTGCAAGGTTCGGAGAAGTAATGGTAATGGTAGTAATTTGATAACGACAGGTCATTATGGCCTACTTAAGAAAGTTCCTGGTGCCCAAAATAAAAGCAAAATCATTCAAATCACAATAAATTTACGACCAGCATAATGGTAAGCTGGTACAGTAGCCTTCATAATTCGTGTTAAAAGGAAGGCCTAAGTAAATAAATAAATAATAAATAAACGCTACACTCTCAACGGCCCCCATTAGGATAATTATATCCTGTGTCGGGGGTCCGGAAACATTCACAATGACAAGGACAAACACAACCACACCGGAAAACATGCCTGTACGATGAATACAAACATCTGCTCCGAGCGGGAATCGAACCCGCAACCGTCGAGGCTTAAGGCAGACTCGCTACCCACAACGCCACAACGGTGTCAATATAAGTAAATTACCATTTCTGGCTAGGAATTATATGGGGATAATGGGGATAGGAGTTTGATATCTTACATTTAGCGAAAAAAAAACAGCAATAAGAATACTGCTACTTTTGTATTCTTTGACAAAGCACTATTACCAAGACAAGCTACCTTTTCTACTCAATTCTTCGTCGTTTTACGGTAAGTTAATCGAAAACCCATCGTCATGGTCAAAGATTACTGATTATGTTCTTTGTCTATCTGTATAATATTGGAGGCATTAAAATCTACTCAGTGAGTGTGAAAGTAATGTTGCCTTTAAAGAGCAGATTGACGGTGTCGCCTGTCCCCGTCTCACTAGCGTGCAGGGGGCCAACCATGAACTTCAAATGACAACCTAAACTTAGATGAATCGGTATTTCGTATCTTGATAAATGTTATGGTACCATATAAAATCTAAATCGTTTTACTGCCGGAATTGAATCGCATCGCAATATAATTGTTTCTTAAAGTTCATGGTAGACCCCCAGCACTATGGCATTATTATGTGAAAATATATTCATACTTGTAAAGGTTTCTCGTGCATAATGCAAATACCCAATACTATTTTTCTATTTACAGATATTTAAGCTTGAAATGTGTTGTTTATAAATATTAAATGTAGCCTCAATAACTCAGCGATGAAATAAGTTGAAAAAGCACTGCAAAAATAATATGAAAAAAAAAACCACCGTAACAATAATTCAAGAGAGACCGTGAGACCTTAATGATAAATACACAAGGAAAACGAAGGCATTCCTACAATTTAAGAACACATATAGAACTTACATATAACCGCAGGCTATTTCTAATAAATAAACGATAATTCACTTTTTCCTCTAAAGAGGTAGCGTTTAAATATGGATGGTTCCAGTAGGTAGTGTTGTTACTAAATAAGTTATAAGTAATTATTGAGTTTTGAATTTATTTATTTTAATTACAAATCGGCGTCAAGTAACAGTCTCATTAGGTAATGTTACGTTTCGTGCGATGAGTGAGATCACCGGAGGCCCAAAATCCCACCCCCTCTGTTCTCTTTATTTTTTTTCCTTCTCATCTCGTCCCTCCTGTTCCTTGTGTTGGCAACGCGTATGTGATACTTCATGTATCGCAAGTGACTGCTTACCATCAGGCGGACTGTATGGTTATTTGCCAACCGTCATGATATAAAAAAATCACTATAATCTAAATTCACTATAACTAAAATCTAACCAGATGAATTCACCGTCTATAACTAGTTTAATAAAACACGACATGAGAGAATCAAAGTTCTGACAAATGTACATATCGACCACACTATTACGATACGAAGATTTGCTCCGGTTACCTCAATAGTTAATTAAATGAAGGCCGTGTATAATGCAATGCTTAATAGTTTTTTCAAATTGACTATTTTATTATTTAATTTGTAGCACACACTATACTTTTGGTAATAGGTCTTTTGTTGCAAGAGGACGGCTAAGTAGGTACCACCGTGTCAAATACTCTACCGCCAAATAGTAGTGCTGAGGCATTACTGTGATCCGGTTTGAAGGACACTGTAGGCTAGAGAAATTACTGGGAAAAGGAGATTCAAGAACTAATATCTAGGGGTTGGAAACGCGTGAATGGCACCTACTATTGGTGTTGCAAGCGTTTATAGGCTACGGTAACCGCTTACCATCAAGTAGGCCTTGAAAAAGCGTTAAAAATTTGTGCTAGACATAGGGTTAACGACCTTATGTATGAGCTCCCCGACAGCTGATTTAATCTCGATAAGTTTTTTCCATTCACGATTAGAAAAATATATTTTTAATGTCTCTATTTCGTTTATTTATATCTTTCCTTGACACCGTTGTGGCGTATTGGTATTAAGTTTTAACGCCTCGACGGTTGCGGGTTCGATTCCCGCTCGAGTAGATGTTTATATTGATCTTACAAATATCTATTTCGGTCTGGCCTTTTGTCCTTGTGAGTCTCCCCGCCGTGCCTCGAAGAGCACGTTAAGCTGACGGTACCGGTTGTACATAGCATCTGATAATAATCGTTAATTCCTGATAAGTAATTTGCTCATATCCAATGAGTTATTGGTTCGCCCTTTGGGTTGCGGAGGCCAGTTGGCAATCGCTCTGTGCAAAAAAACCAGTAACCGGTCAAATCCGGATGAAAGTAATAGCAGACCCTGGGGTAGATAAAATACCGGGAAAATTGCTAGGAAGAAGAAGATATATATCTTTCATTCTATCTAGTTTGGTTTCATGTAAATTATTATACGCTAATGTTTTTTATAAGTTAACTTATAATCATAGACTCATAATCAGCAGTAACAATAGATTTTTTAATGAATAAGGTCTAGATAGTTGTGATGATTACTTCGATAGCTTTCTGAGGTAACAAACAAAAAATATATATCGAATTGAGAAGTTCCTTCCTTTTTATGTCTTTTAAACTACACAAAATTTACTTAATAGGCTTTTTACTAAAAATGTTTTATTTTATATTATAGTAATTGTAATGAGACGCTCATAGCCGAGTGCACTGATCGGTAAACGATCGGTAGGTTAAGCAACTTTAGGCGCGGACAGTCACTAGATGGGTGATGGGTATCGTGACATAGTGGTATTTCAACCGAGCGTCTCCGTGCTTGGAAGGGCATGTAAAAAGTCGGTCCCGGCTGTTGACAATTTGACAACGGTCGATAAGTCAAGTCAGAGGCCTACGGGCGACCTGAACAGCTCTGACATTAGGTTGGTCACTAACCACTGGATAAGAAGTCATTGTAATTGTTGGATTAGCAGTAGTCCTTTCGATTAAAGTTTATTTTAGGATTGATTGATTTGATTTTTGATTTTAAAATATCTTTATTTATCATAAAAACAAACATTGTACATTTCTAGTGTAAGTTAATTCCTAGAATTTACAAGTATTGACAATTTATAACACAAACACTTTATAGGCTAGGTCACCTTTACAAAGCTTATATTATAAGCATGTTAGGTATTATGAAAATGTAAATTGTTAGATTTTCAAAACGAATTATTAATATTTGTGTTTTAGAAGTAACGATACAATTCTAAATAATTAAATAATACAGGCGGTATTTGTTAGGATTGATTAATATTTTTCATACTTCGTGGTCTGTGTGCTAACAAAAACGTGGTCACCGTTCAATAAAATATTTGAAAACTACTGATCTAAACGAATATTGGTATTATGAGTTAAAATTAAATTAACAATTTTCGTAACGAAATACGTATTTTCCTATTTGGGTCAAATGTCAAGGCAGCGTTTTAGTGGCCATGTCGAATAAGGGACAGAACACATTTATGACATCAATTTGCAAAAGCCAAATGGTTTTTGTCACTTATCCTTGGGAAAGTGTGTGTCAGCGTCTTAGTGGGTGTCTGTTTCAAAGCTTTGTAGACTTAAAAACGGTGCGTGAACTTTTATCATATTAAATATATTTTAAAAAAGAAAATCTAAAGATAGTTTGCTTTTATTGACGTATTATATTCGGTACATTTATTTTCGAGGGCCTGCTGTTTCCTCAAGGAAAATAAAAAATAAACGCTATACACTCAACGGCCCCATTAGGATAGTGATATCCTGTGTCAGGGATCTGGAAACACACACAAAGACATGGACACATACCTAGACCTTAACACATGCTTGTATGGTCCATAGAAACATCTGCTCCGGACGGGCATCGAACTCGCGACCTGTGGTGCTTAAGGCAGGTTTGCAACCTCCGCTCCACAACTTCGTCAAACGCTACGAATCTAACAATAACGCCTTGTAAAAGTAATAATATTTTCAAGAATCTTAATACAGTAATTGTACATAGTCCTTTTTTTGTTATATGCAAATACCATTTTTTTAACTTGTTATATATTTGCATAGTTATCTATAATTAATTTATATTATTATGTTATTAAACCGCTAAATTATCACGTTTAATCTTCGTCAATTATTTTTTTAAACTTATAAGTCTTTCAGTTTTATAAGGTCGAATAAATTTGCCTTCATGCTTTGCATTTACCTCGTTCTAATTGTGTATTTGTGTTGCAAGTGTATATATGACCTGATTTTATATTTTCGGTCAAGCGAATCGAAAGTTCTTGCAGATAAAAAAACCTTAGGTAGTTTATTTTTTTATTATTATTGTATTAAGTAACAGATTAGAGAATAAAGATATACGGCTTACACGGATTAAAATATTTTCATGCAAATATATTAATTAAATTATGCAATAAAAATAATGAAATGATCGAAAATATCGATAATCATTTTTAATCAAATCCAAGTTTGAGTCATCGACCTCAGTTCGCGAAAAGGCACTCACCTCGTTCAAGCCAAAACTCGATTATAAAACATCCAACAATGCACATTCCTGCATCACTTCACGAAAACTCCAAAAATTTGTAATAACAAAAAAAAATCGATTCCGCTTATCACCTTATCTATCCACCGCGAATCTATGACGCAAGTATCCAAACGATTATAACCTCTTTTTGTATTATTAAAAAAAAAGTTAAACTGTCACACTAATTAAAAAAAAATCGTAATTTGACGTTTCGATAACGGCCAGCAACCGTCGTCAGTGTCAGTTAACATGGAACCCATGCGAGCGTTGGCGGCAAACTGGCGTCAGGCGCGGGACCGGTCAAGTGAGAGCTCGCTTTGTGTCATCACGCGTTTTCCATTTGAAACACTGTGTTCGTTTCTTACACTTTACTGTGTAGCTAATTTTAAGATTCAGTACGAAGAACGATGTACCTAGGTTAAATAATAACTTAATGTCATGAATTTGAAACATTTTAAAGAACGAAACTATGAATTGCCTTTCTCCTAATGGCTTTTTATTCAAAGATTAATTGATTAATAGATATATTCTTATTGGACGCAGTTTAATTTCTGTGGATTATCAAATAGCGTAGCGTAGACTATTCCTCACATTATTATATTATTCCTTACAGGTTCAAAAAGTGTATGAAGTACCTATGTGTAAAAGTAAAAGCGGCCTTACATGTAATAAGCAATATCTTGAACAATTAAGGTCATATTAGTAAGGCTTTGTCTGGTTTTCGTATGTTTATGCTAATAAGATGATCAAATAAGACAGTCTATGACTAAAGCAGGTTTGGTTGTTCTTAAAGTGGCTTCTTCGCAACCAAAATCTGCCCTGGAGCTGTCGTCAAAGAAGATATTAGAATTTTTTGGTTGTCAAGGTTCCGCAAATAGGTTGTGGTCATACAATTGTCAGATAATCTTTATTATTACATACTTCTGTAATTCAAAACAAAATTCATTTTTTTAGAACGCCAAATTCAAAAACTATTTTTTTTAACGCGAGAGTTGCGGGTTCAATCATCCTCTTGGGCTATTGTCGTACCCACTCCTAGCGCAAGCTTCGAGCTTTTTTGAGGGGCAATAGGAAATTTAGTAACCTCTTGAAAAAAGCATTGCTAATATTTTTGTACAGAAAAAATGAAAAACAAAAAAATCTTTTATAACATTTCCTTCTATTTTTACAATTTTGTTTTGGGTTCCTCGACGAAAATTAAACTATATAGATAGTGTTCCGCGACCTTGAAAGTTTAGCATTCGCTGAAATAAGATATGTTGAGCAAGTTTTAAAAGATTTGCATAATTAGTATCGTTTTATTTTAATTGCTAAACATTTACATACGGTATTGCTTACTCCAAAAGAAAAAAACAAAAATATTTTTTATTTGTTGTAGAAAATATTTATTTTTTCTTTTTAGTTTTGAGGTCAATATTTTTTTCAAAAAATTTGTCTTATACTTTTTAATTACGAATGATAGTACTCAATGATTAATGCGAATTTAGGACTTATATGGTCCAACCAAATTGGTTGCCATTGTCAGAACTGGACCACACGGGGAGCATCAGATTTCAATTAAAGAAAGAATCATCAAAATCGGTTTAACCAATCGAAAGTTATGAGGTAAGAAACATAAAAAAGAAAAAAATGCAGACGAATTGAGAACCTTTTCCCTTTTTTAAGTCGGTTAAAAAGATTGTGTTTGTTAAATTGCTTTACATTAAACAAGCTTTTTGTTAAACTTACTTAATAATAATATCCGACTGCCACACATACTCCTTCTTAGCATTATTCCAATTACCCTTATCCTGATTTCACAGTTGATTAGTTTTTACACAGAGCGTGTCATCTGACCTCACAATCCTTAGTGTGAACCAGTAACTGATTGGATAAGAGCAAATTACTTGTCAAGAGTTAACGATTATCATCAGATGTTGTGACAAGCTTAACGTGCTCTACGGCACGGTGGGGAGACACAGAAGGCCAAACTTCCAGACCGAAACAGATATTTGTAAGATCAATACAAATACAATACTGTCCCGAGTGGGAATCGAACCCGCAACCGTCGAGGCTAAGCTCGCTACCAACACGGTACAACTCTGTCTTACAATAAATTAGTTGTCAACATAAATGCAATGGAAAAACCTAACCATCTTTCCAGGTCAGATGGATGAATATAAAAGTTATCTATAGAAAAAATAAAAAGAAAGTGTCTGTTTGTAATATCAAAATAAGAACTTTTTGCTAAATGCTTGTGCAATTATTTGCGGTACTTTAACTAAAAAGTAATTTTAAAAAATTATGTCTGTCTGTCTCTTTGTTCCGGCTAATCTAAATCTAAGGTTGGATCGATTTTGACGATATGCACTGATAGAAGGCGTCTTTTCAGGCGTCGGGATGTGACGACCCCATCGCCCGCTGTTGGGATAACCTCTGTCACAACAGAGATTATTCCACCAGTGCAATCAGTCACACTGGTGGTAGGTCTTTTGTTGCAAGAGGCCGGCTAGGTAGGTACCACCGCAGTGTCCAATATTCTGCCGCCAAATAGTAGTGCTTAGGCACTACTGTGTTCCGGTTTGAAGGGCATTGTACGCTAGTGAAATTACTGGGCGAACGAGATTTAAGAACTAATATCTCGAGGTTGGCAACGCGCGAGTGGCTAATGGTGCTGCAAGCGCTCATAGGCTGCGGCAGCCACTTACCATCAGGTGGGCCGTATGCTTGTTTGCCAACTTCTAACATAAAAAAAAAGAAGGCTGATGTTATAAGGACCAACTTGGCTCATTTTATTTTAGACAAAGGATTTATTTATTTATTTATGCACCAGCAGATATAAATTAAAATAGATTGGAAACACAAAATAGAGGTACAGAGGATATCTTATCTCTATGAAGAGATCTCTTCCAGAAACCCTAGGAGATTATTATATCATACATTTTAAGTTAAACGTGGAGTAGGCGCAATAGATAATTATATTTAAATACGAATACGTAACATAATAAATACTAATCATATAAAAGTATATATATACTAATACATATATAAATATACATATATAATACATACATATACAATACGTACATATAACTAACATATAAACACATACATATACTACTTTGATATAGACAGATAGTAATCCTTTAGTCTACGCTTAAATGTAGTGATATTTGGGTTCTTCCGGATTTGTTCCGGGCAGTAAATAATCTAAACAATTATTCTTTAAATTACGCGGGTAAGGCCACTGGAAGAGCTAGTTTCTTTTAAAGATAAGATTAGATTTAAAAACTTCAGTTTCGACGAGTAGATGATCTTGACATTTTGCCTACCTCCTTTGTAACTGAGTGACGGAGCGAAACGAAGCTTGTCGGAATCAAATATAATTTTAAAAACATTACCCTCTTTCGGCAGTCGGGTAAAAAGAAAACCACAGACATAAATTTTTTCACTACGCTGGATTTACAATGCCATAGGTGGCAAACAAGCATGCAGTCTTTTTTAGCTTGATTGAGCTTGATCATCAACAAAATCACAACATCACAGCGAAGAAAAATTTACATATTGTGGAAATATAGCAATCTAATTACATAACACAAACACTAAAGAATTAAAAATGTTTGCAAATCAAGAGAAATCAGAAAATATTAATTGTATAACCTTTTTTTAACCCCTAAAACCTCTGGCCATAACTACAGCGCTACTTATTGAAAGAAACAGGACGTCGTTTACCAACTGAGGATCCTTAGTCGTGCTATCACAATCATTCCAAAAACAACAAAGTAAATAAATATTAATTATATTCTCAAAACATAAACGTGAGGAGGAAAAGGAAATAAATAAACACATATCGACCTTGCACATACAGGAAAATCTTCTTTATATAAATTTATTACTTTAAACTGTTAATCGAAGGTTAAGTAGGAATGGTCTTATTAGCTTGCTACATACTCGTATTTTGGTTCATATTTACCAATAGCCTTTTCCAGCGGCTTCATCCGCATGAATACCGATTTTTATAAAAGCTTTGAAGCCCCATTTCAACCCTTAAGGAGTAGAATTTTAGAAAATGAGAAAACACGTATATTTTATCTTTAATTATTCGCCTAAAAACGAAGTTTCATTCTTCTAGTTTCAAAAGTGACGGACTTCTATACAAACTTTCAATCCCCTTTTCACGCCTTAAAGAGTATAATTTCGAAATATCCTTTCTTAGTGTGGACAACATCTGTGGAAAATATAACTTTTTTTAAACCACAAAAGTCCGCCTATATATGTGTACATTTCATTCATCGTATGCCTAAATTTTCTTAGTCTCCTGTTGCTGATCTCAGACCTCTATCATGCTACATATTACTTTTTGAGAAACAAGTATATTTCTAAAATGTTTTATCTTTGCCTTTAAGAAATAGATACATGAGAGATATCAGTTTTTGAAGTCTCTCAAATATCTCGGATCTTCTCGGATTATACAAACCCAGAATATAATTATTAATCCAAGAAACAAACGTGTATCATACCACGATAAAAATCTGCATGAATCATTTTATATTTTATCCGTACTCGTGAGAAGTGCCAAGTTATTTACCGTTTGACGACGGAACAGATATATATATAAGTTACTCATTTAAGTATATTTAAAAGTTACTCATCAGCTCAAAAAGTTAGGGGTTTTTTGGTTTTATTATACATAATGATTTCTAAAGATATCTTCTGAATAGACGGCTGGACCAATTGTGAAGTGAATTTTTGAAGAAGAATTTTTGCGTTTTTGAGTGAAGTATTGGAATAGGCAGATGGCGCTGCAATCAACTTCTAAGTTTTTTCAAAGTTTCTTTTCATTAGTAGCTTAGTAGGAGTAGAGCCATGCCTCTTCCAACACACATGGGCCGGCTCGACCGGGGAAGTACTACCTTCTCAAAAAATTCGAAAATTTGCGTAAAGTAACGCGCTACGGCCGGAGGCCCAATCTCCGACACCTTTGTATCCTCAATCTTTTCCTTTCTCGGATTGTGTTGGTAACGCGCAAACAATACTTCAAGTATCGCAAGCGTTCATATGTCGCGGTCACTGATTACCATCAGGCGGACCGTATGCATGTTTGCCAACCGTCTAAACATAAAAAAGAGATGTAGTCTGATTATTCTCTTAGTATGTCATCCGATGCTAGACTGGAATATTGCGCAGGCAGCGTTAGTTTTCTTTTGTCCTTTCCTACAATGTTAATCAACTTTTATCGGCTGTGATTTAAATAAACACATACAAATAAGGATAATGTTTTAATTCATTGCCACCATCATTAGTAATGTATTTTGTTTGTTACTCGTCTACTTAGTATGTATGCTATGTTGTGTCACTTTGTAGAAACACAATTACTTAGTCATTTTGTCTCCCTGACCATATTACTGTTTTCTTTATTTTCTGTAATTTTTTGGAACTAATCAAAGTTATACACTCAACGGCTCTAATTATGGAAGTTATATATTATGCCAGACACAAGAAAAAATAATTAAATTTTATGAAACTCTAAAATTTTTCCCGAAAACTGGGTATGACGTAACACAAGTGAAGAGTTTGACATAAAATGCGATGTTGCCAAACTTACGTTACGCAATTTCTTTTACTCCTATTTCAGCTCCGAGTAACAGATTAATATAACATTTACTTTGAATTCCATCTAGGGACTAAATAATATAGACTCGGTGACTGAATGATTATTGGTTACAGCCACAGAAATCTTAGTAATAACCTTATTACTAAGATTTCGATAATAACTGTTGTAACCTTAGAAGGCTATTATTACTAAGAATAGCTGCACCGATAACTCCGCTCGCGTGGTTTGCAGATTTTATTTTATTGCATGGAACTCTAATTCTTTTTCTAAAATAATAGCCTAAGTTACGTTAAAATCGGTCTTGCCGTTTCGCAGATTACCCGAAACAAACTGACAGACTGATAGGCAAAAATTTAAAATATTGTTTTTTATGTAAGTACCGTATAAACTTTTATAATTATGCATTTAGTGCAAAGCTGTTAATTTGGAATAACAAACAGATATTTCAACTTTATTTATTTGCATAGATTTCAGTGGTTAGCACTACATAGCAATTTAATTATATATCTCAACTAGAAGCTTCCAACATGCTTCTCCAATACCAGTAATAACTCTTATCCATTCACATAAATTACTTTAAAATACCATAAAACGACCTTATCAATTCTATGAACTCTACGATAACTTAATAAAAGATTCTTCTACATTTAATAGAGTAATAAATTAATTAACCTAAAATGTCTATCTCAAATACAAGAGCGATCTCATATACGATACACAAACTCATCAATATACGAGTGGTTTCATTTCAAACAGGGTTGTCGACACTTTGAAATTAATCTTTTTAAATAAAGCGACAAACGGTCAGGAGGCTCATCTGATGTTAAGTGATCACACATCATCTGCATCACCATGAAGGTGCGTTGCCAACCTTTGAGCAACCTTTGGACAAGGCTCGTCTTTTAAAGGTTCCCAATACATATCAGTTCGAAAAGATTGCCGCCTGAAGCTTCCACAGAATGGATGCTCTCAAAAAATTTGCTGCATTACTAGTTACATTTTAGAGTTTACTGCGCAGTATTAACGAACTTTCTTGAAGCGTCAGTTGTTGTAGGCTCAACACAGACATTGGACACCTCAACCTAAAGGGTCGATGGCCACTCGGAAAGATGTTTGTATTGGACCATACAGTCATTTCTTCCAGTCTGGAAGACTGTGTCTGAAGATATCTTTTAAAGAAATAACAATTACAAAAGTTACGTCATCAATTGTCACTTTCTAGGTACTCATATTTGTATATATAGTTAATTTTTAGTAATTATTTCACTACTGTAAACCTATATATATAGAATTGTGATTTTATATAATTCTTATTATATACATAAATGCCTTAATTAAGCAAGTCCACAGTGACAGCCCTGATGTAGAATGCTCAATTAAGATAAATTCCCGATAAATTAGACCGACAAGGTTTATCATGCACATGTTTTTATTGATATAGGACTTTCATTGACATATGTTAAACATGCAAATTAGAGAATTATTAGAGTCTTTAAAGAATGCTTGAGCTTCATAACTAAGTCAAAAAAATTACCAAAAATGTTTTGATATTTATTTATAACCATTATTTTATCGACTAAACAGATAATGGCGATAATCTACATAATATGTACTTATCTTTACGGCTTTGTACTAAGAATACTCGATAGCAACATATTGAATAAAAAATTTCATTTTACTTTAGTGTAGTTTTTTTTTCTTATGTAACAAGTTAGCAAACAAGCATACGACCCACCTAATGGTAATTGGTTGCCGTAGCCTATGAGCGTTTGCAGCACCTAGGTGTCACTCACGCGTTGCCAACCTCGAGATATTGGTTCTTAAATCTCCTCTGCCCAGTAATTTCACTAGCGTACAGTGCCCTTCAAAACGGAACACAATAATGCCTAAGCACTATATATATTATATTTGGCGGCAGAATTTTTGAGACTGCGGTGGTACCTGCCTAGCCGGCCACTTGAAACAACAGTCCATCACCAGTGTGACTGATTGCACTGGTCGAATAATCGCTGCTGTGACAGAGATTATCCCAACAGCGGGCGACGGGGTCGTCGCATCCCTAGCCTATTCTTAGCTGACTTAATAATAGATTTATCTGTTTACTTCTTCTCCTGACTGACCTTCTCAATACCGCTGTATTTTTGCTTTATTCGAGCTGTTTAAGATAATAATTTCGATATTTGTCCATCCATTTATAAAATACTTTATTGATAAAAGAAAGCATGATGTTTTACGGATGCTTGCGTTTTGTGGGTAACCTCACTGTGCCTCGAAGAAGACGTTAAGCTGTCGATCCCGGTTGCTATTGTAATATCTGATAATAATCGTTAGCTCTTGATAGGTGATGTGTTCTTATCCAATGAGTTACTGGTTCGCCTTTTGAGTTGCAGAGGTCAGATAGTCAATCACTCTGTACAAACTAGTAACCAAAATCTTGGTAAGAGTTTACATATAGAGCATACCTTTTGCAGCGTTTATTGTTATTATTATTGAGACGCGATATATTTAAATGAAGTGGCACATTAAGAAGACTAAGATGAAAGAAGACAGTCTTGGAGAAGAATCTGAGAGCAAAACGGAAAGAACTGAAAACGATTTATTGCAGTCAATATTTCACAGGCGTCTAAAGTCTTTTGAAACTATATTTTATTTAGTTAGTGTTTGTTTTAGTAAGTACTTTTCTTTAATCTGGAATTATCACGCCAATGGCATTTATGACAGCACTTGACCTTTTTTCTCTATTGGCCTTTTTTCAGATAATTTAAGGTTTGGGCTTATATTTTTCGAATAAATAAACGGTATACGGTATACCTATGTATTGCTACTTTAAGTTAATATTCTTTAAGGTTCGATCTTGACCAAGCCGACTCAAGCCGACAGTATTAAAGCTCTATTGTAACAAGATATTATTATTTATTATGATCTTCATTTGTGTTGGAAGGATATTGCTCCTCGTCTTCTTGTAGTTAAATAGTATTCGATTTTTTTATATAATAGATTTCCCACCTTTCTCGCCGACTTATAAAATTTGTAAAAGATAAAATTTTTTTATTATCAGCGAAGATTACAAATTATTGTTTTATTGAACTATTTCTATGCGGTTTGATATATTTATTGATCGATAATTACACGAAAATAAAACATCTGATATATTATAATAAATCGTAAATTTTTATTTAAGTATCACTAGCTTTTGTCTGCTGCTTCGTCCGTCTAACGTATGCCAAATGTATCGTTTATGGTATGTCCTTTTTTTACGTAAATTAAAATAGGTACATGAAAATGCTTTTTAGTAAGACACTGGTATCACTTTTTTTAAGACATGAGAATACAAAAATATATTTTTTGGCTTATTATATATTATACAGGTATACCGCGATGAGACGCTCATAGCCGGGTGCGCTCACTTATCGGTAAACGATCGGTGGGGTAAGCAACTGTAGGCGCGGTCAGTCTCTAGATGGGTGATCGCATAGTGGTAATTCAACTGACCGTCACCGTGCTTCGGAGGGCTTTTTAAAAATCGGTCTCGGCTGTTATCAATTTGAAAATAGTCGAAAACTCAAGTCCTATATCGGGCGACCTGAACAACTCTGACACTAGGTTGGCCACCAACCACTCGATAAGAAGAAGAAGAACCTCGATTATTTTGTACTATGTACTAGTAAAGTACATCAAGTACACATTGAAGCACACTTCAGAATGTTACCTTGGCACATGAGTATTATAATCGGTAGATCGAATCTTTCAACAATTATTATTGTACACTGACAATAGAACCTGAAAAAGAGCAGGACTTGCTGAAACTAACAGTTGACTCCATCCTGAGGTAATGCAACCATTTATATTTTTTACTGAAAACGGGATTTTGTCTGCAATCAAAACACGGTCTACTTCCACATTTAGACAGTGAAGTCTTCATATTTTTCACTCTTATCAGAAGTACAAATTGGAACATTCCTTTGAACGGTAGGCTGGGATCTGCATTTACGTCAGAAGAAATCGTTTTTGCCACATCAGCTGCTTTGAAAGGCCTGATACACAAGGATGACGCTTGTCCATATAAACCCGGGGACACCGAGACACAGAGTCAAAAACTGTCTGTCCTTTTCAAAACGAGACCTATAGTTATCTTATATTGATGACCAGTGTGGAGCCACGCAACGGGTTGCGAGTTCAATTCCCGCTTGGACAGATGTATGTGTTGACCATACAGATGATACAGACATGTTTTCCGGTCTCAGTGTGTTTGTGCTTGTCTGGACCCTGACAGGATCTTATTATCCTAATGGGGGCCGTTGAGTGTGAGTTTATTTATTTACTTTTAAACCACGGTTTAGTTTGCCATCAATAATTGACCGCATTCATTTTTAAAATAATATATTATTAATTTAATATAAGCAGAAATGCGTAATTGTACTAGTTTTAAGGAACACTTATCTTATGTATTATAAAATTTCATTTACAAGTAAATAATACACTCAATAGATTACGCTTTACGTAAGAGATTATGTTCATCATTTAAGCAATAAATGTTGATAAAAATGTATGTCTCTAGTATCATTTTGAAACCGCTTCAAGAACGAAATAGAGAATTTAAGAAAATGCTAAAAATGTATGCGTGTTCAAATAAATTTATCAAATAAAATCAAAATTATTTTTATTCAAGTAGACTTTTAAAAAGTACTTTTGAATAGTCAAACGCTACCTATAACGCTATTGTACTTTCTTACTTCTTATATACAAAATAATTGATATTTGTATAGCACTTCTATGGTATTAAATAAAGTAATTGCATTTATTTTTATAATGGAATTTTGGTTAAAAAGATTTCGTATTTTTCTTAATTTTTTTAAATTTAAGGCGTAGGTGTTTTTCAGCTCATCTAGAATGATGATAATAGTATTAAAATATAGTTAAATTAAATACATAATTATGATACTTACGCTTTGTTAGCAGGAGCTTGTAGTGTATCGTCGCCATTTACCACTTGAACGGCCGAAGGACTAGAACTTTCCGCCACTTGCACCGAGTCTTCTTCCGTCATTTTAACAGTTTTAAATCACTGACCACTATTCTTTAATCTGTGTTTATCCTTCCCTAAATAAAAAAAGTAATAAGAGAAAAAGAAATACAGATTAAAATTTATCACAAATAAAAAACACACTTATTTTTTAATTTTTATTTTTGTAAACGACTTTCAACTTACAAGGATATTAGGCAAAATGAGCTAATTCCTTGCAATGTTTCAAGCATATAGATAATAATTTTATCGTTAATTGCTTGATTATAATATACGTTCTTCATAGATATGATTGAATGAATCAATTGATTAGAAATTGTAAAGAATGCTATAAATTTTATTATTATATTCATAATTATACTTATTTTATTATAACCATACATTCTCATTATAATAAAATTTAAAATTTTGTCGGCACTCAAATATTATTAATATTACCAAGAATATTTTTAGTAGTATAAATATTAATTCACGCGGGTGCTTCGGAATACAAAATGTCATAATCTAAAGACAAACCATCAGCCACTTTTCAAGTTTTGAAACGAACAAATGAACATTAAATTTTTATAAAATATAAAATTGTCAACACCCGCCGGTTGACGGTGGATAAACAGAACAACCTCCGAAACGAAACTTATCCGCGGTTTCTCGTACGTTGATCAAATTCACGTCAACTTGACATACCAAATACAGAACGCTCATTGGTTGCCTGTTGATCATCTGCTGTGTTCAACCAATTAGCGTTTTAGGGGGTTAGACTTGGCTATGCCTGTGATAAATTCAGGGCCGGATTTAGAAGTCTGGAGGCCTCGGGGCAACAAAGGAGCGTGGAGGCTCCCTGGCCCTAAATTATTTTCCAAATAAAATGAGCATAATATTTAATTTTAGTAAGTAAAGGAAAAATATGTTAACTAATTTTTCTTAGTCGGAATTTGAAAGACTTTTTTTCCGAAGTTTTTACTGTTGACCCCTCGGCTGTCGCCCTGATTGCTCTCACCTAAATCCGGCGATGCCGTGAATACTAACATTATTTTTCTATTACTGAGCGAACCTCATACTTAATAAACAATAAAAGAAATACTAAAAATTGCTTTTTATACAAGTTTTAATACAATCATTAACACATTTCTAATGACACATTCTTTCATATTTATTAAATAAATATTATTTGTATGTACTTATGAGCTGACAAATCACAAAGGCGGGAAAAATTCAATCATACATTTTTCAAAATGGCGGTGCTAAGATGGCGCAACGGTCGTTTCAGATTTTGTCACAATTTCGTCTTCTCGCTGAAATAAGTAGCTTGTGCCTGGCGTTGTACTGCTTTGTGTATAGGATAAGGGTTGATAGGTTATTATCTGGCTATAACCTGGTTGGTTCTGTCCGTGGCGGTTGTCTTGCTGCTTTCGGTCGAGGTTCGCGACTCCACTGAATGTATAAAAAAAAGAAATAAATCTTTCCTTACAATATTAGCTTTCTGATTCTAAAAATCTAATCATTTCGCAGATAATCCGAAACAAACATACAGACAAAAATTATCAAAGTAGTTCTTTTTTTATTTTGTACGTATATACTTTCATATGCAATATTAAAAAGCTGTTATTTTGACATTACAAAAAGGGACTTCAATTTTATTTGTATACTTAGATTTGCTAACTTAATAATTATATTAACGTGTAGTAGAAATATCTAATTAATATAATATTCTGTCACCTCTGGTCTCTATACGGTCTCCGCTCGCCGACATTACGCCAGCCACTAGATTGTCCATATCCCGCATTTGAGCTCTGATATGCACCGGCATATCCTGCATATCCTCCATCGTACCCCGCAGACCCGCTACCGTATCCCGCAGAACCGCTGCTGTATCCCGCAGACCCGCTACCGTATCCCGCAGACCCGCTACCGTATCCCGCAGACCCGCTGCCGTATCCCGCAGAACCGCTACCGTATCCTACAGCACGGTATGCAGGTTCTCTATAAACGGAGCCAGCACCTGCGTATCCGCCGTTTCCACTAGAATATCCGCCATATCCCGCTCCCTGCCAACCACCACCAGATGTAATTGGCCTGAAATATAAGATAGAATTATCACTACATAGTATAAAACAAAGTCGCTCTCTCTGTCCCTATATATGCTTAAATCTTTAAAACTACGCAACGGATTTTGATGCGGTTTTTTTTAATAGATAGAGTGATAGAGATCATGTATTTCTTTTAATTGCTATAAAATATATTAGTCTGTAAAATTGTATCCACTTATGTTAATTTTGATGTATCAAATATTTTTTTGTGAAAATTGTTCTGGAGCAAAGGCCCAGTCCCTGTCTTACACTAAGGTCTAAAGTCGTCTTTTCCTTTTCGTGTCAGTTATTAACACAAAGCTGTATACAGTGTACATATGCCAATATTATATATCTGAAGAGTTTTTTGTTTGTTTATAATCTCAGAAAGTATCAGAAACATTTTATAAAGGCTGTTTATTTAGAATGGTAGTAGTAGGCTATATAATGTGACATTAAAGGCCCTGGAGCAAACCAGTAACTATAAAATGTTAATCAATCTGCAGTGCGGTGCAATGGGATGCAACCTTTTATGCACACGCACACCACTGCAAGCAGTGTACTCGTCAAGCACACTGGGCAGTGGTACTCGGCAGTGAGACTCGGCCGCCTGTTTGTCAAGCGGCAATACCCACTAAATTTAGGGGAACTCTTATCACTTTAGTGGGACGTTATGGGTTCGCTTGCGCAAGCAACCGTGACACCACGAATGGGATACAGCCTACCTAACGGTAAGTCATTACAAAAATCTTATCATATAAAATGTATAACAAGGCTTTCTGGTATTGTTAAAGGGAGCATAAGGCAACGAACATGGGTTTTGGAAGTTAGGCTTAGTACTGACACTCTTCAAGCATAGTGGATCAGTATAAAAACTGCTAATTCATACTGATATGCATAGAAAAGGTAGTACTTCATTATCAAGTCAGCTTATGACAAAAAAAACAGTCTCTATTTTTGACAAGGGCTACTGGCGACAGCGAGGGTTGTCTCTTTTACACGTACTCCAGAGAGATCAAGCGACTCTGTTTAAGACAGCAGGACCACCATTAACTGGCTGTAAGCCTTTTATTGCGCAGTAGGTACCATCGCACTGTTAGTTTTTCTACCATGAAAAAGTATACTGTGCAAAGAAGATTTAAGAACCAATACCTCGGGGTTGGCAACGCGTGATTGATGAACCTACAATTAATGTATGCCGACAACCGCTTACTATCAAGTAGGTCGAATATCTGCTAGCCAACTTAGTGACATAAAAAAAGCAATAGTCATTCAGAAAAAAGGGTCACTGACTCTCAGATGATAATCAACCTGATTAGAAGCTTTTCACATTATATTTGTAACTCTGGATAAGAATTATTAGTAAATAGATAAGGATCATGATAATTTTAAGAGCAAGAAAGGATATCCACGTTAAATTTACCTAGAGTAATCACGCTGTCCCCACGCAACAGCATCAGGCCGTCCAGAGGCAAAATAATATCCTCTTCCACCGGAATCCCAACCGGCCTGACCGCGAAACGTTTCATCCCATGGTCTGAAACTGTATGCATTTGAGATTTACATTTCATTTGATAACAAAATGGTATTAGAATCAAACACGAGCTAGTACTGTAGTAATTTGCTCGCAGTGGGCAACCTCGGTGATAAACTTATTGGTTGTAAAAATAGAAATCGGTTCAGAAGTTACCTATGACATAAGAAAAACTTGAGGAAGGAACTCAGCGTGACGTCTTTTTTAATATCAGACAAATATAACAATTTCATTTAAAGTAACTGATTTTTAAAGCCTAGGATCACCTATTCGTGTTTTTTTTAACACGGCGATTGGTGGCATGCAAGCGGACAGCCCACCTGACGGTAGGTGATCATCGTAACTCATAAACGCTTGCCATGCACTAGTGACATAACTGAGAAACTTGTTGCAAGAAATAGTAGGAAAATGAAGTGGAGCGGCGAGATACTTGTTCATGCCAAAAAACGGTGGAAAGAGCTTCGTTTTCTTCATGATCCTATTATCAGATCCTGGACTGATTACAATGGGACTACCTACAGGTATCTACCATATGGGTCCAGAAGTATTCCAGTAATGAAACGTACCAAAATTCCCAGTCGAATTGATAACCTCCTTCATTTTGAAGCTTTAAAAAAAAACAACGACTCCTCATACTTTTTTGGTATATAATGGTACTGCAGACGGGGACAAGCTGATCAATCAATTTGTAAATTGATGATGGAGTTTAAAGGGACATGCTTAAATTACAGAAAAATATAATTATTATGATTTATTTCAATGCTTGTCCCCGTCTGCAGTACCTTTACGAACATTAAAGTAATATTTATATTATAGTAGTCATTATAGAACTTGTTTTTAGCTTTTTAGGTATTATTATTAATGCAGTTGCATTTTTTGTTTCATTTAATAATTTTTACATAAATATTGGAATAGGGATGAATTTAATTCTACATCTTAGTCCCCATCCATATTATAAAATTATGCAATGACTATAATGAGTTTGAAAAAGGACTTTAAAAACATTATTTATATACTACTTATTCCATATATATTTTTTTATTTCTTTGAAAATGTTTTTTTATATTTCATGTAACATAGACTAGTTCTACGATAATCCTTGAAATCGATTGAGAAATGTTACATTTTTCATTATTGTACAGTAAAAAACATTATATTTATGCAAAGGAACTAATTTTTAATATTAATATAATAACCATAATTTTAACGGTTTCCTCATTCATGAAATTAACATAATATAATAATTATAAAAATGATTACCGTTGTTGGTTGTAATTCTTCAAAATTATGTTCACAAAAACGAGCAATTCAAGAAAAATGTAATTAAAATAATGGAATAATAACCGTTATTGCAGTTTATTAAGCGTTTCTATAAAATCCTTGGAGAATGAAATAAAATTAAAGAAGTTTTGAATTAGTACGGAGTATGCTTGACAATGCCTAATGATGGTACATGGTACCTACGTGGATAGTACTTTCATACTCAACATTAATAAGTTTATAATTTCTTCATAATTTATGTCAGTTAATATCAAAAGATGGACGGTAATTTAAAATCATACCCTTTTCTTAGTAATTATTGTTTCTTTAGAAGAATTAACAAAAAAACCTTAGAAGTCTAAATCATATATCCGTGTGAAGAAGCTAGTAAAAAATTGTATAATTAATTTGTAATTGTGTTTATTTTTTACCATAAATCATTGTTATAAAGAGTCGTATACTTTATAAAGTATTTGAGGGAAATTAATTTTGACAACACTTAAAATTTTAAGCCTTTTTTTAAACTTTATTGTAAGACTTTCGAAATGTATATAAGGAGTTTGGAACTAAAAAGTCAATTAATTATACTCCTAATGGTTCAATAATTAAACCCAAATTTCGCCTACTTGCCGAACATTAATAATTTAACAACTAAATAAATGTGTAATGTAAAAGTTTATAAAAATCAATAGAGCAATCGCACAATAGAAAAATTCTTACTAAAAGCGTTGTAGTCATGCAGGATGTGACACTGTTACAATTCGTTTTTATTATTTCCTAATTCACTATGTGGATAATTTCGATCAGTTTCAAGGGAAAGCGTTGGAAATTCGACTATTGATGTGCTAGACACTACAATAATAGCTAATTCAATGTTCACTGACCTGATTGAAAAATAACGGTGGAAAATCATTGTGGATGTAAAATTTGTATTAATTTGTATAGATTTTGATTAATCGATGTTTAGTAATGTATATTAAAGAGCTTATCTACATGAAGCATGAAGCTAGCATGAAGTAACAGTTTCTCTAAGGTTACATTTTGATTCATACCCTGATCTATATATATATATATAATTATATTTTTAACCCGAGGTGGCCCAATGGATCGAAAACGTAGACTTCAACCAAAGGTCGCGGGCTCAAATCCGGGCAAAACACATCTGAGTTTTCAAGTGCTTAATTTGTGATTCAAATTTATCTCATGCCTAACGGTGAAGGAAAAATACTCAAGCTTCAATAGCTCAACGGTAGAAGGGCCGACTTTGCTCCGTTAACGCGAGATTCGAGGGTTCGATCCTGACCCCCTTGGGCTATTGTCGTACCCACTCCTAGCGCAAGCTTCGAGCTTATTTGGAGGGGCAATAGGAATATCAATAATGCCTTGAAAAAGCATTGCTAATATTCTTTTATAAAAAAAGAACGAAAAAAAAAACATCATGCATGTCGTGGAAAAAAATCTAAGGCATGTATATGCTAGTGGTAGGGTTTAAAAAATAAGGTCCGCGTGGTTAGCTACCACCGTACGTTGGTTAAAAACTCGTGAAGTGACTGCTCGTCAGCCGCGCTTCGAGGTCAGGCAGCGTATAACCAGTTGTATCCTAAAAAAGGTCGGCAACGCACCTACCATACGCATACGGATACCTTCTGGTATTGCAGATATTCATGGGTGGCGGTAATCGCTTAATATTAGGCGAGCCTCCTGCCCGTTTGTCCCCTCTGACATAAAAAACAAACAACGGCCCAAACTCCAACCCTTCCTTTGTCTGCCTCTTTTTCCTTTCTCAACTAATCTTCTTTATTACTCTTAATTAAAACGGTAAGGAATTACTATGAATATAGGCTACGGTAACACCTTCTCAAGCCTATTTTTGTTTGCCGCCTTTGTGATAAAAAATAGTAATAGATACTATCCTAGTGTATTTAACCAATTAGTCAGCATCTCCTGATATAATATGAAAAATTTCAAATTTACAAGACGTTTTATTATTGTTTGTTCGATATAGAATTATAAATGATTTAAAATTTGCAACTCACCTATCATGTGCTCCAGCTCCAATTCCCGGACCGTATCCTCCAAAGGATTCTTCATATCCAGTTCCCCTATTATACCTATCCTCATAATAAGGTCTCCTGTATCCAGAACCTCCATATCTATCGTATCCTCCACCATAATCATCATATCTATCAGGATATGGATATCTCTCATACGAAGGTCTTCTAGGATATGGATCATCATAATACCTATCTCTATCATATCTATCTCTATTTGGATCTCTCAGGAATCTATCATAATAATCAGGCCTGTATCTGTCTCTGTCATCATATCTATTTCTATGTTTATTTCTCCTACTACCGTGATGTTTATCTCTATCCTTGTCATCGTGTTGCTTTTTATCGTCATTTTCATCATTGGTTCCATTTTTATTACTATTGTTTCGATCATTTTCGTATCTTCCGTCATCATCGTCATCATAATGTTTGTTCCTGTTCCTGGGTCTGCTGGATCTACGGTCGTCATCTCTGTCACGACCCCTGTCATAATCATCGTCATCGTCATCGTCACATCGACCGCACCTCGACGGACTGTCATCTGTTCTGTCATATGGTCGACCGTATCCATATCTTTCGTAGTAACTCCTCTCTTGACGAAGCAGATTCTTGTCAGGAGCCAAGACGGCTGACAATATGGTTTCTCCCTCTCCTTGTGATTGGACTATGCATATTGTGAATGGTAAAATCTGAAACGAGTAAAATTCACATTTTTTAAATCATTATCACTACATAGTATAAAACAAAGTCGCTTTCTCCGTCCCTATATCCCTATGTATGCTTAAATTTTTAAAACTACGCAAAGGATTTTGATGCGGTTTTTTTGAATATATAGTGATTGAAGAGGAATGCTTACATATATAATAACATCGAAAAAATAACATAGAAATACTGTTATTTTTGAGTTTTGTAATGTAATTGTTTTACTCCAAATTTAACGCGTGCGGGCCACGGGCAGTAATGAATAAATCAAAACTACTGGATCGATTTTAATCATTATTTCAGTGAATGACATAGGCTATATATTTTATACCCGTGCGAAGCCGGAGCGGGCCGCTAGTATGAAATAATTAAACTGACGAACCAAACCTAAAATTATTTTCGAAGAAGAGTTCCTATAAATTATTTAACTTTTATATAACGTTAATACATTTGCCTGTGTTATAGTTACGTAAATAAAATTAATTGTTAATTATATGGTTTTTTTTTTAAATATTAGTTTAAGGAGAGTAATGATTATACGTTGCTTTTTAACGTTCGTACGTAGATAGCACTCCGAGTTTGTTTTTGTAGATTTCCATGTCTTGTTTCCGCGATCTACATAATTATTATATCAATGTAAATGTAACATGCTCATTGCGCACAACATAACTGAATAAAGTTAGCGTGTGACTAACTTCGTTCAGCTGCATTGGTGTTGAATTTACATAGGGGCACCAGTAAGCCTGTAACATAATAAGTCTATGGCCCCAAGCGCCATATAAAACGCAGCAGTATGGATGTGGTACTTTCCCGGTCAAGCTGGCTCTGACATGCTGAAAATAGCAAGGCTTTCGTACACTTAAAACATTTTTTTTTGTATTTTAGTTACGCGCGAATTTTATAGCAGCGCCCCCTACTGGATCCTATTGTGAATCTAAACCATCCTCGAATCCACTGGAAAACACAGAAAAAATTTCATCAAAATCCTTCCAGCCGTTTAGGAGGAGTTCAGTGACATACAGACCTACAGTATAATTATATAATATATAAAGATAATATATATTGGTCATGATTTGAATCGAAATAAGAGTTAATGGTAAGCCGTTTGTTGTCTGTAATATTCGCACTATGACCATTGATAGAGCCATTGACAATTTAGCCACGCTTCTAAAATTATAGTGTAATTAATTTAATGTGTACAAAAAAATTACAATAGTGAAGTAATAACACCAAGGCCTGCATTCGGAGCCCTAAGTGACGTCATACCATTGTTTACGGAGGCCATGCTCAATGAGTGCAATTGTTGGCATTTACGTTATATTTGCATATAATTATTATTTTTATAACATAGAGGCCCGCCCTGACTTCGCCTGGGTACATACGTAAAATTTTATTCCGTTTCCCGTTAGCGTGGGAGTTTTAATAGCGTTTTTGTGTCTCATACTCCACACAAACATCTAGATTCCGTTCCCGTGGGAATTTTGATCATGCATAAAATTAGTCCTCAAAATCACAAACACAAAAAAAAATATCCAATTTGCTGTAGACATTCCTGAATGACCGTGAATGAATAAATCAAAACTACTACATCGATTTTAAAAATTTTTTTTAGGGAATGGCATAGGCTATACATTTTATACCCGTGCGAAGGCCGGAGCGGGCCGCTAGTAATTTTATAAGCTGTGCCTCACGTGGTTTATAGAATTATGATGTTCTTTTGATTGTGCAGAAGGCAGAATCCTAATTCTTTTTCCAAAATAAAAGTATAGTATATACAATGCTCCTTATAACATTAGCTATCTCACAGTAACGGTTTCCTCAAATTTGGTATAACCATTTCAGAGGTAAGTCGAAAAGCAGCCAACATTTTTTTTATGTTATGAAGACCGTATATAGTTTCATAAGCATTCAGCAAGAAAGCTGTATTTGTATGGTATAGTATGGTCACAACAGACTTTTCAATTTTATTAATTTGTATAGATTAATTAAAACGTCATATTATAAAAGCGTTAATTACCCAAATGAAATAAAGAAATAAGAAATGTTAAATGACGTTGACAGAACAGTGTCGCGAGCGCTCTTTTCCACGAATTAAACAACTTTTACTGGATTATATATTATACATTTTTAATAAAAATATACATTTAATATAAAAAACAAACTTGTTTTTTTCAAGAAATGTATTCATTTACGCTTATTATATAGACAAGGACAGGAGGGGCCATACAAACATTCAAATAAAGTAGCGTGTGATTAACTTAGTTTTGTTAAATTTACAAAATAGCACCAGCGTATCTTAGACATTTTTTCAGTACCGAAGGGCTCTTAGAATTGTTTGTGACGTAATTCATATAATAAGTTTTTTATATATTGTTTAATATTAGTCTGAGCAAATTGATTATATATATTTTTATTATGTCATGACGGTTGGCAAACAATACGGTCCGCCTGAAGGTAAGCAGCCACCGCAACCTATGAACGCTTGCGATACTTGAAGTATCACAATTGCGTTGCCAACCCAAGGAACAGGAGGGACGGGATGAGAAGGGGTAAAAAGGAAAGGAACAGATGGGGTGGGAGATTGGGCATCCGGCGCTCTCACTCATCGCACGAAACGTAACAGTACCTTCTGTGAGAGGGTAATACTTCCCTGGTTAAGCCGGCCTTTTTGTGCTGAGAGAAGTATGGCTCTACTGCCGTAAAAAGATCTAGATCTTGGTGTCTTATTTAAATAAAAAACTAATGTTGCCAATATTTATTGTAATATTATATAATTGAGTCAGTTATTGAAGACATTAACAAAAACAGAGGTTTTTATGTAATTCTTAAGTTTCTCTGACTCAACACTTTATTGTTATATTTTTTGTACGTCTGTTTGTTTTTTCGAATGTAACGCAAAAACTACTGGACCATATTTTGTAAAATTTCTCAATAAGTTTACATTTTATCTCGGATGACGGAATTTGTAGATATTAAAATAAAACAAATGATTATTCTAGCAAGTGATAATTTAGCTTCGGAAGAACTAGTTGTCACATATTCTTAAAATGTTTGTACTTACTGTACTGTTTTAAGTTCTCGATATCATATTCTATAATTATTTTTGTTTATATTTTTAACGAATATTTCTATGACTGAACCAATATTAAACAACAATTGACTTTTTAAAAGGGAGCTTGCTATTTACTCTTACCTTAATTGGGATGTCTTAAATTTTATTCGACGAATTTCTGATAAATCTAAATTGCTTAAAAGTGTACGTTTTTCATTGTATAAAGATTACTTTTTAAACCTCCTAATTCTTTAAATTAAGTTATATTATGTAGTAGGGTTTTTATTTTCTTAGTAAAAAAGGATAAAATTAAAATAAACAATACGAATGAAGATCCGAAAAAAAATTCTACTAATATTTTTATTAATTTAAGATAACAACCAACACTAACTTAATATAAAACCAATATTAACCATGATGGCTTCAAATAATAAACAAAAAAAAATGTTTTTATACATACCAAAAAGATAAATCTCTCCATAGCAAGAATGCACTTTACGCAGCGCATCAACACAAGGCACTGACCGGACGAACTTGCTTGCTATAAATAAAGTTATATAGTCTATCTGCCATTCATTTTTATCTATGGCTTTAAAAATAAAAAAAGTTAAATGACGTATGCTTTCCGCGGCTGCTTGTGGCGAACTGGGCATCAGTGCTTCCGTCCACCACTTATAATAATAATGGCAATTGTTTTTGCCTGTCGAGCCTAATGTTGGTTTTGAAGGTTGCCCATGGTAATGGAACATATATGTAATTATAAGGTACATGGGTTATGAAGTTCGTTACGGTTCGTAAGATATTTCGCATACCATAAATCTGTATACATTAAAACGATGTTACAACTGAAACGATTTGCGGGTTTTTGTGTTAAAATGTACTTTAGCGGTTTTTATGTTCTGAAAGAGGGAAAAAAAGCATACTGCCCGCCTGATGACTAGGAATAGTACTTGAGATAAGGGATAGGAGAGAGGGGAAGAGAGGTCATAAAAAATGCAACAGAACAAACACATATGGCTTTTTGACCTACATATTTTGCAGGAGGGTTTGGCGTGGTGTGCCGGTAGCCAACCTGCTTTGAGCCTCGAAGGTCGGTTCGATTCTCTGAATACCTATTTCGGTCTGGGCGTTTGTCTTTGTGGGTTTCCGCACCGTGCCCGGACTAGTGACCTGTCAAATCCGCATAATTGTAATTAGCAAAAATACCAGGATTCTCACTTCGCTATCTATAACTGTTGCGTTTTTTTGCCACTTCAACCTCAACGGAACATCTATAAGAAAGAATAAAAACTGCATTCAAATAGTTATTTTTTTCTGTGACTTTAGATTTTTAAAAATAATATATTTGGTGGGGCATGGCGAATTGTTGTGTGACTGCAGCTATAGAACCTATTTAATACTTTAGTTTAGACAATATTTGAAAATCAATAATTCTAAGGAAGCGTCATATCGATGGTTGCTTCAATATTTCATGTAGAAAATCATCGTCGTACCGCATAAAGGACGAATCGTTGAAATCCGACGTAGTAGGTACAGTGCTGTGCAATTTATTGTGTTATCTATTACAGTAATTAAAAGCATTATTGATTATAATAAATTATTTATAAAGTTAACCCACTTAAATCTACAGGTATAATGGATAAAATTCATAAAGGGTCAAGGCTTAGTTTGATTCAAAATGAATACTGATAAAACCACAGGTGTGGTTTTATATTCATAAACCAAACAGCATTATAAGGCCAGAATTCTTTACTTATCTTTAAAGATTTGAATAAACGATATCGTTAATTTTTCTTTTGTTTAGCTTATACTGGTCAAGTACGAATAATTGTGGGAGAAATTTAACATAATTGTTTTACACCTTTTATGAATATGTTTAAAACTATTTTTAGCGTAAATCTTCTTCTTCTTAGCATGATTCCCGGTGTTATACGAGTATTCACCCAGGGTCTGCTTATTAATGTTATTCGGATTTGATAGGTTACTAATTTTTACACAGAGCATTTGCCATCTGACCTCCGTAACAATGAGAGCAATTTTATTATATCAGTTTTAACATAAATATCTATCATTGTATCAGACAAGCTAATCAAGCTGTAGATAGGCTTCTCTCAGGGTATACATTAGTAGTCTGCCCTCAGGTATCCACTTCCAACTACTCCTAAAGCTCTCCTTAGTTAATCTATCGGACTGTTCTAGAAAACTCGTTTCTCGCAACAATAGCATTATAACGGATTAACGTTTAACTCTTTTAACTAATAGTGTCACACTATTAATTACCAAATATTTTATTTTTAAATTTGTGCTTTTTTTATATCATGACGATTGGCAAACCGGCATACGGTCCGCCTGATGATAAGCAGTCACCACGACTTTTGAACGCTTGCGATACTTGAAGTATCAAATGCGTGTTGCCTACCCGAGGAATAGGAGGCAAGGGATGGTAAAGGAAATAAGGAAAGGAATAGAGGGGTTCAAAGATTTGGCATCCAGCGTAAAATTTTTAATTTCAATTCTCCTAGAATTTCCGCACCGAAGCATTATTGTGAGAATCGATCGAACGAGGATCGAACTCCAAAAAAAAGCATAAATATAGATCGTAAAGAGTTTTTGAAACAAACAATAAAATCACACGTTAAATTCATTACATAAATAACATAATCAACATAATTGTTTTAATTATAAAATAATATGTAACGAAACAAAGGTTAAAGTTTTGCCTAAAAGAACCTGCATCTAAAATATATAGGAAGAGGAAGTGCTATTGTTTTCGACTGCACTCTGTTTCCATTATATCTTTCAGTTCTAATTACATTTAGAACACACTACACTACGCTACACTTAACAATATAAATATGCTTGCGTAATGAATTAATAAATAAATCAAGTCAAAGATTAAATGTGTATTCTTTTTTTTTTTTTAATAGCAGACACAGCAACCATTTATACGAGTACAGATTACACTTTTAAAAAAAAAAACACCGATACGACTTGGGAACCTTCAAGAGTAGAGCCTATTCCTTTCTTAAAGGTCGGCAACGCACCTGCATGCCTTCCGGTGTTGCAGTTGTTCATGGGCGGCGGTGATCACTTAACATCAGGTGAGGCATCCTGCTCGCTTGCCCCTCTGATATAAAAAAAAAAAAATTTAGAGTTTATATTGTCTTATGCAATTATGTTTAAAATGCGGTTATTGGTTATAGTGTGCACAGTCACACTTCCGGCGTCTTATTTCCGAACGCATACAACCTGAACCTCTTCAAAATACCAGTATACAGGCTTCTTATGTGCCTTCGTGGGTGCCGGACGTGAGAGCTGCGAAAATTTTGACCAAATGGACGCCTCAACCAAAAAGACCGAAAGGAAGACCAAGAAAGCGGTGGTACGATTGCGTGGAGGCAGACTTGCGACAGATGGTAAAGTATACCAACCAGATGGACAGCCAAGCTTCGCAACAACTGGTGGAAGATTGTAGAGGAGGCGAAGGCCCACAAATGAAATAAAAAAAAAACACGCTTCTTTTGAGTAAGTTCGCTTCACCGCAGATCTCATCTGTGCCTTCGCGCTCGATGGAGATCCAGAGCTTACCCATTTTAATTTAAAAAAAGTTGGTATCGTATTAGTAGTATCGAGGTTAAACGGTGATTACCGTGTCATAATGGAAACATACAAAATGACCAGCGCAGGTCTCATGGACCAAAAAACGGGAGAGCACCGAACCGCAACTGACACGTCATTGTTCTAACCTCACGAGTCAGCTCTACGCTATGTTAAATAATAACATGCACACGCAAATATTAGATACTATCGCTACATATGAAATATATGTACCGATGACGTCAACATTTCAAAAACTATTACTTAATTTAACTAATTACGGAGAACAATTTAATTTTTGAGATGTAAAATTTAAAAAAATAGTGACGTCAAGGGAAGGGGGAGTCTTTCAAATTTGACAAGGACGGGGAGAGTCAAAAATTATTAAATTTGTATCAGTGTGTCGTGGCCTGAGTGGCAACACTTAGGTCGTCTATGGCCTTTTTATGCTAGAGAGGGCAAACAGGCATGAGCCTCATCTAATGTTATGCAATTACCGCCGCCTAAGAACATTTGCAATACAAGAGGGCATACAAATGTGTTGCCGACCTCTTAGGATGGAATAGGCTCTTCTCTTTAGGGTTTCCAGCTTGTATCGGTTCGGAAAAATCACTGGCAAAAGCTAACTCCACAAAGTTGTGCATAAAAATAATCATCACATGAAAATATTTACTCTTATTTACTCCGCTAGCTCAAAGACCCGAAGTGTGTCATGGCCTCCGAAATCAGAGATTTCCAGCTTTGTCTGTCCTGCGCTACTTCTTGCCAATTATGGACTTGAAGGTCACGGACGTCAGCTTCAACTGTGTCCCTCCAGCGACACTGGTGGTAGGTCTTTTGTTGCAAGAGGCCGGCTAGGTAGGTACCACCGCAGTGTCCAATATTTTGCCGCCAAACAGTAGTGCTTAGGCACTACTGTGTTCCGGTTTGAAGGGCATTGTACGCTAGCGAAATTACTGGGCGAACGAGATTTAAGAACTAATATCTCGAGGTTGGCAACGCGTGAGTGGCACCTACTAATGGTGCTGCAAGCGCTCATAGGCTGCGGCAGCCACTTACCATCAGGTGGGCCGTATGCTTGTTTGCCAACATCTAACATAAAAAAAAAAAACACCGGATGTTTACCAGTAGCTCACTTTTTGTTTATTTTTTTTCTTTATGTTAAACAGTCGGCAAACAAGCATACGGCCCACCTGATGGTAAGTGGTAGCCGTAGCCTATGAGCGCTTGCAGCACCATTAGTAGCTGCCACTCACGCGTTACCAATCTCGAGATATTGGTTCTTAAATCTCCTCTGCCCAGTAATTTTACCAGCCCACAGTGCCCTTCAAACCGGAACACAGTAATGCCTAAGCACTACTATTTGGCGGCAGAATATTTGACACTGCGGTGGTACCTACCTAGCCGGCCTCTTGCTCATTTTGTCGCATGAAAATAGTCAAGTATAATTTTTTGTTAATAAAGTAACAATAAATGAACCGGACGTAAGTAGTATACCGTATACTATTAACGAAATACGGCATTATAGAACCGCCTTAATTCATAGTTATGGCGGATGACAAATGACCGTTGGGACCGCCCGAACCTCGTTAAATAGAAACATTGTAATGTGTTATACTATGTCATTGCCATTATTAAATAAATAAATAAACGCTACACACTCAATAGCCCCTATTAGTATAATGATATCCTGTGTCGGGGGTCCGGAAACAATCACAACGATAAGGACAAACACACTCAGACCGGAACACATGCCTGTATGGTCAATATAAACAATGCTCCGATAGGAATCGAACCCATGCCCTTTGGCGCTTAAGGCAGGTTTGCTACCGCTGCCCCACAACGTCATTATTATAACTCTTATTATTATATTTGAGAGTTTGGTAGCTCTACATAAATGAAATAGGTGGTTTTTTAATTGACCCTATCGCGAAGCCTATCGCGACCTTGTTAAACCTTGCGCGCTGGTTGTATGAGCAAGCAACACCGTGACGTCCCAATATGACGATGAGGATTCCCCTAAATTTTGTGGGTATTGCCGCTTGACTACCAGGAGGCCGAGTCCCACACTACTACTGCCTAGTGTACTTGAGAACACTACGTGCAGTACATGCATGCGTGTATGCGTGAATGCAATGGTGTGCGTAAATGCATTTCTCAGCATGCATTTAACAGCGGTAATCTTTTGACAGTGACCAATATTTTAAGTAAACATTGATTTTACTATAATCATTTTTTAATTTTTTCTACCTTTATATCAAGCGAGCATAAACCGCGATATTTGCAAACGTTCTGAGCACCGAAGCGGATTCTTTGGCAAATTATTAGCAAGAACAATACGAATGCCCGTGAAGCTTTGTTTTACGTTATGATGACACACTGATGACTTGACTTGACGGAACTTGAATATATACAATTATACTTAATAGTAAAAAAATTGAGTCAATTTCATTTCCTTTCTTCTTCTTACTGAAATCCTCATGATGGGCCTGGAGCCAGCGTGCAGGTGTTGATCATATTTCTCCATTTGTCCCGGTCTTGAGCATGTTTTAATGCAATGTTAAAAATTACACCCCGGATAGTTCTTGCATTTTGTCAGACTACCGCATTGGAGAGCGTCCTCGCGGTCTTTTGCCTTGTGCTTGCCCACTTATTACGGGCTCTCTCCTATCTATGTGGCCAAAGTACGCGAGTATAGATCTTCAAGTCATTCAGGATGGACAAGTTCATTCTCATTGCCGTCAAAGGAATATGTAGCATCCGATATTTCATTTCCTTTATTGACAAACAAATTAGTTCTTACCAAGAAATCAAACAGAATTATTAATAAAATATTAATAAAAGTTAACATACAAAAGCTATTTGGTCATCGTTATAAAGGAAAAAGCTGTTAGTATTCTGATTAGAAATATCGATTTTGATGTCAAACTGTTGATAGGCATTCTCGTAATAGCCTCAATGTTATGATTCAACATAATCATGACGGTAACTAATCGTGACAAAAAGTATATTTTTGGTCAAAATTAGTCACCAGTTATTAACAAATTCTCCAGGCATGTTATTGATTCATGCCTGTGGGCAGAGTTGTTATTCGGACAACCTTCTATTAGAATAGAGAAAATTCTGTAACCTTGACAACGTGTACGCAAATTTTTATGGGTGATCGCTTGAAAAGTTGAAGTTTCTAGAGTTGAAACGCTTAAAATGTCGTATAAGCGCGAGCAAGTTGAATTACGCTTGTAAAGTTATATGGATCTTCGGAGAGCTATTTTTCTATCCCTCGGGAATCTCTTTTTCTGTAACCCTGACGTGTGCAAAATTTCATAGATAATCGCTTGAAAATATACTAGTATGTATGTATACGCATAGTAGCTTATATTCGCTCCTACAATATTAAAAAGAGCAATATAATTAATGTAATGTAAATTAATGTAATTTTAATTTGAATAAAAACTTTTATTTTTATTTTTGTAAGAGCATACCAGCAAGCAGCTCATCTGATGTTATGCGATCACCGCCGCCCCGTAAACATCTGCAACACCAGAGGGCATGCACGTGCATTGCCGACCTTTAAGGAAAGAATAGGCTCTTCTCCTGAAAGTTCCCAGGTCGTATCGGTTCGGAAAGACCGTTGACGGAAGTTGGTTCTAAAAAGTGGTTGTGTCGAAAGAAAATGTCTTCTAAAATAACTACGATTAACAACAACTAAAATTAACGATTGTTAAGTAACGTAAAACAAAAACATAAATCATTAATCACTTGTAAATAACTACATTTATCTAACTCTGAATCTATTTATGATGTTATACAACCAATATTGTTCGGTCAAAGCTTTGATGTATGGGCACGCCAATGGTATGACTAACTTGATTATGTAGTTAATAGCTCAGCGGTTGAAGGTCTAAGACTAAGGCGCACTACGCTAAGCGATACAAATGGGCCGGCTCAACCAGGAAAGTAATACGCTGTCACAGAAAAACCTAGTAAAGGAACGCTATCAGTAGCTACTGTTTTTCGTGCGATGAGTGAGAACGAAGGAAGCCAGATTTCCCATCCCCCTGTCCCTTACTTTTATGCTTTCTCATCCCTTACACAATATTATAAGCGCTTCAACTCTTATATCAGTTACGCATACGAGTATACGCTTTAAAAGTACGCGTCAACACTTATATTCCTAAATGTTAAACACGGGGAACTAAACACACACTTTTTACGAAAAATTGCAATTAAGATAATCTAGAGAATTGAATCATTCATTAATTCTAATAAAGTGAAAAGCGTAGCAATTAAATATTATAGATATTACAATAGTATTTAAAATTGGTTCACAATATTTTTTATACATTCTAGCATTTAATTACTACACAAAAAATCGATTCTTTTCTTACTAATGTCGTTTTAACCATTTTGGTGTTTTATTTTTTAGTAACAAACATCAGACAATATAAATAATCCACCAATACTTTCATCAAATAAAAAATCCGTATATAGTGAAAAATGATTCGACATTGTGCCCGTAAATTGCTATTCGATTTCTTTCTTAATTTGTTATACAGAGTTTTATTGAAATCCAGTTAACTTGTACTTTAACGATGGAAATATAGGCCAAGGATTACGAATAAGTTCATTAGGTCAAGCTGTTCGGATTTATGAACCTTTGTAAAAGGAAACCATCTTGATCTAACAACGGGACTTTTTTTTAAAGAATATTAGCAATGGTTTTTTAAAGCCTTTCTAATATTCATATTCCTCTCGAAATATGCTCTAAGCTTACGCTAGAAGTGGGTACGACAATACCCCAAGGAGTTCAGGATCGAACTCGCGACACTCGCGTTACCGGAGCCCTTCGCCCCTTCTACTGTTGAGATAATGAGGCTACTATGTAACATTTGTTTCTGGCCCCTTTCTGGTAGCAGCGTAGGTTGCTGAAAAACTCGAAGTGACTGCTAGACAGCCAGGTTTCGAGGTCATCCAGTGAATAACCATTTTCATCTTGAATGTACCTCACATGCCCTACATGCCCTCTTTTGTTGCTGATGTTCATGGGCGGCGGTAATCGCTTAACATCAGGTGAGCCACCTACCTCTTAGCCACCTCCAAAATAAAAAAATATACAAAAATAAATACAATACAGTGATTGTGTTCAATTAGCTCTTATACATTGCTGTTCTGTATTCTATTTCCTGAGTTATGATTATTGAATTTAAACAAGGTATTTGTGATTCGATATTCCTCCTTTTTGATGTCGGTTAAAATATCAGATCAGGACAAAAGGTAAAGGTCAACAAACTCTACTCAATTATAGGCACCCTTCAAATATAATTACACTCTAGCAAACAATCGATAGGGAGCGAATATGTAATCAAAAACTGAATAACCATACACTTCTATTATAAAATGTATCGACTTTCTGTATATGTCTGCGTATACCATCCCCATACACACGAAACAAAAAAATCATTTTATCATGTTTTCTTTAAAAAATCTTTCGTAAAAACGTTGGATATCATTTTCATTTTTAAACTAAGTTTATTAAATTTATGAATTATTAATACCAAATATTTCAATAGTCTGAGAAGTCTTCAACACTTGTAAATGATCCTTTAATTTGATCTTGTTTTGTTTGTTTTTTGAATTGTAATTTTTTTATCTTATCTCAAAGGATTACGAGAGCATTCTCGATAGAAAGCATATATCGCCAATTTTATACTTTCTTCTTTTGTAAATGTCTCCCAAAATTAACATATACAATTTCATAATGCGTCGCAGCCTATTTTAGAAAGCCTATTTGTCAATAAAATCTATTGAATTGTCATTAATCACTTAAATCGGACGACACTTCTTGTCTTATGGTACCTATCTGTCTGCTATAGCTGATTGCATCCGTTAGCCATTAGGGTCGAATGTTTTATTGACCATACAAACGTATATTTAATTCTGGGTGTTATAATAAATAAAACGCTGCACACTCAACGGCCCCCCTTAGGATAATTATATCCTGTGTCGGGGGTCCGGAAACATTCATAATGACAAGGACAAACACACCCAGACCGGAAAATATGCCTGTACGATTAATACAAACATCAGCTCCGAGCGGGAATCGAACTCACAACCATCGAGGCTAAAGTCAGACTCGCTACCCACAACGTCACAACGGTGTCAATCGGCTTTATGTCCTTGTTTGTGTCCCTACTACGCTCCCAAATGATCAAGTTCTTAGACCAGGTTCCCAAATATATTTGAGAATATGTTCTCCGGAGATCATAATATTCATTGACTCTTGATATGAAATTTATCGATAAACAATTACTCGTTTGCTGTTAAAACTAGTCGGTCAAATATTATATTAATTGTAAACTGCTAGAAATTAAGAAAAAGTAAGGAAAACTTTACTAACATCTGTTCAAAGAGAGAATTGTTTATCGAACATTAAATAAACTTCTAAGAAAAAAGGTTAGATTGAAAGAATTTTCAAATTCAGTTTTCCAAGAGCAATTTATACAAGAAGGGATAATAATCAGTTCAATAAGACGCTTATAAAAATTGAGCAATTAAAAAGACTTATCGGGTATTTTAAGCGTGGGTATGGGTGGCTATTAATTTTTCTCACATTCTGGCAGCCCTAGTTCTGTCCATCATGATTTATTCAGGACAATAATTATAGTCGAAGTGTGAAAGACAACGCCCGTAATTCTTGACACTTGAAGGCTGTCGGTATTGTTGCGTATACAAAAAGACATGCGTGACATCGAATATATCTTGATTTTACATATTTATGTAAAATAGATGTAAAGATTTGGATGGTTGATAAATCGTCATCGCCGGCCTATAGAAGGCACCACCCCGGCTTACCGGTACTAATGAATATTCCCGAAATACTGATAACTCATGATATTTTGCATATATTTTTATTCCACGTATGGTGGTAAGCAAAGCCTTGAAGCGCTCACCCCGATGGACCATCGACTAGAATGCACTCGGAGCGTTTCCTCTATTACTGATGACGTCCTTCGCTGTAGCTTGGTCACAGGAGGTACCGTTAGGACGGAATCAAATTTGAGCCCCCGCGAGGACTGTCTCTTTTTCACTTTTGAGTCTCAGTACTCGGCTCTCCCACCCGGTGACGATATCAAGCCCAGTTTAAATATAAAATGATATATGAATGAAAAGGAAACGAACACAAGTTTGGGCTTTCAGTTTTCACTTACTGAATGAAACGAAAAGTATGAACAAACTTCACATCGTTATTCTAAGAGAGCGTAATTCAACCCGGGTCAACGGTTTCTTAAAAGTTTTGCTTTTAAAGCCAGAAAGGCTCTAATACTATCACAAAGTTTGTTTCTAGTCCGGTGTAATCGTGTTACAGGCTTCATTATTCTTAGATTAGTTTATTATAGTCCGACACAGCTAAATTTTGATAGATACCTTGGGTACCAAGGTCCAAATAACTTTATGAGACACCTTATTTCCACTGGCGTACCCAAAGTATTTAGCAAAAAAAAGCTCTGTCACTATACTAACTAAATTATAGTCACCCAACTATAGGCAGACCTGACTAATAGAAAAAGAGTTCATTAATAATTAGAAAAAGAGTTTATTAATATATTAAAAGGCTTACTTTAGAAACTTATTTGATTTTATTTCACTTAGTGTACATAAAAAATAATTTCAAAAACTATAATTGAAAAGGCTAATCACTATTACTTACTCGAAAAAACGAAACACACATAGACGCTTTTACCGTAAAATAATACTTTGAATTCGGAATTAATTACTTTCACGAGTCTGAAAAGCTGAAAACTGTCCAGTCCGTGCCCCGCGCGCGTTAAACCCACACGTATCAGAAGTTCATATGAAAATTTCACGCGGTATCCAACCATTGTTACGTAGATTTCTTTTTAAACATAAGTAGTATTTTATTGGTTTACTGTTTAAATATACGTTGATAATAGCTTAACATAAACAACGTAACTTGTAATTGAAAACATATATATAAACTTCTTTAAATTCCAATTACAAATAAATTGTAATTGAAAACGAATTTATAAATAAAAATACATAAACCCGCATTCGCAAAGCAACAAACATGACATGTGTTATCTAAAACAAAACGGTTAAAACAAACGATATCTAAAATGACGTCAATTAAATATTTTGGAAACGAATTTTGGTATATGTCATGGCACTAACGAACCTGCATATCTTCCGACCTAAGAACACGGATATGGTCTATCGTCATCGCTTACCGACACCAATGAAAGCCCCTCCGAGTGCATTATCAAAGAGTCTCTCGAGAAGTGCTGAGACCCTTGTGGCTACTACAAGATGTGGTAAGATTACATTTTTTACGTGTATTGCTCTTAGTCCTACTGCCCTTGATAGTTTCACCGGCGTCGGGATGTGACGACCCCATCGCCCACTGTTGGGATAACCTCTGTCATAGCAGAGATTATTCCACTAGCACAATCAGTCACACTGGTAGTAGGTCTTTTGTTGCAAATGGCCGGCTAGGTAAGTACCACCGCAGTGTCAAATATTCTACCGCCAAATAGTAGTTCTTAGGCATTACTGTGTTACGGTTTGAGGGGCACTGTAGGCTAGTGAAATTACTGGGCAGAGGAGATTTATGAACATATATCTCGAGGTTGGCAACGCGTGAGTGGCACTTACCAATGGTGCTGCAAGCGCTCATAGGCTACGGCAACCACTTACCATCAGGTGGACCGTATGCTTGTACAATATAAAGGACTTCGTCTTTTCCGACGAGGATGGGTGTTAGGTGCATTTTACATGGATCTTATTTGCTTATTTGTTGTAAATCTTACATCTGTAATGGTATTGCTTATACCGATACGATGTAAAATCATAATTTCTTTACTATGGCGCGAAACGTTTTATTTTCCGATATATAATATTACATGTATGAATTTACATGTGTCTATTTTAAGGTTTTTTTATTTTATTTTTGCATTATTGTTTTCAAGTGTAACATAAATGGAATTTAAAAAATGATGCCAACTTTATTTTGTTTTAAAAGTTGCGATCCAATATGCTATTACAAACAACCTTATATGAAAATTCAACAATAACAGCACATTATAATTATCGCTTTAAGCTTCTTTAATTATTAATACACCTTTATAATTTTAAGTGAAACTACAGTTGCTTGATGTTTTACAAGGCCCTTATATTGATTATTCAGCTATTATAAATTCAAGATTAAGCTTCAGATACTAAGTTCTTGAAAATCAGTGGGAGTGCTGGAAGCCCATAATTCCCACTCCTTCTTGTCATTTCCTTTAATTCCCTTCTCTGTCCGCTACTTTCCTTGGGTAGGCAACATACATGTGACGTATGGCGTAGCCTATAGACCATTGTAATTGCATTTAACGTTCGGAAACATACACAAAGATAAGGCCAAACACACCCAGACAAACACATGTCTTTATGGTCAATACAAACATATGCTCCGAGCGGAAATCGAACCCGCAACCTTTGTCGCTTAAGGCAGGTTCGCTACCGCTGCGCCACAACTTCGTTTTCGCCGCTGCGTCTGTTTGTACGCTTACTCCTGACGCTGTTTGTATTAACCATGCAGGCATATCTTCCGGTCTGGGTGTATTTGTCCTTGTCCTTATGTGTTTCCAGACCCCCGACACAGGATATCACTATCCTAATGGGGGCAATTGAGTGTGCAGCGTTTATTTATTTATTGTTTTTATATAGGTAAAGAAATCAAAACACGGAAAGCCCGGAGTACGGAACAGCCTGGCGCAAGTTTAAATGGCTTAAAGGGGGCAGCCCCTCGTCCTGCCAGCGTTGGGCAAGTGGGGCGATGATGACAGCGTCAAGAGTAGGTCGAGGAATGGCAGGTAAATATTTATTTTTATTTTATTTACAAGCGGGCCCGGCAGATGTTGTCCTGCCCCGAAAAAATCTGCGACCCAATAGCAGCGCCTTTTACCCGAGTCTAGAAGTGACACCGGTGAAAGTTGTTGATTTACTAATATGGCTATTAAAAATAGGGGTTAATGGTAGAAGGGCGAAAATTTAGACTTGTGTGTATTTTTTAATGCCATATCATATAAAAATAAAAATAAAAAAATTTGTTCAAAAAATAAAACAAAAAATTTTAGGGTGGATCACCCTTAACATTTAAGGGTATGAAAAATAGTTAGTAGCCGATTCTCAGACTTACTGAATATGCATATAAAATTTCTTAAAAATCGGTCAAACCGTTTCGGAGGAGTATAAGATTTATTTAAAATCAGGCGACAAGGCCAATACATATATACCCTACAGACTAACATACATATTAAATATTATAAAACACTTAAATCTACCACTATATAACACCAGAAATCATATTCACTAAGGAGGATTTTGATTTACTTCCCCTATATCTACGGTAAACTACTCCTTGTGGCCAAAAGTCAGGGCTGAGGAAGACGTACTTCTCGAGAATCTGGAGTAGACAAGATCCAGTCGCTGCATTTTTAGCACCGCCTTTCCTTCAGCACCTCCAGCACCTCCAGCACAAATATATATTGGTATAATACCTGGCAACCCCATAGTTGCACAGAGGTAGGATATCTTTATTATTTTTAATTATTTGGGCTATATTCTCCGAGCTGATGCTTGACTTTCATTAATAAGTAATGCGGGAATAAGATCAAAATATATTAAATAAACATTTTTTTATTTAACATGTCGGAAGTATTTAGATATTCAATGTGATATAATTAAGGGACTTGTAATTATAGTTCAAAATAAATATTTAATTTTTTGCTCTATGATGATTTCATATCAAGAAAAATACCTGTGTCCGCTTCTGATGTTCCAGATTGACGTTCAGACAGACAGATAACGTTCGTTAGCTTAATGCTGTTTGTGATTTACCTAGGTAGCATCTTTGCGATGTATCAATGTATTTATTTTCTAGGGTTCCGTAGCCAAATGGTAAAAACGGAACCCTCAGTGTCTTTTCACGCATGCTGGTTGCTGGGTATCCGGCACCGACTATCCGGTAACACACCCGACGATCGCTTCCCGAATAACATTATGCCGGTACGTGTGAAAGGTGCCATACATGACCATACACTTTGCTACAGGATACCCGACAACCGGTACGTGTGTAAAGTCACTTATAATTTCGTCATGTCCGTCTGTCCGTACGCGTTTCATTGTATTATAAATCCCTAATGTCTACACACTACACACACAAGAAATTACACCAGTTTATGCAAATACAACATATAAAACAATACTTCAACTCAATCACCTAAAGCTTATAGGTTAAAACCCATAATAAAAAATAAGTAAGGAAAACGAAAGCCAAGTGAGGGTCCTAAGTAAATATTTAATGAAAGCAATCAGTTCGCCCCACCCGTTAGCCACTACGACACGCGAACAATTTACCTAATCGGCTAATGTGTTAAACCTTTAAATGTATAATAAAATACATTTCCGTACACGAATACGGAATTGCTATTGAATACGTTGTGGCACACCGGTAGCGAACCTGCCTTAGCCTGTGGGTTCGATTTCCCCTTGGCCAGATGTTTGTATTGACCATACAGGCAGTTGTTCTGGTCTAGATGTGTTTTTCCGTGTGTATGTTTCCGGAACCGCGACACAGGATATAACTATCCTAATGAGGGCCGTTAAGTGTGTTGTGTTTATTTACTTATTTATTTTAATACCTATTTACATAAAAGCCTGAAAGTTCTCTTTGTAATAACTTTAGAATCCTATGAAATTTTGATGCGTTCTAAAACGTTCCATCAGCTACTTATATTTTTAATTGTCTATTCGTAACTGAAAGCGTTAATCAATGTTATTTAATGATAATTAGTTAATCTATAAAAATAGTTTTCACTTCTTTTCCTAGTATCTAACACGTTTTAGCATAAACTGGGTGATTCAAAGTTCATGAATCACATGGCTGATTCTAACACGCGACGCGGTCACTTCTTAAAATGCTTCTACCTTAATCACAAGGTCTTGTAAATTCGACGTAAAAATAAGAATCTTAAAATCATGTACGTAGAATAGAATAGAATAGAATAATCTTTATTGTACACCACTTTAAATACAGCATGAGTTACAATAACTTATTATAAGTACGTATGTACAGGTAGGCGGTCTTATCGCTATGTAGCGATCTCTTCCAGACAACCTGGCTTCAGATGAAATGAGCAAAGAGAGGGTAGGTGGTGCTACTTCACACATATAAAAATATAAATACATTACTAATACCATGCTGCATATATACATAAAACTAACAAGATATTTATACAAATATAATATACTAAATATAATATATACATATACTATTTATAATACATATAAATATATAAATACATACATAAATAAATATATATATAATAAATACACATGTCATATTTATTTATTTATCGTCTTTCATTCCTTACCACGATAAAAATCTTTCACAAGAACTTTAAAGGTGGCCAAACTTGGAGCTTTCCTTATATTAATTGGCAAGGCGTTCCACAGTTTCACTGCCTGCACAGTAAAAGAGCCTTTATAAAATTTTGTATTTGTGCACTGGCAGCTTCAGCGTTAAGTTTTCACTGGACCTTAAGACCTTGCTATGAGGTCCAATGAATGTAAATCTCTCCTTCAGATACATAGGAGCTTTTTCATCACAAAGAACACAGTACAGAAGACAAAGCACGTGTAGGTTCCGGCGAAAACGGATTGGTAACCACTTGAGTTTTGATCGAAATTCTGAGACGTGATCATATTTACGTAAGCCGAATATGAATCGAATGGCAATATTCTGGAGACGCTCAAGTTTATTTAATTGGTCTTCGGATAAATTAAGATAGCTTGCATCCGCATAGTCGAGAATAGATAGGAGAAGAGATTGTGCTAGCATAATCTTGGTAGGGATAGGGAGAAAATAACTCAAGCGTCGCAATGTTTTAAAAGCTGTAAAGGTTTTCCTACTTAATTCCTTGATATGATAGTTCCATGATAGAGTATTATCAAAGTAAACACCAAGATTCTTAACATAAGAGCTAAATGGTATTACCGTTTCATTTACCTTGATAGGAGGAACTAAATTCAAATCAACTCTTGAAATCAGGTTTTGGCTGCCAATAATGATTGTATGCGATTTGGATGGATTAATTGTCAATCCATGGGACTTACTCCAATCACAGATTACGGCCAGATCACGATTGACTACCGATATTGCAGAAGCCAGATTTTCAAGAGTTGATTGGTGATAAATTTGGATATCGTCTGCATACATGTGGTAGAGAGAAGTAATATTGAGAGTTATACTATTAATAAATAGTGAAAAGAGTAAAGGTGACAACACGCCGCCTTGAGGAACTCCCGATCTTACGTCACTCCACGATGAGACAACTTCATCAATACGAATACGTTGTCGGCGTCCCTCAAGATAACTTTGAAACCACTCAATTACTGACGGAGATATGTTAATAGATCGTAGCAAACCTAACAGTAAATCAAAGTCAACAGTATTAAAGGCATTGCTGAAATCTAGTAAAGTTAAGACTGTTAGGTGCTTATTATCCATACCCTGTCGAATGTCATCAGTTACTTTCACAAGAGCTGTTACTGTGCTATGACCCGAACGGAAACCAGATTGATAGGAATTAAGGATATTAAATTGGTTTACGAATTCGGTAAGCTGATGATGCACGAGTTTCTCTAGGGCTTTGGAAAGGAATGGCAGGATTGAGATTGGACGAAAGTCGGAATATAGGGAAGCATTGGCCTTTTAGGTAGGGGTTATCTGAGCATGTTTCCATGCATCAGGGAATTCACGGGATATGATAGAATGATTAAGGATATGTGTTAATACAGGAAGGATTATATCAAGTATAGGCAGTATCATATTACGGCTTATGTTGTCGGTACCGACGGCATTCGACGTGATTGATAACACAACCTTTTTAACATCACGTTCAGTGAATTGTTTAATCATAAACGGTGGATGATTAGGAGTTGAAAGTAAAGAAAGAGCATGTATCGTAGAATTTCTATCACTACTAGCCATAAGATTGGCAGAAGAAAAGTGTTTATTTAAAAGTTCAATATCTATATTGCTTGAAGGAGATTTATAAGATGTTTTTCCAACTCCAAGGGATTTAAGAAATTTCCAAGTTTTAGTTGTGTCGCCGTTTTCGACTGATTTGTGAATGTGGCGTCGTTGTGCATCTCTACACAGTGTATTGCAGCGATTACGTATTTTAACATACTTTTTATGGTTAACCTCAGATGGATCAGCTTTGTATCTTGATTTCGCATAAGTTTTCTTATTAATCAAGGATTTTAGGTCATCAGTTAACCAGGGTGAAGGCAGATGTTTCATTTTCACTGGTCTTATGGGCGCATGTGTATCATATAATTGAGTTATCAAAGAATTGAAAATTTCAACTTTTGCATTAATTGTGGTGGCTGCGGTGACAGCAGACCAATCAATATTACAAGCATCATCACACAGGTGGTTATTATCCATCCCACCAAAATTACGCTGCAGAAGTATTCTCGACTTAGCTCTGGGTGGACGGACTTTATAAGAGAGATAAATAAGGTCATGATATGAGAAAGCATCAGCTGAGCATTGACCAAATTTAGATACAGAATTTAAAGAGGAAACCATAACTAAGTCTAGTAGAGAAGGGGCACAGTTAGGGAAATTATGGGTAGCTGTAAGAGGCAAAAGTTGAAGATTGCAGGCTTCCACAGACGTCATTAGCCTTTTACTACGATAGTCATTCTTCAATAAGCATGTATTGAAGTCACCCATAATAATAGAATGCTCATAAGCTACAGTAAAATTTTCTAATGTTTGTTCAAAAGATTGAAAATAATTGTTAGAAAGGGAAGGGTTATAAAAAACACCGAGAAGGACTTTTGTACGGGAAAAAATAACTTCAACTAGTAAATGTTCTGCCGCGTCAGCAGGAGGCGGTTGAGCGGATGAGTCGATTATATTGAAAGGAAAGTATGATCTAAGGTAAATCGCCACTCCACCACCCCCTTTGTTGGTCCGGTCGTTGCGGATTAAATGAAAGCCTGGCAGAGCATAAGATGTTGAGGCCAAGCAGGGCTTAAGCCAGGATTCAGAAACCAGTATAGCGTGAATATTTTGGGAGTCAAATGATGCAAGCATATCAGGATAATGTGCCGGAATGCTTTGTGCATTGATATGAACAACATTGAAATTTTTAAATGAATCTGAGAAATAAGAATTAAGATTGATATTAAGAGGTTGGAAGGATGTACTGTGAAAACTATCGGTAGTGGAGGAATTATTCGACGACATAGACAAAAACAGGTCACTACAAATACTATCATTTTCTGACATTACCAATAAATATATAAAATTCAAATAATAAATATATAATTACGAATAATAAATATAATATTTAAATAAATTAGTTAACTAAAATAAAATACACCTAAGCTTAACACTCGTTTCAAATCCACCAGCTGAATTTAAAAATATAAACAAGACAATTTTTAAATGCACTTATGAAAAAGAGAGAAAAAAAGTATATATATATATATATACTTTTTAGCATTTCAAAAATTATAACGTTAAATAAAAATAAAAATAAATAAAAACTTTAAATAATAAATACTATGTAAAATACACTTGCAATGGCACAGTGAAATCTATGCTTAAATTCATATGACAGGTATCATTGTCAAAACTGAAAGTCAAAGTCAAAGTCATTTACGTATTACAAAATCAAAATAGTTAAGATTTCTCTAAAGAATAGTAAAAAAACTAAATTAAAAGCGGTAGTTTAGAATAAATATCAACACAATTGACAAGTAAAAGTAAACATTGCATTATATGTGTAACAAATTTCCAATACATAACCAAAAGTTAAACACTAAACCAAAAGAAAGCAAAAATAACTAATGATAGCTGCAAAATGAATACTACTTAAATATAAAAATAAAAATTAATAGATAAAAATGAGTATAAAAGGACTTAAATCATTTCCTCAAGTTTCTCTTGGTTCGGAGTTGAGAACTCTTATTGTCCTTTGCAACTGGAACCGAAGACTTTGCAGTGGATGGCATATCAACTTCGCAATTGGGTTTCGGGATGGCATTTAACTCCGACAGTGTGGTAATACGGTGTTTAGATCCATCTGGTTCAGTAACAATAATAATGCCGTCTCTTGTCCAGCACTTTTTAATGCCAAATCGCTCCCGGGCTGCTAAGAATGTTTCATGGCGTCGTTTTGTTAAAAACTCTGATAATGTTACACCAGTACCTTTCAACTTGGTCTTACTGTACCAAACTTTATCACGAAGAGAAGCCTCTTTGAATTTTATTAATATAGCTCTGGAATTCTTTGAGTTTGGTTGACCTAGACGATAAGAACTGCTGATGCAGTCAGGAACCAATTCACTTATTTTAAGGTGCTCTAATAAAATGTTAGTAGCACAAACCACAGTGTCTTCCTTTTGATCCTTCTGATACACCATGCAAAAGTAATATCTTTTTTCCTTGACCGTGCATCTCAAGCTCATCATATTGCCTGGATAATACATCTACTTGCAATTGTAGATTTTCAAGTGCGGTCATAACAAAGGATCTGAATGCGCTGAATTGTGTGTTGATAGCAGAAGTTGGACTCGCAGCTGCTGAGGTGGATCCTTTTAGTTCTTTTTGGAACTCTGACATCTTAGTGTTAAAATGGTCAGCTAATTCTGTTATTGAAGCTTTAATTGAGTCCATTTCAAAGTGATGTAGATTATTATTGAAATTAGTGCTTTAAATTGTGTAGTTATTAGAGACAGTGAAAGCTGGCAGATACAGGAGTGTCACAGGTACATAATTTGTAATAATGAGTATTAATTATAATTAATACAATTAAATAAAATCGAGAACAAAAATTATCATATACGTATGTGCTGTTTTAAATATTTGTTCAATTTACTATCATTTTATAGGAAAGTTCATGTACACTTCTCATTCTTCCTGCCGTGCCTCGGAGAGCACGCTAAGCTGTCGGTCTCGGTTGTTATCACATAACATCTGACAATAATCTTGATAAGTAAATTGCTCTTATCACATGAGATCTTGCTGTTTGGTTCGCCTTTAGGGTTGCGGAGGTCAGCTGGCATTAGCTCTGTGTAAAAACTAGTAACCTGTCAAACCCGGATAACAGTAATAAGTAGATCTTGGATAAATACTCGTATAATACCAGGAATAATGCTAAGTAGAAGAAGACTTCTAATTCTTTCACTCTACCTATTAATATTACCTTCTACGTAGATTACATATTAGCTTAAGCTGCAATTTTCTTCTAATACTCAGACAATAAACCTACTGCTCTAAATCACCTTCACGCGTATGAAAAGAACACAGAACAAGAAAATACCCTCCAGAACAGAACATACAAAATAAAATTGACATGCCTTTTACTTTTAACAAATAAGATGCAAGTGTTAGGCTTTTTATTGCAATAGGCCAGCTGGGTCGGTACAACCGCAGTGGCTAAGATAAAAGCTTACCGGGTCAGGTGGGTCGTATGCTTGCTTGCAAACTTATTTACATAAAAAGGGCTCTTACAAATATTTCACAATACCATTCGCCTCGTGCTTCCACGATCTCGATGCTCGGAAATCTGTGACTACGTGACACTATGCGCGGCTTGGTGACTTCTTTTTTTTATGTTACAAGTTGGCAAACAAGAATACGGCCCACCTGATGGTAAGTGGTTGCCGTAGCCTATGAGCGCTTGCAGCACCGCATTAGTAGGTGCCATTCATACGTTGCCAACCTCGAGATATTGGTTTTTAAATCTCCTCTGCCCAGTAATTTCACTACCGTACAGTGCCCTTCAAACCGGAACACAGTAATGCCTTCGATTTTCCGTATTGTTTTCTTATTTCTATCTTTAAATTATTCTTCGATTCTACAACGTACTGTGCAAGTTGCGATGTCGTAGATTGATTATCTCGGTGCCGTAGATTTCCACGATTCGATGGGAATTAATTTATAGAGCTATTTTCGGCACGAAAGTCCAAAGAATGATAATACTTTTATTCGATATATCTATCAATGCATAGTAACTTCGGACAGCTGCGTTTCGATTAATGTAAAGTGGTGACTTAAACTCCTTTTGCACACCACGATGGTGGCAAACTAGCTGACGGCCCGCCTGATGATAAGCGGTCACTGTAGGCTTTAAACGCCTGCAACCTCAGACGTATCCCATGCGTGTTACAAACCTCGGCAGGGAGCTCATTCCACAATGGAGGATTCGCGGTAGAAAATTCCTTACGATATAGGTTCCAATGTGTTTTGATATAATTATATCCTGCCGATGGTGAGCGAAGCTGTGTTGGATAGTGTCTGTATTCACCATATCAAACAATTTTACCGGGATGTGACGACCCCATCGCCCGCTGTTGGGATAACCTCTGTCACAGCAGTGATTATTCCACCAGTGCAATCAGTCACACTGGTGGTAGGTCTTTTGTTGCAAGAGGCCGGCTAGGTAGGTACCACCGCAGTGTCAAATATTCTGCCGCCAAATAGTAATGCTTAGGCATTACTGTGTTCCAGTTTGAAGGGCACTGTACGCTAGTGAAATTACTGGGCGGACGAGATTTAAGAACTAATATCTCGAGGTTGGCAACGCGTGAGTGTCACCTACTAATGGTGCTGCAAGCGCTCATAGGCTACGGCAACCACTTACCATCAGGTGGTCCGTATGCTTGTTTGCCAACTTCTAACATAAAAAAAAAAATATCTTCGGAACATATCCCATTGTACAATCCTATAGGGACAGGGAAGTCCCTTTGCCGCTTCCTCAGTTCTACGTTCCTAGTAACTAGTCTTGAGGGAATACTTAATAGTTATTGATCCATCAGACAGCTGTATATTTAAATACCTGGTACTAATTATTTCACAAGCACTTCAAAAGCTTCATGAATTCTAGTGCTACCTTGGTCTATATTCTAAGGCCTAGTCGATCCTTTGTCTAATAGACGTCGAGGTTAGCTTTTATAGAATTTGACGATTGAAAACAAACTAATAATAAAAAAAAACCTCCATGTTGTGATGTTCAAGTCTGACTGTAGACAAATGACGGTTTAAGCAGAGACTTTAGGAAGTTTTTTTACTTAAAATTTGAACAACATTACTTTCAACATATAATTTTAAATAAACTTTTGACGTTTTTAAAATTAAAGAAAATTTTAGTAGGTACACTATTACATTACATTATATATTTTTGTGTTTATAGTATTTCTGAATTCTCACCTACTTATAAATGTAACGCGATCTAAACAAATAGAGCAGTACTTCCACAAGCAATTGTTTATAATATTAGTTCAATGCATATGTTATAAGATATTTTAACTTACACAATATGATTTAAAATCCATGAATGATGAATTAAAATCCAGGATTGACAAAATGAGACTACAAAAATAAAAATAGTTTTGTTGTTAGCTATTTTACTTTTAAAACTAGTAATTCGATTTTTCATCCGATCTAACGGGAAAACAATCTGATTTAGGCCGAAATCGTGTTGACGGATATTGATTTTAAGAAATCGATATCGTAATGTAAAAGATCTATTTTGTAAAAGATCGATTCAGATCGGGCATCCTTATCACATGTATTTAGTTCTTATTTAGTTTTGAACCTTGACATTAGTGGCCATATTGAATGGAAAAAGAGCGCAATTTTGTGCTGTCACTCCGAGGAAGCTATTTGAATATTTAACAACACGTTCGAAAATGTAAAAGAAAGCTATTTCGAAATGAGAAAGGTTTTATGTATTTTATAATACTTAAATTTGCATATCGTTTCCGAGAGAGTGAAAATACTCTTATGAAGTAGAATCTCATCAAAATTGAAGAAAGCAGTATGCTTACAATATATTGTAGACAGGCTGGGAGTGTATAACGTGGAGCTACTGCCCCCTCCTCCCGGACCTTACGAAATACTGAAAAATGCACTATTTAAATAATTAAGGCCTCTACACCCATGGGCGGGGGCGTAAGGGGGGCGAAATCCATAGGGGGATACAGGTTCATATTGAAGGAGCTTGGATCCAGGATTGAAGGCAGAGGAATTAAGGGGCGTAGGCGGTTAAACTTTAGTTTAGAAAAGCGACTGGACCTCGTGGCTGGGTCTTCGGTGTTTTTAGTTTCATAGAGATGTCACTTTACTCACTACAGTCACCTAACTTTAATAAATCAGCGCGCTGGGGTAGTTATACGAGCCAACCTTAGGAGATTGTGTGGCGTATGGCGTAAATGTAGATATTGAAATATTTAATCAATACATTAATTAATTTATTATATATATAGTTGATGTACCCAAGACAAGTTCAAAACGCTTTTTTTCTTCGTTTCTGATACGCACCGCTATGGTCTCGAATACCCTCCCGACCTCTGTCTAGCCCACCACCTACAGTGTAGGTACCTTCAAATCAAGAGTCTGAATGTGAGTATGAATAGCGCGTGAAAAGCGCTAGCCTATATATAAAAAAATACAAGATAGCAAATTGAAAAACCATTTAGCTTTATTACAATCAAAAAATATTGAGTGTTTCTTTAATATTGTTTGTTTATCGATAAAACGGGTCCATTCGATGTAAAGGTTTTCGAGGTAACCTCGATGTAATGGTTTATTTTGACATTGACATTAAAAAACAGTCATTAGATATGAGTTTAGCTGTCACTAGCATTATGTCAGTAATTACTTTTTTAAAAGTTTGTGGAGTTGTGAAACACAAAATATATTATGTTCCAAAACCGTTAGGGACCTTTATGTAGCAAGCAATGATTATAATACTTTATGTATTCCGATAAGTGGAGTCTTCTTATTTCTTTTTTAGAAAGGAAATGAAATAAATCGTAATCTGGATCGATTTTGTTGTAGAACATATTTAAGTTTGCTTTCAAATAAAAAGAATTCATAAATGACGTAGTTCCGCGGTGAAAAAAAAAATATTATAAACAAATTCAAGTCCATAAAAATTCAGTCCTAAATTTTTACTCTCAGAGGTATATATTCTTGTAATTTAAATGGGACTAAACGGGGTGTACACCCTTCTCATTAAAAATACAAATTATTTTCCAAGCCAACCGACATAAAAAATTACAACCGAATTGAGAAGCTGTTTCTTCTGTGTTATTTTTATGGGCATTTGAAATAAGTGAACAATATTGTAACAAGCCCATCACTTACATGCGATTGCACTTGGCAAAGACCCCGCGCCATCGATTGACTGGACGTGAATAAATTATGAAGTTCCATACAAACTTTGATATTTGTTTGATGTGGAGGCTTTTTCATATCACTGAGCGATTATTCTTTTCGAATTTTTTATAGTTTGTCTTCATTTGTTTACTTCATTTCAACCCATTTTTTTATAACACAAAGATGTCAATTACTATATGACCTCTATGACGGGACAATGGGTTACCTACAGCGTACCACTCATCGAAAGAATATATTGAGCCTTAATAGCTCAAATGCATAAGGGCTGACTTCGTTAAACGACGCGAAAGTTACACGTTCAATCCTGACCCTTCGCTATTGCCGCTTCCATTCCTAGACCAAACTTTGAGCTTTTTTGAAGGGGCAGTAGGGATGAATCAGAGGACAATCTATAAAAAATAAAACCACAGATATATATTCTAAAAAGGTACATTTCAGGTAATTTTCTCTTCTCATAAATCAATGACTTTCATACGAGGCACCACAATTGATGGTATATGTCTGTTGATTTCAGTGGTAGCAGTAGAGCAGGCAGCGTTGACCGAAGCACTCAAGACTCTACATCCAACCTGAGCGTAGACGAAGACAATATCAATGTTGTTGTCAGGTAATATATATAGATACATTCAGCTAGTTACATTCTGTGTCGGGGGTCCGGAAACATACACAACGACTAGGACAAACACACCTAGACTGGAACACATGCCTTTATGGTCAATACAAACATCTGCTCTGAGCGGGAATTGAACCTGTGACTGTCCAGATTCGCTCCCAGCTACAACGGTCGCCATTAGAATCCGAATTAGACGAAAATGTTAGCGATCATTATTTTTCCCATTGATATTGAATTTAAGAAACAAAGCTGTATTAAAACAGTATTTTTTTATGGTATTTAGTTGCCAAGCAAGTATACGGCCCACCAGATGGTAAGCGGTCATCGTAGCCTATGAGCGGTTGAAACACCATTAGTGGGTGCCCCTCACGTGTTGCCAACCTCGATATAGGTTCTTAAATCTCGTTTGCCCAGTAATATCACTAGTCTACAGCGTCATTCAAACGAGAACACAGTAATGCCCAAGACACTACTGCTTTGCAGTAGAATATTCGACACAGCGGTACCTACCTAGCTGGCCTCTTGCAACAAAAGACCTACCACCAGTGTGACTGGTTGCACTGGTGGAATAATCTCTGCTGTGACAGAGATTATCACAACAGCGGGCGACGTCACGTCCTGACGCCTAAACTATTAATTCTTTATGTCAATTTTTAATTAGGGTCCGTCCAGTAAACGACAAGGAGCGATCAGTCCGTGAGCGACACATGCTAGAATTCCCCGGTAAAGGTCAGATCATCTGCCACGGAACTACCCCTGGACAGAAACCTAAATTGTTCTCTTACAACGTTGTCTTCGAACCAGCCGCTACACAAGTAAGTGAGAAATATTAATTAGTGCAAAATTTTGTTTACTAACATAGAATTGGAATTAATAGGTTTTTAGTACAGAATAGTATCGCGAAGATGTAGGTTTCGTTCAGTATGTGGCAGTGGACTTCCCAGTGGCGGATTGACCAGAAGGCTGAGTAGGCTTAAGCTTAAGGCGGTAGATTTTAGGGGCGGCAAATGTGGGTACCAAATTTTTTTTTGCTACCTCAAAGAAATCAGAAATTTTTTAATTTTTTCTGATGTTTACAGGTAATTAATCGTACATGATTGAGCTTTGATTAGCTCAAAACTGTACCCAAAAATTACTATGCGTGCAATTTCAATGACATGATAATTGTAGAGGCAAAGGCAGCAAAAACCTTACAGCCTATACCTTGAAAATTTTTAAATCCGCCACTGGAAATTCCCCCTCAAGCTCCGATTCTTCCTCCTTGATCACGATTTTACTATGTTGGGATACGCGTAACCTTGAAAATTATATGAGAGAAATCACCAAAACGCAATATAAAGAAAAAAAACTAAAATATAATATAAACGTTTATATATATATATTTACACATGTATACTGGACAAAGAAACCTATGTATTTATTTGCCCACTTATTTCTACACCATAAACAAAATACACAAAAATGTAAAAAAATACAATAGGGGAGTACAAATGGCGGTCTTATCGCTTAAAAGCGATCTCTCTCAGGCAACCTTTTAAACTGTTTTTTACCTACTATTATTTACTGTTTTAACAAGCTCCTACACGAGTCATTTATTACGATAGTTTTTAGGAAGAAAGCTGTTAAATTAATTTTAGCATTCCTCCATTATTTCACAAACATTTCCGACATTTCCGTTCTACAACGACTACTGTGTCCTTGATTTGGTCGACATTTTCCGGTTGTCAGTTTTATACAGATTGTCATCTAACCTTCGTTGCTGGTAAAAAATTAACAATTTATATAAGTGCTAGCATCTGCCCGTGACTTCGTCTGCGGTGACCTTAGATTTGGCTCTAGAGAGAAATTAATCCATAGGTTCCAAATTTCAACTGAATACGTCCTGTGGCATATTTTTGGATAATCCCACAGGAACCGAACATTTTTCCAGAATAAAAAGTATCCTACGTGTTGATCATAACCGTCGGTGGAAAGCAAAAACAAATTAAATGCCACTTTGGTCGAATGGTGCTACATTCGTTTTTCTTTTCCACCGTGGAAATAATAACCGATCTATGAGCTGAATTTCAACCCAAATTAATTAGACGTTCCTCATACTCTAATGAGTAATGGAGAGAGAGAAGAAAGTATGGTGACCTAATATTTATTTAATGGCCATGCATGAGTATAACAATATGCATACTGGCTATGTACAATATATTACATTAATTATATACTTGTCGGTTTTCAGACAAACCTGATAAATCTATTAACAGACTTATTTGACGCGTCATGTTAATTTTTTTCTAGGAAGACGTTCTAGAATATTCCGGTATAAAGCGTTTATTGGAAATGGCTGTCGAAGGATTCTCATGTACAGCCTTTTGCTACGGACAGACGGGAAGCGGGAAGACGCACACCCTAACCGGACCACCGGGACTGGTTAGTATGCGTTTTCACAATGGTGGCGACATAATATAACGGCCCTAAGGAGGACGGCAGTCGGTGTGGTCCCGACTGCCGTGAGCGCTTGCATGGGAAGCGCTGGGGGGCTTACCATCTCGCCCCCCCGGGACTGAGCTCCGCTACCAAGCGGAGCCATGTGATTGTCAGGTCGCGTTGGTTGTTCTACAAGAGTTCCCGTAACCTGACAAAAACACTGAGGTCGGCCACCGAGGAGGTTTTAGTGGGTCCCCATGACGTTTCCACCTTGTCATGGAACCCCACATAACCCGGTTGTTCCTCCCCAGGACGCCGGGTATCTGGCAGTAGATTTCCTCCCCGACAACAAAAAAAAAAAAAACGGATATGCGACTTCTAGTACCTTGAGTTGTGGCGCAGCGGTAGTGAACCTATCTTTAGCGCCACAGGTCGCAAATGTTTGCATCGACTATCGATCATCCACCATCCATCGAAATGTGTGTGTGTGTTTCCGGACCCCCGACACAGGATACAACTATCGTAATAGGGGCCGTTGGGTGTGTTTATTATTTATTATTATTAAGATTTCCATGAAACTTAGAATCAAAATCATTGTACACTGCGGTTTATCTGAGTTATGAACATGAAAACATCGCGTGTGACACAGTAATGACCACATCACAGCTATTATCACTACATTATGTAATTTTTTGAAGCTCACATAACCGATTTCAATCAATATCTATAATATACTAGCAGACCATGCCCTTCGTTGTTGTGGTAAACATGTAATTCATTCAATTATTGATTATAGTAAGATATAGGTGTTTTATTATTATTATTTTAATTCTCTGAATTGTCGTGAATCATCACTCTTTCATAGGTAAATTTTTATTTTACTAGAAATTATAAGTTATGTTTCAAACTTAATGAAATATAATCACGCATTGTGATTGGATTATTTTCTGCAAGTGATGTGGAAAACAGAAATAGAAAATATTAGTCATATCGAATTGAAGCTACAATTAAACAAAAAATCAGTAAGATTATAAAATCCGTATTAGTTTGTTGAACGTTTCTTCAGTCATGTCTTACTGCTAAGAGGAACCTATTATATTGCTGCAAAAAATAATTAATAATACACTTGAGTGTATCCTCGGAGTGTCGGCCTCCAATAAGATAGTTGTTAAGTTAGTTGGTCCGGAAACATACACAATAACAAGGACAAACACACCCAAACCGGAAAACATTCCTGTATTCTCAACACAAATATCTACTCCGAGCAAACATCGAACCCGCGACCTGTGGTGCATAAAGCAGGATCGCTACCACTGCCACTGCCACACCGTCGTCAAAAATAGGCAGAGAAACTGTCGATTTTTGCTAAGAACTGTATAAAGATATTTGAATACCGTCCATCTAGGTGGAGAGTGGAGCAAGTCCTTACTCCCCGGACCACGGCCTCGTCGTACGTTCATTCGTATACCTGTTTCAACTGATACGAGACAGACCCGACTGCCACTTTGTACTCAAAGCATCCTTCTTAGAAATTTACAATGAAAAGGTTAGTTTCAATCCATTATTATAGACTTCCTTAGGTACTATAGACGTGCCCTTCTAGACATACAAAATGTCGAAGACTAGCTGGTGCTTTTTCATCAATTCAACATCAACGCAACGAAACGAAATGCGTCACAAACTTACAACATAATCGAACAAAGTTAGCGTGTGATTAATATCGTTTCGTTGCGCTGAGGTTGAATTTATGAAGGTCCACCGGCGAGTCTTTGGACACTTTGTTTGTATGAAAGTATATTTTTTATGTAAGAGGGGGCTAACGAGCAGGAGGCTCACCTGATGTTAAGCGATCACCACCGCCCATGAACATCAGCAACATGCAGGGCATGCGGATGCGTTGCCGACCTTTAAACTCAACTCAAACTCAAACTCAAAATATTCTTTATTCAAATAGGCTTTTAAGCGCTTTTGAATCGTCAAATATACAGTCTGTTATGTCCGCCTAAGTGAAGCTACCGCCGATTCGGAAGGTAGATTCTCCAGAGAAGAAACGGCAAGAAACTCTACAGTTACTCTTTTCAAAAATAATCACATTACATTTGTCAAATGTACAATTAAGATATATATCCCGCATGAAACTCAACGTATATTAATTCCATGCCACATTATCTGTAATATATTCATTAACGGAATAATAAGCTTTATTTAGTAAACACCGATTGATATAAGATTTAAATTTTATAAGTGGTAGATTCAAAATTGTCTGCGGAATTTTATTATAGAAGCGAACACCTTGCCCCAAAAGGACATACTCACTTTGTGAAGCCGTTTTGTGTTTAAGGAAAGAATAGGCTCTAATCTAAATTTATATTTAAATAATAAATGTTTATTAATTTATGATAAATCTCTCTCATATTATATTATGGACTGGAATGCTCTTCCGGCGTCTGTATTTCCGAACGCATACAACCTGAACCTCTTCAAGGTGCGAGTACATAGGCTTCTCATGAGTAAGCTCGCTCCAACGTAGACCTCATCTATGCTTTCGCGCTCGATGGAGGTCAAGAGCTTACCCATTTTTGAATAATAAAAAAAAAAACTTAATAAAACTATTAATATAGGTAATAGATTTACTAAACACGGGCGGTTCAAGAAAACCTTTACAAGTTCGATGGTCAAAGGAAAGTCGTAGTTTCTACGTGGAGAATTTGTTCACGGTTGACTGTGAAGAACTAGATGACTTGTTTGCTGTTCTAGAAGAAGGTATATATATTCTTTATCTTCCAGTATTTTCCGTCATATTCCATCGCCTGCTTATTAGATTTATACTGCTTTGAAAAGCTATTAGTTTTATCGGCGTCGGGATGTGACGACCCCATCGCCCGCTGTTGGGATAACCTCTGTCACAGCAGAGATTATTCCACCAGTACAATCAGGCAGACTGGTGGTAGGTCTTTTGTTGCAAGAGGCCGGCTAGGTAGGTACCACCGCAGTGTCCAATATTCTGCCGCCAAATAGTAGTGCTTAGGCATTACTGTGTTCCGGTTTGAAGGGCACTGTACGCTAGTGAAATTACTGGGCAGAGGAGATTTAAAAACTAATATCTCGAGGTTGGCAACGCGTGAGTGGCGCCTACTAATGGTGCTGCAAGCGCTCATAGGCTACGGCAACCACTTACCATCAGGTGGGGCGTATGCTTGTTTGCCAGTGTTAAAAAAAAAACATCGAACGATTGTCGTGTAACCTCCACAATCCTTTAACTTATGAAATTTTATGTGACCATAACTGGGAATGAGATTTCAGACTCTTGTCTCTAAGGTATTTGGTTGTCAACACTTACCTAAATCAATCCAATACACAGTTCCACAAGCACAATGTCAGCACAAATATAGAAAGAAATTGTTGTAGCCTGGGGCCTTACCATTAACTCTTATTGCGATTCAAATGAGGATCAAATCAATCCTATTCAATTCTGACAGTAAATAAATTCAGATTTTTATGAGCATGCCGTATAAATACATACATATGTCATGTAACGAAATGGCGATGTACCTCTGTTTAAGTCGTCTTTTGAATTGCAATAAGAATTAATGGTAAGCCCCCTGAGCAGGAATTAAATACTTGGTTATCGGAGTTAACAGTATTCTTACTAACACCACACCGGAACGGTTCTTAGGTTCTGAATTTACATTATAAGATATATATAAAGTAACCATATTTCTTATTTGCTCTAGTTTTGGAATCTGGAAAGGATTTACTAAGGACACTACCTTTCTTTCTTCGACAATATATTCCATGTTATATTCCAAAATTGCCTAAGAATACATTTATGATGTTGCAAACAGAATGTCGCCGATGACTACGTGGATTAAATTCTCGCTTGAGATAAGTGTTAGTATTGACCATTAGATATGTGTTCCGGTCTGGGTAGTGCTTGTGTTGGTATGTGTGTTACTCTCGACACAGGTAAAACAGGTTTATTTTTGGGTATAAATAAAAAACCTTATAATATTAAAATTGTAATTTTAAGCAGAGTTGAATGAACTAATCTCCAATATATTAAATACATGATAGGTATGCGCAACCGCGCTGTGGGCGCGCACGCAATGAACGCGAACTCATCGCGCTCGCACACCGTGTTGAGCGTACGCGTGCGCGGCGACGTGCGCTCGCACCGTGACGTCACGTGCTCCACGCACGGCAAGATCAACTTCGTGGACCTCGCGGGCAGCGAGCTCACCAAGCGCACCAACAGCACCGGCAAGACGCTCGAGGAGGCTAATAATATCAACAGGAGTCTCATGGTGTTGGGTGAGTAAGGTTTTCTGCTTTCAACAGGAATGGGTCGGCTAGACCGAAAACGAACAGCAGTCTTACAGAATTTCGACGTGTAGGTAGGAATCTGTATTATTGACTTTGATTTTATAAGTACCTAGTAGGGCTTTGTCTTTTATCTGTTTTTTCTCTCTCCACTTTTATTAGATTGGCAACACGCATGTAACAGTGTGAGTCTGGCCGCCTACCATCAGACTGGCTGCCGCCGTACGCTCAATAGTCATTATTATGCTAATTTCAGGGCATTTGACTATTTAATTTGGTTTAGGCACTGTTCTTAGAACTTCAAATGGAACATGGCGTGGGATTGATACATTTTTAGAATCTAAGATCGAGATCTGTCATATCTATAAAAATATCTATAAAAAGTATAACATCCTTCTTTCTCATTTTTCTGTATAGAAATTATGTTTTCAGGTTATTGCATAGCTCAATTAAGCGATGGTAGGAAGAAAGGTCATATACCATACAGGGATAGCAAACTTACAAAGTTATTAGCCGACAGCTTAGCCGGGAATGGAGTCACTTTAATGGTAAGACATATTTTTAACGGATTTCAAACATAAATAAGGGTTTCAACGACCGACCGACGACCTTAAACGTTACTGACGACGTCACTACCAACAGTAGTCTGCCTTATGCCTCGACAGCCGCGGGTTCGATTCCCGCTTGGGGCAGATGTTTGTATTGATCATACAAATATCTGTTTCGGTTTGGTCATTTATTAGTGTGGGCCTTACCTCGGAAAGCACGTTCTTAGCTGTCGTTCCTGGTTGTTATCACATAGCATCTTTATGTTATAAAATGAGAGTCGCTGTTTGCCCTTACGAAGATGGTAACCACTCTATATAAAAACTGATAATGGGGGCCGTTGAGTGTGTAGCGTTTATTTATTTATTTATTTAATACTTATCAAATCCGAGTAAAAGAAATAAGCTGGCTTTGGATAAATATGATAGGAGGAATGACCACCAGTTTTTTTTTCCAAATTATTCACTATTAAATATGCTTTCATAAACTTTTTTTTGCATTGCATGTGAGTATTATGAATTCAATTTTGACTATCCTCAGATAGCCTGTATAGCCCCAACAAAGTCTAATTTGAATGAAACGATCAACACGCTTCGGTACGCCGCACGAGCGAAGAAGATCAAATCTAAACCTATCGTCAAAATGGTAATTATTTATATAAATCATCTACGTATTTACGCTTTAAAATTACAGACATTTTAAATGATTTAAAGTTAAAAAAGTTATTAGTTATTTTCTTGTCTTTGGTTCTTCATTCATTTTCATTACAATGTTTTTTTCCAAATCGCAATCCAAAAATTTAGTAGGTAAACCTCAATAACGAAAATTGAATACGCCTCAATAAACATTGATTTTTGATAGTGTCAATGTTTTTAACTTTTACTAAAAACGGTATTTTTCCACAAACTCGGTTTCCTATATCCCTACATCTTAATAGCGGCACCGCATATATTATAAAAAATGATTTTATTTAATTCTTAGTTTTAATAATACTAAACTAGGATGCCAGAGACGCACTGATACTCAGTCTGAAGAGGGAAGTGGAGGCCTTGCAAGCTGAGAACCATCACCTGTGGGCGGCGCTGCATGTGCACTCGGATTACAATGGTGACAGCTACAGTAAGACACTTAGCGTTTGCATAAATTACTTATAAAAAAAACAACTAAAAGCCAACATTGGAGGAAAAAAAAAAACTCTCAAGCGTGAGGGTTGCATGATGCTGTCATTACGTAGGTATCCGTACGATATTTAGGCGACTAAGTTGGCAAGCAAGTATATTATGGGCCACCTGATATGTAGGTATCACTCACGTAATGCCAACTTCGAGATATTGGTTCTTAAGTCTCTTTTTCTTTTGCCAAGTAACTTCACTAGCTACATTGTCCTTCAAATCGAAATACAATAATGCAAATACCAGTTGTGTGTTTTGACTAGTTAAAAGCCTACTATTTTAATAAAACTACAATTTTGTGAAATTCAGGTCAAAGAAACCACGGTACACCGCCCATTGAAACGAACAAACTATACCAACTTCCACAACCAGAGCTGGTAGACCTGGTACAACTACACATGTCAGAGAACTCAGCGTTGAGACAGGAGAATACTGAACTGTTTGTGATGAGAGATCAACTGCTGAGAGACCAGGAACTGCTGAGTCGGGAGAATGAGAGACTGTTGAAGAAACTGGAGGATGTAAACTCGTGAGTTGGGAGTCAGTTTTATTTTAATAAAATAGTTAATGCATGCGATATGTAAAAACTAGTTTCTGCCAGCGTCTTCGCCCTCGTGAATAACAAGATTAATAAATTCTTTGAAGCCCAATACACCCCTTTTGGGTGGAATTTTAGAAAATGTTAAAACACATGTTTCTTTATCTTTAAGTGTTCGCCAAAAACAAAGCTTCATCCTTCTAGTTTCAATAACGACGGACATATCTTACAAACTTGCAACGCCTTTTACACCCCTTTAAGTATTAAATTTCAAAAAAACATTTCTTAGTTTACGTTATAAACCAAAACCTATGAAAAAAGTCAGCTTTCTAGGTCCTAGGGTTTGGGCTGGGCGTTGATATGTCAGTCAGGTCTTCTCCTTTTATATGTAGCGTTTATTATTACTATTTAGGCGACCAAAGAAAATTGGGTTGGCTTATGTGGAGATTGATGTTATTTTTGTTTTCTTTTTCAAAATTCAAAATTAAAATATGTTTATTATAGGACTCTGCTTGGACAGAGCTAATACAGGTCAGTAAGAAAAACACAAAGAAATTGCACGAAACGCAACGCATGTGTCGCAACAGATAATAATAAACCTATTAGAATATTTTAATATAGTAACTAAATGAAAATTATTATTTACACTACACTGATATTAAGGTTTTTATTTCATTTTATATTCAATTCTAGCATGGATGCATGTAAAATATGTTTATATCATCTACCATTCATACATTATACAATTTTTCAGTGTCTGCACCCGGTCTCCAATAATACCAGCAAGACCTGCATACTCCGATGTTGGGTCAGAAGCAAACATTTGGACAAACCCGGTCAGATCAGTTGACAGTATCAGCGAAATCGGTTAAAATAAAAATGTCTCTCACTGATAATATAGGGAATATTATGGTGTGAAAAATAATTCACCCTTGGTTCTACCTTCCTGGTAGAAAACGAAGTACCACTACTTCAACGTGTCAGCGTGACTAACTTATGTTTCTGACTTTCTACCGTGCTATAACCATAGATATTGAGGCCAATAGATAGTATATCAGATAATCAAATTGGTAAAAATTAAAAAATGAACTAGCGCCGCCTTTGAAGTATTTTGAGCTTTAAAAAAATGACACATGTGCGAAATTAAGAGAAAAGTGGGTCTGGAGTATTGACCAATAACATTCAAGGTTTTTGTAGCACATGCGTACGATGGTATTATTTAGTTCTTGTCACTTGTAACATGGCGCTTTTAAACATTTTCTGTCATTTTCACGACAAGCAATCTAGATTATCTTCTATATCTATGGCGAAGAATAGACGAGGAACTTGTAACACTATAAGAAAACAGAAATAAACAGCGATAAACATTTCAGAAGGCGCTTAGCGCTGCACGCAACATTGAATCTATATTGTAGCCGATACAATATGTTATATGTTATACACACAGGGTATGTTCCACTCAACGCCCATAATGATTGTAACTAATTGTCCGCGTCCACTTCGCCCTACAATATTTGCCCTTAGTGAGCTTTCACGCTAAAGATGTTCCAACTATAACTTTCGCCCAAAACAGCTTTTTTAAGTTAGTAAACGACAATTTCAGCAGTCGCTGCCAAGTGCTATGTAGGCGTTAAGTGGAGCGTAGCCACAATGTCAACAATAGGGCTGAACTCAATAAAAACTTAATATAATAATCTTATTAAGATTTTTCATTCTAACCTATACTACAGATTTCTGCGATTTTTATAGATTTAGATTTTTAGTGATTGAAAGATGGAAGGAATTTATAAATAAGATTCATATTTTTTTAAATTACGGCTTATTTTTATTAGTTTAAGAGAAATTGACAAAAGTTGACAATATTTAACATAAAAAAGTGGTGGTAATTACTTGCTTTCTAGTTGAATTATATATATTGAATTAAATATTGTGAAAACTAACATTATAACATTGTTTTATTATCTGGCAGTCCTCAGATTAAAACTAGTTATATTTTAATGTAAATATATACATTAATATTATTTCGAAAACATGTAACATTGTGAAGGTTTATAGTATGAAATTTTAATATAGAATAATTTTAGCCCGATATAAATTGATGATGAATACACTTTATATTTTATACAAGACCTTATTTTATGACATTGTATTCCTAAACTGTATTTTACAATTCAATAGAACTGTTAACAGCAAACTTAATAGCATTGAAATAAAAGAGAAAAAGTCTTATACTGCCTGTACAGTGTACACTCTTCTGTGAGTGCTGTCACCATGTTTCGAGTCGAACGTCGAGTGCGACCGTGTACACTCATTTATTCAGTATGGTTGCGAATACCGACAAGAGAAGAACGACTAACAAGTTATGACTTAGTCAATGTGCTATAAGTTATTATAATAACTGTATACAAAAAAACATTGACTTAAACAAGATGGTGGGTGATAACAATTCATCGAAATAGAACAATCACTGCTAGAAAACAGAACTGCTAGAACAATGCTAGATGCACAGCACAGAAAAACACAAGAATGTACAGTGATGCACTCGTGTCGCCGCCCGAGGTTGACAGATCCTTTGACTTGTGCACGAATACCAACTCGTGATAGACTCTACACAACGTGAGACAAGACTTAGAGAGACTAAGTGAGTCTAGCATGTACACTGTCGCACTCATCAAGCCTCAGGGTCCCTCGACCTAGAGTATAAAACCAGCATTATATCTATCAATAATTATATTTTTTTATACAATCTTGTTGAAATGGAATATAGTAATTTTCTTAGTTCTTATTCTTACACAGTAAAGCACACTTCAGTTCTGGTTCATTCTTGGTATAATTATAATAACACCATTTTTACATGAACCATAATTAAATTACTGCTAGTGACGCCTAAAGCCGTATTTCTTTCTTTCATAGAACAGATCAGTCTTTGAGCTTCCCAGGTTTACAATCTTTGGACAGCCATCTCTCTGTAAAATAATAAAAACAGTTTTTTATATAAATCATTATTTTATTATGACTATTATCTTTCCTTTTTGTTATTTTAAGAGTGACTGTGTAGTAAGTTAAGTAAGTTATACTTGCTATAAAGTAGTCTCATAATGACTAAACATCGCAGATGTGTGTATGCCCTACAATAATCATTCTTTAGGTGAACTAGCAATGTAGGATTTTCTGATGAAAATTCTTTCAATCAATCAAATCTCTTCTTCATAATTCAATTACTGTGCATAATGTACTTATTAAATGTCAACTTTGAAAGTTATTGAGCCAAATTCAAAAAGAATATTACTTGAATTATAGAGGCTCTTAAATATTTGAAATAATCCACTTACATCTTTTTCTTGGACCGTGCACTCTTTGCAGTAATAGGCGTCGGAAACGCCGGGTCCACCGCAGATAACGCATCTTCCTTGATACGAGCCATAATTACATTCGTCACAAATCCGAACTAAAGTACACGGCCGTACATATGAATCACAAATAACACATTTTCCATCACATTTTTCACATAAACGACCAATAGCTGTAAATAAAATTGTTAGTTTACTTCAGAAACACCAACACATCATATACGATTTTTACATGTAGTGTGCATGTAACTTACCAACGCCTGGTTGTTTTCTGCAGAAGATAAGATCTGGATGATGCTTAGCCATATTTATTTAAAACGTTTCTATTTAATTGAACTACTATTTAAAAATCTAACTTTCCACAACATCAACAATCTATTAACCTACAAAATACAAATTGAATGCAAAGATTGAAATTTGAATGTTTGAACTTTGAAGTTTGACGTTTCACAATATACGTTCCGTTTGACGTATGTATTACGGAATGAATTGTGACGATACTAATAAGGCATCGAGACGAAAGCTGGCGTAAATTATTATTTTTTTTTTTTAATACAAATATTGCGTATAAGAGTTAAGGCTACGATTGGGTAACTCACACGTGTGGTAGCACGATCGTATCGACTCCTCATTCAATAGGATTTTTTTAAATGGCGAAGAAGAAAGAAACATGGTGTTATCTCTTTCTGCCTTATGAGTATTACTAGTGGAAGAACCGGAATGTTATAATAATAATTGATTATTTCTTATTTAAACCAATTTTTTTAGACATTATTATCGAAAATTTCGACTACCAGCCTTGTGTTCGAACACAAAAAAACGGGACAGGTATGTATGTACGAGGCATGGAAGTAGTACTTAGAATACTTCTACGGTACGAATGTCAATTGATTATGGCCCATTAATAGCTAATTTCACTTTACGCACTATAGACCAGCAGTCTAGTCCTCTATGCCTAACGTAGGGCGGCTCTATCTCTTACATACTCTGTGGCTCTATGCTGTGACACTGACAATTCAATTGACATATTGACAACTTTTGCGGTCTGCCGCTGGAAAGCATGGTTTTGTGTTTCCCTGCTTTATAATTTAAAAAGTTTGTTGAACATGACTGCCGATAGTGAACAAAGTGATAACGCGAGCGTAAAGTCAGAAGATGAAGAAACAGATGTACCCCAACAAGAAAACGAAGACGAGGTTGAGGATAAAAATGAAGCAGAAACAGTAACATTTAAAGATTTGGTTAGTATTTAAATAACACGTGAAACGAAATTATGATTAACAATAACAATATTTTACTTTTCTACGCATGTATTTCGATATTGAGAATAACACATAAAATTAAAAAAGTGTAGGTTATGTTGATGTTATTATATATTTTACGTTTCCAGGGAGTAGTCGACGTATTATGCGAAGCTTGTGCTGAACTTAAATGGAAGAATCCATCAAAGATACAAAAAGAAGCAATACCAGTAGCTTTGCAAGGAAAAGATATAATTGGGTTAGCTGAGACGGGTTCTGGCAAAACTGGTGCATTTGCACTGCCCATTCTGCAAGCATTACTTGAAAACCCACAAAGATATTTTGCACTTATACTCACGCCTACTAGAGAGTTGGCATTCCAGATTTCAGAACAATTTGAAGCACTAGGTATGTTAATATCTGTTAAAATAGTAAATCAAGAATTTTGTAAGTAAAAATTATAAGCAAAAATATCACCATTTATGAATGTTGTGGGGCGTCACTACCAAGTCTGCCTTTAGCCTCGATGGTTGCAGGTTCTATTCCAAACAATTTTGATTTTACAAATATCTGTTTCAGTCGGTTCCAGTTTTTATCTTATAGCATCTGATAACAATTGTTAACCTTTGATAGGTAATTTGCTCTTATCTAACAAGTTACTGGTACACCTTCAAGGTTGTGGAGGTCTGATTGCAATTGTATGAAAACTAGGATCCTGTCAAATCCAGATAAGAGTAATAAGCAGACCCTGGGAAAATACCAGGAAAAATCCTAGGAAGAGATATTATTTAATTAAATTTTATTAGCCACAAAGATTCCAGGAAAAGTATTAAGTAAAGGTTTGTGTAATATAAACGACTTTAATAACATTGGGGCGCAGCAGCAGCAAACCTGCCATAAGCACCACAGATCGTGGGTTGAAACCCACTCGGAGCATATGTTTGTATTGACCATACAGATATGTTTCCTGGTCTGGGTGTATTTGTCCTTGTCATTGTATATCTATCTAGATCCCCAACACAGGATATAACTATCCCAATGGGGGCTGTTGAGTGTGCAGTGTTTATTTATAAATGGTATATGGTATATGCTAAATATATTTTTTCTAAATTCAGGTGCTAGTATTGGAGTAAAATGTGCAGTAATAGTAGGTGGCATGGATATGGTGGCACAAGCTCTCATGTTATCCAAGAAACCCCATATAATTATAGCCACTCCTGGTCGACTGATTGATCATCTTGAAAATACAAAAGGGTTTAATTTAAGAGCACTAAAATATCTTGTAAGTATATTACAAATTGTAGGTCTTTATGTTAATAATATTATTTGCAATTGGCTAAGGAGGCATAATGTTACAGCTGATTATTGTTAATATTATGTAAAAATGATTAACAAGAGTGACATAGTCACAACAAACAAAAACTCCTAGGAAATAAATAAAGATAAAAAAAACACTCATCCTTTTAATCTAAATAAGTTAATATTATAATAATAGGTAAAATATTAGGTTCTTGTGGGATTATGTCAATAAAAAAACTACAGAACATATTCTTCAAACTTGACGACGTTGTGGCGCAGCGGTAGCGAACTTGCCTTAAACGCCACAAGTCGCGGGTTCGATTCCCACTCGGAGCATAGTATGTTTGTATTGACCATGCAAGCATATTTTCCGGTCTGGGTGTATTTGTCCTCGTCATTGTGAATGTTTCCAGACCCCGACACAGGATATTACTATCCTAATGGGGGCCGTTGAGTGTGCAGCGTTTATTTATTTATTTAGTTTAAGGAATAATAAAAACTGACTTTTATTATTCAATTTTCTTTTTTAAAGGTTATGGATGAAGCTGACCGCATTCTCAACATGGACTTTGAAGTTGAAGTGGACAAAATATTACGTGTAATACCTCGCGAGCGTCGTACATATCTCTTTTCGGCGACAATGACAAAGAAAGTGCAAAAGTTACAGAGAGCGTCCCTGCAGGATCCCGTTAAAGTTGAAGTGTCTACTAAATACCAAACTGTTGAGAAACTACAGCAATATTATATCTTCATACCAGTGAAATATAAGGTCAGTTCAATAATTTGATAGAATCATGTTACTTTAAGTATTTAATTAAAGGTTGTCATTGTTAATTATTACTTAGGTAAATTAATATTTTAAAATATTTGACGACGTTGTGGCGCAGCGGTAGCGAATCTGCCGTAAACGTCACAGGTCGCGGGTTGAACTCTTACTCGGAGCACATGTTGGTATTGATGATGCAGGCATATTTTCCTGTGGGGGTGTATTTGTCCTTGTCATTGTAAGTTTTCAGACCACCCCGTCACAGGATATCACAATTCTAATGGGGGCCGTTGAGGTTTGTGTTTATTATTATTAAAATATGACATCACAAAACTTGGTGCCCCATTTGTAATTTCCGACGACCCTCTTACTACCCCTCTACGTTTGACTTAATGAATGGCCCCAATAACCACTCGTTAAGAATATGCTTTGCATTCCAGGACGTATACTTAGTGCACATACTAAACGAGATGTCGGGCAACTCAATGATAGTGTTCGTGTCGACGTGCGCGGGCGCCCTGCGCGCCGCTCTGCTGCTGCGCGCTCTGGGAGTGGCCGCCGTGCCGCTGCACGGGCAGATGTCGCAGCACAAGAGACTCGCTGCACTCAACAAATTCAAGAGCAAGAGCCGATCTGTGCTCATCTGTACGGATGTTGCTTCGAGGTATTTTCATTTTAATTTGTGAAGGATTATTGTATTTTAAATTGAATACTGTCTAAATTATTTACAAATGCAGGTACAATACTATTAACTTACAGGTGAAGGTACTAAAGGGCTATTAACTTATGGGTGTGGGTAAATGAGCACACGAGCAAGAGTGTGTTAAGTGGGGTACGCAACTCTCTCTCTTCAGATTTCATTTTGAACTATATTTGGAGTTGAAAAACGGAGCAACTTCGATCCCGGCGGGGTCCCTAGTTTATAGTATGAGCTTTATTTGACCATATTGATCAATTGTTTCTTTAGTCATGAGCGCCTTCCTTTATAACATCAAAAAACCCCTTAGTTGTTTTGAAGTGAACAGATAAAATTAATTTGAGTCAACAACTCAAATTATACAATTAGTATTTCTTCTTTATCGATGCCCTCAATTACAGAGGGCTAGACATACCCCATGTGGATGTGGTGATCAATCTGGACATTCCGCTGCATAGTAAAGATTACATCCACCGCGTGGGACGGACGGCCAGAGCTGGGCGAGCCGGGAAAGCTATCACTTTTGTTACACAGGTTATTAAAATTTTGTTTTAGGATAGGATAGGAGCTGTCAGTTTTATTAACTTTTTTTTTATATGGTTTTGCAAAATATCTTTGGCATTTTTCAATCTATATTAAATATGCAAGAGCACCTTGAAATACTGTAAAATTATAAATCAGGAACTCTTATAAACAAAGAATCATTCTTCTAATTGCACTCTTCAAGGTCTGATTGCCAATTAATATTTATATACAATGTTGCTAGCAGTTACATTTTTGTTATTAAAAATATTACTATTTTTTTAATACAATGTTGCTAGTAGTTTTTTTTTAAATTTTGAAAATATTCTTGTTGTTGTAGTATGACGTGGAGCTGTATCAGAGAATCGAACAGCTGATCGGCAAGCAGCTCCCAATATACAAGACCGAAGAGAGTGAAGTAATGGTACTGCAGGAAAGAGTTGCAGAAGCTCAACGTCTCACTAAGATTGTAAGTTATTATTAAGAATATTGAGTTATTTTCTTAGTTCTTAAGAAGTTGCAGGATCGACAATATTCGGTTTTTTATTGATAAAGAAAGAAAAGAAAGATATAAAAATAACTAAAGGCCCAGAAAACAATCCTTTATTTTACTGAAATAGTGGAAAATGCATCATTGAATTTTTGTCATATTGAGGTCAATTTGCTTAGTTTATTTGAGATTTGAAAAAGGGTGATTTTTTAAATCAATCAGTCATTCATATATACACCACCTACCTATATATATGTAAATTAAATATTTACATACCTATATTTTGTGTAATGGACCATGAATAAAAAACTTACTTCACACGAACAGGAAATGAAAGAATTAGAAGACAAGAAAGGCGGGAAGGGTAAGAAGAGAGGAGCGGATTCTGACGATGACACCGAAGAGGCCGCCGGAGTGCGCCGGCGCATCAAGGGAAGGGAAGCCCGGGAGACATGGGGAAGAAGAGGCGTTGAAAATATATTTTTAAAAAATAAGTTGTTTTTAAATCATTATAATCCCATTTCTCTATTCAAGTAAGAAATCGCCGACTGCTCAAATTGATTTTACCAATAAGTTATAGAGGATTGATATATTTAACTTAGCCTGTCTGGCAGCAGCATTATGGTTTTTATAACATGATAGGATTATATGGGAATCAGGAAAGGTTGAATTTCGTCGTCCATAGCTCTTGCTATGTATTTTTATAGTCGGTTGATTTTCAAGTGAATGGAATAGTCGTTAAGCAAACAAAACGTTTAAATGCTTTCTTACAATTTATTCTACAAAGTAAACAGTCATCTCTTTCAAATTAAAAAAATAAATAAGAAAAAGAAATGCGATAAACGCGCCCGCCCCAATACGAGGCGGCGCTCTAAATCGACGCACTTAATCTAAATCCGTTAAGAAGAAATCACAACATGGTTTTTTATTTTTAATCGTTATTTATTATTTCTATACAAATAGAACTGTACAGATAATTTTTTTAAATTATTATTTACCACATTTCATCTGCTCTCACGATAAACTTTTTACAAAAATGAAAACTATCAACACCATGCACGGAATAAACGAGATCGCGCGCTGCCACCGTTCACACCAACCGGCCGACCGGACCGCCCGACCGGCCCGACCGGACCGACCGGGCCGACACGACCGCCCGCCGCCGCGCAATAGACGCGGCGCCGGACTTCGGAACACAATCACTCTACGGTCTCACTAAATGGAATTTTCTCCCTGATCGTTCGTAGGCGTAACACCGTCCGTTCCACGGACTAACAAACGGACCTCGTATACTCTCCCACCTTGGTTGTATCACAAAAATAAATAAGTACTTTCAAAGCTATTTAAATTTCCCGATACGCGATATATTTATAAATAAAATACACATGGCAGTGATTATATACACGCTCGAATAGTTACATTTTTTTTGTAAAATTTTGTTCAATTTAAATACACTAAAGTCGTTATATAATAAATGTGCTAATTTAAATAATTTTAGGTGGAAAGGTATACGAGTAACATCATTCCGGAGAACCTTAGCTATGGTCAGTGCCGTCCCGGGGGTGTCTATCGGCATAACAGTACCGATTGGAAATATTATTTTTACACAGGTCGGAAGTACTTATTCACTTAATCAGGTAGACATTTAGGCACTTAAACATACCAGTTAAAACCTGTCACATATCACATAAAATCGATACTCGAACGAAGCAACTTTGATCCTAGCTTATGTTATAAACATTACGATCAAAAATATTTAAATGTACCAAATATTGGCAATTCTCCGTACAAGTTTCGATACGGCCTCGACACCCGCGAGTCGGCGCTTATAATAAAATTTCAAACTAATCCAGTCGCTTATAGTAAGTTAAAAACCGCCCCGAAGCGCTCTCGGATCGTCGCTGACCGCCGGGTACAATTAAAGAATTATTCTCTAAACCAATATCTAATTCACATTATATCCAAATAAATTCATAATGTACACGGCGTCGCCTCTGCCTCGTTTGAAATACTATGACTAGCATAAAAAATTTTTATTGGACTCTTCATTTATAACTACTTAATTATACATATTGCTTTTCGGATAGAGGTACATTCACGTGTATCAGAAATTATATTTAATATGTATCCTATAAATATATAATACATTCGATGTAAATTTCATTATTCGACGCTAATATTTTTTTAAAGTCGCTCAAAAATATCTCAACAATGTATCGGTGATGTAACACTCATTTTTCTTCTAACGATAAAAGTCTTATATAAAAATGAGATTCGACATTATAAAAACATGATTTTATCCATTCTTAAAGTTCAATAATGGTATTGTATTAAGAGGTCCAATAAAGTGTGGGGTCTGGTGGGTCCGAGGTCGCTCCGGGTCGTATCGACATCGGTTATCACAAGGCGCGGCGTCTCGACGTAACGACGGATAGTTTTCTGTCTCAGTTGAGGTCTCGATCCTCTAAGTACTTGTACTCGAACGTGAAGCCCTCCTTCTTCCGCTGGCCCCATTTCTCGTAGTCGAAGTATATGTATGTGCCCTGGACGAGAGAGAAAGAAGATTCATTAGCATATTAATGGCTTTTATTTTTTTTTATGTCATGACTGTTAGCAAACAAGCATGCATGATTGTTGGCATATGCCCGTACAGGGGGATGGGAGATTGGACACATCCTACAAACGCAAAAGTACTGATATTGTTACTTTACGACGATTTTCTGTGAGAGGATAGTACTTCCCCGGTCGAGCTGGCCCATATGTCGTGCTGGGAGGAGCACGGCTCCACTACTACTAAAACTTGTCTATTAGTATGAGATAGTCACCTGTTCGTATTCCTCGTTGATGACCTTCGGCTCCTCGTGCCTCTGGAACCACATCATGTACTTGGTGTGGAACCGCCAGCTCTGCTTCTTGAGCGCCTTCGCCGCCAGGTACTGGGCCTTAGTTCCCTCCATGTAGTAGAAAACGAAGAACAGCGTCTCCGTCGACAGCCGCTGGAAGAACTCCACCGAGTCCGAGTGCGGCAGCAGCACCTGGGCAGCGGGACAGCTGTCTTTATATTATGGTGGTAATTATACCGGCTGCTGGTTGTCATTGTAACTAGCGAAGCCCGCGGCTTCACTCGCGCTATGGTACTAGTTATGACGGACGACCATGTAAAAGCTATATCTTAGGCTGTACAATTAAGCCATTAAGCTGGTTAGCCGTTAGCTTATTATCTAAGCTAAAGCTAGGTTAGCCGTCTAAGCCGGCTAAATAGCTTGCTAGTTAGCCAAACTAATGAACCTAGTCGGTTAAATTAGATAAGCTGATCAGCTAGCTAATTTAGCTAATTTTTAGCCGGCTTGATTGTACAGCCCTACTATTTTCCTATACCGTAATAAGTTTATTGATTCCACAGGGATCTTACATCTTTCTGGGATAAAAAGTACCCTATGTGTTATTCATGGTTATAAACTAACTGTATGCCAAATTTCATCTAAAACCTTTGAGCCGTTTTCGTGTTATACAAAACATCCAAACTTTCACATTTACGATATTTGAAGGATGAAAATTATATACATAATTTGAAATATAAATGTGAAAGTCTGACGGGATTTATTAATGTTTGTTGCTCTCTGATGCAAAAACGAGTGAACAGATTTATATTAAATCAAATCAAATCAAATCAAATATTTTTATTCAACATAAAAGCATTACACTTATTTGTTGAAAGTCAGATTCTACCACCGGCTCCAAAATTAAACCTCTACCTGAGAAGAACCGGCGAAACAAACTCAGGGGTTTTATCTTTTTTTATATGTATTTTTTTAAACTGATATTAGTTTACATATTATAATCACTGAAAAGCCTGGAGTGACTGTCTCATTCCCAAGGCGTGGTGTCCTCAAGGTATTCACCAATTTTATAATAACCTTTACCACACAAACGTTCTTTGATCTTTTTTTAAATTTATTTATAGAAAGTTTCTGAACGCTTTCTGGGATCCTATTGTAAAAACGTATACAGTTACCTTTAAAAGAGTTACTAATTTTATGCAGTCTAGTAACTGGCATTGTTAATTTATGTTTGTTCCTAGTGTTAATGTTATGATTATCACTACATTTAGTAAATTCATTAATGTTCTTATGTACATACATAACATTTTCAAAAATGTATTGAGAAGCAACAGTCAATATATTGATTTCTTTAAATTTCTCTTTTAAAGAATCTTTACAACCAAGATTATAAATTGCACGAATAGCTCGCTTTTGCAGCACAAAAATTGTATTTACATCAGCCGCGTTACCCCAAAGTAAAATTCCATATGACATAATGCTGTGGAAGTAACTAAAATAAACTAGTTTGGCTGTTTCTACATCTGTTAATTGGCGAATTTTTCTTACCGCGAATGCTGCCGAGCTAAGTCTATTCGCCAATTTAGCAATATGGGGGCGCCATTGTAGTTTAGAATCTACAGTTATTCCAAGAAAAACTGTAGACTCCATAATTTCTAGTAATTCTCCATTTAATATAACATTAGACTGAACTTGTCTTACATTGGGCATTGAAAATTTAATACATTTTGTTTTTTTACTATTTAACAGTAAATTATTCACACTGAACCAATGAACTACCTTAGAAAGAGCATTGTTTACATCGTCGTAATTAGTACTATGTCTTTTAATGTTAAAAATAAAAGAAGTGTCGTCAGCAAACAATACTATTTCTTGAGCTCCTTCTACAAAATATGGTAAATCGTTAATGTAAACTAGAAAGAGAAATGGGCCGAGAATGGAACCCTGTGGGACTCCCATATTTACATTTATACCTGGAGATCTCTTACTGTTTACGTCGACCTTCATAATTCTATGTTGTAAGTAAGAAATAAGAAGATCGAGCGCAGTGTCACGTATACCGTAGTGCTTCAACTTCCCGACCAACGTCTCGTGTTGTACGCAGTCAAAAGCCTTAGATAAATCACAAAAAACACCAAGTGCATCCCGTGACTCTTCCCAGGCATCATAAATATTAGAAAGAAGTTTAATACCTGCGTCAGACGTCGAGCGACCCTTGGTAAAACCAAATTGATTTTTATGCATTAATTTATATTTATTAAAGTGCAACAGCATCTGATTTAACATTATTTTCTCAAAAATTTTACTAAGAGTCGGTAACACCGATATGGGTCTAAAGTTAGATGGGTCTGATGTACAGCCAGACTTAAATAACGGTATCACTTTGCTATATTTCATTAAGTCAGGAAATATTCCACACTTGACACAATCATTACATATGGTCGCGAGATACGGTGCAATAAGATGTATAATTGAGCTTATTACTTTTACAGACATGCCCCATAAATCTCCTGTTTTCTTCATATCAATCGTTTTGAATACATTAATAATGTCCTTGGGGCTCACAAAACTGAAATTGAACTTAGTTTCACATGTTTTGACACTATTAATAAGTAGTGATTCAGCAACGGTTGGAGAAGAAATTAATGATTCAGTTGTCAAAGCTGGAATGTCAGCAAAATACTTCTCAAAAGCTGCCGCAACATCCTGGTCTCTTGAAATATTTTTATTATTAATGTTTAAAGAAAAGTTAGTGTTGCGAGATTTGACTTTTCCAGTTTCACAATTAATCACATGCCAGGTTGCTTTAATTTTATCATGCGAATTTTTAATTTTTTCTTTAATATGTAGAACTCTAGCCGCGTTGCAAACCTGTTTAAAAATTTTAGAATACATTTTGAGATAATTGATAAAAGATATGCTATGATTAATAGTTTTTTCAGCATAAAGTTCATATAACTTTTGCCTACCTTTAAATATTCCAACTGTTGCCCATTCACCAAAAGTCGTTTTATTACCTACATAGACTGTTTTAGAAGTAAAAATATTATTAAATTCATTTTTTATTAATTTGAATAATTTATTATATGTTAAATTTGGATGGTCATAATCTTGAATGTATGGGATTATTGATAGAATATTACTTCTAAATTTCTCAATACGTTTTGTATTCATAGGAACAAACATAACTTTCTCATTGTTATTTTTAACAGTTTTTGTTTCAAACGAAGCGAATTGTCCACAGTGATCAGAGGTAAGCTGATTACGTATTGATTTGCTGAGTGGTACTAGATCACTGAAAATGTTATCTATACAAGTAGCTGTCGAGTGGGTAATTCTAGTCGGCTCTAAAAATAAATTTACAAGGTTATATGATTTTAACAATGATCTGAATCGAATAGTGGTAGAAGTACTGTCTAACAAATTAATATTGAAATCACCACATATTAAAATATGTTTATTAGATCCAGATAGTTTTTTAAGTATATCATCCATAATATTTTCAAAACAATCATATAACCCACTGGGAGGTCTGTATACACTTACAATAATGAAACAATCAAGCTCGATACAGGCTATTTCAGTAGTGCATTCCACAGAGAGGCTCACAATATCTTTTCTTTCCTTACATTTCAAAGTCTTGTTAATTATAATTAGAGAGCCACCCCTTATGGAATTTTCTCTGTAAAACGCACTAGCTACATAATGTTTACTAAAATTAAACATATTTTCATAGCTTTTAAGCCAGTGTTCAGTGATACATAAGATACTGATATTATGATAATTCAAAAATAATTCTATTTCATTGTCTTTACCCATTATGCCTTGTATATTTTGATGAAATAAATTAATATTATTTTTATAATTCTTATGGCTATTCTGAAAAAATGGGTTGCGTCTAATATTGCAAGAGGCTGCCTCTATTGTCTTAAAATTTAATTTAAATTATTTGGAACAGATTCCAAATGTTTAAATGTCAAATGATTACACTGCTCAATAGAAGCAGCGGTCGTATTAGCCAAATACTTGGCTGTATTGTAAAATAAATAATATGATAGCGAATAAGCTATCTGTCTCATATAATAATTAGATAGGCTGTACCTATCATATGTCAATATATAAGATTTATAATTTATAATATTATTGATATCAATTAAATGAAATTTATCATAATTAATATTATTTAATGTCAAATAATTACTATATGAGATAGTATGTAAATAATTATTTAAAGTATATATTTTTGATTTTCTTATGGCATATTCTTAATGTAAGGAAATGTGAACACGATAACTTTTTTAATATTAGTTATATTATATAATAAATCAAAATATTGTCTTATGTGTTTCTTGTTCACATTTCCCCTTCTCCCAATTAACAGTACTATTGTTGTGTTAGGACAGTGAGTTCCTTTTATAATTTTTTCCATAATTTGAATATAAGATGCACCCGGCATACAATAATTTGTAACTGACTGCCCCTGACACATGTCACTTAATAGTACACCCAGACTTTTTCCTATCTCATCACTATAAATATTAATATAACTGTCACGAATTTTGGGTGTACTATTATTTTTTTTGTTATGGGACTGCTGTGATTCTCCAATGGCAGAGACGAATTTGTTGTTTTAGACCTTGGCTCTGTATAAACTGATAAGGAGTGTTGACAATTACACTCATATTTATGAAGGGATTCAACGCGTTCCACATTGTAATTACTCAAATTAATCAGTTTATCCAGCGCCAAGTTATGCTCAGATATTTCATTCTGAGCAATTTTATATTGTTTATTTATATAATCCAACGACATATGTAAGGAAGAGATCTCAGTTTGGAGAGCCTTCACATCAGCCTCATAACTGGACCTGATATTTTTGATCTCTTTTGAGTACAGGTCAACTTTAGATTTGAGTGCATACTTTTGTTTACAAAGCTGAACATTAATTTTTGAAATATTTTTGTGTTTTAATAAATGTTGTGTTTTTTTAATTACATTTTTAATTTTTATGTATTTTTTTAATTTGTTTTTGCTTAGAATTGGGTGGGAAACAACGGAGTCATCACCAGTCAGGTCTACAGTAGTAATATCATTTTTATAGGTGGTGCACGCTGGAATATTAGAAGTCTTCCCAACCAATTCTCTAAATAAATTTTGTCCTTGAGAGGCCTTATTATCTAAAATTTCTGATTTCAAACATAATATTTGATCTTGAGCCTCTTTAAGCTTAACATTCAGTTCAGCGGTGAGTCTGAGGGCACCCTCATACTCATCTCTGCACTGATCAAAACCATTTACAATATTTTGCAAATTTTCATTTTCTTTCAATGTATCTGTATACAAACTGTGTAAGCGAGACAATTCTTTCTTTAATTGACTATTTTTATTTATAATTTCCAATGTTTCCTTTTCATTTTCATCCCTTTCTTTGAGCAATATTTCACACTGTTCTTTAGACCTTTTTAATTCCTGTAACGCCAACTGAAGTTGTTCCTCAGTCTGACGTACCTTATAACCACGGGTCATCATTTTTACAATTAATAATTAGAAATAGAAAAAAGTTTAAACAGTACAAAAATTACAGTGTAATATACTGCTGTTTATGAGCTGTAGTTATAGTTAAAAATATTTAACAAAAAAAAAAACTAAGTTTGAATACTGTTATTTAATATAATTACTCTATTTTAGTAAAGGGTTGACAATGAAATAAACATTTAAAGTTTTAAATTGAGTTCGTTACCTGTACTTGACAGCCGACGAAAACAATGAACACAACACTTTCACAAATACTTATGCACTCCCGTAACTAATTATTTAATTACACAGTATATTATACATACTTTTAGTATTTCTTATAAATAACTTAATTAATATATAACAAATATTTTTAAATTAAATTTAAATTGGGAGAAGTAAAAATGACAACCTGGTGCTTGGGTTGCCACGCTAGTGAAATTTGGAAAGCAGACTATCTTAATACAAAGGATATTTTTTATCACGGATAAATTTTTGGATTGTGAAAAAATTAACAACATGACGTATCCACTTGAGAGGCATAAATTATGTCTGGATATAAGAATAGGAGAATAGCTTTAAACAGTCTACCCACATTACAAGTAAATTAACGCGAGCGAAACCGCAGGCATTGTATGTGATATTGTATGAGTAAAATAAAAAGAACATTATTTTCCTCTTAAGCGTCCCGGGTTTGATTCCACTCGGAGCAAATGTTTGTATTAACCATATAGTCATGTGTTTTAGTCTGGGCGTGTGTGTGTGTGGGCGATATAACCCATGTATCGGTACCTGACTGTAGTAGACGGGCGTGGGGCAGATGTTCCGCGGCAGGTAGACGCGCGTCCGCTCCGAGTCGGACGGGTGCGGCATGTGGTAGAACGCTGCCTCCATCATCTGGAACTGGACCTGGTGCTCCTGGGGAGGGAGAGCTCTATATAATGACTGAAGGGACTGGGTTATGGAGATCGAGGTTATATAGTTATACTAGCTGTGTTCGAGATCGAGGTTATGTAGTTTTTTGATAATCCGACAGAAATGTAACATTTTTCATGTGTTAATCTAGGTAATACGCTCCATATTTCATCCAAAATAAAGTAGTTATTGTGTGACCAAACATACATATATTATCACAAGTTTTTACGTTTATAATAATAAGTAGCCTTTATGTAGCAGTTTAAATGATGATGATGAGGCTTTTATTAATTTATCATTTTCGATACATATAAATAGTGTCGTGTGCGTGTGTAGGTGTCGGTGTGAGCATACTGACGTTGTTGAGCGGCAAGGGCCCGAGCGGCGCGACGCCCAGCAGCGGCGGGATGTGCGCGTGCGCCAGCGCCAGCGCGCGCCGCGACAGCGCCGCGCCCGCCTGCGGAGCGCGACACACACATTATATATGTACTCGTTATACATACTGATTTATTTTTCAATGTGTTGATATTACGATCTAATGACGCGCATAGGAAAAAGCAATTCATAAGCCGTGACGGCAAACGGCATGACGCCTACAATTCATTGCTTCTCTGGACTATAATATATTTGACTCGTTGACTATTTGTATGCATACTTTTTAATTTATTAATAATTATATATTCTAGCTTTAACTGTGATGTTTTACATCTGCCCGGTACGCCTGGTCCAATGACAAATTGAAATTTTATTACAACATGTTAAATTGTTGACATAGTCAATGAGTATTTTATTTAGTCACAAATGGCACACAAAATAGTAAAATTCGTATGTAACAAGGAATTAACGAAGATTACGGCGAAAAACTATATTCAAGGTGGGCTAAAAAGTTAGCAATATTGGATAGTTTGAGTAATGTAGACGTAGTTGTGTATGCGTGTGTAGCGACATCTACACGAAAAACTACGCAACACGATAAATGCAGTTGTAGCGACATCTACACTGTATACAACGCAAGGATAATGAGGACAGATCATCTAAAACCTGAATAGCTCTATAAAAGTTTTTAACATGGAAAATAGCATATACAATTATTACTGTAATTAAAAATTAAATAACTACTGTAATTTAACTGGTCCGAAAATCATTTGTTTTGGAGGACAATTACACCTCGTTCCTCCATATGTGCATGCGTGTTTGTTCATCCGTGCGTGCGTGTGTGAATGTAGTGGTGTATGTGCGCGTGCGTACCTGCGCGTGGTGGTGGTCGAGGCCCGCTCGCTGCACGGCCTCCTGCGCCATGCTCTTGAGCGAGGCGGTCCCGCCGGCGGCGTGCGCGCTCACCGCGTTCACGACGTTCACGGCGCTCGCGCTCGCGTTCAACGCCGGCGTGCTCGGCGTTTCGCTCACTCGACCACTGCGAGACGTAAACAACTTTACACTGGGGTTTCTATTTTTTAATTGAAACTTCTTTAGAGTCGTTTATTTTGCAACTCGATGAAATGAAAATGGGATACTAAAAAGAGACAAACGTATACGAACGAATGAAATAGAATATATTGTACGTGTCTGTGGATGAGTGACCGGATAAGTAGCTTCAGGTGCGATCAATATGAGGATGAGTGACAAATTAGCCAGAATGCATAGTTTCACGTCTACCGCGTGTTAACTCATAGCCGATTATTTTTAATTTAATATTATTATAAGTTAACAGAAATTAGAAATATGGAGACATGTGCTTCACTATCAGAGTAATGTGTAGTGTAATACATAATTTATTTATGGGTAATTGAAAGTAAAATTACATTAAAATTGTATAATTAAAAATAAATAACTCACAGTACATGTCTATCTTTGTACAAAACAAATCATGCGATAACTTAGTACATGCAAGTAATTTTGAGTTAATTTAAATAAAAAAATTATTTTTGTATGTATTATGGTGATTAAAAAAAAAAAAATCTTTTTTAAACAGACTTAAAAGTTTCTTTTTCCCAAAAGACATACATACAAAGAAAGACAGCGTAAAAAATGACTGAAAAGATGAGCCCTTAATATTAATATTGTCCGCATCGCATTTTTTTAATTCCCATAAGAATAACATGGGAAAAATTATTTTTGCTTCTTCTGCTTTTTTTTTGCTGGCCCGTCGTGAGTCATAAAGCAAATTCCTTCACGTATTTTTGTAGAGAATTAAACGCTCTACAAAAAAGGTCTCTTATGATTTTTTCCGAAACCTAACAAATTAAAAGTTATTCGAGGTCAAAGTTCAATTTAACGCAAATTTCACTATTTTTAATGCATTAAAGTTAATTTAATGATCTTACTGGAAATAAAAACATGACTAAAAGCGGGGAGCCAGCAGTTGGTCAATACTCTGGCGAGTTCTGGGTACCTAAGAGCTGTATAAGTTTTGGAGCGCAATTACGCTCCAAAACTTACCCGCGGAAAAATATCCTACGCGTTAAAACTAGTATATGGACTAACAAAATTAAACCTAGAATATGTATTTTGTGTGCACTATTTAATTGACTAAGTCATTAGCATTAAATCCTCTACATTATAACACCCCTTATAAAATAGTTCCTAAAGTGTTCTGAAGCAACAAGTATACGCCGGACAATTTGGATTTAAGCATAAATTGCAATTGAAAAAGTTAGAGATTTTTATTTATATGTCGTGCTGGCCAGCGGGGCTAAGTTATGTATATTGTCTTTAGATTATTCTAGAATTAAGATAAGAGACCATGAGTTTGAATTAATCAAAAGGTAGAATAGTTAAAATAAATTTCATTGCAGAAAGGTATTTCAGACGTGTGGGCCATTTTAGTAATTCTTTTTATTTTTTTCTAATTTACTCTAATTTTACTGCAATATCTATACAAAATTAAGCTGGTTTTTAAGTTTTTGCAATATCTAAGTTTCCATTAGATCTTGTCTAATGTCTAGGAATGTCCTAAAATTTTGAGCGCAATCTTTCTATCTAATCATAATATAATATTAAGAAAATATAACAATCACTTGAAAGTTGACGGAGACTCCATATTACTATCACATTGATCTTCTTTCATTGAATCTAGTTGAATAATAAATAATTCTTAATTTTTTAACACAAACAATATAAATTTAAGTAGTGTTTTTGTATTTTAGGGTTTACAACATCATATTGCGAAAGAAATATTGTTATCGTAATGATTTTATGAACAGCCATATAAGGAAAGATCAGAGAAAGAGAGAGCATGAACGAAAATTGCGCAAAGGTCTGTATGATGTCTAAGAATTCGCGCTGGATGCGTGGGCGAGTCGATAATTGATTTTTGTACACCGAACTATTTATAGAATGACAATATAATTTTTGTCATTATTATTTTTGACAAACTTACTCGCACATTTTCTTCACGAAGGTATATGACGAAACGAAACCAATATAATGTCAAATCAAGGATGTCGCAAATAACTAAAACAAAATCGCTTTGCACAAACAAAACGCGATATCACAAACAATACCCTTCGGTCAGAGGGGAGTTGGGACGTCGAATCTAGGTACTCACTTGTTAACGATGTGCTGCGGAGTGTGCGCGTGCGTGGGCCCGTTGACGGTGAGCGGTGAAGGCGCTCCGGACGCCAACGCGCTCGTGACCACGCTCGCGACCGTCGACGTCGCCGCACTCGACGCGAGCGTCGTCGAAGACGCACTTTTTGATGTCTGCCGGAAAAGAAAAACTGTGATTACTGTTATGTGCTTTATAAACGAAGTGATGTTTTTTCAATTGTGCGCACAGTAAGTGTTATGTGGCAAATCAATAACGATCTATTTATAGAAACTCCGGGAGAAGAAGAGACCTTGAGGTGGAAATGAAATTTCGCACTTTAGAAATTAAGTATTTGTACATTCGCGAAATAAATATGATTATTGATGAAGGATAAACAAAATACATGGGTATTTTTTATTTTTGTTTTATTAAGAATCCATCACTGTTCACAATTTTTCACGTGCTGGTAAGAAATTTTCATGACCTCCAGTCAGTAAGTCAAAACGTAAGTATATATAAACAATTTTATTATAACATAAGTAACATTATTATTATGAGTATATTATTATTATTAGTATTAATAAATAGTAAATATCGCATAAAAATACACAACAACAAACAGGAATTATTAATATTCTCAATAATTTTACCATTACAACATTTTTCATTAACCACCGAACAGTCAAATCAACGTTTTACTTATCACATATGCACAAAACATGACACTAAAATGTTATCGAAAACGCTAAAACGCATTGAAAATCCAACAAAACATTTCTATATTCACTTACATCAGTTCGCTCACTACACGTTATTGTTTTTAGTTTTTCCGGGCAAACCATTTTTTCGTTATATTATAATTAAAAATACAAACAATCGAATACGTATTTACGCGATAAACGTAACAAACGACATCGTGTTTTCACTGACGAGACGTGCGTTTTAATATTTCATTGAAGGTATACTAATATTACCAACATTATAAATCTTCCTAGAGTGGTTCAATATGTCAGTGCAACAAGCATTTAGATAATACAAGCGGGAATTTCAAACGAGTTATTGAGGTTAGGGCGGGCGGCGCATGGCGGCTATAGACAGGGACATTTAAATTTCAGCTGTGCAATAATCTTATTTATATAAAATTAATTGATTTATTTGTATTAGTTACTTGTATAAATTGATTTTAGATGAAGTATTTACGAAAAACTAAGACTCACACTATTTACATTTCTTTGTATATACTTAATTTTTTCACGAAACAGTCAATAAATAGATACTTTATAATTAAATAAATGTATTTTATTAGAATAAATGTTAACAATGTAGTGAAACTATTTATTTATACGAAATTATCTATTTATGTATGTATATAAAAGCCATGCTAAACCCTAGGACCTAGAGAGCTGATTATTTTAACAAAGTTCTTTTTAAAACTAAGAAAAGATTTTTAGAAATTCAAAAAAAGGGTGGAAAGTTTGTATGGAAGCCTGTCATTTTTGAAACTAGAAGCTTGAACTTTGTTTGTAGGCGAAAAATTACAGACAAATACAAATACATATGAACATGTGAATAAGGAAGGAAGTAGTTGCAAGTTTGTATGACATGTCAGTCCTTCTTTTATCTAGAAGCATGAACCTTTGTTTTTGGCGAACAATTAAAGATAAAAAACATGTATTTGAACATTTCATAAAATTTCGCCAATAAAGGGTTGAAATCAGGGTTCAAAGTTTGTATTAAAATCGTTATTTACGCTAGCGAAGCCGCTTCCAGAAGCTAGTATCCATACATATAGACTAGTGTGACAGGGAAGTACATTTTTCTTAGAGAAAATAACTAAATATTATGTATAATGACGATATAAACAAATTACATGTATCTTTATATATTGCATTATATATTATAGAGCATGCGCTGTTTATATATAGTTTAGAATATATAATTTAATTTCGCTAAAAGATAATATTGTAATTCAGTGTTTTTCCTCATTTGTGATTGTTAAATATTTTTCATTTGCGTATTCTATAAGAAAGTGTTTACAAAGAAAGAAAAGGTTCAAATAAAAAAAATTCGGGAACCTTAATGATAAAATGAAACAATAACAAATGATAATTTTTAAATATTTTTTAAGTACTTTAATATCTTTAATTCATGTCATATTATTGAGTGCAAGGAAAGTGTCAGTCACATCCTAGTTAAAAATTTGACGTGCAAATAGCACTAAACTAAATTATAGACAAAATATATAAATATTATATACAAAATTTTAACATTTATAACACAGTAATTTGTTTTGAAAATAATATTTTCAACATCAAACATAATATAGTAAAAGTAGCCCTTAGCAATCCAGTAAATGCCTCTTAAACGTTTTAAGCCAGAATTTAAATAATGGCTCCAAAATTGCGGCTTTTATTAAATTAAAGAATTTGTATCACACAATGCGGTAAAATGTATGAAATAACATAATTTCATATGTTTGTTATTGTAATCATACATACCTAATATAATTAACTGTTATTATATTATATACATACGACACTTATATTATTAAAATGGAAATTATTTTTAAATTATTATAATATAAATGTTTTAATGTATCATAATCAACTAATTGTAATTTGTATGTATATAGCGCGATATTGTATGCATCACTTGAGTTTGTTACAAATAAAGAATGGAGTATATGTTATGCACAAGTATATAATTTAAAGAACAAATACATTTTCGTATCTATTGATATACGAACTTATTATACATTATAAAACATGCCATATATAAGGTGTTATAATATAATATACAAAAAAATTGTCTAGATATGTAGTGTTTAATTAGGGCTGCCAATCGTACTACAATACATAATATTATACCAAATTTTGGGGTCTGCGTACTATTTAATGTTCAAGAAAAAACGGGTGTGTCCGTAACCGTACGTAAAGTTACGAGCATTATGAAAAAGGATACTTCGGGAAATAGATTTGAAATGGCGAGAAGAAAGACACAAAAGGACACAAGAAAGATACAAAAGACACACGCACTATAAAAATGTCTTAAATTAAAATTTATTCAACAGAAATTTTTTGTTTTTTGTTTTCCATAAAATACGATACTTTTTTGCAGATTATTTTGGATAATACTATATTTTGGCGAATAAATTTTGGCAACCCTACGATTAATAGATATAGGTATGTATATAGAAAAAGAAAAGATTTATTTATTAAAAAGTTAGCGCACAGCAAGAAACAGAAGGAAATAGAACGACTTACCTAAAATGACGATCATACATCGCCATTAATACCAGTGTTATGCTTAGTTTTTCATCTATGAAATTTTTGTCTACATTCTAATTTATATAATATAATTATATATATTTTAATATGTGTAAGATTTTTGACCATTTTCGTGAGAAACTCAAAGAGTATATTTTTTATTTTTTTGTTCTGTGTTATGCGACTAAGTTGGCAAGCAAGCATACAACCCACCTAATGCGACTTGCAACACCATTCAGTTTTAGGTCTCACTCACGCATTGCCAACCTCGAGATATTGGACCTTAAATCTCTTTTGCCCAATAACTTCACTAGCTACACTGACCTTTAAATCGAAACACAGTTATGCAAAACACAAAAATCAAATCAGAGGTACAAGTACTTTAGTAATTTAGCACGCGGTACAGCTTATACACGGGTTGAAAATTAATGAAAAATTCTATACATTTTTTTCTTACAAAATATTTAATTAAGTCATTATAACATATGATAATATCAGTTACAGTTGAATGTTTTATGACATATATAAATTAAAATTTTGAGAAACATTCTATATCCTAAGGTTTGACTTTAAATTCTACTTTAAGTTAAGATAATGTAAGGGATGAAGGGTGGGAAAGGCGACGGGCTTAGGGGGTGTGAGCCTCTATGCTAGCTTTGTATATAAAAACTACTATTTTTTTACATACCATAAGCAAGCATGGAGGGAATAAAACACTATATTGCAGGCACTATATTATGTATGTGTTTGTTTTAGTATGCTGTGAAATTTTTTTTTTTTTTTTTGATATTTTTTATACCTTACTTATAAACATTACTCGAAGCCAAACTTTTTTCAGGAAATTCTTTAATGAAGATCTGGACGGCCCGTCTATGTCAGTCAGTATGCTATGAGATAAGAATGCAGATAAGTTTAAATATTATGATGGTGAGGTCATATTGCTATTATTATTGTTTAAATACTCTATCGCAAAGCTCTATGTCAACAAAGCGTCGTAGCTAGGCGCAAACATCAAACCTATAGACCCAAAATTCAATATTTAGGTTTTATCGTTCATTTTTAGCTTCTTTTTTTCTTATCGAATGCTTAATGGCCAACCTAGTGTCAGAGTTGTTCAGGTCGTCCGTATAGGCCTCTGACTTATCGACTGTCATCAATTTGATAATAGCCGGAACCGACTTTTTACGTGCCCTCCGAAGCACGGGGACGCTCAGTTGAAATACCACTATGCGATCACCCATCTAGTGACTGACCGCCCATCACCCATCTAGTGGCTGATCACCCATCTAGTAACTGACCGCCCCTCACCCATCTAGTAACTGACCGCCCCTCACCCATCTAGTGGCTGATCACCCATCTAGTAACTGACCGCCCCTCACCCATCTAGTGGCTGATCACCCATCTAGTAACTGACCGCCCCTCACCCATCTAGTGACTAGTGACTGATCGTTTACCGATCAGTGAGCGCACCCAGCTATGAGCGTCTCAATTACGATATTAGCTACGACACTATGTCAACTCGTTCATTATAAACTACATACTCACCCAGTGTTAGTAATAACGCTAGTATGTGTCAGTGCTATACTCACGGGCGAGGAGTGAGCCGCGAGCGCGACGTGCGCGACGTGGGCGACGTGCGCCGCGAGCACGGAGTGCACGGAGCTCGCGGGCAGCGTCGGTGGCAGCGCCGCGCTCGACACGGGCCCATTCTCCACTACTTCTGCGATACAATAACAAAAGATTCTATCAATATTATAAAATAAAAAATAAACGCTACACAACTAGGATAAATATTCTGTGTCGGGGGTCCGGAAATATACACATGGACAAGGACAAACAAACCCAGACCCAGACCCGGAAAACATGCCTGTATGGTCAATACAAACATTTGTTCCGAGCGGGAATCGTGGCGCTTAAGACACATTCGCTACCGCTGCGCCACAACGTCGTCATATAAGAGTTTTTTATACCACGATGATGGCAAGCAAACGTACGGCCCGTCTGCTGGTAAGCGGTCACCGTAGCCTGTGACATGCGTTTTGCCGACCCTTTAACAATTTTTTCAACCTTCCCTTGAAGAATCTCATACTGTAGCGAGTTGGGAAAGTGTGAAAGTTTGTATACTTCGATAGTATTATTATAGTAGTAGAGCCATGCTTTTACCAGCACAATTTGGCTGGATCGACCGGGAGAGTACTATCCTCTCACAGAAAATCGGCTTCAAGTATAGTCTGTTAAATGTAAGTTGAATACTGCGCAGTAACACGTTTTGGGTCTCAACCGTATGCGGTATGAAGGGGGCCGCGTTTAGTACACTCGCTCACGTTTGTTTTAGTTCTTTAATAATAAATTATTAAAAATTCAATTAAAATATAAATTAGTTTTGGCAAGTGTGTTAACATTTATTTTAACAAAAATGCCTCGACCCCAATCAACTTTAAGGAGACGAGAGAGGAGGATGGTATTTGACATTTATAGTTATTTTTTAAAAGAAAATGATATAACTAATTCTCTGAATAACACTGCGGAAAATACGAAGAAGTCTGTCTCACTATTTATAATATACATTAACTTTTTTTATATATAGGTACCTTTTTCTATACTATTTATTTGTTTTATTCTATTTAAGTAATTAATAACGATAATAAATAAATAATTAATTTTTTATTTATTATAACTATTATAAATAATAACTATATTATATACTTAATTTCGTTTTCCCACTTTATAAAGAATCGATTTAAATAAGACGAAACTAATATTTTTGTCTAACATTTTTGTCCATTATTGTACCTGCGCAGAAGCAGCCATTTTGGTTTAAGTTGAAGTTATTGTTATTTTAAGGGCATTCTTCAATATTTAAGTTTTTTTTAATTTTATATTTCGAAGTTATATTAAGGATTGTATGTATTTAGCATTAAACTCCTGAAGCATATAAGTCGAGTTAGATCAACAGATTGATCACCCTGGTGGGAAATGTGTGTACTTATGATATAAAAATGTTATTATATGGTTCTTTTATGGTTTATTTTTGTGTATATAAGCTTATTTTTTCAAAGTTACTAAGTTTAGACTATAATACAAATCAATATTTAAGGGGGCTCTCATACAAAAAACATGATTTTTGTTCATTTTTGCTCGATATTGATTGATAAGGCAACAGGTAAACGCTTAAAGTAATCGCCGATATTTTATTATATATTCAATGTAACAGTAAATAATTAAATTAAAATTAAACAAATATTTTTAAGGGGGGCTCGCATACAACAGACACGATTTTTTACCGTTTTTATAGATAATGGTACGGAAACCCTTCGTGCGGCTTTTTTTAATGGTTATATTATGCATGTCCGACTGTCGGTATTTCGGAACGTTTATTTTCATAGCACAGTTCACGTGCTTCGTGTGGGTGAATCACAACTTCACCAGTGACTAATACATTTGTAGCATTGACATTGAATTAATTATTTAGCACCAAACGAGGTCAATACGCTAATTTGTATAATGTTATGTAAAAATATATTCCGCGTCACATTTGAACGGTCGTGTGTTAATGACGTCATTATCCTTACTAATATTGTAATTTGTAAATGAATGTAACTCTGTCTGTTTGTCGCGCTTTCACGTCAAAACTACGGAACCGATTTAAATGAAATTCTATACACAGATAGTCTAGTCTAAGGAAGGACATAGGCTTCTTTTTAATTCGAAAAAACGTTGTAAGGGGTTGAAAGGGGTCGATGGAGAGTTGTATGGAAGTATCGTCAATTTTAGAGCTAGAAGCTTGAAACTTATTTTTAGGCTGTTGATTCGATATAAATAAGTATGACATTGAATTCAAAGTTTGTTAAAAGGGGGTGGTTCAGAGTTTGTATTAAAAATGTTATTTACGCGGGCAAAGCTGCTAGCAGAAGCTAGTCATTAATATTTTACAAATAATTTCTTATACATAGCTATGATTCATGATTAGAAAATAGTATTTGCTTTAAAACGGTTCCAGTACGACACTGAAACGATAATTTGGAACCGTGCCACAATAAATATATCAAAAATAATAAATCTATACGTATATATACACTATATACTATTTGTTTAAGTCCGTTTAACTCAGCAACTACTAGTCCGCTTTGAAAAATTATTTTTGCATGATTTTGTAAATAGTCTATTTATTGCAAAAAAGGTAGTCCTATTTATTGAAAAAAGGTCATTAGTTAGTAGATTTCTGATCTGATAGACTTCTGATTTATGTTGTGAGAAAAAAAGAAATTTGCGTATTTTTCTACCGTCCCGATATTTTTCTCCTCCTCGGGGAAAGTACAGAAATGGTATATGTAATATTTTATAATGATCGGTTGAGTAAATAACACTTATAAGATTAAGCGGTACTCGGTTTTTTTGTCAAGCATACGATCCACCTGATAGTAAACGGTTGTGGTAGCCTACATCGATACATAGTGCATTTCAAATTAGAATAGGACTGGAAACGTGGCTAACTTCAGACAGACAACTAAGTAAAAGTAGCGTTAGTACAACACACCATACATATAATTCTGTTCAAATAAATAGAGAAGTGTTTTACTATTTACTTATGTAATATTAATTAGTTTAAAATTATTTCATAGCATAATTTAACTAAAATAATAATGACAACTTGAACTAAAATTTGAAAACTGCGAGTAGCTGTTATAAAAAATATAAATTTCTGTCATTTCTTTTAGTGTAATTTCTTGACATTGAAATATTATGCGTTATAGGTGAATGCTTTTCTAAATCAATCCTATGCCTTATGGGATATATTATGATTATAAAATTAAAATAAGTTCGTTCGTGGACTTTTTTGCACATTGTACTGAAAAACCTGAAGTTGTTGAGCATTCCGGTTCAAGATGGGGGATTTCTCAGTCCTATTTTGATTTGAAACGCACTATACACAACTGCTTTGTGGAAGAATATCTGCCACAATCTCTGAAACGGCTGACCGATTTCAACGGGACTTTCACTGACAGATGCTGATTTTATAAAGAGTTATTTAGGCTACTTTTGTTTTAGAAAAAAAAAATAGGGTTCCGTGCAATAACGTAAAATCACGCGAGCAGAGCCGCGGGCGCAGCTAGTATCAATAAAAATTTAACGGCAATGCATGTTAATCGGTTACGTATTACAATAATTAATCAACCGCGTAACCGGTCAAACAACGACATAAATAATAAACACATCTCGATGCAGTTAACGTGAGTCACGAGGGTCAATGACACCACGTGCAGGTAACAGGAAATATACGATTTTACGTTTTACTACGATCGATATTTCTTTATATATTGTATCGTTGTTTTTTTGTATACTTATTATAAATTGAAATATGTGTACGTATAATTCAGCTTATTCTAAAGTTATGGCCATTAATAGAAAGTAGTAAAAGTTAAAGGAACCTTATTCTAATCGAAAATTTTATTTTCCAGGGATATATTTTTTTAAAACCATCTATTTTTCTACACTTATTAACTTAAACTAAATAACACAAAGCTCATAATGCACTCGCGGAATATGCTTATATATATGGTATTAATAAATAATAATAATAATTATTATTATATATAACTTATTGATATTAACTTAACTTTTTTATACATTTTTTCTTTTTTTATTCTTAACTTATTTATAGATAATAGTTTTAAAATCTAATTTAAGTTATTTTATCCTTCAAGCTTATCTTAAAATGTTCATAATATTTTCTTCCTAAATTCGTATCGAAGACATAGATTAATGCGTATTTTTCATACTACTTATTTATGACTAACTAAAAAAATAAGGACCGGCCCTTTCATACAGACAAAATGTTCAAATATTCATTGGTGCTTTCATAATTTCAACGACACTAAGTTAGTCACATGCTAATTTATTCGATTATGTGTGACTCTAACTTCATTCGAACATATTTCATCTTTGGACATTTTGTTAGTATTTTTACTGTATTCCATACTACTACTACTTACGAATAAATTCACTAAAGCCTTAACGCTAAAATTTTCTTAACCAGCTTAAAATTAGATTTAAAAAACACATTCTTATATAAAATTTGTTTATATTTAAAGTATTAAACTATTTATATACTAAATGAATTATAATTCTAATTCACTATTATTTATTTAATCGTTTCGAAAATATATTAAATAGGAAATATAAGCTTTATAATTAGACGAAATGCGAATGAGGTGCCAACTATGAATTTGTATTAAATTTTATTTCCTAACATAACACTCACGATACCGTCATCACATCTAAAACGAACAAAGCGATCTAATTATAGTAAAAATATTTAAACATGCAAAAATATATTTTCTATAATAATACAATACATACCAGTATTATAGTTTATAAAGATAAACTTACATACAAAATATTTGCAATTTCAACGATGCGATACACCGACACAAACAAAAACATCACATTATATAACCGGCAATGAACTTCGTGAAGCACAAAACTACGTATTATATTAAAAAAACACGCAAACTCATATCATGCACTATAAATCATTTTACCATCGTCCATATTTATCAAACATTTGCGCGGGAAAACATTCTTTTGACGTTTTTTTAATTTTTTCCGCAGTCACAGGCTCACTCGGAAAAGGTTTGACGACTGAACGAAGTCGCTGTGTCATCGTATTGGGCTCATGCCAATTCATTCATTCACACTTTATGGTAAAATAGTGTCTATATTGAATGTAATAAGATCTTATATCGTGTGTTTATAGATTCGCAACGTTGTAAGAGAATTGGCGATGTGCCAATGGGCGGTAATCTTTAAGCGAGGCGACTGTTCCATTCATTCTTTGATAAGCAAGTTTGTTTTGTAAACAAAGCGACGTACTATTATCGATTTTGTTTGATAAAACATTTTTTCTCTTTTCTTTTTAATATGGAAAAAATTAAAGGGACAAATAACAAAGGAATAAACGAAAAGCCTATTAGTTTGAGATATTACAATAAAATATATATAATAAGATAAGTTTAATTTTAATTTATTTTTAGTCTTATTTTTTATAACATATATTTCTATATGTACATATATAATAACTTCTACTACAATGAATTACGCTATTATTTATGGTATTTTATACAGTGATGTTCATTCACGAAAACAGTTCTATTTGCAGCAGTTATACGCAAGTTGAGAAGGGAAAAAAGGAGTGGTGCAGAGGGGGTATTATACTATTTTCAAGTCATTACTGAACTATCAATATTCCTACATGGTCCAATATTCCTACATTCCGACATGGTCTGGAAGTGGCCAAGTGGGATTCGAGCTGTCCGCCAGCCGTAATGGCCCTTCAGCCCCATTGCCCGGGGCTATATAAATAGGTCGTACATGGTGGTTAGTCTTTGCATCCGTTAAGCGACCCCGAGGAGAACGGCAGGTGAAGCACTGGGGGTAATCTTTCACCCCGTGGGTACAAAGCTTGCATTGCATAGTGCTATGCCCCGGTTCTCTCCCCCAGCAAGTCGGTTATCTGGTATCAATTTCCTCCAGATGGACGGATTTGTTCAGGATCGTACCCCCAACAGCGCATTAAGAGTCTGCTCTTTTACCGATAAGTTGCTGAGTTTATTTTACAATTATAATTTCTTTTTCTAATTTTCCATAGACAACTTATATTTTTTTATTTTGCATGTGGCAAAGCTGTATATGCATATTATGTATCAGTTTAGATTATAATGTGTTCGTATTTGTGTGTGGGTATTATGTATAATACGGTCCTGTGTAAGTATAGTCAGTATTTATAGAGAATGGATAATAAATAAACAAAGAATCTTGTTCTGCTTTTAGTTTGTTATATTTAAAATTAGTTCCAGTTTTATAGGAACACATCAACGGACCTCATTAGGATAGTAATATCCCGTATTGGGGTCTGAATACACATGACCCCGAGCGGGAATCGAACCAATGGTATCCTGTACTAACCTAGCGGCCTGGGGAGGTGCGGTGAAGGAGGCGCCGTCTGCTTGATGGGCGTCGACGCGCCCGACGCGCCTGTGTTGTTATTTAAACTGACAAACAGACAAACATACACAATATGTATTTATAAAGCATTTATATTATAAGTAATAATACTGTGTAATTATCTATAATAAACGCATTTTTTTTATTAAGAAATAATTACTGTTTTTCTTCACTAGCTGTATGTAAGGTTGTACTATTATATATGTCACTGGGTATGTATGAACCGTTAAATTATAATTATTCTAGTGATATTATAAGCTATCGATAGATGAAAGAAAACTAACCTCCAGTTTCTCGTATGTTGAACAAATTCATGTCAACTGAACATACCATATATAGAACTCTCATTGGTTAAAGATAATCGATGATCAACAGACAACCAATGAGCATTTAGTATTTGCTATGTTCAACGTTTGATCAACGTTCGAGAAACCGGGGGATAGATTTACAATTTAACTGCTATCTCGACTAGATATGGTCAGTTTATAAACTAACGAAAATGTAAACGTTAGATTGTAAATTTGACAGTCCCTTTACAAACTATCCACAGTTTATAATTTGACTAGATTAATTATAAACTAACTTTTCGTACAATTACCCAGTGAAATAAATATACCTTTTCATAACTATAATAATTACTTTAAGAATATTAGCAAGACTTTGTCAAGTAATTACTAATAATCCTATCGCCCCTCCAAATAAGCTCGAAGCTTGCGCTAGGTGGGTATGACAATAGCCCAAGGGTGTCAGGATCAAACCCACAACTTTCGCGTTAACGGAGTCGGCTCTTTTACCGTTGAGCTATTGAGGTTTCAGTTTATTATACAATTGTATATTATAATATAGTCCGTGGCGGTTACCATGCAGTCGTCGTGGCGGGCGCGGAGTGGTTGAGCAGGCTGGGGGGCGCCGGGCTGCCGCCCACGCACACCCGCAGCGGGAGCGGCTTCACTGGCTAAAGGGGGGGGGATGAGATTAGTGTCACTGGTATTACTACACCTTATGTTCTTCCTATTATAATTCCCGGTATATATACAGGGTCTGCTTATTACGCTTATCCTTAATTTGAGAGGTTACTAGTTTTTAGACAAAGCGATTGCCATCTGACCTCCACAACACAGAGGGCGAACTAGTAACTCATTGTCTAAGGGTTAATGATTATTATCAGATGTTATGAGAACAATCGGGACCGACGAATCAACGTGCTCTCCGAGGCACGGTGGGGAGGTTGAGTGCTCAGACCAAGACAATTTATAACAAACTGCTCGACTACCAGCACTCCACAACAGTCATCAAATTCATCTGATATTGCTATATTATTTGCGGTAAAATCTCTTTCTAATTACCACCGACCATGAACATCTGCAACACCAGAGGGCATGCAGGTGCGTTGCCGACGTTTAAGATACCAATTATACGCTGGCTGATGGCTGACGAGCAGTCAATTCACTAGTTCTTGTTTTTCACTAACGGATGGTGTGGCTAACCAAGCGGCCATTGAAGCCCTACCACCAGCACGCACTAAGATTAGCGGATATTCAAACATGTCTCAGAATTTCTTCTACAACATGCAGGTTTCAGATTCGTTTTCCTTCACCGCTTAGTGCGAGTTTAATATAAAACAAAAATTAAGCACTGAAACTCAGAGGTAAGCACTTACCCAGATTTGAACCCACAAGCCATAATGAAATCCTATGTTTGTTAATCATTGGGTCTCAGCTTTTAATAAAAGTTTTACTTGTTTACGTTATAAACGGGCACTTCCGTAATATATACAAATAATTATAACTAAATTGAAAGCTTACTTTCATAGGTAGGTCATCTTTTTTCTTTTTGTCTACATCTACGGAATCCGTCGTGTGGTTGTGGACGTCAAACGCTGGTGACGCGATTGGACTCGTTCCTGAAAACATATATAATATATACTTAATTAAATATAAATATTTAATTAAATAAAACGTTGATTAAAAACTAGATGTTTATTAGAGATTTAATCAAGAACCTTTCGACAAATCAGTGACGTACATTACATATAGGCAATTCAGTGGTAGGCGCTGCCTACCTCATAAAAATTCAAATAAATAACCTTTAGTACTACAGTTATATATAATGTTTATCAAATATTATCATTTTGGTACAGTAATAGCACAACGATTATTATAAAAAAATTAAGCCATCTATATAAATAATACAATAAAATGCATATTTATTTTAGTTTAGCGTATTAGTGTGGCAATGTTATCGTTTTTGACCAAATGTTTAATGTTATGACAACACAAAAATGCTTTTACCACACAATAATTATAGCATCAGACAAAAGCACAAAAGCCGCTTATTTTCAAGGTTTAAGGTCGTTTTACATTTGACAAGGGGACAGAGTATATCATAGTCATTTCCTGAAATAGATGAATATGCTGTGCCAAGCGGAACACCAATTTTATTAGAGCTGCTTATAGGCGTATAAGAATAGACTTAGGAAGTTGGTTTGATACATTGACTTGGTAAACAGAGAACGATTTACAACGCTCCATCCATCTCTCTCTAACCGCGATTGCGCAAAGAAGCAAGCGAGCACGAGCGTAACAGCGTACGCTCGGGTCGTTTCGTGTCCACTCGTCTCACCTCGTCCGCGCTAGAATTCATTTCGACATGAACACACGTACATATAAACAAAACTAACATGGCGCGCCCCTCAAAATTACAGTTTCAATGTCTGTCGTCCATAGATATACAGATTGCGCGTCTATATGGCGTAAAATGATAGAAAGTGTCTAAAATTGAAGGATTTTACCAATTTCTATGGGACAAACTATCTATTGTCCTCTATATCTACATCCTTAAGAAAGACTCATAATCATAAGCCTATGTCGGTGCAGCGCCATACTAATAAAAATGAGAGAATAATAATCCTACTAGTCGAGTACAACAAATCCATGGTTATTTGTATGTTTGTGTGACGGTCGTATCAAAAACACATGCATTGTGAGACTTTCACAAATACATTCAAACGCTTTGAGTTGTGAAGGGGCGCGTCATGTTAGTGTAATTTATGTATACATATTATATAGCTTATATAGAAGAACAACATTGATGACAATAAGACATAAAAATATTTTACATATGAATTAAATATACAATTTTAATGATACACAAATGCTATTAAACTAAACCTATAATAATATATAGGTAAAAAAAAATTACAAGCATACATAAATAATACAAATTTAAAGTACTTGAAATTATTATGTTAACAACAGACTTACTGTATGTACTATAGAAAGACCCTTTCTTACAGACTAAATATCAAAGACTAACTTCACAGACATACTCACAAGCTTACAACATAGCAGAATGAAGTTAGTGTGTGACTACCTTTGTTCCATTGCCTTTATGTTGAATTTATGAACCACCCACTAGGCTTTGATATTTAGTCTGTGTGGAACCGCCTGTCCATAGAATATAATAAATATAATCGCACCTTTAGAACCAAAACGCTACAATTAAAAAAATAATAATTATCAGTGTAAAATGACTTAAAACGAAATTTCTTAATGTAACAATAGTCCAAACATAGCCATATTCGTAAATAACTGACATAAATAACCAAGAAAATATACGAAAGATGGTGCAGGTATCAATATTTTAAAACTTATTTTGGTGATTCCCAAAAAATTGCATTTAGAGTTAAGTCGTTTTCGTTCTAAAGGTGCGAATTATGGTTGATAGTTAATAAAGTAAAAATACACACCAACTTTTAACACAATCATTTTACACAACACTAAGACACAAATAGTCCACATACAACATAGAACACACGTAAACTTAACACAACAATTCACCACCACAGTTAATTATGAGTTCGTAGACAACAAAAAGAAATATCTCACCTGATAATATACTAGTTGGTGATCCCGGTGAGTCATTACTGTTATTACTATCTGTCGTTGCTGATGATGGAAGACCGACACCGCTTAATTCAATCTCGTCAAGACCACGAATATCATCGTAGATGAATTCGTTCTCCTCAAATCCTGCATTTAACGATGCTTCAATATAATATTCTATATCTTCTTTAATGTTTTTTATCTGGAATTTGAATTGTTAATTTTTTTACTTATATGGAAATGTGGTATTATTGGTGATCCATCTTTACAGATAGGGTGACATAATTAACGCAATAAATTATCATTATACTTAATAACATTATAAATGCGAAAATAACTCTTGTCTGTCTGTCAGAAACAACATAGGCTACTTTTTAACGGAGTTGAAAGGGGAGATAAAAAGATGTATGGAAGTATCGTCGTTTTTAGAGCTAGAAGCTTGAAACTTATGTTATAGGCTGTTGATTCGATATAAATAAATATGACAGGTATATTGTGTCCGGGTTCCAGAAACACACAAAAACAAGTACAAGCACTCAAATAGGAACACATGCCTGTATAACATAACAATCTCCATGTCCATGTCTATCCATAGGTTGGTGAAAGCCTGCTTGGTGAAAAAATGTTTACCTTAGCCTAGTCTACTAGCTACAGCATAAGTATCATTGCCACCTGTGATGACGGGTGAGAGAGTAACAGGAGGAAAAGAGAAAAATAATGAGATAGAAGGGACAGGATTCAGGCCTCCGGTGCTTACACTCATAGAACTAATTATGGTATTTTACTCAACTTTTTTTTTATGTTAGAAGTTGGCAAACAAGCATACGGCCCACCTGATGGTAAGTGCTGCCGCAGCCTATGAGCGCTTGCAGCACCATTAGTAGGTGCCACTCGCGTGTTGCCAACCTCGAGATATTAGTTCTTAAATCTCGTTCGCCCAGTAATTTCACTAGCGTACAATGCCCTTCAAACCGGAACACAGTAATGCCTAAGCACTACTATTTGGCGGCAGAATATTGGACACTGCGGTGGTACCTACCTAGCCGGCCTCTTGCAACAAAAGACCTACCACCAGTGTGACTGATTGCACTGGTGGAATAATCTCTGTTGTGACAGAGGTTATCTCAACAGCGGGCGATGGGGTCGTCACATCCCGACGCCATAAAAACTTTTGATCATTTATGCAGGAAAACAGCAAAGGTCTACTACTACACCTACCACTAATCATATTAATATGATCATATTTAGTGGTAATTATTAGTGGTATGGAACTATGCCTTTCTAAACCTCACTTTTTTTCTTCATATAGAGTGGTTAGTGGCCAACCTAGTATCAGAGTTGTTCAAGTCACCCATATAGGCCTCTGACTTGACTTTTCGACTATTATCAAATTTATATCAACCGGGACTGACTTTTTACCTGCCTTCTGAAGCACGGAGACGCTCAGTTGAATTACCAGTATGTAATCACTCATTGAGTGACTGACCACCATACAACTGGCTATGAGCGTCTTAATGTCTTAGGGAATATCTCTAAATGTTATTAATTGTTACATTTATTTGTTAATTGTTCCCAAATGTTGCCAACATTAGTCAACATGGCAACATATACCACCAAAAAAACATTTTTGTTAATGAATATTAATGGTGTTCTATATCTCTATTACTATGGTGTGTGGATGTAACATAAGAGGTAGTATATGCTAGATAAGGCAATTTGTACTGTGGCACATGACCCAAACCATTCATTTCATCAAAATGACTCAAGTCGGCAGCCCATATGGCCCACCTCATGGTAAGCGATTGTCGTAGCCTATGAATGTTTGTAGCACCATTAGTAGGTGCCAATCACTCGTTGCCAACCTCGAGATATTGGTACTTAAATCTCGTTTGCCCAATAATTTAACTAGTCAACAGTGCCCTTCAAACCAGAACACAGTAATGCCAAAAACACTACTGCTTTGCGGTAGAATATTTAACACTGCAATGGTACCTACCTAGTTGGCTTCTTGCAACAAAAGATCTACTACCAGAGTGACTGATTGCACTGGTGGCATAATCTCTGCTGTGATAGAAATTATGCCAACAGCGGACGATGGGGTCTTCATGTCCTGAAGCCTTTAAAATGGTATCTAATTGATGTTTATGTATATATCAATTAATAATAATAATCTCACCTGTGGTACTTCAACTGACATATTGTCTAGCATTCGTAGTAACGTTTCAAGTTTTTTTATATGGTACCTATGCCTTTCTAATTTATTTTTGAGCTCTTCCATACGGTCTTGTTTCTCTTTGTCCAAGCGTTTTTTCTTACCAACTAATAGTGATTCCATTTCAGACTCAAAAAGATCAATCTGCAAATTGAAAAAATATCTATTATAAAACTTAAATGATTTACAATTTTATAATGTGGGAATGTATATTTTATTTATGGTAGAGTTTACCATTATCAATATAAAAATATAATGAATTTGTGGAGCGTGTGAAAGTCAAACAGATTAAAACTGTGATAATTTTATCTATAGCAAAACAAATATTCTGTTAATAATTTTTTAATATCAGTAAGGTTTCAGAGTTGGTACACTACTGAAAATTAAAAACATTTTACTAGCAAAGAAAAAGCCAAAATGAAATTGAAGTCTATTTGTGATTCCAAATTAACAGCTTTTCACTTTCACAAATGCATATGAAGGTATATACAGTACTTCTTTAATATTTTCTTTTTAAAATTTTTGTCAGCTTGTCTGTTCCGACTAATCTCTAAAACGTCTACACTGATTTTAACGTGTATTTCACCAGATAACTGATGTTATAAGGAGTAACTTAGGCTACTTTTATCTTTAAAAATATTAGCATTCCGTGCAATAAATAATAATCGATACACAACGCACGAGCAGAGCCGCGGGCGCAGCTAGTGCACTTATAAACTTACAGCTAATATTTTAAAGAATATCCAAAATAAAATTCATTAGAAAGTTCTACATGAATGAACCCTATTTGAGGAGATGAAATTTCATCTGTGTCTTCTGGGCAGTCTTCATGTCACATATTTTTATAACTGGTTTAGGACGGACATCATATTTTAAAATTCAATTAAGGTACATTTAACAATTGAAAGAAAAACTAAAAGGATTTTTAAATTCAGTTTATCATTTTATGAATTGAACTAAATATGAAATGTACCTGTAAATTAAGTGCATCAATTGATGTTATTAGCCATGCGGATATTTCATCCCGCTCCTTCTGCGCTGGGTCCAGCTTCTGTGCCGCACCCAGACCTTCTTTTGAGTATGCCTTTGTTTTTGTCTCTCGTTCAACAACTTTGAACCTCTCCATTTGCTGTAAAAATATATAATATTTTCATTAACCCGCATTAAGCTGCACAGGTCGCGGATTCAATTCCTGCTCGGAGCAGATGTTTGTATTGACTATACATACATGTGTTCCAGTCTTGGTGTGTTTATTCTAGTTCTTGTGTGTATTTCAGGACCCCTGACACAGGATATCACTGTCCTACTGGGGGCCATTGAGTGTGTAGCATTTATTTATTTATGGGTTTTTTTTAGATTGGACCAAGTTAAGAATAAAATTTATACAGCTATTCATGAAATTATGCATTGCGTTTTTTATGTGCAATAAAATGACAAGATTATGAGTTTTATAAAAGCTGTCAAAGTTTACAAGGATCTCTTTAACTTTATGTACCTTAATTATTATTTGGCAGTCATCCCGACACAATTTAATATACATTTTTAGCAAAAAGTTCCAGAGTCTTTAACATTACTCAGAACTAAAAAAAACTTTAGATGTCCAAAATGGTTTTTTTTTTCTACTATGCCTTAATTAAAAATTTTAATTTTCTATAATTAATAACATTCTTATATAAATAAAGTATACTTAATAATAAAACACATAAATATTATCTAAATTAGTTAGTAGTTAGTTAAATTAGTAGTTCATTGATATCTATATAATAATGGAAAGATATGTTTTATTTTATAAATGAAATTCACTGTTAATTTGATTAAAAATTAAAAAATTGTTAGCCGTAACTTACGTTTATATACGATTTCTTTACAGAGCAATAGATTCAGATTTTATATAAAGATCGAGTATGTTCACTGGCATTTGTATTTAAAAATGTATATTAAAAATTGACAATAAAAAAATCTCTAGTAAGAATATTTTTCAGTCCATAGTTTTTTATGGACTTTTAATTACTGCTTTTCTTTCTATCTACTTTCTAATTTGAAATATTTTATAATACAATGAACTTTTTAAACCTTTTTTCAACTTTGTCAAAAAAAGGAAGTATTGAGTTTATTATTAAGAGTTGACAAACTCTTCTTGGTAGAAACAACTTTTGATTAAAAAGTAAACTTTTTAAAGTAAAGAAAAATTATGTGCAACCTATTTCACAGACACAATAGAATAGATGCTCCATTGTACATTTACAGCTAGGTGGCTATTGAATCAACGGACTAACATTTTTTTGTATAGGAAAAGTTATCTAGTTGATTTTACTAAATAATAGTGACTATGTATTCGGAAATTAATAAGAATTTTTATACATTGTCTTAACTAATAAGATTGTTTTAGCATTTCAATTATACAACTTATTAGGTACATATTAAAACAATATTAATTATAGCAATCGCATAATAGAAATATTTTACTTCTATAGTAGATTTAAGTTATATCAATCCACTTAATAAGAATTTAGTTTCCAAAATTTATTAATATTAGAATCAGAAAGTTTTACTTCAAACATTGTTTTCTTTTTGTGAATAGTTATTCCATTAAATAATTTTCATGAAAAAAATCCTGTGCAAATATAAATATGCAATGCAAAAAAGAATTTGTATCAAAATCATTCATCATCATTAATACAGCTTAGTGTTTAACCTTTTTAATAACACTATCTGGACCCATGCAAACAAACTGAGAGTCCAGTATATTTACGGTGTATGAGAGAAACTCATACTTTTTTACTTATTTAATACATATAATTTCATTTATAACACTATATCTTAAATATTGCAAACTTTATGAATGAAAACATAAAACCCACTAACCGTTTCTATTAGTTTCCTATATTCTAAAAGTGTACTCTTATCTTTAATCTCGCCCGAAGCGATCCATGACTTGATTTGATCTCGTAGCCTCTGGAGTTTTTTAATCTCCTTCTTGAGATCCGCCTCATATTTCTCCTTCTGATTACTGTTCGTCGCATTGTGTACCTTCTGCCAGATGTCCTCAAACGTTTCCACCCCTTCTGTGACCTTTTTTAAACACCTGTCTATCTCACCTGTAAGAAACATTATAAAAATATGAATTCACAGAGCAAACCTGTTTAGTAGACGAATTATCCAACAGTACGCGCAAATATTCGCACTTCACACTATTTATAACATAGTACACGGATTCTAAGATATTGTTCGTGTTTAATATTAATGAAATATCACGTTATATAGGCGGTAAAACAATATCTTGGTAATAAAAGGCACGTAGTGATGAGCCTACTGTCAATTCTTGAGATTACCGCCTTATTATGTTTTTGTTGAAATGTGTTTAACACTATCAATCTGTCCACGGCATTGCCGATGTAGTCGCGGGTCCCAACGGTTGGACAATAGAACTCTAGAACACGTATCTACACAGGTTGGGGTCAATCAATCTCTAACCTGATAGCATTATGAATTACCTTGTAATTTTCTTGTCGCAGCCATAGCTATTTACACATGTGGACGAATGTTCCGTACATATCCTAAACATACAAACTATTTACAGGGAAATGCACAAAAATTATTGATAAACAGACAAACTACACATCTGAAGCTTTGTTCGAATCCAAGATGGCTACCGTACACCGCTCGAACTGTTAGTGACTGAACGCATCCAGGCTGACCGCTACAGAATTATTCTGCCTCGCGCCTGGAATGGTAATTAGCGCGAAGCTTTCATAAATAATTATGGATATGTTGTCACTAAAACAACAAACTTCAAAATTTCCACAATATGATTTTAGGTACGTCGCGTAGACCATCAGTCAAGTGCGCAGGCGCTAAATAATAGAGCAAAGCATAGACAAAATATTAACAATATGACATATTGTTAGAACGAAATCTTTACTCTATTACCCAACAAAAATAGTTATCTGTATTACTAAGTTATTATTATTTACAACGTTATAAGCTTGTAAAAGCGTTATTGCATTATTTACTAATTAGTTTAAAGTAAAATTATTATATTACAAACATTTCCATTAGTTTCTCACATACGTTAATAGATAGCGCTGCAGAGACACAACAAATTAATTAGAACAATTTAGTTAAATATGTAATAATAGATGGCGTAGTATTCATAGTATAATTATTTTAATCAATAACAATATAATAATAAATTATGAATAATTGATCGGATCTAATAAACGTAATCACTTTAAATGACTTTTTTTTTGTATAAAATAAAAGGGGCCAAATAATAATACTATCTAATGGAATATATTGTTTTATATTTTAGTGTAGTTTCCATTCTGGTGGGTTTTACTTCGTATATTAAATGGTCTATTGATTTTCCGGTACTTTTAATTTTCATAAAATAGTGTGGACCGTGCTGCCATCGTAAAAATAAGGAATAAATGAAAATAGGACTCGTATTATATACAAAAAATAAACTAGAGCTTTTTTATTCTAAATGTGGATTGCTATTGGCTTTGCTGGGTTTGAATGCAAAATACCAACCATTTAAACAAATGGCATGCACAAATCGATTTTTGTAGAATAGGTTTAATATACCTACTTTAATTAACTAAACACTACTGGCCTTGACACTTTTTTTTTGTTGACGGAGAGGAAATCTGCTACCAGATACCCGGTTTCTCTGAGGAGTAGAACCGGCTTATGTGGGGCTCTATGAGAAGATGGTGGCGTCATTGGGACCCACTTAAACCTCCTCGGTGCCAACCTCGGTGCGTGTGACTGGTTACGTGAATGCTCACAGAACGAGCCAGCACGACCTGTCAGGCACAAGCTCTTGGTGAGCGGAGCTAAGCCCCGGGGAGGATGGTAAAGCCCAAAGCGCTTGCCACGCAAGCGCCCTCGACAGTCGGAACCGACTTCCCTCCTCTTCAGAAGCCGTTGTACACAGACGCACAGGTTAGGGACCTATGGACCTAATTTGTTCTTTCGAAATCAACTTTCATAGTAAAACTAAACAATTAGGTTGCTTTTATTTTCATATAAATAGCTAAAAACAATAAATAAAAATAAAGTGGAAACCTAATATTAAACTAAATTTGAAAGTTTGTATATTTGTTTGTTGCACAATCATGCAAAAACGGCTTAACGGATTTGGATGAAATTTGACACAGATATTGAATGTTACTTGTATAATAAAATAATGTAGAAAATGTTAAGTGGGGTAAAGTAAACACTAAGTGCAACGTTTGAATTTCTGTATAGATGGGTATTATGGTCTTATCCAGATTAACAATGACTATAAGTTTGATAAATTTTGCAATATAAATATTTGGGACTTCCACTTGCCACTTGTTTCGAGAAAAAAAAACTTAAAGAGGGTTAAATTTAGAATGGTCGAAAATTTCTATCGGGAACAATTTACTTGTATTGCAATAACGTTATTCAGCCGGGGGCAGATGCTAGTATACTTAATATACCACTCGTATCAACCGCAGACTACATTCACGCAGATCTAAATGCCACAATATTGATTCTATTTTATTCCACCTCAATAAAAATCATGATTTATGGTTATCTATAAATGTCTCGTTTTTATATCTTTATTTCGTTCAACTTTGATACATCTTTATTTATATCTATATACTTAGAACAGATTTAAACAAAATTGTATCTTATGTATAAATAAATAAATGTTAGATTTCCCATTGACTTTTTTATGTTTAGTTTATCTATGTTAAATAAAGTATAAATATTTGTTTCTTTTAGTTCATATTTATATTGCAAATACTGAGTTCCCGGTATACGATTAATCGGCATAGAAAACAAAAGTTGCTTTTACAAAGTTAAACGGATGAATTTTTCTTACGCCTATATTCTGCGTGTACTTCCTGGTCGAGCCTGTCCATTCGCAATCAAAAGCAGGCTGGACAGTTTTAAAAATAAAATATAATTTTTAAATATCTGGTAATAAAATTTGAAGGACTGTAAATAATATGTTTAGCATGTCAATAAACGTGACCATGTTTTTAGACGCCCACCAGTCGTCTCAGACTGGACCACGCACGTTTGAAGATAAAAATTCCTTTTGATAAGTCCAATATATAAAATATTGAATACTTGAGAACGCTGAGTTTTGTATGAACTATTTTATTTATGAGACAGTGTACGTTTAATTACTTAGATACGCAGATGCTGCGAAAGCTCTGAATTAAAGTATGTACCTATGTCTACAAATAAATAGTTTTTATAAATGTTTTTATTGATTATACAAAAATTATCTTGTAAATAATGTATACGACATATTTAACGACGTTGTGGCGCAGCGGTAGCGAACCTGCCTTAAATGCCACAGGTCGCGGGTTCGATTCCCGCTGTGTGTATTTGTCCTTGTCCTTGTATGTTTCCAGACACAGACACAGGTTATCACTATCCTAAAGGGGGCCGTTAAAAGTGTAGCGCTTATTTATACATAATAGTTTTGAAATGTTTGCTTTTCACCTATTAATATAGTATAGTGCCGATCGTGACACCGTTGTGGCGTATAGGTAGCGAGTCTGCCTTTAGCCTCGACGGTGGGGGGTTCGATTCCTGATTTGGCAGATGTTTTTTTTTTTTTTTTTTTTTTATGTTAGAAGTTGGCAAACAAGCATACGGCCCACCTGATGGTAAGTGGCTGCCGCAGCCTATGAGCGCTTGCAGCACCATTAGTAGGTGCCACTCACGCGTTGCCAACCTCGAGATATTAGTTCTTAAATCTCGTTCGCCCAGTAATTTCACTAGCGTACAATGCCCTTCAAACCGGAACACAGTAGTGCCTAAGCACTACTATTTGGCAACAGAATATTGGACACTGCGGTGGTACCTACCTAGCCGGCCTCTTGCAACAAAAGACCTACCACCAGTGTGACTGATTGCACTGGTGGAATAATCTCTGTTGTGACAGAGGTTATCCCAACAGTATGTTTGTATTTATCTTACAAATATTTGTTTCGGTCTGGGTGGGTGGTCCTTGTGGGCCTTAGAGTGCACGTTAAGCTGTCGGTCCTGGTTGTTATCACATAACATCTGATAATAATCGTTAACTCTTGATAAGTAATTTGCTCTTATCCAATGAGTTACTGGTTCGCCCTTAGGGTTGCGGAGGTCAGATGGCAATCGCTCTGTGTAAAAACAAGTAACCTGTCAAATCCAGCAATAAGCAGATCTTGGGTAAAAAAAATACTGAGAAATATGCTAGGAATAAGAAGAATATAGTAGTAATCGTCTCTCAGTAAAATAGCTGAACCATGCAGAACAGGAATTATTAATTTTTTTTTTTCGGAATGTGTATTGCTCGGTCATCCGGTCAATCAACATTCCGTTTTTGCCATATGATTCTTGAACCCTAAAGTCAATTATATAACTGTACTGTTAACATATTGTGTGTTTTGGGCTCGTTGGCGTCATGGCCACCATTAATCTCTTTCAGTCGCTCATTAGCATTGATTCTCAATTAGGTTGTGTTCGACAAACATACGTATCGGTTACAATATGTACAGTAGGTCAACATTATTATAGTTTTTAAGTGACAAACTATATTTATTAACAAGAAATATATTTGCAAAATTACAAATTGAGATAAATTTATTAAAATGAAATGGAGCTTCGATTATCCGAACTTCAGGGACAAAAATTCGCGATTATCCGGATTGCTTTAAAGTGGTTTTTGTTAATATCTTTAGTTTAAAGTTTAATGTTTGTAGTTTTAATACTTAATATGTAGAATCTAATAAAAATAGTCGCTTTTCTTCATATATTCAAATATATAATTTTTTTTTTTTATGTTGGAAGTTGGCAAACAAGCTTACGGCCCACCTGATGGTAAGTGGCTGCCGCAGCCTATGAGCGCTTGCAGCACCATTAGTAGGTGCCACTCACGCGTTGCCAACCTCGAGATATTAGTTCTTAAATCTCGTTCGCCCAGTAATTTCACTAGCGTACAATGCCCTTCAAACCGGAACACAGTAGTGCCTAAACACTACTATTTGGCGGCAGAATATTGGACACTGCGGTGGTACCTACCTAGCCGGCCTCTTGCAACAAAAGACCTACCACCAGTGTGACTGATTGCACTGGTGGAATAATCTCTGTTGTGACAGAGGTTATCCCAACAGAGGTTATCCCAAATTCGTGATTATTATAATTGTATATTTATAACAATGTACATGAATGCTAGTATTTTAATGTTTTAAACTTTACTATTTATTATTTCAGAATGTGTATTGCGGTTGTTGCTTCTGGCAACGCATTAAGATCCGGCCGTCAAAAAGACACTACCGTCGCAGGAGAATATAATGGATCCCGTCGTCAGTATGCCACCGCTGAACGTGGTCACCGGTTTGGGTCATCGTGGTAAAGACGGCAGCGCACCTGTATGGTCTCTGGTGTTGCAGATGTCCATTGGCGGTGGTAATCGCTCACCATCAGGTGAGCCTCCTGCCATACTCTCTCCTCTAAGTGAACTTCATGAACCCCTTTACTCAAAGTTTTTTTTATGATAAGCACATATTTTTATTGTTAGTCGATTTACGAAATAAAATCACATAAAGACAACATTTGTATATGAATTCCAATTCATTAAAACAAAGATAATAATTATTATAAAAGAATGCAGCAAACACCCACATGGTCTTATCTTAATCATTTTCAATCAATTTAAAAGTATAATTAAAGTGTATTGTGTTAATACATGTATTTCTATTACGTATACGTCGCGTTTGTTTGTTCACTTAATCTTTTTATGAATATGTATACAAATGGCCACGAGACGTTTAAGTGCAATTTTCAATGTGTTCCGTGCAAAATAAATCTATTAAAACAGTAGGTTGAGGCTTCATCGTCACTACAATATCGTTTTATGCGACGATACCATAGAAATCTTAATTATAAGGTACTAAAAGTGGCATATTTTCAGCCTGACCTCGTAGTCGTAATTGTGACTTATGAGCCACAAGCGGTCCGAGAGTGTATTTTTGTTATTTATTCACTTAACTTACCATTGCTTTACACGCTGTTCTATATATAATGTAATGTGAAACTTGTGATAAAGTCGTGCATAAATTGCAACGCGGAACATGCGTTTAACATGTCTAGCACCTTATTATGATAAGATTATGACACCTTATTATGAATGATGATAAGATTTCTGTAGACAACACAACATTTTCTTGATTCACAATCATTTCAGATACTCGCAACCACATAATATATGAATTTAGATAATTGTAATCTGGTCCAGATCCGATGATGGAATCTTGGAGAAATCGAGGGAGCTTTTCAAATTTTATAACACACCTATTGCGATTTGGGTATTTTTTAAATTCGCTTGTAAATTGGTTCTATGAAGTGGAACTGCTGGTTATAAAAGTAATTAATATTTCACGGTTTGCAATACAATGACATAGTTTAATAAGGTTGGCGAACTATTAGTCCTAATTTAAAAACTGTAAAGATAAGAAATTTATTGGAAAAAGAGAAACCGCGAGAGTGGCGGGTGCAATCCTAACCCCTTTGGGCTATTGTCGTACCCCCACTCCTATCGCAAGTTACGAGCTTATTTGGAGAGGCAATACGAATATTATTAATGTTTTGAAAAAGCAATGCTAATACTCTTTATAAAAAAAAACCCGCCGGTACCTTTTGTGCCGGGGCCCTTCGGTTGTAAAATTTTTAAATGTTTTGCTTTTTAGTATGAAAGTGGGTTTACTTTTTCTAAAAAACTTTTTCTGTACGTATTTTTATAATGACAAATAATAACCGTCTCCAATTCCTTAAATATTGTAAATATCTTTGATAATGCTATGATCTGAAAAATATCACTTTTATCTTTATGAGCATGTCTTAAATTTATCTCCATCACCTAAAACAGCATAATCTTTGTTCTAATAACACGTGGTGTTTTCAATTTGGATATTTTTTTTGTTATAATGTTATCTGGGACCCGGTTGGTAACGTTTCTAAGTTTTTTTTTTATAGTTTATTTTAAAGCCTTATGAGCATTGTGCCAGTACTACCTCAATTTTATCTTGTAACAAATTAAAGTTCATAACAATTACTACAATAAATTAAATTCCAAACTTTTATGAACCTGTTTAAAATTTATTTTTTTTGAATTTATAAACAAAAATCATTATTTTATTATTTTACTTTGCAGGAGGCAGTAAGAATAAGGCAAGCCTCGTTGTGTTTTGACGGGGAGGAGATCTACAACCAGATACTAAGTCTCCAGGGAAAAAGAGTAGAGTTATACCTACTGGCTTTCATGTACCACTAAAACTTCCTCGATGGCCAACATCAGTGCTTGCGAAAAGTTCTTCTTGTAAGCGGTTTGATGGACGTACAGATAGCCCCTTGCACGCCCATGATGTAAGGCTTCGATGCCCTATTTGTATATACACCGGGCGTATAGAGCTTTGAGGGACAGAATGATGACAACATCAGTACGCATCGCTTATGTTCCTGTTAACAATACCAGTATGAAGCTGACCTCGAGGACCACCAACCATTAATCGCCAACATGCAGCAGGTTATATTAATATACGATTGTGGCACAGCGGTTAAGAACCTGCCTTAAGCGCTAAAGATCGCGGTTTCGATTCCCGATCGGGGCATATGTTTGTATTGAACATAAAGGCTCTGTTCTGGTCTGTTCTGGTATTAGTGCATGTAAGTCTGTATTTTTCTAGGCCCCTGGCACAGGATATGAATAAAGTAATAGAAGTATTGAGCGTTTATTATTGAATAAATAAACACATTATAATTATATACCCTATATTAAACACCAGATCATTCCGACTGCTTGAGATGCTCCGTAAAATCCATTTAGACATAAATTGTAGATATTAGTCATTTTCAATTAACACTTACAATAATAAAACAAACCGGTTCTTTGACACTTTATCAATTATGTATTAATCAGATCTCGTATAGGTACGAAAATAATTTATTATTTTAAAAAATTCCATTACATTGACAGTAATCATATTTTATTGAACAATAGAATTGTTAAAGATATACTTTTCATTATATATGCTTCGTTTTTATCTGATAAACGATTATACGATTCGAATCATCTTTACATATTTGAATAGTTTTATTTTTAACACGCTTTTATTACTTTGATATTATGTAAGGGAAACTGTAAGCATAATTTTAACCTCTTTCAAAACGTCGAATTAAATCAAAATTTTGCGTACTTATCAAGGACCGATGACAATTTAATAATTTAAAAAATCCAATATCAAAATAATAATAATAATATTAGTTACAAAAAAACACGCTTTTATAAACAATATAAAAGCGCGTTTTTTAGCTTTTTAACTATTATTTTTCATTCGTTCATTTCGGACCTGATATAATAAACCCCTTTGTTGAACATTTAGGTTCGCAAAGATTAATAGCAGAGAACTTTCAATAGATAAATCATATAATTATTATCTGTCAGCTCACCGCTTAGAGCGTTTTTAGGCTAGTTTTATTTTTGGCGCATATACACTAGCTGCGGCATACACGCTTTTATTTCATCCGGTCCGGTTGCATGCGATCCACCCGATGTTAAGCAGTCAACGCAACCTATGAACGTGCAGGGTACTTGCAGTACCCCACACATGCCTTTATTAACATGTCAGATTATGCCTTCTGCGCTATCACTTATAGCGTGAAACGCAAAGATACGGATATTGTTACTACAAAAAAAAAACTGCCTGGTTTTATGAAATCACAACGGAAATAAAACTTTTAAATTTTTGGGATCCACCGGCTCACTCTCTTTCTATCTACTACTTTCTACCTTTGTGTATCTTTCTTTCTCTCTCCCTCGTGCTTTAAACCTTTAACGCAACCTTGTTGGATGTCGCATTAGAAGTTTCGCTTCAATAATTTGCAGATGCCCAAGTCAACGACCTATAATCAAGTATATGATAAGTATTTGGAGCTTAATCGAATACACTTTCTTATTAATGGCTAAATGTCATAAAATTCCTTTTTATTTCATTACGCTGGGGTCACGCAGTGAATAAATCCAAATACATTAAACGTTTCCTAATTTATCTCTTAATTTTATAATCAATTCTATATACTATATAATCTTTTAAATTTATAACGTGAAATATAAAACAAAAGAAATTATCTTTATGCCTATATCAATTAAATGTCATAAAGAAGTAATTATTTTTATTGATGTTTTTAGTTATTCAAATAAAGGTGGTTTTTCATGCAACAAAAGCGTGATCTAAATTTATCCACTTTAAAACACTGATAAGTTATAGAATGTAATAAATAATATCATAGTAATATCATTTATAAACAATGTTTTTGGTTAAGTGCGTGTCGAATTCAAGCATAAAAGGTTCTGTACCACCGTAGAATAAATTTTTTTGAATTTTTGTGTCATGAATAACTTTTTTGTTTTCCCTTTCTTTTTTTATTTATTTAGTGTTATTCAGGTCGCCCGTAGACTTCTGACATGACTTTTCGGCTGTTGTCAAATTGATAACACCCGAGACCGACTTTTTACGTGCCCTCCGAAGCACGGAAACTCTCGGTTGAAATACCTCTATGCACCCACCGATCGTTTACCGATCAGTGGGTGCATTCGGTTATGAGCTTCACAAGTAGGAAAAAGAAGTATTAATATATACTTGTTGCGGCAATTAAAAAAGAAATTCTTCGAAAATTTCAACTCATCACATTCAGGTTCGTGAGATACCCACAGCCCTCGGTCAGGCGGAGGGGTGGCCAGCAGGGGCTTATAAATAGTATAGAGGCATTGGCACCCTTTGAATACGTAACCCTAATAAAAATTAAACGTTTCAATGCAAATATCTAATAGTAATAAAATCTTGACGAATGCCTTTAGAACATCTGGAAAATTATGATAAAAGTGCTATTGTTCCTATAAGCCGGTATTTAAGATAGATAATTTTTATTTGTAGATTGAAATATAATAATAAATTCTATTACCTTATCTGTTACATAGTTATCAGAATGTACTCGACATTCTTTTGTTTTCTGACAAGCCATTAGGTATTGTGTAAATAGACGTGCATGCCACTAATACTTGTTTTTTTATTTCAATAAATAACGCTTCAATTACGATTTTTAATTCGAAACATTTAATGCAATATAGAAATAATTTAATCGCCATACAATCTTTAATCCTTTCAAGCCTTTCCTTCACAATAAAATGTATCCAATGTCTAGTCTAGATCTGTATAAAATTTCTTCGAAATCGGTTCCGTTGTTTAGGCCTGAAAGCGTGAAAGACAAAGTTACTTTTGTATATATAACATTATATATTAGGGATCTATTTGATTATATTAATAAGAAGGCTTTTACTAATAAAATTTAATTTTTATAAAACATTTGTATGAAAATGGATTTCATGCGGAAAAGTCGATAAAATTCGCTGTGGAATATAAACGAGAAATTGGAAAAGTTCCAAATAATATCAAATACATTTTATGACCTATGGTTAGGATCATAGATATATGTAGAGTATTTTTTTTATTTCATGACGTGTGGCAAAGAAGCATATGGTCCGCCTGATGGTAAGCAGTCACCGCAACTGATACTTAAAGTATCACAAGCGCGTTGTCAACCTAGGGATAGGAGGGAAGGGAAATAAGGAAGGGTACAGAAGGGGTTGGGAGATTGGGCCTCCGGCGCTATCAATCATCGCACAAAACGCAACAATACCCACCGATACTGTCACTTGACGCCGATTTTCTGTGAGAGTGTAGTACATCTTGGGTCTATTTGTGCTGGGAGGACCATGACTTTATTACTTCTAAATACTGGGATGGGCGTTGTTTGGAGATATTAGTTTAACAAATTCATTCAAATCGATGAAAAATTAATGATAGAAATGAAAGCACATAATATAAACATAAATGAATTTATAAGTTTAATATTTCCACTAATAAATTCCTGATTCTTAGAAAAATAATAATAGTGTTTTTCGTTTTTGCGATTAAATTACACACTTAACTTTATGTTGCACCCACATTCAATGTAAACGATTATTTATTTATTGAATTCATTTTGAGATGTCTTTAATGAATAAGTCTATTTTGCATAATAAATCTTATTGATGTGTTAATTTGAATCAATAAGTACATATCTTAATTATATGGGCGTACCGAGCTTGCGGCAGGGCTGTTGCACCCCCTTGGAAATAGAGAGAGACTGAGAAATGCACGGATATAATTCATTTTGAAATATTTAATTAATAAAATAATTCATTAATTAATTTTTAAAGAAAATAGCCATCTTGCACTCCCTCTTAGGGTACGTTCCCACGCCCCACCCACAATTAACATATTATAAAAAAGTTTTTATGTTTACTGATTTTAAAGAATTTAGATATATTTTCGTTAAAGATTACGAAGAATTATAATATTTTCGTGACTTTTTCATGAAATTAGAATTACGTACAGCTACCGATTGATCATTATTTATTAATTTTAACCATTAATACTTCTATGTTTGTAAGTCATTTATTTAAAATCAGAAAATCACTGATCCAAAGATTACTTAAAAATACAATTTAGAGATTTATCTCCTACGATGTTCTTTCTGAAAACGCTCGATATTATTTGTCGTATTTTCTTAAAAAAATTATTATGCCTAACCCTTCTTATTGAATTTTCCTACAATACCTAAGTAAAAATAATTTTAATTAGAATTATGTATAGTCCTTAAACCTATCACACATAGAGACTAAAATGCAATGGCATTTTTCGACGGACAACTATTTCATGATCTGTTTCAGTATATGAAAAAAAAATGTGATGAAGTAATGAACTAAGCACTAAGCAAGCAGTTTGGCGCGTAATTTTCCCGAGAACGCACGCGTTTCGCATTTTATCTAACGCTCACTAAACACGAATAATTTTATACCTTTTTTTCGTTTTATATTGAAATACATTTGTGATTGTGTATTATTATTTTTTCTGAAAAGTTATAAATGTTATTTTCTTTATCGTCATTCGTCGTTATATTTTGATGATGCATTAAAGTAATCTAAATGAAATTAAATATAAAACAGTAATAATGAAGACTGTACGTAAAAAATAATTATGTAAGTTGTGAATATTGACAAATGTTATGTGAATTTATTAATAATATGTCTCCGAGAAGAAAATATCAAGTCTTTGTGTTATGCCTCTTCTTATTTTGTAAGTATTTAGTAATTAATTTTAATTATTATTATTAAAAGAATCTAACTTCATTTACAATATATTGTAAATCTAAATTTTACAAAATCTATATGAATTTAGGATAATAGAAATGAACTAAACTTTTTTAGCTGTGATGTATTTTTTAACAATAATTTTAATGTTTTTTTTAAATTTTATTAAAGGAATTTGCAGATATATATTGGAAGCGATTGAAGCATAATTGTCAATTAACCGTAATTACTCCTTATATTGAAGTAAACTATGTTTAACATTTTTAAATTGTCCATTTATGTCATCTTATTCATACTTTTTTCGCGGGTAGATGTGAGTGCAGCCGGTCTAACAAAATTTTCGCTGCTTTGTTTTTTATTTAAAATAATAGTTTTAAAGTTTAGTTTCTACTAAGATGAAGTATAATCATTAAAATAACATCACCAGCTGTTAAAACATATATTTAAACATATTTTGAAATAAAGTTAACAAAGGTTTATAACCTATAGTGTGTGCACATAATGGACCCATACTCAGAGCTAAAACGCAATATGGATGACTTGTCTCATATGTTTTCAACAAGAATGAAGGAATTTGAAGCAACTATCACCACACCAAAATCTGATGCTTCTACTTTGACGAGTGAATTTAATACTTTCAAATCCCTTATCTGGAAAACAGTGTCCAATTTAAAACTTCAACTGGAATTTGTTTTTAAGTGTCTTGATGGCTATGAAATGAAGTCTAGAGCGCAAATTCTTCTTCTTCATGGTGTGCCAGAGCATGAGAACGAGGATATCACCAAGCGCGTCATCAGCATTTGTCACGAGAATCTTAACATTCCCAATATGGACAAAGAATCCTTGATTTCATGCAGGCGACTCGGTAAGCTTGTTAATAAAAATAAACCACGGCCAATACTACTTGATTTCTGTGACTTACAGACCCGCCTTCAAGTTTGGTCTAGCAAAAGCAGGCTAAAAAGCAGTGGGTTAATGCTATCTGAGTTTTTGACCAGCACTCGACACTCTGTGTTTATAGAAGCAAGAAAAATATATGGGGTTAAAGGTTGTTGGACGAGCAATGGCAAAATTGTTGTTGTTTGTTCTGATGGATCCCGCCGCAAGATTGTTTCTATGGACGAATTACGTTCACTTCAACAATGTGATTCAGAAGACACCAGCTCTGGGACTGCAAGTACCAATGACTCCAGTGTCACTGTTGGAAATAAAACCCAGGTGCAAAAGGGTCAGCTCGGTCGTTTCCCATCCCGACGCAGGCAATAGTTTTCATTTTTATGTATATTTTTTATTTTCTTTTCATTTTACATAAATACTTATTTTATTTTTGAATTGAATTATAATTTGTTTTTTCTTACCTGGTCATATTCATTAATAGAATTAATATAGAAAAAATATTTCCTTTTGTATTGTTTGACATATCTATTATATAACATTATTAACATAAAAATACACAATTTCATTATGTTAACATTGGAACTTTATAGTTTTATGTTAATCTATATTTTATCTATATTTTATCATTATATTATATAATGATAAATGCCATAGTCAACTGAACTCTCTTTATAAATAGTTCAATAACATTTTACTTATAAACTTAAGGTAGTAGTTAAGTAATTATTAAGTAGTACAATATTCTAAAACAAGAATTCCCTAATTGTTTTATAACTTATATGTATAAAATTGATTTATAATTTACCTTTTGTTGATTTTAAAAAAAAAAAGACTACTATATCAATGTTCTTCTGCTTTTTACTTTGATGTTTTGCTAGCAATTTTTAAGCATTTTCGCCATAGTTACTTTATTTATATTTTATGGCTCTTGTATTTTTTTCTTTTTTTAATTTTTTTTTATTTCATATCTTTACTTAATTCTTACGTTGGTTACTTTTGTAAAACTTGCATACATGTATACTTAATGTGTAGTTAATATCATTTACTTATTTTCATGCAAGAGAGTTATTATAATTTTAATTGTTATTTGTCACGGTATAAAGTTAGTTACGGTATAAGTAATGTTATAAGTTTCATTTGCTGACACCCAGGCTTAAGTAGCTGTCAAATGTCAGTTGTCATTGTTATGCTATGACATTATGTGTTTTGCGTTCGGATACTCGCTCTATCCTTTAATATAATAGGTATTAATATCTCTTGTTTGAGTCTTTTTTTTTTTTTTTTTTTACTGCTTGTTTACAATTATTTTTGTTTCCTTTTTTTTTAATATAATTATTTAGTTTGTATCCTTGATAACTTATAGGTTAGAAAGTTTAATTTTGTACTTCATTATAATGAGGCTTTATTTCTATATTTCCTGTAAATTTAACAGCTGGCGAGTTACTAAAGTAATACAGTTTACTTAGTTTGTTCTTTTGTGAAAGTTATTTATAATTATTATCATATTATACATATAATTGCATATATATTTTTTACATACAATACATATATTCTGATAAATTTATATACATTTATTGATATATCGAGTTTTCTGTTAATTTTATAACTTAATATATATTATTATTTATTTTTATTTTGATAAACAATGTTAGATTTCTCAAACTCCTCTACTGATTGTGAATATTTTTCACTTAGCTCATCTTCGGAATCCCTCCATAGTGCTGAAAGTGACGGTGATTTGCCCTTGGGAGATAAATTGCACAATACCTTTAACCCTTTATCTAAAAATTTTAATGTAGTTCATATTAATGCCCAAAGTATAGCCGCACATTACTCTGATTTCTTAGTTTCATTCACTACAAAAAACATTCATGCCATACTGATATCGGAATCTTTTCTTAAACCGACCCTTCCGTCAACCCATTTTGCCTTACCGGGTTATTGCTTAATTAGAAACGATAGAGTATATCCTGCTGCTGGTTCTTCTGGGAGGATTGTAGGTGGTGGTGGTGTAGCAATTTATCTTAGAAGCGACATTGCTCATAGTATCGTGGTTCAATCTTCTTCTGCTCTTAATTGTCCTGAATATTTGTTTATCGAGGCGACGTTGCATTTCAAAAAGATATTAGTTGGTGTATTTTACAGCCCTAATTCAAATATTAATTATTTTGATAGTCTTGAAACTGCCCTTGTCAATCTTAGACCACAGTACGAACACATTTTGATCATGGGTGATTTTAATACCTGTCTTCTAAAGGACGATCATCGTGCTAACAAACTTATCTCTCTACTAAAGTCACTCAATCTCATTTCTTTATCTTTAAATCCTACACATTTTCCTCATAATGGACCTCCTTCTCTATTGGATCTCATTATTACATCGTGCGAAAATTTAGTAGACACATATGGCCAATTTAATGCTTGTGCCTTTTCACGTCATGATTTGATATATATATCGTTTAAGCTTAGACCTCCTAAACACAAACGTAGAACAATTTTAATGCGAAACTATCGTAACATTGATCACGAAGCTCTTCTAAATGATGTTCGTAACACTGAGTGGGATTTAATTCTAACTGCTACTGACATAGATAGTAAAGTACAGATACTGAATAGTCTAATTCTATCCTTGTTTGACAAGCACGCTCCTTTGAAATGGGTCCGTGTTAAGCACTATCCTGCACCATGGCTTACACTTGACCTTAAAAAGTTAATGGATAAGAGAAATAGGGCTCATATTAAGTTTCGGCATAACCCTAATGATGAAAATGAAAAGACCTTTAAATCATTAAAATCGATGTGTAACAAGCAGTGTCGTGCCGCTAAACGTAGGTATATCCACAATAAAATTGACGAAATACCTGCTTCCAAATTATGGAATTTTTTAAATTCTCTCCGATCTGGTATTAATTCTTCCTGTCAATCCTCGGTTGATTTAGATGCTCTTAATGCACATTTTAGTAGTTGCCCAATTTCTCCTAATCTTTTAAGTAAGCTACATACTTTGAATTCTATACGTTGTAACAAAAGGCAAGATATTCCCGAATTTAATTTTACGACTATTTCCCCAACTGAAGTTTTACGTATAATACAGTCAATTAAGTCTAAAGCAGCTGGTAATGACGGTATTTGTCTGGACATGGTATTACCTATTAAACATTATATCTCACCTTTTATCTCTCACATTCTTAATTTCTCTCTTTCGACCGGTACTTTTCCATCTTGCTGGAAGTATGCCTATGTCATTCCTCTGCAGAAAAAAATAATCCTACTGCCTTCTCTGATTTTCGTCCCATCTCTATTCTTTCTGTACTTTCTAAAGTCTTGGAACATTTTGTTCATGATAAATTATCTGAGCATATTCGTCGTTATGATGTCCTCAGCCCTTTTCAATCTGGTTTTCGCCCAGGGCACAGTACTGCCACGGCTCTCCTGAAAGTTTCAGGTGACATTCGAGAAAATATAAAAGGGAAAAAATTAACTGTACTGGTGTTACTTGATTTTAGCAGTGCCTTCAATTCTGTTGATTTAGATTTTCTGTTGGGCATCCTGGAAGGGCTGAACTTATCTAAGATTGCCATCAACTGGTTTCACTCGTATCTTTTTGATAGAAAACAAGCTGTGAAAATCGAACAAAATTGTTCTCAATGGTGCAGTTTATCTGCAGGGGTGCCGCAAGGAGGAGTTCTATCACCGCTTTTATTTGGTATTTTTATTAATCACATTATTCCTGTCTTAACTACTGCGTATCATCTTTATGCAGACGACCTGCAAATTTACTCAGCTGCATCTTATGATCGTATTGATGATGCCATCATGCAGATCAATCATGACTTATCATCTATTAATGAGTGGGCTAAATCGTATGGTCTTTTGGTCAATCCTTTAAAATCCCAGGCTATTATCATCGGAAGTTCGTTCTTGGTTAATAAACTAAATCACTCTATAATACCTAATATTATATTTGATGGCACTGTCATACCCTTTTCGAGTCAGGTCAAAAACTTAGGCGTTATTTTCGACCAAACTCTGAGCTGGGCACCGCATATTGATAACATAAGTCGGAAGCTCTTTTCTACCCTACATTCTTTAAAACGCCTTCAAAACTTCTTGCCAATTAAGACTAAGATTTTGCTTGCTCAGTCTTTATTACTACCGCTGTTAGATTACTGTGATGTTGTATACACTGATCCTTCGGAGGAGCTTCTTATGAAGTTGGAACGCCTTCAAAACACCGCTATTAGATTTATTTTTAATCTACGAAAATATGATCACGTCACTGAATCTCGGAATATGTTAAAATGGTTTCCAATTAGACTAAGGAGAAATATTCACACTCTGTGTTTACTATACAATATTTTATTCAATCCTCTTACTCCTTCTTATTTAAAAAATCGCTTTTGCTACATGTCTATTGCTAGTGGTGATCGACTGAGATCGAGCAACAATCGTAAATTGTCACTACCGACATGTTCTACAAGAATCTGTTCAAAATCTTTCGATGTGAAGGCTGTTCAGCTCTGGAATGATCTTCCTCTTACAGTTCGTAATTCACCTTCTTTGGCTAATTTCAAGAATAATGTGATTAAGCACTTTGGGGGTTTCTGATTTTTAGTGTATGATATTGTATATATATATAGTATTAATACGTAGATATTTATACGTATGTATTATGCATTATTAATATATATTTTTCTCTCTTCATCTCTTTATTTAAATATATATATTTTTTTAATTTATTTGTTACTTTCTGCTATTTCTACCCTTGGTATACATATTCCTTTAGTAACTCAAAGGTTGGCTGGAAGAGATCCCTTATTGGGATAAGCCCGCCTTTGTACAAATGATATTTCTTTGAAAAATTTTGTAATTTTTAAAATACTTGTACAATAAAGTTATATACAACAACAACAACAACATTTATAAGATTTTGCGTTTTTTTTTTCAATCATTAAAATGTACTATGATTAACGATTTATGAATGTGCCCCCAGTAGTATCCGTAGGTACTGCTGCTTTTTGTTTAATGAGTGTTGGTGTCAGGAACCCAAATTCATAACTCTAGACCAGTCGATTCCTCTTCTATTTCTCGGGTCGGTAATACGCATGTGACCACTTGCTGGTGATTAGAGTTTGTGTGTTATGTTTATAGTCTACAGTGACCATTTACCATTAGACGGATAAATAATTGTACATTACGGAGAAATATTGGACATTCTCACCCACGGACTATTGACAATCGTGACAATCGCGGCTGGCATTTACTTTTCTCCCGTGGTTTCCTACGATGAAAAGTTCGCTTTTAGTCCCTGGTACGAGGGATAAAAAGGGTTGCTAGATTACCGGATGGTAAAGTGAGTTCCTTAGTGTCATCTTGCCAGGAGAGAATCAGGCACTTTTGTACCTCGTACAAGATACTGAAAGCGAACTTTTCATTAAGGTAGGAAAAATATTACGTACCTACACAAAGTAGGTATAAAACTTTATTATTATTTTTAAAATTAAATATCAAACAGTTCTTAATCATTTACATATATGAATATGAATAAATTGGAATGTAATAAATTTTAGTGTTCTTTTAAAACATTTTAATTAATTCCGATTATAAAAACTATCAATAAATAATATGATTAAATACCATATAAAGGAAGTAAAACAATAAGAGATACTGTAATCACATACCTATTTGAATAAATTATGAATAAATAAGTATTAATTGCAAATTCTTACAATGTATAGAAATTGATATGCGAAACTCACAGAAACATATATGTATTTATAACACATATTATATTGTACATATTTTAACAGTTATTTTTATCGACTTAAAAAAGACGTTTTTATTTTAATTTATTAACAAGCTTTTAGCTATTAACTATGTCAGCAACATCGTAACTTATACATAGTTATAGGATCGAACTTAATTTGTTTCTTAAATTTTAAACCTTGCAAACAAATTTAATTAGAAATCTATAATTATCAGTAGTAGGCATTCTTTGCACTACAACTAAACCTACGTCTAATATATTGCAATTTTTTATGTTACTGTAAGTTGGCATGCAAGCATACGGCCCACCTGATGGTAAGCGATTGATGTAGCCTATGAGCGCGCGCAACACAAGTAGTAGGCGAAACCTAGGGATATTGGTTCTTAAATTTCTTTGCCCAGTAATTTATCTAGCCTACAGTGCCCTACAAGTCGAAACACAGTAATGCCAAAGACACTACTGCTTATAACTAATATATTATATTCTAACTTTTTCACAAATCACAATTTGCTTTTAATTAATATAAAATTAATATAAAATGTTAATTCAACGAAGCTATTTTTAAACGAAAAATGCCTACAACAAATGTATCGAGATATTTGTAATTAATTGTTCTAGAGATTTCTTGATGAATCATGACTATTTTAAGCTTTAGTAGCTTCGATATTTATTTATATAATATGTTCAAATATTTAAATTCGCTAGATCAAAATCTTTCACCTCATAAACTTACGTTACATTTGCATCAAGTGTTGATAGATTCGTTTCGATAGAAAAAATAACCGGCGACTTACCCTTTTATAATAAAGTGAGTTTGTTTGAGATGTTTTCGTGCCCAAGCTGCTGATTAGATTATGATGAATTATGGTACAGATATAGATGTGACCATAGAGATGGCGTATTTTTTTGTCACGAAAAGAAAACATAGGGGAAGAAAATTTTGAAAAAGGTCATGCGGGCAAGCCGCGGACAAAAGCTAGTATATTATTAAGAGATGGCTCACTTGATTCAAAATGAAAACTTTAAGCGTAGGTCGCGGGGTTACTATAATGCCAAGTATGAAGTACTGCTATAATGTTTCAGACCTTATTAATCTTTCTGGCGACTCCAATGCCGAGAGCTCGTTTACTAGTACGCCATTTTAATCCCTATATCAATTTGTTTAAGGATAGACGCTATTGAGGTGATAGTCCAATATATTGACTTGGGAATTTAACCCAAAAAAGTTCGTTTATTTAACAACTTTGGCAACGCCTACCTGATCCATTCGCCTGATTAGGATGAAACTTTTTGAAAGTTTTGCGATGCCCGTGAACATAGTCGTAGCCAGCATTTGGCTTAAGGGAGGGCAAAATCTTAATTTAGGGTTTTGTCGGCGGCAAAATAACTATTTTCTTCAATAGTTATTAGTTAAATAGTTCAAAATGCACTGTATTCGTGTATTTCTTAATACTTAACAAGGTTTAGGGTAGGGCAGCTGCAAATCCCCCTTTGCTCCTACATCGCTAAGTCCATGCCCATGAACCTTTTTTTACATGTTATTGCATGCCGAATAAAGCAATTGTTATAAAAAATGCATAGACTCGATATAATACTATAGTCTTTTTTTATTTTAACAGTAAATAAAAAAGTGTCTAAAATATGAAACCATATTTGAATAAATTAATTTTCTAATCGGAAACTGACATTAACATATCTATAACATTTTATCGAATAATTTACAACACTTACATAAAATTATTAGAATTATATTTTTTATGAATATTTATTAAACGCGTGCAATAAAAGCGTTATATATAAAACGTGATCTAAAGCGTAAGAAGTTAGAATGTATAGGACGTATATATCGTATATTAGATTATAATATCATTAATATTCATTTTTGTGGATACTATGCTATATTATTAAGGGTTTTCAAAAAGATTGTAATGTTCTTTTTGTATAACAAAGCATATCCTTCCAGTGGTAGGCCAATGAACATTATGTGATGATCAAGGACAAGTTATAGTTTTTTAATAAAACAGCAGATAACAGTTTTTGTCACACAGCTGGGTACCTAATCAAGAACCAACAACCAACATAAATACCTTCAAGTTTAGAGTGAATAGGCATCTTCTAGGTAAGCGCGCTCCAACTTAGACCGCATCACTGCTCTCCAAGATGAATGATTGTAGTCAAGCGCAAGCCGATCATAATAATAAAAAAAAACCTAATTAAGAAGAAGAAACCGACGCTTCATCATTATGGATTTGGGCAACATGTCTTAGAATTTATAGATTTCCCCACGATGTTTTATGCAAAGCATTAGTAATGTACAACACCACTGAGTGGCGTGACGTCATCCACGGATCAGACACAATAACATCAATTGCGTCTGACATTGGACACAAATAATTAAATTCGATGCGTTCATTAATCTGTGATTAACAGGCTAAGCAATTGAAAACACAAATGTCTTTGTCCGGACATGAGAACTTATAGCCATCAAACAACCCAACAACGCTGGTGGGTACTATTATACGTATAAGTCTTCCCTGAAAAATTATTTAACTGATGGTGAAAACCGCATAAAATACCGTTGCTTGTTTTAGATAGCGGAAATGCAGACAGATGCCAATTTATTTAATACGATAATACGATATAGAGATTTAAAATTTTATTTCTAAACGTGATAATGTTATAAGTAAATAATCGATTGTGTTGTTTATAAAAATCCTTAATTCTTGGTAACCTTTATATATAAAAATTAATATCTATTTCCCCTATTTTTCGGCGCCATAATTTCAGAACGACTTAATTGCTTTGATTATTCTTTTTTTTCTAATACTTTGTAGACGTTTATTAAGGAAACAGAAACTAAAAAATGCACAATGAGCAATGGAAAATTACAGAAAACTTAATGACTATTTTATCTTCACGCGTTTGACAGTTCGCTCGTTTGACGAATATGAACACATTAAAAAAATGATACAAATTTAATTTATATTGTTTATAATTGAACATTCATCTGTTTTTTTTTTTTTTTTTTATGTTAGAAGTTGGCAAACAAGCATACGGCCCACCTGATGGTAAGTGGCTGCCGCAGCCTATGAGCGCTTGCAGCACCATTAGTAGGTGCCACTCACGCGTTGCCAACCTCGAGATATTAGTTCTTAATCTCGTTCGCCCAGTAATTTCACTAGCGTACAATGCCCTTCATACCGGAACACAGTAGTGCCTAAACACTACTATTTGGCGGCAGAATATTGGACACTGCGGTGGTACCTACCTAGCCAGCCTCTTGCAACAAAAGACCTACCACCAGTGTGACTGATTGCACTGGTGGAATAATCTCTGTTGTGACAGAGGTTATCCCAACAGCGGGCGATGGGGTCGTCACATCCCGACGCCTTTATATCTGTCTGTGGGGTCGGCTGGTTATAAATAAAATATAATCCATAAATTATAGTGGATTACTGTTTTTTCATTCCTATTTAGTACATAGCACGTCACAGTATATTGATGGATTTATTATATTACTAGTACTTAAAATGTTAGTGCCCATTATCATTACCATCCTTATTGATGACACTATTGTAGCTTTGCAGGCGATGACACAGGTAACTCAATTATTTTATGAGGCCTGGGGGCTTACCATTAACTTTTATAGCGATTCAAAATCAATCCAATTGAATACCGACATTTTATATATTGGGCGAGATTTGAATCGCAATAAGAGTTAATGGTAAGCCCACTGATTTACATATTAGCAAAGATAAGCATTCACTCTATAGAAAATACGTTTTTTGAAATACTAAATATAACATGTTACAGTACTAAACAGCCGTCAGTGTGCTGAAGCATGCGTACGCATGGTTACGATTGTTTAAGTATGCTTACGGATGCTAAAGCATGCGTACGCTTGAGAACGGATAAATTAAAGATAATGTAATTGGTTGTTAACTGAACATATTTTTGATTGTATATTAAAAACATGCAGAAGGTTAGACTTATTATTGACCTTTGGATTTCGTATTGATTGCGTACAAATTCGTTAAACATACGATGCGCATAAGTGTATCCAAATCCATTGAACTAAATGCTGGTCGATGCTGAAAAAGGTGATTAGGACTTACTGTGTTTATGAAAAAGTTGAATTATTTCTAAAAGTAATACAATAGAGCGTTAAAGCAAATTAAAAGTTATAGCGACAAAATTCAATTTTTAGTGCAGTTTTTTTTATGTTACTAACTTGCAAAGCAAGCGTACGGCCCATCTGATGGTAAGCCGTTGCCATTTGTCAAATTTGTTGTTCGAAAGTTTATATTAAAATCGTTATACATGGGGGCGAAGCCGCTGGAAGCTAGTATGATAGTATAGATAACAATCTAATTTGTTACCGTAACAATAATAAAATCATCATCATCGTAAATAAATGACAATTTACAGGAATCGTAAAACTTGAAACGTAGTCACTGATTTAAATACTACCCTATTACATTGTTGTTTTCCAAAGTTTTATAACAAAAATATAATAATGTGTAGGTATAAATTGTGTGTGTGTGTGTGTATGTGTCTTTTTGTGCATTTGTCTGGCAGAAAGAGAGATATTTTTTGTGGAGAAAAGTTTGAGCTTTGTTAAAAAATGTCCACAACACAAGTCATTGCCTTATTTAACTTAGCATTTTAGCTTAAGTGTAAGTCAGTATTCCTTTTCAAATGGGCCGGCTCGACCGGGGAAGCGACTACCCTAACACAGAAAATCGGCGTAAAGTAACAGTATCCGTAATTACCTACTGTTGCGTTTCGTGCGATGAATGAAAACAGCGGTGACCCAATCTCGCATTTTGGTCTGTATGGGAGGTCCAGTCTTTAGTTTAAAGTAAATCAATGATCATCAACATTAAAAATTTAAATTTTAAAAATGTGAATCGATAACGTAGCTCCTCATTGATAGCCAGAGAAACGTTTGAAACGACGTCGAGATGTGACGACCCTATCGCCCGCTGTTGGGATAATCTCTGCTGTGACAGAGATTGCACACCAGTGCAATCAGTCACACTGGTGGTAGGTCTTTTGTTGCAAGAGGTCGGCTAGGTAGGTACCACCGCAGTGTCAAATATTCTGCCGCCAAATAGTAGTGCTTAGGCATTATTGTGTTCCGGTATGAAGGGCAGGGCACTGTAGGCTACGGAAATTACTGGGCAGACGAGATTTAAGAATCATTATCTCGAGGTTGGCAACGCGTGAGTGGCACCTACTAATGGTGCTGCAAGCGCTTATAGGCTACGGCAACCACTTACCATCAGGTGGGCCGTATGGTTGTTTGCCAACTTGTAACATAAAAAAAAGTATAAGGAAAATGATACAAATTAATTTTTAATCAATTGTGATGTCAAAAAGCAACATCACCAAGATAGTTACTGAAATGACCGCCATCTTTATTGCGCACTTAAACATTTTCATACGATTGTTTACACTTGTAATAAATTCGCTGTTGTCGCATCGTGACTGACGGATTACATTTATAATTGAACGATAACGAACTAAGTGTCGTGCCGCCTGTGATAATTGTTGGTATGCCATCCATCTAGCAAATTGAGGTTTTACTCTAACTTTTTTAAGAATTTTAGCAATGCTTTTTCAAGGCATTACTAACATTCCTATTGCCCTCGAAATAAGCTCAAAGCTTGCGCTAGAAGTGGGTACGACAGTAGCCAGGGTCAGGATCGAACCCGCGACTCCCGCGTTAACGAAGTGGAGTCGGCCGTTGAGCTATTGAGGCTACAAAACTTTTATGCGATAAAAATAAAATATTTTAATATATTTTTTTTTTTTCGGAATGTGTATTGCTGTTGGCCCTACTGGCCTTGACAGCGTCACCGGGCGGGGGGGGGCTAGTAAAGAGACTCAGCCGTGTTAAAGGGACAGCCCTCATGGGGGCACAAATTTGATTCCGTCCTTAGGGTGCCTCCTGCGAAGCCGAACCACGGCTAAGGACGTCATCGGAGATGGAGGCAGCGCTCCGAGCGCATTCTATACGATAGACTCACCCGACGGTGTGAGCGCGACGCGACGTGCGAAACAAAGGACCTCGTCCTCGTCGCCGAGGACGGTGTTGTGTGCGTGTCTGTGCTGTGTAAGGGGCATTTTCTAATGTAATCCTATCGTCAGGATCTTGCAGGACGTGCTTAGGACGCCTTACTTTTGTCGGTTGGTTACATCGGTCTGTGTAGATACAAGCATGTCTAATCAAAGGATTTGGATGGAAAGTAGTTTGATCGAAATAGTTTTGCGATAAACGCTTCAAATGTTTGGGGATCGAATCGATTTCAAAGTCTCTATGGAGGTCTACGTTGCGAACGTACCACGGACAGCCCGAGGTATATAGGATACCCGAGGTAGGTAGGATTTTAATATTATTTAGAATAAGACGTATAATAGATTAAGTTTATAATATTGTTAATGAAACAAATATATTAAAAGATTTAATATTAATATAGATAAATATTCAAATTGTCATTGGTAGATAATATGTTCAAGTTTCATAGTTGAATAAAAAAAACCTTTTTTTCTGTGTCTTGGTTACTGAAAAAAGAAATAATTCATTCATTCTCACTACCATACACAAACTTTCATGCACTATATTTCATTTCATTTACCCTTAGAGGTAGAATTTCGAACAATACATTTTCTTTAGTACATAATTAAAAGGTATACAACACAATTACGTTTTTCTTTGATAATAAATCAGTCAGGACTCTATTTACAACATTAGAAATAAATTAATGATATCGAGGATAGAATAATTATAAATTAATATAATTTCAAATAATATTATAATTAATTCCACTTCCTAGAACCTGGCGAACTTATTCTAATGTAATTTTTTTAAATCGCTTTAATAAATTATGACCAAAATGGACTAAACATATCTTCAACCTGTAAACTTACTCGTTTATTTTGTAACTGAATTTTTGATTAAAACAATACGCGGGAAGAGTTTTTAATATTAACAAAATATATTTAAAGAAGTAAAATTGATTTTGTCTATTTGTAATGTCAAAATAAAGTCTTTAACTAAATGGGAACATATGAAAATATATACGACACGGCAAGTGGCTTTTTAGATCTTTCTTGATGTTATAGTGATTAGCTTTGGCTAACAGTTTCGCACAAAAAAGACAAAAAATCCGTAGACCACGCGAATGGAATCACGGGCAAGAAAGTTACTAATAAAATAATAAATATATCCATAATATGATAGTGATCAAATAGTCATAAGTGCGAGAGATTATCACGTACGGTCATAAAATATTAATTTCCTACGATAATAAATATTTAGTGACGAGACCAAATTAGGCTTAAATAATGTCTGTTACGTGCTCTGCTAGTTATGATCTAATCTTAAGTATTTACATACAACGAATACTCAAACGTCTCTCAAATATTTGAGACCACCTTAATTATTTGTGACGTCATTATATTTTAGTGCTTTCAAAAGTCAATTACATTGAGATAACTTCATGAATGTTTAGTCATCTACATAATAGTACTTAGTCGTTTAATACCTACAAACGAGCAATTCTTGTATACATATGTTACAATCTGAATCTCGGAAACCGTTCCAACGATTTTCATGAAATTTAGTATGCCGGGAGTTACAGGGGCGATAAATCGATCTAGCTAGGACTCATTTTTAGAAATTGTCGTTTCATCCGTTTTTCTGGTTTAAGTATAGAGGTCTCCAGTCCGATTATTTTTTTCACTTTTTTTGAAATCCTTTCTTTTATGAGAAAATTATTGTGAGCCTTTATCAACGCATCTAATTCGTATCTAACTATAATCTTCAATTTACCACAAAAAAAATTACCGAGCAAAGCTCGGTCATCCAGGTACTATTAAATAATAAGAGATGGCCTGACTCACTGACTCATCGACACCCATCCTAAACCCTTACATAGTAAACTGAGTTTTTCACAGGTGTTGTTTTTAAGACGTAGACGAGAAATACGAAAGTATTTTTCGAAATTCAACTGAGAGTTGAAAAGGTAGATTATACGTTTGTATGGAATTCCATAATTCTTGTAGCTTTCTCGCATGAAGCTTTGTTTATATGATAACGATTAGATAATGAAACACCCTGAAGTGGTGAAACGGTGCTCTAAATTTGTTTGAGAAATCAATTATTTCTACATTGCATTAAAGGTGCCATGCCCCATTTACAATAGTAATTATTTGTTAGTCGCCGGTAGAAGCTAGTTTCTAATTATAATGCTTTACTGGTTCGTCCTTAGGGTTGCGGAGGTCAGATGGCAATTGCTCAGTGTAAAAACTAGTAACCTGTTAAATTCGGATAAGATTAAAAAAAGTGAAAATTGCGAATAACGAAGAAAGAATTTCATGAAAATTTATAAAATCTTTGAAATAACACGTCGAGTCAAAGTTTATTATAAACCTCAATGTAATAGAAAACAGAACTTTTTGTAATGAAAAGTTTTGAAATATCTTTTTAAAAATTGTTTATAGCTTTTAGTGACGAGAAAAACTCCTCCTCTTCAAGGATTACACGAAATATATACATATAATGTATGTTATAACAGAAACAAATATTTGTAGTAAATTTACGAAAATTGTTATAAAAGTAATAAGTTTTAATTTCAATAGTATCAGTTCAATCTCCAAAAATAATATTTAATTTGTAAATATTCGTTTTAAATATATTTGTCACAACTTACCTCGACCACAGTCACAACTTTATTTTATTTTTTTAGGGATAACAAACAGCTACAATTTACAATATAATTACAATTAAGCTGCCTAACAGAGGTAAAAATGTTGCAGCCCACAACGTTATCCACATATTAATTAGAAAAAAAAAATTACGCAGAAGGCACAGAAAGATTAAATATACTCGTAATTAAAAAAAAATAAGAAGTTAAAAATAATAATTAAATAATTATGAAAATTAATTTAAATGAACTCTGAAATATTACTATGATTATATTGAATTATCCAAGAAAGCTATTACTAGATTTTTATATTTCCATCTGGTGAATGCAAAAATATCTATTTCCATAATTGAAGAATTATAAGTGAAGAAGTATAAACCATGCGTCGTAATGGGGCGCGCAGGCCAGAATTCGTACGGCATGGGTTGGTAGCAAAGAGTATACCCGGTCGAACTTTACGTTTATAAACAGTAAGTGGTACTACATAGCAAAGCTTTGATGTTAATTCCATGCAGTCAAAATTATTGTGAACCATATTATAAAATACATTATTTTCAAGGTGTTTACGTCTTGCCTCAAGTGATAAGAGTTTAAAATAAATTAATACTTGAGAATATGGTAAATAATTCTTATAGAACATGTATTGCACCGAGCGAAGAAACTTTTGCTGGACTTTCTAAATCTCGTCTACGTACTTTTACGGTTCCAGATTGATACCGCATATTTAAGTTGAGAACGTATAAGAGTTTTAAGGTGAAAAAAGTAAGATGAAATATTTTTAAATTCAGAGGCAGATCGCATTACAAAGCCGTACATTTTAAAAGTCTTGTTAACGATTTTTCTATTTTTGATTTACATTAATGATTTGCCTTTCTATGTAAACAGTATATGTGATATCGTATTGTTTGCTGATGATACTTCCCTAATATTTAAGGTTGACAGGAATAAGCATAATTATGACGATGTAAACAATTCTTTATCGCTTGTACAACAATGGTTTACTGTAAATAACCTAGTTTTGAATGCGGCGAAGACAAAATGTGTAGAATTTTCAATGCCAAATGTTAAGAAACAAGATTTTATTTTAAGTATGAATAATACAAATCTTGATATAATTGATAATACAGTATTTTTAGGAATAACACTGGATTCAAAACTTCAGTGGAACTCTCATTTAACATCCCTTGCAGGAAGACTCAGCTCTGCTGCTTACGCGGTTAGGAAAGTTAGACAATTAAGTGATATCGATACTGCTCGATTAGTTTACTTCAGTTATTTTCACAGTATTATGTCTTATGGCCTATTACTTTGGGGTAATGCTACAGACATTGAGACTGTATTTATTCTTCAAAAAGAGCTGTTCGGGCGATTTATAATTTGCAAGCTAGAGACTCTCTTCGGGATGTGTTTACTAAGGCAGGCATACTGACGGTTGCTTCGCAGTATATCCTTAGCAATATCCTTTATATTCATAAAAATGTTGATTTGTTTGACACAAACAGTGACAGACACTGCTTTAATACAAGAAGAAAAGATAAACTTGTTACACCAAGTTTTCGGCTTCTAAAGTGAGTATGTCTTTTGGGGCAAGGTGTTCGCTTCTATAATAAAATTCCGCAGACAATTTTGAATCTACCACTTATGAAATTTAAATCTTATATCAAGCGGTGTTTACTAAATAAAGCTTATTATTCCGTTAATGAATATATTGCAGATAATGTGGCATGGAATTAATATACGTTGAGTTTCATGCGGGATATATATCTTAATTGTACATTTGACAAATGTAATGTGATTATTTTGAAAAGAGTAACTGTAGAGTTTCTTGCCGATTCTTCTCTGCAGAATCTACCTTCCGAATCGGCGGTAGCTTCACTTAGGCGGACATAACAGACTGTATATTTGACGATTCAAAAGCGCTTAAAAGCCTATTTGAATAAAGAATATTTTGAGTTTGAGTTTGAGTTTGATTGTCTCGACATGCTGATCGAGTTGTAATTTGTTATCAAAGAAGAGTCGCAGAAGGTGTAATCGAAATTAACTATATATTTATTCTTTGTGAAATGAATATAACTACTATAATACTAAGTGGCAATTTATTCCTTTCACAGTAATCCGTGAGCCTGTCTATGTCTTCCTGAAACATCTTGCAGTCTTCCACAGAACCAATTGGTTTATATGCTTTTAAGTCATCAGCATACAGAACAAATTTAGAATTTTTAAAGCAGGATTTAATGTCGCTTATAAATAAATTAAATAGGAGTGGACCCATAATGGATAATAACCGGAAGAAATGCGAACGATTCTAGACTGATGTCCCTGAATTATAACTTTTTGTGTACGGTTTGTGATATATGAAGCAAACCAACTTACCTCGGTAATAGCAGAGTTGTGACACGGGGAATTGTTTTGAATTTCGTTGATTTTCTCAGAAGCCTTAATGATTTTACTTAATTTTGTAATATTTTTAGATAGAGGATAGAATAAGCTACCTAGAGTTATGAAATGCATAATTATAGGCCCTGTTTTTACGGATCTTCTTCTTAAAGTAAAAATTGTCACATTTCTCCTCGGTCTCCCCTAACTATAGTTTCTTATAACGTTTTGTTATACATTAAAATAAAAAGTAGAGTTATTTTAACGCGTTTTTATTTATCTTGTTCCAATATTGAAATAACTCAAACGTACGAGTATTGCCCTCGTAAATTAGTGCTACAGGATTGCTGATTTATGCTTGGTTATGAAATGAAACAATAAATATTCCAAATATTTTATTCATGTTTTTACTAACATCGAGATTACTATACACACATATAGATTTTTATAGCCATTTTTAGAGATATATCGAAAGATTTTACAAACTTTCAAGATAAAAACGTCCATAGAATACCAGTTTCGTCAAACAATTATAATTATAAAATCAGTTTTATTAGAAATTTCTATATCAATACTTATTCTTATAACTAAGAATCAATTATTATATAAGTATAAAATCAACCGACCCTAACTTTTGATCAAGTACTTAGCTTTGCGGTTCAATAAATTTACTAATATCAATACTTATTCTTATAACTAAGATATGATATATATCATATAATGACGCCTAAAAGAAGCACAAGAAAACAAAATTGTATATATAATATACATTATGTAAAAAAATAAAGTATTTTGCACGAATACTTATATATTTTTTATTTTGATTATTTCTTTATACTTTATAGTTACAATATAAATATGAATTCCAACTAACATCAGCAACAAGAATTAGTTTAAGCTGACACAATAGCTACCTCACTCGTATTATTTTCTCGGTTGCTAGCAGATTAGTAGTACGAAAGTCAAGAAGCTAACTAGAGGCAGAGTAGATATTCACACCTTGCCCCTAATCAGGCTCTCGACTGCCAACTACAACGAAGAGGATTCCAACTGAAATACATATTGAAAAAAAAACACAATTGAGCTTAAACTGACACAATAGCTGTTAATTTCTGCCTCATTTTCTTTGTTGCTCGCAGTTTAGTAGCATGGAAGCTAAGAAGCTAACTAGAGGCAGAGTAGATATTCACACCTTGCCCCTAGGTAGTCTCTCGACTGCCAACTACAATGAAGGGGATTCCAACTAAAATACATATAACAAAAACAACTTAGTTTAAACTGATTCAATAGCTTCTCATTGTTGTACCTAATTTTTTTTATATTAGAACGCTTGCAGTTTTGTAGCATGAAAGCTAAGAAGCTAACTAGAGGCAGAGTAGATACTCACACCTTGCCCCTAGGTAGTCTCTCGACTGCCAACTACAATGAAGAGGATTCCAACTGAAATACATATTGAAAAAAAAAACGATTTAGTTGAAATTGACAAAATAGCTGCTCATTTCTGCCTCATTTTCATTGTTGCTTGCAGCTTAGTAGCATGGAAGGTAAGAAGCTAACTAGAGGCAGAGTAGATATTCACACCTTGCCCCTAGGTAGTCTCTCGACTGCCAACTACAATGAAGAGGATTCCAACTGAAATACATATTGAAAAAAAAACACAATTGAGCTTAAACTGACAAAATAACTGTTCATTTCTGCCTCATTTTCTTTGTTGCTCGCAGTTTAGTAGCATGGAAGCTAAGAAGCTAACTAGAGGCAGAGTAGATATTCACACCTTGCCCCTAGGTAGTCTCTCGACTGCCAACTACAATGAAGAGGATTCCAACTAAACTACATATAACAAAACAACTTAGTTTAAACAGATTCAATAGCTTCTCATTGTTGTACTATTTTTATATTAGAACGCTTGCAGTTTTGTAGCATGAAAGGTAAGAAGCTAACTAGAGGCAGAGTAGATATTCACACCTTGCCCCTAGGTAGTCTCTCGACTGCCAACTACAATGAAGAGGATTCCAACTGAAATACATATTGAAAAAAAAACACAATTGAACTTAAACTGACACAATAGCTGTTAATTTCTGCCTCATTTTCTTTGTTGCTCGCAGTTTAGTAGCATGGAAGGTAAGAAGCTAACTAGAGGCAGAGTAGATATTCAGACCTTGCCCCTAGGTAGTCTCTCGACTGCCAACTACAATGAAGAGGATTACAACTGAAATACATATTGAAAAAAAAACACAATTGAGCTTAAACTGACACAATAGCTGTTAATTTTTGCCTCATTTTCTTTGTTGCTCGCAGTTTAGTAGCATGGAAGCTAAGAAGCTAACTAGAGGCAGAGTAGATATTCACACCTTGCCCCTAGGTAGTCTGTCGACTGCTGCCAACTACAATGAAGAGGATTCCAACTAAAATACAAATTGAAAAAAATACACAAATTAGCTTAAACTGACAAAATAGCTGTTCATTTCTGCCTCATTTTCTTTGGTGCTCGCAGTTTAGTAGCATGGAAGCTAAGAAGCTAACTAGAGGCAGAGTAGATATTCACACCTTGCCCCTAGGTAGTCTCTCGACTGCCAACTACAATGAAGAGGATTACAACTGAAATACATATTGAAAAAAAACAATTTAGTTTAAACTGTCAAAATAGTTGCTCATTGCTGCCTCATTTTCTTTGTTACTCGCAGTTTAGTAGCATGGAAGGTAAGAAGCTAACTAGAGGCAGAGTAGATATTCACACCTTGCCCCTAGGTAGTCTCTCGACTGCCAACTACAATGAAGAGGATTCCAACTGAAATACATATTGAAAAAAAAACACAATTGAACTTAAACTGACACAATAGCTGTTAATTTCTGCCTCATTTTCTTTGTTGCTCGCAGTTTAGTAGCATGGAAGGTAAGAAGCTAACTAGAGGCAGAGTAGATATTCAGACCTTGCCCCTAGGTAGTCTCTCGACTGCCAACTACAATGAAGAGGATTACAACTGAAATACATATTGAAAAAAAAACACAATTGAGCTTAAACTAACACAATAGCTGTTAATTTTTGCCTCATTTTCTTTGTTGCTCGCAGTTTAGTAGCATGGAAGCTAAGAAGCTAACTAGAGGCAGAGTAGATATTCACACCTTGCCCCTAGGTAGTCTCTCGACTGCCAACTACAATGAAGAGGATTCCAACTAAAATACAAATTGAAAAAAAAACACAATTTAGCTTAAACTGACAAAATAGCTGTTCATTTCTGCCTCATTTTCTTTGTTGCTCGCAGTTTAGTAGCATGGAAGGTAAGAAGCTAACTAGAGGCAGAGTAGATATTCACACCTTGCCCCTAGGTAGTCTCTCGACTGCCAACTACAATGAAGAGGATTACAACTGAAATACATATTGAAAAAAAAACACAATTGAGCTTAAACTGACACAATAGCTGTTAATTTTTGCCTCATTTTCTTTGTTGCTCGCAGTTTAGTAGCATGGAAGCTAAGAAGCTAACTAGAGGCAGAGTAGATATTCACACCTTGCTCCTAGATAGTCTGTCGACTGCTGCCAACTACAATGAAGAGGATTCCAACTAAAATACAAATTGAAAAAAATACACAAATTAGCTTAAACTGACAAAATAGCTGTTCATTTCTGCCTCATTTTCTTTGTTGCTCGCAGTTTAGTAGCATGGAAGCTAAGAAGCTAACTAGAGGCAGAGTAGATATTCACACCTTGCCCCTAGGTAGTCTCTCGACTGCGAACTACAATGAAGAGGATTACAACTGAAATACATATTGAAAAAAAACAATTTAGTTTAAACTGTCAAAATAGTTGCTCATTGCTGCCTCATTTTCTTTGTTACTCGCAGTTTAGTAGCATGGAAGGTAAGAAGCTAACTAGAGGCAGAGTAGATATTCACACCTTGCCCCTAGGTAGTCTCTCGACTGCCAACTACAATGAAGAGGATTCCAACTGAAATACATATTGAAAAAAAAAAACACAATTGAACTTAAACTGACACAATAGCTGTTAATTTCTGCCTCATTTTCTTTGTTGCTCGCAGTTTAGTAGCATGGAAGGTAAGAAGCTAACTAGAGGCAGAGTAGATATTCAGACCTTGCCCCTAGGTAGTCTCTCGACTGCCAACTACAATGAAGAGGATTATAACTGAAATACATATTGAAAAAAAAAACACAATTGACCTTAAACTAACACAATAGCTGTTAATTTTTGCCTCATTTTCTTTGTTGCTCGCAGTTTAGTAGCATGGAAGCTAAGAAGCTAACTAGAGGCAGAGTAGATATTCACACCTTGCCCCTAGGTAGTCTCTCGACTGCCAACTACAATGAAGAGGATTCCAACTAAAATACAAATTGAAAAAAAAACACAATTTAGCTTAAACTGACAAAATAGCTGTTCATTTCTGCCTCATTTTCTTTGTTGCTCGCAGTTTAGTAGCATGGAAGGTAAGAAGCTAACTAGAGGCAGAGTAGATATTCACACCTTGCCCCTAGGTAGTCTCTCGACTGCCAACTACAATGAAGAGGATTACAACTGAAATACATATTGAAAAAAAAACACAATTGAGCTTAAACTGACACAATAGCTGTTAATTTTTGCCTCATTTTCTTTGTTGCTCGCAGTTTAGTAGCATGGAAGCTAAGAAGCTAACTAGAGGCAGAGTAGATATTCACACCTTGCCCCTAGATAGTCTGTCGACTGCTGCCAACTACAATGAAGAGGATTCCAACTAAAATACAAATTGAAAAAAATACACAAATTAGCTTAAACTGACAAAATAGCTGTTCATTTCTGCCTCATTTTCTTTGTTGCTCGCAGTTTAGTAGCATGGAAGCTAAGAAGCTAACTAGAGGCAGAGTAGATATTCACACCTTGCCCCTAGGTAGTCTCTCGACTGCAAACTACAATGAAGAGGATTACAACTGAAATACATATTGAAAAAAAAAAACAATTTAGTTTAAACTGTCAAAATAGTTGCTCATTGCTGCCTCATTTTCTTTGTTACTCGCAGTTTAGTAGCATGGAAGGTAAGAAGCTAACTAGAGGCAGAGTAGATATTCACACCTTGCCCCTAGGTAGTCTCTCGACTGCCAACTACAATGAAGAGGATTCCAACTGAAATACATATTGAAAAAAAAACACAATTGAACTTAAACTGACACAATAGCTGTTAATTTCTGCCTCATTTTCTTTGTTGCTCGCAGTTTAGTAGCATGGAAGGTAAGAAGCTAACTAGAGGCAGAGTAGATATTCAGACCTTGCCCCTAGGTAGTCTCTCGACTGCCAACTACAATGAAGAGGATTATAACTGAAATACATATTGAAAAAAAAAACACAATTGACCTTAAACTAACACAATAGCTGTTAATTTTTGCCTCATTTTCTTTGTTGCTCGCAGTTTAGTAGCATGGAAGCTAAGAAGCTAACTAGAGGCAGAGTAGATATTCACACCTTGCCCCTAGGTAGTCTCTCGACTGCCAACTACAATGAAGAGGATTCCAACTAAAATACAAATTGAAAAAAAAACACAATTTAGCTTAAACTGACAAAATAGCTGTTCATTTCTGCCTCATTTTCTTTGTTGCTCGCAGTTTAGTAGCATGGAAGGTAAGAAGCTAACTAGAGGCAGAGTAGATATTCACACCTTGCCCCTAGGTAGTCTCTCGACTGCCAACTACAATGAAGAGGATTACAACTGAAATACATATTGAAAAAAAAACACAATTGAGCTTAAACTGACACAATAGATGTTAATTTTTGCCTCATTTTCTTTGTTGCTCGCAGTTTAGTAGCATGGAAGCTAAGAAGCTAACTAGAGGCAGAGTAGATATTCACACCTTGCCCCTAGATAGTCTGTCGACTGCTGCCAACTACAATGAAGAGGATTCCAACTAAAATACAAATTGAAAAAAATACACAAATTAGCGTAAACTGACAAAATAGCTGTTCATTTCTGCCTCATTTTCTTTGGTGCTCGCAGTTTAGTAGCATGGAAGCTAAGAAGCTAACTAGAGGCAGAGTAGATATCCACACCTTGCCCCTAGGTAGTCTCTCGACTGCGAACTACAATGAAGAGGATTACAACTGAAATACATATTGAAAAAAAAACACAATTGAACTTAAACTGACACAATAGCTGTTAATTTCTGCCTCATTTTCTTTGTTGCTCGCAGTTTAGTAGCATGGAAGGTAAGAAGCTAACTAGAGGCAGAGTAGATATTCACACCTTGCCCCTAGGTAGTCTCTCGACTGCCAACTACAATGAAGAGGATTACAACTGAAATACATATTGAAAAAAAAACACAATTGAGCTTAAACTGACACAATAGCTGTTAATTTCTACCTCATTTTCTTTGTTGCTCGCAGTTTAGTAGCATGGAAACTAAGAAGCTAACTAGAGGCAGAGTAGATATTCACACCTTGCCCCTAGGTAGTCTCTCGACTGCCAACTACAATGAAGAGAATTCCAACTGAAATACATATTGAAAAAAAAACACAATTGAGCTTAAACTGACACAATAGCTGGTAATTTCTGCCTCATTTTCTTTGTTGCTCGCAGTTTAGTAGCATGGAAGGTAAGAAGCTAACTAGAGGCAGAGTAGATATTCACACCTTGCCCCTAGGTAGTCTCTCGACTGCCAACTACAATGAAGAGGATTCCAACTAAAATACAAATTGAAAAAAAAACACAATTTAGCTTAAACTGACAAAATAGCTGTTCATTTCTGCCTCATTTTCTTTGGTGCTCGCAGTTTAGTAGCATGGAAGCTAAGAAGCTAACTAGAGGCAGAGTAGATATTCACACCTTGCCCCTAGGTAGTCTCTCGACTGCCAACTACAATGAAGAGGATTACAACTGAAATACATATTGAAAAAAAAAACACAATTGAGCTTAAACTGACACAATAGCTGTTAATTTCTACCTCATTTTCTTTGTTGCTCGCAGTTTAGTAGCATGGAAGCTAAGAAGCTAACTAGAGGCAGAGTAGATACTCACACCTTGCCCCTAGGTAGTCTCTCGACTGCCAACTACAATGAAGAGGATTCCAACTGAAATACATATTGAAAAAAAAAACACAATTGAGTTTAAACTGTCAAAATAGTTGCTCATTGCTGCCTCATTTTCTTTGTTACTCGCAGTTTAGTAGCATGGAAGGTAAGAAGCTAACTAGAGGCAGAGTAGATATTCACACCTTGCCCCTAGGTAGTCTCTCGACTGCCAACTACAATGAAGAGGATTCCAACTGAAATACATATTGAAAAAAAAAAACACAATTGAACTTAAACTGACACAATAGCTGTTAATTTCTGCCTCATTTTCTTTGTTGCTCGCAGTTTAGTAGCATGGAAGGTAAGAAGCTAACTAGAGGCAGAGTAGATATTCACACCTTGCCCCTAGGTAGTCTCTCGACTGCCAACTACAATGAAGAGGATTCCAACTGAAATACATATTGAAAAAAAAACACAATTGAACTTAAACTGACACAATAGCTGTTAATTTTTGCCTCATTTTCTTTGTTGCTCGCAGTTTAGTAGCATGGAAGGTAAGAAGCTAACTAGAGGCAGAGTAGATATTCACACCTTGCCCCTAGGTAGTCTCTCGACTGCCAACTACAATGAAGAGGATTACAACTGAAATACATATTGAAAAAAAAAACACAATTGAGCTTAAACTGACACAATAGCTGGTAATTTCTGCCTCATTTTATTTGTTGCTCGCAGTTTAGTAGCATGGAAGGTAAGAAGCTAACTAGAGGCAGAGTAGATATTCACACCTTGCCCCTAGGTAGTCTCTCGACTGCCAACTACAATGAAGAGGATTCCAACTAAAATACAAATTGAAAAAAAAACACAATTTAGCTTAAACTGACAAAATAGCTGTTCATTTCTGCCTCATTTTCTTTGGTGCTCGCAGTTTAGTAGCATGGAAGCTAAGAAGCTAACTAGAGGCAGAGTAGATATTCACACCTTGCCCCTAGGTAGTCTCTCGACTGCCAACTACAATGAAGAGGATTACAACTGAAATACATATTGAAAAAAAAAAAACACAATTGAGCTTAAACTGACACAATAGCTTTTAATTTCTACCTCATTTTCTTTGTTGCTCGCAGTTTAGTAGCATGGAAGCTAAGAAGCTAACTAGAGGCAGAGTAGATACTCACACCTTGCCCCTAGGTAGTCTCTCGACTGCCAACTACAATGAAGAGGATTCCAACTGAAATACATATTGAAAAAAAAACACAATTGAGCTTAAACTGACACAATAGCTGTTAATTTCTGCCTCATTTTCTTTGTTGCTCGCAGTTTAGTAGCATGGAAGGTAAGAAGCTAACTAGAGGCAGAGTAGATATTCACACCTTGCCCCTAGGTAGTCTCTCGACTGCCAACTACAATGAAGAGGATTCCAACTGAAATACATATTGAAAAAAAAACACAATTGAACTTAAACTGACACAATAGCTGTTAATTTCTGCCTCATTTTCTTTGTTGCTCGCAGTTTAGTAGCATGGAAGGTAAGAAGCTAACTAGAGGCAGAGTAGATATTCACACCTTGCCCCTAGGTAGTCTCTCGACTGCCAACTACAATGAAGAGGATTCCAACTGAAATACATATTGAAAAAAAAACACAATTGAACTTAAACTGACACAATAGCTGTTAATTTTTGCCTCATTTTCTTTGTTGCTCGCAGTTTAGTAGCATGGAAGCTAAGAAGCTAACTAGAGGCAGAGTAGATATTCACACCTTGCCCCTAGGTAGACTGTCGACTGCTGCCAACTACAATGAAGAGGATTCCAACTAAAATACAAATTGAAAAAAATACACAAATTAGCTTAAACTGACAAAATAGCTGTTAATTTCTGCCTCATTTTCTTTGGTGCTCGCAGTTTAGTAGCATGGAAGCTAAGAAGCTAACTAGAGGCAGAGTAGATATTCACACCTTGCCCCTAGGTAGTCTCTCGACTGCGAACTACAATGAAGAGGATTACAACTGAAATACATATTGAAAAAAAACAATTTAGTTTAAACTGTCAAAATAGTTGCTCATTGCTGCCTCATTTTCTTTGTTACTCGCAGTTTAGTAGCATGGAAGGTAAGAAGCTAACTAGAGGCAGAGTAGATATTCACACCTTGCCCCTAGGTAGTCTCTCGACTGCCAACTACAATGAAGAGGATTCCAACTGAAATACATATTGAAAAAAAAACACAATTGAGCTTAAACTGACACAATAGCTGTTAATTTTTGCCTCATTTTCTTTGTTGCTCGCAGTTTAGTAGCATGGAAGGTAAGAAGCTAACTAGAGGCAGAGTAGATATTCACACCTTGCCCCTAGGTAGTCTCTCGACTGCCAACTACAATGAAGAGGATTACAACTGAAATACATATTGAAAAAAAAAAAACACAATTGAGCTTAAACTGACACAACAGCTGTTAATTTCTGCCTCATTTTATTTGTTGCTCGCAGTTTAGTAGCATGGAAGCTAAGAAGCTAACTAGAGGCAGAGTAGATATTCACACCTTGCCCCTAGGTAGTCTCTCGGCTGCCAATTACAATGAAGAACCTAAGTCAGACATGCGATTGAAAAAAATAACAGTATAGTACGTACCTTTCAAATGGTTTAATTGGTTCTGTTCATTGTTGTTGGTTCCTCGTATCTCTGCTCAACGATAGTCAAGAAGCTAATAGTTCCTTAACTGTCGTTGTTCAGAAGTACGAGGATATTAACATAGGCAGTATGAGGAAAAAAATTAACAAATGAAATAAAGAATTTTTTTAATATCATTACGGTTGGTAAACAAGCATAAGGTCCGCCTGATGAACTATCACATTGCCACCCTAAGGAATAGAATGTGAAGGGAAAAAAGGAAGGGAACAGAGGGGGCGGGTGATTTGGCCTCCGGTGCTCTCACTCATCGCACGCTACAGGACCTACTGAGACTTATTTTACTCCGATTTTCTGTGAGAGGGTAGTACTTCCCCGATCGAACCGGCCCATTTGTGCTGGGAAGATTATGGCTCTACTACTAACATAATATATTAATATTCACAAATTACTTTAAATTGTCTCCGGGCTGCCGAATATCATGAGGTAACGAAACTAGTAAAAAATAATGATGGCCTCATTGTCTTTTTATTGCATATTCTATTCTATTCTGGAGGCAAAGTCGATCGTCGTAGAGCCACCTGTAAACAATAACATGTACATACTAGGGCATATTCTATAAGTTAAGCAAAACAGATTGAGTAACGTAATACTAAAGTAAATTCATTATTCATGTAATTAAATTTGTTGCTTCCCGATGACGTCCTTAGCCGTGGTTCGGCCTCGCAGGTGGTACCATAAGGACGGAATTAAATTTGAGCAAATGGTACGTATGGTGGTATCTAACCAGGCGGGCACATTTTAATCCCTACCACCAGCGTGTACATGTCGTAGAACTTCTTCCACGACATGTACGTTTCCTCACGATGCTTTCACCTTTAAGCACGAGATAAATTGGAAACATAAATTAAGCACTGGAAACTCAAAGGTTGTCTGGATTTTATCTCGCGATATTCGCTTAAAGTCTACGTTTTTTTGATCCATTGGGCAATCTCGGCTTTAAATATAATTGATGTTAAAATGTTACTTTTGAAAGTTATATCTTATGATGAATAAATTGACTCAATAACGAAAGTTTATTGCATTTTTATATAGCGACGTCTGTTACAGCAATAAATGTATCTGTTTTTAAAGACAGGATGTTTTCATATTAATCACGATCATTTTAAATGTCGTAATTAAGAAAATTTGTATTTTGTTTACATATTGACAGTTTTGCAATCTGGGGGCCTAGACAGGTGGCAACATAGAAGTTTTATAAGAACGGTGGCAATCGTTCCATGTCGATTCCATTTCGAAAATGAAATACGCTTGTGCGATGTCAATCAAAAACTACAGGTCACGTGGTATTTCGAAAACTTATCCCAATTTCCATACATTTGTGAATAATCTTTACGCTTTCCTTCCTCGTTTCTGATACGCACCACACACGTCTGGAATACCCTGTCAATACCTTCAAATCTAGAGTGAATAGGTATCTTCTAGGCAAACGCGCTCCACCTTACGCGGTATCATCACTTCACATCAGATGTGATAACAGTCAAGCGCTGGCCTATATATTTGAAAAAAAAAAGCTAATGTCGTTATCGCGACCTAAATGTGACTTTGTAGGCCGCCTGTACATTTATAGGACTTGTTTCAATAAAAAATATTTACTATGGTAGGCTTTTTATTTCAAGCAGCCGGCTAGATATTCTACCGCATAGCGGTATACTTTGTTTTGGTTTGAAGGACTGTAGCTAGTGAAATTAAGGATATTTAAGAACCAATATCTCGAGGTTGGCAACGCGTGAGTGACACCTATAAACGAATAATGTTGCAAACGCACATAGACTAACTAGGTTACAACCGCTTACCATCCAGGTGGATGGAATGCTTGCTTGAAATCTTTTTACTTAAAAAAATTAAGTTCTACTAGTATTATACAGTAATTGTTATTAAAATAAAATCTTAAATAGAGTGAAGTAAGCGATGAATACTTGTATCTGGAATCATTTAATTTATGAATTAAAAAACGGTATTCATGCGGGTGAAATCGCGGGCATATACCAGTAGATCATAAATTACTAATACTACTACATTGTCAAAATAAACAAAATTAAAGAGAGATAGGTATATTTGTACGGCGCATTGGAATTGGCGGCCGCCCAGCGTTTCTTAAATAACCAAACGTTGTTATGGTACATTTGTTATGATAGATTTGTTGATCGAACGAAGGTCTCAGAAGCTCTTTGTACATTATCTACAGATTCGTTCCTACAATCCTCAGTAGCTCAACGGTAAAAGGGCCGATTCTGCTCCGTTAACACAAGTGTCGAGTGTTCGATCCTGACCCTCCTTGGGCTATTGTCGTACCCATTCCTAGCGCAAGCTTCTAGCTTATTTGGAGTGGCAATAAATAATAGTAATACCTTGAAAAAGCTTTGCTAATATTCTTTTAAAAAATCCTTATGAAACGTGATACGTAATATTTTTCTATATACATATAAAATATATATAAAATTCTCGTGTCACAATGTTAGTTACCATACTCCTCCGAAACGGTTTCACCGATTTATATGAAATTTTATACGCATATTCAGTAGGTCTGAAAATCGTCTACTATCTATTTTTTATTCCCCTAAATGTTTAGGGTGGTCCACCCCAAATTTTGTTATTTTATTTTTTGAATAAAATTCTTTATTTTTATTTTTATATGATGTGGCATTATAAAATACATAGAATTTTAAATTTTCACCCTTCTACCACCAACCCCTATTTTTTTAATGGCGATATTAGTAAATCAACAACTTTCACCGGTGTCACTTCTAGACTCGGGTAAAGGGCGCTGCTATCGGGACCCAGATTTTTTTCGGGGCAGGACAACGCCTGCCGGGTCAGCTAGTATACATATATAAAAGAAGATATCAAAGCCCACCCTAAACCCTTGGACCTAGAAAGCTATATTTTTACATGCGTAGTTTTTAAAACTACGCATGATCTACGTGATAGAATTCAAGTTCGGAAACGTCCTGTCATATCAGAGGTAATTAATAATCTATGTAAATCCTACTTGAGCAAATGTATATTTTGTATTTGAATGTGAAATATACAATAGATTTACAAAATAACTTCAATAATTGTTTTGCCGCATAGAGATATTTAAAATCCCCTGTCTATCAAAGTAATCTTGTAGGAATTGATAATGAAAAGTTTAAATTATCATTCAGACAACGTGTGTTCGATCATTGACCGTATTTTATTTTGTACATACAAAAGCACGCGACTTCGCTTGTTATTACGCATTTTGCTCGACTTGGCGTAGGCACTGCGGTGTCCCTAGATACTGGTTGTTACATATTTACAAATCGAAATTTTTTATCGATCTGTCTACTTTTTCTCTGTTTTTTTTCAGCTAATCTCCAATATAGCTCAGCCGATTTTAACAGGGAAATAGGTGATTTAGTACTTCTTACAAGAGTAACTAAGGCTATTAGCAAACTAAACCGCGCAAACGAACCCGCATACAGCTAATAGATAATAAAATTTTATTTACACTTAAAACAGATGTATGCATTTAGATCATCGCTTTTATCTCTCTGGTGGTAGGTCTTTTGTTGCAAGAGGCCGGCTACGTAGGTACCACCGCAGTGTCCAATATTCTGCCGCCAAATAGTAGTGCTTAGGCATTACTGTGTTCCGGTTTGAAGGGCACTGTACGCTAGTGAAATTACTGGGCAGGTGAGATTTAAGAACCAATATCTCGAGGTTGGCAACGCGTGAGTGGCATCTACTAATGGTACTGCAAGCGCTCATAGGCTACGGCAGCCACTTACCATCAGGTGGGCCGTATGCTTGTTTGCCAACTTGTAACATAAAAAAAAAAAAAAAAATCTTATCTAAGGTTCAACGCAAGAAACATAGTTGGACCTCTGACCCCGAAATTAATATAAACTATATTACAATATTTTATATTAATTTAATTAATTTTAAAAGATTACAAGATACTTACAACTCAATACTAGCTGTATTTACAAATAATTACAACTGCTCAAATGTCCACCTAACGATGGTCAAGCTGCTAGCTGCATTTCCCCGCTGAACCGCAATCCACGTTTCCTTGAGCGAAAATGAACCCGCCCTGTCACCTGTGGAGGAAATGTATCGAGATGTAATATCTTTTGTAAATTACTTAGCACAAATGTTATATGGCCCAAGTTTTTTTAAATAATATTATATTGATTCTTCGACAGTATATTGAAAAAACCTGTGGCACTCGGGGACTGCCGCGACAAAGCTATTGCATAGCATTTTTTATCAACTTATGCAATAAATAAATTCTTGGCTGTTTTTAAAAATTTAAAATGCAAATGAAATCGAACATTAATTTCAAGCCATAATAAATAAATAAATAAACGCCTACACACTCAACGGCCCCCATTAGGATAATTATATCCTATAATTATAATTATAGCCATAAGATACAATAAGATACAATTTCGTCTGTAATTCAAAATTTCATTGAAATTAAGTTAGAAACTTCGTAACTAATTCAAAATATTTGAATTTGGAACGTAAGTACAACATCAATAGATACATTTTATATGAAACGTCCACTTTGTAAAATAATCGCCTTAATTCTCTTTAAGTTAAAGACGAAAATCCTTTGCATATATAAGAATTATGTATAAATGTTATATATTATTTTTTGAAAATTGAACAATAGTCTTTATAGCGTATTATTTTAAGATCATTTCCAATACATTTATTGAGGTATATGCTATAATTTTCTAGTGAGGAGTGTTAGGTTTTATTTTCATTACGGAATTTCTTGATTCGGTCGCCGCGCTCAAAGCCCTCAATAAAAGCTGTAATAGCTTAATAACTAGATTGATAGATATAATAATTACGTTTTGGGCCTATATACATAATTATTAGGGAGTCTGAGTTTTATTTTTACTTTCAACTTTCTAAATAATATAATTTACAATCCCATCGACGATTTTTAGGGTTTCATATGCCAAGTGTGGCAACGGAACCCTATTACTAACCCTCCGCCGTGCGTATCTGTAGGTTTGATAGTTATTTTTAAATTATATTTTCGTAATGCTCAACAATTGATGAAAGTCATCATCGCTTCTGTCGGCTTAGGAAACCTTATCGCTCTTATCAACGCAGTGTAATACGTCTAAAACTGTCACTCAAGGTTATGGCGTTATTATTATCTTACTAATTATTGTTTTATTTATAATGTTATCTTATTCTATTTCCGTATCGAATATATCAGGATTGTGTCATAAATGTATTCGAAAAATATGTAACAGATAAAATATACATTTTATTCTACTAATACAATTTTCTTACACGTCCGCTGGCGTGAAAATAAAGTTTGAATATGTAAAAAAAATCATCACAAACTTAGCTACCGCCAGTACGGTTTTCATCGTGGTCGTTCAGCTGGTGATACAGGTAAACCAAAAGATCACCACGTTGTAAACAGAAACAGCTCGCAGATAGGAGGTTATCTTACACATCTGCGAGCTGTCCCCGTCTGCACCGAGGCGTTCAGCTCGCGAGGATCTTCGAGTCTTGTTGAAGGTGATCAGCATCTTATCTTCTTGTTAAATCTTCTTCCTTCTTTTTCCTAACATTATCCCGGTATTTTATCCAGGGTCTGCTTATTACTCGTATTCACATTTGACAGGTTACTAGTTGTTATGTGTCAGGACACATAGATGGGCAACAGTTGAGTCCCAGGGGAGGCATTCTCCTCTTACATAAAAAAACACAATAACCCAGACCGAAATACATGATTGTATTGTTGATATAGGTCGAGACACTTAATTTTCAAATTCTAAAATAAATTGTATATTTTATTTAAATTTCTATTTTATCGTAGTCGATAAAATTTCCAAAGCTGCTGTAAAACAAATTCCCGTAAATAATTCAGAAAGGGATTGATGAAACATTTTTAAATCTTTTTTAAAGACTGAATGGCATCTAGGTCATACCGGAAGGCAGTGCAGCTGCCTCCCCAGTCCCCTAGACTGATAATACTTCCTAATAATACTGAGCAATAAGAATTTAATACATTTTGAAGTATTTATAAAATAAATAAACGGGCTTACTATCGCTGCACTACAACGTCGTCAAACATGTTTAATTCCAAACGATATAACAACAAACACGTCCAATTCCTGATGATTTCTGATTCCTGATGAAGGAACATGTCCAATGATGACAACGACCACGTTGTAAACAGAAACAGCTCGCAGATAGGAGGTTATATTACACATCTGCGAGCTGTCCCCGTCTGCACCGAGGCGTTCAGAGGATCTTCGAGTCTTGTTGAAGGTGATCGGCATCTTATCTTCTTGTTAAATGTTCTTCTTTCTTCTTCTTAGCATTATCCCAGTATTTGATTCAGGGTCTGCTTATTACTATATTATTATTCGCATTTGACAGGTTACTAGTTGTTATGTGTCAGGACACAAAGATGGGCGGAGGCAGTTGAGTCAAATGGGGAGACATTCTCCTCTTTTACATAAAAAAACACAACAATTCAGACCGAAATACATGATTGTATTGTTGATATAGGTTCAGACAATTGATTTTCAAATTCTAAAATAAACTGTATACTTTATTAAAATTTCTATTTTATCGTAGTGAGTCGATAAAATTGCCAAAGCTGATGTAAAATGAATTCACGTAAATAATTCAGAAATGGAAATAATTCAGAAGTGATTGAGGAGACATGTTGTTTAATCTTTTCTCAATGAATGAATGGCATGTAGGCCGCACCGAAAGGCAATGCAGCTGCCTTCCTAGAACTTCCTAATAATACTGAGCAATACGAATTTAATACATTTTGAAGTATTTATAAACAAAATTAAACGGGCTTACTATCACTGCACCACAAAGTCGTCAAACATGTTTAATTTAAAACGACATGACAACAAACCCGCCCAATTCCAAAGGATTTTTTTGATTCTGGAACATGTCCAATTATGACGATGACCACGTTGCAAACAGAAACAGCTCGCAGATAGGAGGTTATCTTACACATCTGCGAGCTGTCTCGTCTGCACCGCGGCGTTCAGCTCGCGAGGATCTTCGAGTCTTGTTGAAGGTGATCGGCATCTTATCTTCTTGTTAAATGTTCTTCTTTCTTCTTCTTAGCATTATCCCAGTATTTGATTCAGGGTCTGCTTATTACTATATTATTATTCGCATTTGACAGGTTACTAGTTGTTATGTGTCAGTCGAATGGGGAGACATTCTCCTCTTTTACATTAAAAAAAACACAACAATCCAGACCGAAATACATGATTGTATTGTTGATATAGGTTCAGACAATTGATTTTCAAATTCTAAAATAAACTGTATATTTTATTAAAATTTCTATTTTATCGTAGTTAGTCGATAAAATTTCCAAAGCTGCTGTAAAATAAATTCACGTAAATAATTCAGAAATGGAAATAATTCAGAAGTGATTGAGGAGACATGTTGTTTAATCTTTTCTCAATGAATGAATGGCATTTAGGCCGCACCGAAAGGCAATGCAGCTGCCTCCCTAGAACTTCCTAATAATACTGAGCAATACGAATTTAATACATTTTGAAGTATTTATAAAATAATTAAACGGGCTTACTATCACTGCACCACCAAGTCGTCAAACATGTTTAATTTAAAACGACATGACAACAAACCCGTCCAATTCAGAAGCATTTTCTTGATTCTGGAACATGTCCAATTATGACGATGTCCACGTTGCAAACAGAAACAGCTCGCAGATAGGAGGTTATCTTACACATCTGCGAGCTGTCCCCGTCTGCACCGAGGCCTTTCAGCTTGAGACGATCTTCAAGTGTTTTGATCAGCATCTGATCTCCCTGTTAAATGTTCTTCCTTCTTCTTCCTAGCATTATCTCAATATTTTATCCAGGGTCCGCTTATTACTCTTATCCCGATTAAACAGATTACAAGCTGTTACAAAGAAGTCCAGAAACCCATACAAGAACAAGGACACACACACCCAGATCGGAACAAATGCTTGTATGGTCAATCAAAACCGCGACGAGTGGCGCTTACGGCAGGTTCACTACCGCTGCTCCACAACGTCGTCAAACATGTTTAATTTAAAACGATTTGAAAACAAAAACGTCCAGTTCTTGTTAATGACGATGACCACGTTACAAACAGAAACAGCTCGCAGATAGGAGGTTATCTTACACATCTGCGAGCTGTCCCCGTCTGCACCGAGGCGTTCAGCTTGCGAGGATCTTGAAGTCTTGTTGAAGGTGATCGGCATCTTAACTTCTTTTTAAATGTTCTTCCTTCTTCTTCCTAGCATTACCCCAGTATTTTAACCGGGGTTCCCTTATTACTCTAGTCCGGATTTAACAGGTCACTAGTTGTTACATAAAGGTCCAGAAAGCCATATAAGAACAAAGACACACAGACCCAGATCGGAACAAATGCTTGTATGGTCAATCAAAACCGGGATGAGTGGCGCTAATGGCAGGTTCGCTACCGCTGCTCCATAACGTCGTCAAACATGTTTAATTTAATACGATATGACAACAAACATGTCCAATTCCAAAGGATTTTCTTGATTCTGAAACATGTCCAATGATGACAATGACCACGTTGCAATCAGAAACAGCTCGCAGATAGGAGGTTATCTTACACATCTGCGAGCTGTTCCCGTCTACACCGAGGTGTTTCAGCTTGCGAGGATCTTGAAGTCTCGTTGAAGATGATCGGCATCTTATCTTCTTTTTAAATTTTCTTCTTTCTTCTTCTTAGCATTATTTCAGGATTTTGTTCAAGGCCCGTTTATTACACCTACCCGAATTTGTCAGGTTACTAGTTGTTACATAGAGGTCCTGAAACCCATACAAGAACATGGACATACACACCCAGATTAGAACAAATGCTTGTATGGTCAATTGAAACTGCGACCTGAGGCGCTTAAGGCAGGTTCGCTACCACTGCTCGACAACGTCATCAAACATGTTTAATTTAAAATGACATGACAACAATATCCAATTCTAAAGAAATTTCTTGATCCAGGAACACGTTCAATGATGATGATGACCACGTTGTAAACAGAAACAGCTCGCAGATAGGAGGTTATCTTACACATCTGCGAGCTGTCCCCGTCTGCACCGAGGCTTTCAGCTCGCGACGATCTTCAAGTCTTGTTGTAGATAGTCAACATTTTATCTTTTTGCTTAAAAAAATACTTTATATAATAATAATAATACAGCTTCATTGCATCCATGATCACATTTAACATAGTAATAATTTAGCCAAAAAACAAAATATATTAACAAGAAATTATTAAAGTGATTCACTCCAAAAGGACACTTATTCATTTTTAAATGTATATATACACTTTTATATCCGCAAAGAGTAGTGAGATAGTTTGTCTGATAGAGCCCGAAAGCAAGTTTTTTATCAAGATTGCGGCTGACCCTACAAATTTGGATCTAGTGTTAAATTACCTCGGCTCTTTACATCCAAAAAAGTAAAATTGCGTCCTCTAACTTTTGCGCGCTAAGCCCAAAAAGTAAATTTTCGTTGATTGAGGTGCTATATATAGTACGTATATTATAGACATGCCTTTTTAAACTAAAAAAATGTCCAAAGAATCACTGGTGCTCGAGCGAAAATTCGCATAACACAACGACACGAAGTTAGTCACAATCTTGAAATATATTCGAATGAAGATAGCTCCTCAAGCTTGCTACATAATTTAATAAATTTAGCATGTGACTAGCTTAGTTTCGTTAAATTTATTTGAGTTATATTATTTAAGTTATATATTATTATTTAAGAGACGGTCCTTAGCTTATAGGAAGTGAATGCATTTATTAATTGATTTATGTATTTCAATGGACTAACTGCGTATCATCTATATAACTTTCTAACAATTTGAGGTAAAAGGTCCCTTCAAACTCTGTCACGAGGTTAACCAAAGATATAATTAATTTCAAAGGCTGAAAATCAGGTCAAACAGCGCCATATGTTCTGCATAATGTGTAATTTGGCTTACCCGTCTTTTATACTTCTCGAAATAATATCTGTCAACTGTCAAGACTTGCAATTAGGCTAAATGGTTACTCTCATCTTACAATTAACATTAAAATGTATAAGTACAATGTATCGTGTATGCCGCAGTGAAATTTTAAATTCCGCGAAATTTTAATTTCAGTAGACCTGTCTTTTATGTTATGAATATTTATTTATATTAACAACGTGTTTTGTGATTTATGGATTAACTGGTAAAACAAAAATATTATGAATGGGTCGAATCGAATTCATTTTAATTTCTGATTACTATCGGATTTAACAATATAACTGGAACTCACGACACGTAATATATATGACGATCAATCACAAGTGACAACTTAAATCTTACGATAGATATGAAGATTCTCCTTGCATCCGTTATGCCCTTTGAGTAGCTCGTATTATCTTATAAATATCTGTACATACATTCTAGATAAGAAACAGTGTTTTTTTTTACCGGAACATATTGCGAGAGGTGTTTTTATTGTCAATAAAGACGTGTTCCGGTATGGGTGCTTGTTAATGTGGTTAATATTTAAAAAGTTATATATACAAATTATTCTCGCTTTTATGAAATAGCTTCTAACTGCGACTTCGACCGCGTAAATATAGAAATAATTTGTTTCCCATAAAACATTCAACATCCTCTCTTTGATGTCAAGTTTTGTTTTCCCGTTAAAAAGTAGCCTATGTCTTCATAGTCTTCATGACTAGTCGGTTCAGCGCTTAAGGCGTGAAAGCGTCACAAACAAATATTAATTCACTTTCGCATTTATAATAATTAATTATTATTTAATAATCTAAACATGCTTTAATTGCAGTCCGCTCTCTGTTCGGATTTACGTATGTATTGCGCTCATTACATATGAGATACAAGTACATTTCTATACTTAGTCTAAATTTTCTTATGACTAACAAATAACATGCCTCATAAGATAAAATCTACAAGATATATTATAATAAGATATATGAAAACCTTATTTTATTGAATTAGCTCACGTTAAATTAGTATATTATAGTTTTCAATAATGTATACTAATGTTGGTATGTAGCTATTTCTATATAAAATCGTATTGTTTTCATTAATTATATATCATAGTCAAATGAATAAATATTAAATACTAACACAATATTATGATGTAGATCATCATAGAGAGACTATAAGCAGAACCGGAGTATTTAAATAAAACTTCCACTAAGCCGGTTCTGATAATGGCTTCTACGGAGAAAAAAGCTACCAAGTTTAGAAGTTACTCTTTAACAAACAAAATCTATTACAGCTATAGTTTTACGCAATTATAACATTATTTATAACACTAAACATGTAATAATTTAGGTTTAGGAATTCCTACACGTAAAGATTTTATATTTTAACTAACGATAAGTATGTTTAGAATATGCTCACGGATACACTTCAAATAATTCACAAGTGTTGTATACGTTGCATATTAGCGCCGCTTCGCACAGCTTCATATTTCATTGAAATGTTTACACTTTAGCATGGATAAAAATAATTTTATATATTAGATGCTTGTTATAGATTTTCAAGTTCTTTATTATATAATAAATACCAATATAATATTCTCGTAAAGGTCTGAAAAACGATGGAGAATCAATGACGCGAATATTAATAATGACATGCTACAATTTAACAAAAGGTTTCTTTTCGAAATAATTGCTATTTTGCCTCAATTTTAACTCCAACCGTTCATTGTACTAACTACCAATAATCAGACAGAGGTTTGTAAATTTTTGCAATTTTGTTTGGCAAACGTATAGTTTTATTATTTAGAATTAGATAGAATGCCAAATAAAACTTCCGTTTTTTAAGCTTAATTACGTTTTCAAATTAATTTTCAATGAGTAGTTCTCCCAAAATTGGCAAAACCTGGTGATGTTATTGTTTTTAGAAAGTATTTTACTTTCTCTAAATATAAAGTTTCAAATTGATATATTTTTACTGTATTTCACTATTTGACTGTATTTAACTATTTTATGACCGTGTGGGATTAAAAACTTCTCCACAGAATAGCTCGTAGTTCAATAAAGCTCGCCCATCCCACTTTAATCAATTATTTCTACTGACACTAGGTTGGTCAACACGAGCGAACCAGTATTAATGATATTAGAAAACTGTATCCTATCCATTGTTACACAAAATAACACGCAGTTCTTGTAATGAAAACAAAACATCACATGATAACAATATTATATCATATAAAAGTAATTGAATAATCCAATCGACCTATATGACCGTTGTCACGCGAAATACGCCCGCCCTTAATAATCTTACAGTGGGGAAAATTCCAAGTGGTGTAAGGAAATGTGGTATCCATTTCAATTACAGTGACGTCACTAGATGAGGTAAGTAAGCCATAAAAGCTAATTTATGCTTAGCTCGAGCCTGATGGGAATCAATCTACGAGCAAATTAAGTGATTTCTTTGAATTCAATATTTATAATGTCATGACGGTTAGCAAACGAGCATACGGTCCGTATCACAAGCACGTTGCCGACTCAAGGAATAGGAGGGACGGGATGAGATGGGAAAAAAGGAAGGGGGCAGAGGGGGTGGGATTTTGGGCCTCCGGCGCTCTCACTCATCGCACAAAACGCAACAGTACCTAATGATACTGTTACTTGACGCCGATTTTCTGTGAGACGGTAGTACTTCCTCGGTCGAGCCAGCCCTTTTGTGCTGAGAGCAGCATGGCTCTACTACCGTAAAAATTATTAAAACGTTTTTTTTATCACAACGGTACCAATCAATCCTACTACCACTTACCGCTTAATTGAGTTCAAAAATTTGTTGTGTTAATTGCGAATTAATTATTAGTTGGTATATTTTAATTAACATCAGTTTAGAAAGCGACAAATGCAATAGCTATAGTGCATTTCAAATAAGAACAGGACTGGACTCGTGGCTAACTTTATACTGACAACCAAACAAAAGTAGCGTTAGCACAATAAACTTTACGTTTTAATGTGCTAACGTTACATATAAAATAATTATGTTGAAATGAATAGAGAAGTGATTTCTTTATTTGGATAGCCAACAGTAAATAATATTTTCAGCATATAATTTAAAAAAATAAAAATATAATTTACCTAAATTATTTCTATAAACCTTCGATAATAAAAAATAGTATGATTTATTAATATACGTTCGTATGAAATATGTTGGTTCGTTAACTTTTTTGCATATTGTACTAAAAAAACGTTGTTTTCGAATGGTAAACAACTTCAGTCAAAATGGCCGATTTTTCAGTCCTATTCTTATGTAAACGCATTGTAGTTATATTAATTACGCTATTTTTTTTTTTTTTTATGTTAGAAGTTGGCAAACAAGCATACGGCCCACCTGATGGTAAGCGGCTGCCGCAGCCTATGAGCGCTTGCAGCACCATTAGTAGCTGCCACTCACGCGTTGCCAACCTCGAGATATTAGTTCTTAAATCTCGTTCGCCCAGTAATTGCACTAGCGTACAATGCCCTTCAAACCGGAACACAGTAGTGCCTAAGCACTACTATTTGGCAGAATATTGGACACTGCGGTGGTACCTACCAAGCCGGCCTCTTGCAACAAAAGACCTACCACCAGTGTGACTGATTGCACTGGTGGAATAATCTCTGTTGTGACAGAAGTTATCCCAACAGCGGGCGATGGGGTCGTCACATCCCGACGCCTTTGAATCTTCTTATAATATCGCGATTATTTTTTTATATGGTTGTTATTGACCTAAAAGCTAAGCTCTAAAATCCACAACAGTTATGAGAACATCTTTGTTTTTAACTGGGATGCAAACGTTGACGCCCTTCCGCAAACTAAATATAAACATTTAATGAAGCCATCACGTTCAATAAACACCTGTGTCAACGTCATAAATACTGTCACGCTTCTGAATTTTCCTTCACTGTATTATATTATTATTCTGATACATTGTGAGAGAGCATTTAAACCATTAGAAAGACGTTTTAGGACGGAATGTAATTTGAGTCCCCGCGAGGTTCCACCCCACCCGGTGACTTATATATATTATTGCCGTCATTAGTATTGACGGGGCTAAAATATAAGGATACGTAGTTTTTTAACTATCCCACTGGAACGTATAATTTTTCTGGGATAAAAAATATCCTTTATGTTAATCCAAGTAATAACCTATCTGTGTGATAAATTTTATCCATATCCGTTTATTGGTTTTGAGTGAAAGGGTTAAAATACTTTCCTATTTCTCTCAAACCTACTTTTCTCTCAAAACACTGTAATTAAAATTGCAATTACTTTTGAAAGCGTACACAGATTTCGATGAAACATAGACTAAATGTTACTTCAGAATATGCTTTATCATTTTCTTGTGAATTTTGTTAAAAGTTTGTAATTCAGTAGTGATGCGTGCATAAAGCCGCGGTCACAGCTAGTCTATTAATATAGTACAAAAACATGTTTTAGAATCATCACAGACTTAACACAAATAAACGGCATATCCATTAGATTCCTTTGAAGTTTTGCCATTTAATTCGTTAGCTAATGCATCACCATTTCTCAGAAAACAATTAAGAAAATTAAAACATACCACAGCCAATTTGCATTGTTTTTACTATGATTATGTTTAGATACGAGACACGTGGGCAAAACTCGATGACATAATTCTTATGCGTCGTTACAAAAGATAGTCACTATTTTGACCGACCATGGAAATTGAATAGCGGGCAAGCATTTCTAAGTTTTCAAGCGCTCAATTCTACTGATCTGCGACTACTCGCTACTGGTCTAGCCTAGCTAGGTCTACTAGCGACGCTAGCCGGGATTCGAAGTCAGCCAACGTATCTTAAATCTTAAAGGTAGAATGGTCCCTCTTGGCTGTTAAAGTTACGTTTTCTTTCATTAAATATATATATTACCACGAACATCTACAGAGAATGTTACCGTTTCCGTAAGAAATGTACTAGTAGGAAGTATATCTCTCTGAAGCATTCCGTGCGTGCAAAAAATCTGCTCCCTCCGATTAGGAATCTAATCCGCACGAAGTAAGTAAAACCTTAAAACCTGCCACGCTATTTCACTGCGTATTGAAAATAACTGAAACCCAGAAGGGGTTTTAATTACATTTTATAATTGAGCAGGTTTTAAAATCAATGCTGAAAAATTTACTATTACAGTTTCCCAAAAGCCAAAAAGCTATAACTTTTCCGTTTAACAGGTCATCGCGGTAAATAGCAATAGACAATTTTATCCCATTTAACAGCAATACATTTCATTGACCATTGCATAGGAAAATTCCTGACGGTGTGGTGTACACTTTGATCAATAATACATATTGATATTAATATTATCATATCTATGCGATAGCACAAGCAAATTGAAATTGTGCTATTGCTGACTTTATATCAATAAATAACTAACTTTAATGTAGTTTTGTCCATTTAATTAATTTTAGGCCACATAATTGAAATAATTGTGAAAAATATATCTTTTTTTAACTTTGCGGAAAGCGTGTAAAAAAATGGGAAATTTAAATTGTAAACTTGTTACCTTGTATATATAATAAGTATACAATATAATTATAATTTACAATTTCTAAAAGATATTGCATCCCGAATCATTGCCTCCAGACGCAGGAGGGCTGGTTCATATTTCGCACAAAGAATCGGGATTGCGATTCAGCGGGGAAATGCAGCTAGCATGCTTACCACCATTCCCCATGGACATAATTTATACAGTTGTAATTATTTTTAAATATAGTTATTAGTATTGAATTTTAAATATGTTGTATTAATATTAATTTACAACGAAGGAGATTTCAATTTGCATAACTAACTCTTTTTTTAATAATATTTTTTGCATAAGTATTATATGTATTTTACAGCGGTGGGGCCGCATCGTAACACTTGAAAGTTTCAAGAAAACAGGAAATTCCTGTAATGCGCCCGAGTTATTGTAAAATTACAAAATTTTTATTGCCTCTTTTATATCTAACCTTGCGTTTTATTTATTTAAGGAAACATAAAGTATTTTATAAGATTTCCCTAAACATATGAAAATTAATAAAATAAAAGATCATCATAGCCTGAAAATAAATTTTATTTCTGTTTACAAAATAATAAAATAAAGGAAAAATTAAAAGCACTTTCTCTTGTTTTATTTACACATTCGGCTTACATTTCGACGTTTTATTTATATAAATTGAAAATAAATTCTCTCCTCGCTCACATTAAATTTACAAAGTGCCCATGAAAGTTTATTGTTTTAAATTAACACATCTCAGAGCGGAAATCAACATAAACATTACGATTTATACCATCTGCAGTTAATTTTCTTTTGAAATCTTTATTAGATTGATGCTGTTTATTTATATTTTAGCGTCCGTTTGTTGGAGAAACGAGAATATTAAAAACATGATGTAATGACTAGTCAATAATAATTATCACATGTAGACTATAGAAAGAGAGATGCCACTATCTGATTTTATTTCACCTCAAGAGCTTCCTTCGGGGCACGACCTATCGTGGCCTATTTGGGTAGTCTTAAACAGACTCCGCTGTCAGGATGGCCGGTGCAGGATAGGCTTATGTAGGTGGGGAATCTGAGACCCTACCCAAATCGCACGTGACTTTGATGCCCCTATCCAGTCAATGTTCCATCTTTTAAATTGTCCACGGTGCCCAAACAGCTATTCGATGGCCGATCTAATCGAAGCTAATAAGGACGCCATTGCAGTGGCAACTTTCTACGCCACTCCAGTTTATTTAAAAATAATGATTGACTCGATAAGAAGAAGAAATAATAATTATTACTTATAAATTCCATTAACACCAAAAGCATAAACAAGTCATAAACGGTGCGGAAGATTCGCACTCGCGAATGAAAATTTTTGCTACATCCATAGTACATTTCTTCATAGTAAATTTTCGCGGGAGAAACCAAGGCCAGAAGCAATATGTAGTGACTTTCTGGTGTCCTTGTATCAATCATCACAAGCTATTTAAAATTCGCTCTTTGAAGTTCGTGGGTTTTACGAGTACTGAGATACTAACGTATACTTATCATAACTATTCTAAACCTCATAAAACGTACATAAATAGTAGTAATGTACTTAAGACCTTCTGTAACATTCATTTGTAATTTTATTTTGTTTATTCACGTTTTCGTATTCGGCTAATGAATAAATATTTGAAGAATATATTGTGTCAAATTTCGACCAAAAACATTATGATCATCTGTAGAATAGATATATTAATATATGTGTGTTTTTATTACTCTTTGCCTTCTCTATATGTATAATAAACTTATAGTATAAAAATTTTGTGTTTCGTATCTAATAAGACGTTGTTTAGAAGAGATAAAGATACCTTTACACCACAGTTTCTTTAGTTGTATTTTGTATACTATACTAATATATCAATACTTAAACGACCACAATTATGACTATATTCGACTAAATGAACAAAGCCTTTTTTCTATTTCAGTAAAGTTAACTACGGGTCAAACGTCAGGACAAGGGGAATCTGTGATTTTCCTACATTCCAACATAACCCGACTCAATGCGAGGGCCATCAGAACCGCCGGGTTCGACTTACAGCAGGTTGAACATTTGTGAGTACTTTTTATTTAACGAAGTCCTCTCACCGGCGGCATTGTCGGGCCTCTAGGGCCAACAGTAATACGTGTTCCCGCCTTCAAACGAGACTTGAGGAGGTATCTTTCCAGTAGGCAGGGCGAGTGTGGCTAGTGCAATTCGCGTTCTGCTACCATTTTAGCTACCTTTGCGTGTGGACTCAACTTCAACTTAACATCATGTGGAGTAGAATCGTTTGCCCCTGGGTTGGTAAAAAAAGACATTCCCAAAAAAATAAACACAAATGGTTATCGTAGTTGACTAGAATTGTCTTCTACTGTGTTAATTGTGGTAATTTGACTTTTTGTGCAAGTGCTTAGATTTCTGATCGCTCGTAACCTAAAAATCTATAGGATGGTGGACGAATGAGGTAAGAGGCTAAAGGATGAAGTATTACTTCTACCTAGAGCCATAAATTACTTCTGCGTAGAGTCATAAAAATATTCTAAATATACGTGGTTTCTCGATCTATTATGTATTGACATAGAACTACAAATTCCCACGTCCGCTAATATTTCTATTAGATCAAAGTAAACAATTGTATTATTTGCACCATTTATCAGTTCCTCGGCCATATTTGTTTTAGGATCCAGGTTAAGTACTTAGGAGTAAGCCATTTTCAAAACAAACTGTTTAGATAACCATAAATACAGTTGGGTGCAGTTTTTCTTTTTGTCTGAACGTGTATTGGATATTCGTCAACTGGGACGCCATTAAAAAGGGACAAGCCTCCCGAGGCCTCAAAGTTACAACTATCCTTAGGGTACCGCCTTCAAGGGCGGAAGCGGATGTCACCACACACACACACGTTTGGAGGCAGTGCTCTGAACGTAATCTATTAGTCGATGGACTGACTCAATAGTCTGAGCGTGTCGTGAAGACAGCGCGACGTTGTGTGCATGTCTATGCTGTGTAAGAAGCATTATCTAACGTAGTATAGTCTTACAAAATTTAAAGATATTGTCTTCAAAACGTTTTCATATGGAATCCTGGCAATTGTTAACATAATTATATATCCCAAAAAAATTAGCCACGATGATCGATTTTGGAGTGAAAGATTATCCTGGTATGGACTATTGGACATGTTATATGAAGAGAAGAAAGTCATGTGACCAAAAGAACGATGGATTTGAAAGTGAGTGATAATGTGAAGAAAGGACGCCCGAAAAAGACGTCGATGAAATGTGTGGAAGAGGATATGCGTAGAAAGGGAGTGAGTGCAAAGATGACGAATGATAGAACAGAATAGAAGGAGAAGACGTGCTGTGCCAACACCACTTAGCGTGGGATAAGGGCAAATAGAAAAAGAGGTTAGTTTTTGATCATGCTGTAACTACAACGTTTACTTGTATCAATTTAAGGGTTTATTAGTGAGAATTTGTTCGACGCTGGTGAATCATTGCTTTAAGCCTTATAACGTGGAATAGTATTTTTAAGTTCGAAATAAGCGGAATTTCTTATTTCGAAGAATACGGCTACTTATTAAGTTTTGGTTGTTAAGGGGTTTTTAATCTATACAACTTCCACAGATCAGTAATGGACGCGCCTAATCTCGAGCACATCGCTGTCGAAGATCTGACTAAGATGCCTAATCTCAAATCATTGTGAGTATTTTTTAATATGTAAGGATACTAGCTCCTGACAGCGGCTTCGCTCCCGTGAATAACGATTTTAATACAAACTCTGAACGTCCATCCTCATTTTTACACATTTTGTATGTCATATTCATTTATTTCGAATCAATAGCATAAAAAATAAATTTCAAGCTTGTAGCTCTTAAAATTACGATACTTCCATACAACTTTTCATCCCCCTTTTCGACCCCTTACAACATTTTTTTCGCATTAAAAAGTATGTCCTTTTTCAGGCTCTAGACTATTTTTGTACAAAGTTTCATTTAAATCCGTTCAGTAGTTTTGCCGTGAGAGCGCTACAAACAGAGTGACAGACAGAGTTACTTTCGCATTTATAATATTAGTAAGGGTTAAATAAGGATTTAGTTGTTAACGAAGCCGTGACGACCCAATAATCAAATGTTAAATTCTCAATAGCTCAACAGTAGAAAGGCCGACAACGTTAACGCGAGAGATGCGGGTTCCATCCTGACATGACTTGACTGTGGGTAAAGCCGCGGGCACATATAGTATTAAATTATTTTAAGACTCTTATCATTATTTTATTGTATCTATCCAGAGTCTATATCTACATCGCTTGTTTTTCTATATATAATCAATATTTATTACTGAAGAATTAAAGGTTTAATGATCGTCTTTATTTTTTATTACTTTCTCCATATTTATAGAATCATAAATAACCAATTTATTGGTATTAATTATTTTATTGAACTGTCATAAGTTTTAGGATTTTAGATAAGTTTGACGTCAATTTTTTGGGTAATCTTAAGACAATTACTACAAATCTTTTAAATTATCACGCTAAATAAGAATGAAGCCGTATTTTTCGTTACCACTTCTATGTCTATAAACACGGTTTCTAAATCATTAGCCTAATTCCGCTAGTAAGAAAATTAAGTATCACCACAGACATAATGTCAAATAACATTCACATGAATCCCTAGACATTAAGGTTACATTTAAATCTCTTTATTTACAATCAACTTTATGCACAGAATAAATAGCTCAGTAGTCAAATTCATTCAATCAAACTGCATTAAAGCATATCTTATTAATTTGCACAATTGATCTCCGAATGACATCCCAAATTATAATAAATACTTATAACTTTGTTCAATAACGATAATTCATAGAAAATTTTCTCATTCTATTCTAAGCTTCGGATAACACCATGCGCGATCTTATATTTTTGGAATAAGGTAATTCCATAAGATGTTTCATCTTCCTCATCCATGTAAGAAAAACTTTTTCTGCTCCACTGTGTGTTTCTGCTAGAAGTTAAAACCTAAAAAACCCTTCAAAGCTTCTAAGAATCTTTCAATCTGTATTGACATTTAATATTGTAATTATTTTTCAGATTCATAACACAAGCTCCATTATTACACAGAATAGCGCCCCTGCCGGCGCTGCCTGAACTGCGCACATTGTACGTATGTACTTTTCTATATTTATAATATTAAATTTAAAAAATGCATTAAAATTGTAAGCCTCCGAAATGCACTCTTAAAATACCCAGAAATAAGTAATATTCATTGATGTAAATATTTATAGGTAAATTAACTATAATATAGACGGTAAGTTGACTTTCATTTACATAAAAGATATTTAAGTGATACATAATCAACCATATAGGTTTAAGATTTATCGTGTAACAATAAGAATTAAGTACGTAACTAATTTATTTCAGAAGTGTCGTTCTCCGGAGTCCCTAATCAGTTTATCTCATTTTTGTCGCGTTGCAAACCTCGAGATATTGGTTCTTAAAAATTCTTTGACCAGTAATTTCACTCGCTACAGTGTCCTTCAAATCCGATACACAATATATGTTGTATGGTAGAATATCTGACACTGCTATGGTACTGACGAAGCCGGCCTCTTGCAATAAAAGGCCTAACACCATTTGGACGCAAATAAGCAATACCATGTCAACCCACAAAATTGAAAAAACTGAGTTATATATGCAGAAGTGTTGGTAAATGGCTAAAGAACATTTTTCTTTAACATTTGAAGGGTTATAAGCTTTAAAACTTCTAAAAAGCCATTTTTAATCATGCAATTGATGTATTATTTTAAACGTTTTGGGTTATATTATATACGAAATATGCAGTTTGTATGCTTATTTTATGTGAAAATAAGTAAAATAACTTATATACATCTTAAAATTGCCAAAAACTTGACCAATATATTAAAAACAATCATATAAAGCAAGTTGTTCAAAATTTTTAAACGCGTTTTTCTCGAAATGACATTCGTGTGGGTTGTCATGGTATTGCTTATTTGCGTCCATTTATGACTTGAGGCTTACACAAAAGACAAACAGATACATTTTTAATTTTTTTATTTATTTATTGTCCGTCTGTTTGTACGTACAATACGTCAGGCAAAAAAAAATTGAAACACGGTAGTCAAATCTAAGGGACTCTTTTTTTTATTATTATATAAGTTTTGTGCTTAAATTTTGAGAATTTTTCCATAAAACTTCAGTTACAGGAAGTAACAAATTGTATTATCTTTAACTCTATATTTTTTCCAGTATCATAACCACATCGGGACTGCTGGAGGTTCCTAATCTTAGCCATGTTCACGACAAAAACAGCGCGGATACGTCTCTTGCGTACTTGCAAGCTATGTGAGATTTTATCATTTTTCTTTATTTTTTATCATTTTTCTTTATTTTTTTATCATTTTTCTTCATAGATTTAGTAATCGAGTGACATACATAAAAAAATTGAGACGAATTGAGAACCTCCTTCTTTTTTGAACTCCATTAAAAATAAAGTTAAAATCATATAACATCGTCCTAATTTTAGCGTTCAAGACCTGCACAGTTTTATCAACTAATGCTACAAAGTAGTGATATTAAAAACAATTCAAAGCGTTTAAATAAAAATAATTTATTTCCGTTTTTAATTTTTTGTAGTCCAATTTATGTAAAAAATATTTTACAGAGATCTCGAAGGTAACCACATTAAACGGATCCCGTCCCACGCCCTCCGTGTCCGCGCAGACCAAGTGTAAGTCACTAGGTATACACAATTATGCTATTTTTTTTCTTTTCTTTTCAATCGTTTATATTTATTGTACACTCTTTTTATTGCGCTAATTATATTTATAATAGTAACGTTGTGTGGGTGCACAGTTGTGCAGCGCCCAAGTTCTGATAATGGTTTTTTTTCAATCATGGTGAACACTTGTCATGAAATTGATAAGGAATTGGATATTCTTCCTTTCATGTTAGTTAGTTGCAAACCTAATTCTACTAAACTAATAACGTTGTTCAGCGGGCTTACCATTAACTTTCAATAAAAATTCTATTCAATTTTGACAGTAAATTAATTCAAATTTACGTATAAATATACATATATATGACATGTGTTTGTTCATCATTTGAATACCAATAAAAGTTAACGCTAAGCCCTTACGTCGTTCGTAGCGACTATCATGAAGTTGATAACAATTGGGATAGGCGTGCTCTTCAAAGTACGAAGATGCTCAGTTAAAATACCACTTTGTGGTCTAAGTGTGCTTTGCCCACTCAATTTTTATAGAACTGGTTGTTAATATAAAGAAGGGTGAAACATTTTATTGGCCTTCGCCGATAGTAACCTATTATTCAAATCAGGACTTTACAGATTATTAATGCATGATGTCATAATATCCCTCTAACGTTGAACTAGTAACATTTATCTCCAGAATAATATCCTATTCTTATCCTCCCTATTATATCAATTATGTTATGTTAATGCTTTACAATATTTTATAATATTTATTTTTTTACGTCGTTCATTTGTTATGATACAATTTCTAAATGCGATTTTTCGAATAAATATATGGTGAATTAGCTACCTTTACCTACATTAAAGGTTTTACCTACATTAAAGGTTTTTGTTGCACGTCTTATTATGTAAAAATATTTTTTGTTCATGAATCAATGTACTGAATAAATAAATTTAAAAAAAAGCTATGAACGCTGTCGAATAAATATATTTATTGTTTCAGTTCGTTGAATTACAATTTAATAGAGGAAGTACCAGCACATGCTTTTAAAAATGCACAAATCTCAAAATTGTAAGTATTATTGACGTCTTCTTAAAAAAAATTGTAGCATTAACGTATTGTTTATGGCTCAGATCAGCTGCAGCTAGTATTTTGAACATTTCTAAAGTTTTCTGTTTTATAAAAGTCGATTTTTCTTTGACATTACACAAGCTGTGTAACAATAATAGCTCAACGGTAATAGTAATAAAATTTGATTTGGCATCAACATCAACGGCGAGTACTGATGTACTCACCTTCGGTTTGCCGACGATATAGTCTTAATGGTAGAGACCCTGGAAGATCTTAATACCATGATCGAAGATCTCAGCAGATTTTCTCAACAGGTGGTCCTTAAGATGAACATGAGCAAGACGAAAATCATGTCTAACGCTCATGTTCCGCTCCATCCAGTTATCGTTGGAAGCTCTGCACTCGAAATTGTTGACGACTATACATACCTGGGACACACGGTTCAGTTAGGTAGATCCAATTTCGAGAAAGAGATCAATCGCCGAATCCAGCTCGGCTGGGCAGCGTTCGGGAAGTTACGTAGGATCTTCTCGTCCAATATTCCTCAGTGCCTGAAGACAAATGTCTTCGAACAGTGCATGTTGCCAGTGATGACTTACGGATCCGAGACATTTATTCATTCATTTATTCATTTATTTGAGTTACAGATCCATTTAGAATTATGTTTTACAGATTATATACAAGAATAAATGTCAGTTATATTCTATATTACATAATTACAATGAAACCCTGTGAGGGCGCTGTAACTAGATGGCTTTATTAGACGAATAACAATAATTATGATAATGAACTGTATGGAAATTTCTTTATAAAACATGTCAATTATTCAGAGAGAGGCGGACTTATTCACTTAAGAAATCATTTATTTTATAATAAGCTTTGTCAATTAAAAATTTTTTTAGTGATTTTATAAATAATTTTATATTTTCTATTTCTTTAATTTCTTCTGGGATTTTATTATATATTTTTGTGCACATAGGGTTCGGGCCGGAGCTGTGAATTTTTAAGTTTGACTGCGGAAGGATCAATTTATGTTTGCGCATGCGTCGTAATTTATTCTGCCGTGGCATGTCTACAAGTCTTTTAAAATGATTAGGGTGTTTCCTTACGAATTTACATGATTCTAATATGTATATACTGGGCAAAGTTAGTATTTTTAGTGATTTAAAATGGGGTACACAGCTTTCCGTAGTTTTTATATTTTTTATTTTTTTATTTTTTTATATTTTTTATAACATGGTCGCTAACTATGGGCCTTATAAGAAAGCTCAGAGTTACTCAGTGAGCGATGGAGAGAGCTATGCTCGGAGTTTATCTACGTGATCGAATCAGGAATGAGGAGATCCGTAGAAGAACCAAAGTCACCGACATAGCTCAAAGAATTGCGAAACTGAAGTGGCGATGGGCGGGGCACGTAGCTCGTCGAACCGACGGACGTTGGGTTCACAAGGTGCTGGAATGGCGATCCCGCGCTGGACAACGCAGCGTCGGCAGGCCTCCCACAAGGTGGCACAACGATATAAAAAGAGTCGTTGAGAGCCGCTGTATACAAGAGGCACAAGATCGTTCCCGGTGGCAGCATTTGAGCGAGACCTATGTCCAGCAGTGGACGTCCATAGGTCGATGATGATGATGATGATGATGATGAATAGTAATAAAATAGTAATATAATACTAATAGTAATAAAATAATAATAATAATAGCTCAACGGTAGAAGCACCTACTACGCTAACGTTACAATTGTAATTGTAAGTGATTCCTTTGGGTTATAGCCGTACCCACTTTAGCACGAGCTTAACGCTTAGTTACTAATTTATTAAAATACTTCTAATATTGTTTTCAATAAAAAATGCGTAAAATGATTTTTGCAGGAGCTTCAAAGGCAATACTAAATTAAAGAGACTAGATGATTTAGCCTTCGCCGGGAACCTTTTATTACGACAGCTGTAAGTTTTAACATTCATTTAAGACCTATGACAAAAGTTCTAATAACATTGAGTAAATAAGGAAGTTCATTTTCTAATAATTCGTTTTTGTCTTACATAAATATTATAAATATTCACTGCTTACTTTATAAGTAAGTCTTACTTAAAAAGATAAAAAATTGCGATTATGACGTCACTTGCATGTTGCGTTGCGATTACTGTATGTAAAACCATATAACGAAATTTTTATTAGGCGCTAGCAATTAAATTTAATAATTATTATTATATTTTAGGCTATAATTAAATACATTTCTTGAGTTTTTTTGTAAAATTTTATTTCGCATAGCAAATGACGTCATAAAAATAAAAATTAAAAAAACAAAGAATAAGACCATTCACTTCCATTTTGTTTTAATTAAACTAAGTAGATCTTACATAGTTATGTATTATAAAATATCTTATAAAATTATAGTATATAATTATAATATGTAATATAATATATCTTATAAAATTATACCAAATATTTTTTTTTAATTTCAGAGATTTAAGCAACACAGCTATAACGTCGCTACCTACGAAAGGATTAGAAAAGTTAGAAATTCTAAGAATAGAAAAGACACAATCTTTGAAGTATATCCCATCAATTTATGACTTACAAGTAAGTATTTAACAATTTATAAACTATAATTATAAAAACCCTACCGTACACCGGATAGTACCCGTAATACTATTTGGCCCCTACAATTATTGAGACAAATGAAATTAAAAAATGATAATATTATGTCATAATTCAACAAGTCATTTAAGCTACAGACCGTACCGTAGAAATAGATGTACACACAGATGTTCTTAAAGAATACAGTTTGTAGTCAGTCAGATAAAAAGGTATACCTTTGGTGTTTCTATTAAATTTGCACAAAATATATTTTTTAAACGTGTATTTTATCAACAACAAAATAGAATCAAACGTGTTTTTAGAGGTATTGTCTGACATCTTTAACTTTGCTTTGTCCTATTTTAACATTAGCAAAAAAACAAAACTCAACAATTTTGATAATGTGATGCGTAGTACCTATTATACAAAATGACGATATTTGATTATTACTCTAAGACGGAGCGAAATAGTAAAAACTTGTTTACTAATAAACAAAAAACTAGATTAAAATTATTCACGATTCAATTAACGAAAAAAAATATTAACAATAAAAGTCTTCTTAAATGCCTTATATTTTTATCAGTATTCAAGGTTATTTTTTTATTATTATGAGGCTTTTTATAATAAAAAGACGAAGTATTAAATTAAAGATGGCTACATAGATACCTACTAGCGACAAATATCAATATTGATTGGTTATTTGCGCAGGTCCGTCTGAGAGACTGTCTAGAGTCTAGACAGCCACGCCCTGAATTAACTATAATAATTACGTACATACCTCATAATCGGGAACATTTTTCAGGAGCTTGGCCTTGCAGACGAAACGTCTTTCTTCTTATGTGTCTTCGTGACCCGTAAACTGTATTAATACATTACATACTTTAGTACATATTCGCATTCAAAAAAAATCTGAACATAGGCTTTTCGCACGCAATTGCAATAAAAAAAATTAACCTTATCAAAACTGACCTCCTATATAACATACATGACCTACCCTAACATTTCATTGATCCGAAACTCACTTAACTTACAATATATACACATAATATGTTTTATACTAACGCCCCTTATCAATTGGGAAAAACTGATTTAAAAGTATTACCATTTTAAAAATAAGCTACAAACGTTTGTTTAATAGTTGAAATAACACATATTGAAGGTAATCACTATGTCCCCAAGCACTTGGAGAAGGCGTACCTGAGCCATCACTTCCACTGCTGCGCGTTCGCGTTCCCAGAGCGGCACGACCCGGCGCGACATGCGCTGTACGAGGCGCAGATCGCCAACATGGCGCAGGTATTGATTTTTCAGATTTTTTCCGGGTAAAAGGCGTTGTCTGGGTAGGATTTTTTTTAATGGTGAAACTTATAAGTATAGCGTATTATAATTTAATGGAATGAATAAATGTTGCTATATTTTGTTCCAAATACAATAATTGACAGTTCAGTCCCTAACATATTAAGAGACTAGCGCCCCGCTCCGGCTTCGCACGGGTATAAAATATATAGCCTATGCCATTCACTGAAAAAATGATTAAAATCGATCCAGTAGTTTTGATTTATGCATTACTGCCCGTGGTCCGCACGCAAATGTATTATTTACGACATCACATTAGAACCCTCAAAAATAACAGTATTTCTCTACTATTTAATGGATGTTATTATACATATAAACTTTCCTCTTAAATCACTCTATCTATTAAAAAAACTGCATCAAAATCCGTTGCGTAGTTTTAAAGATTTAAGCATACATAGGGATATAAGGACAGAGAAAGCGACTTTGTTTTGTACTATGTAGTGATGATATATAATAGAACGATATGCTCTTTAAATTTCATTTTTGTAGTTAAAGAATAAATATTAAACACTAAATCATTGAATTGAGACAGAAATATATCGTTGAACGGGAATGTGAACCATAAACCATATTGTTTAAATTAAATATGTATGTATATGCCGAAATATAACTCTATAGTTATTATATAATGATAAACATTATCATTTTGATTAAATAGAACGATAGAAGATTGTATAAAAGACTTAAAAAACTCTTTTAAAGAAATACCTTTAGTAAAAGGTGATCTCAGCCTTGTTTCAGCACCTGCGCATAACGCAAGGCGTGGCTTCTGGTGGAATGGATTTCGTGGCCCGGGTTTTTCAGACATGCGCAATAGGTGGCAAAGCTCGAGCTTATATCACCATGAAAATTAGCATAACTAAGATTTTTTATTGGGGAAATTTTCAAAAGCCCTATAGAGATTTAAACTAGTTCAGGACATGCGCAATACATGGCAAAGCTCACCATGTGCCAGTTTTTGTCTTAGTTGATGGGTATTGAAAAAGGTTGAAAATGTTACTACAGACATCATCATCATTTATCAAAATGAAATAACACCTATGCGTGATTTGTGGCTTTCTTTTTTTTGTTATTGAGAAAATCTACGAACATATTCCAATTTACAAAAAAAAATTTTTTTATGTGCACTGAAAATATTTCGTTGAATTTTTTTGCATAACTATGTATGTTCACGGGCATAGCGAGGTATGCAGCAAGGGGGCAGCTGCTCCAACCTAGTCCTTATAAAATACTAAGGAAACCGATATAATTTTGATCTGTTTGACCAATAATTATGGGTGATTTTTTTTATTTTTTGGACATTTTTTTTATGATTCAGCACTGAAAAATACATACTATTAAAATTTTCACTCTTCTACCATAAATCCTTTTTTTAAATACCGATGTTAGTAATTAAATGTTTTTCACCGATGTCACTTCTGTTCACAATTAGGCTCAGTTTGGGGGGCACTGCCATCGGGTCCCAGATTTTTTTTCGGGGCAGGGCAACGTCTGCCTGGCTCGCTAGCTACGAATAAAACTTCGATATTTTTTCACGCATGCGCTGTAAGTTGCGCAACCGCGACCGGACCGCATGTATTGATTTCCGATTTTTTCCTATATTGGAAAATCCTTGGATTTATTAATTGATATCATATCATATTTATTCGATATGAGAGAATAATATTAATTACTAATAAAACTTTGATATTTTTTACACATGCGCTGTACGTTGCGCAACTCGCTACCGCACCCTATATATTGATTTTTTTTTCCTAAATTGGGAAATCCTTGGAGCTTTTAAATAATATTCCCATCTCATATCGTATTAATATGGGATAAGAATACTAACATTGCCAGTAAAACTTTGATTTTTTTTCACGCATGCGCTGTAAGTTGCGCAACCGCGACCGGACCGCATGTATTGATTTTCGTTTTTTTTTTTCCTAAATTGGAAAATCTTCGGATTTATTAATTGATATCATATCATATTAATTCGATATGAGAGAATAATATTAATTACTAATAAAACTTTGATATTTTTTACACATGCGCTGTACGTTGCGCAACTCGCTACCGCACCCTATATATTGATTTTTTTTTCCTAAATTGGGAAATCCTTGGAGCTTTTATTTAAATAATATTCCCATCTCATATCGTATTGATATAGGATAAGAATACTAACATTGCCAGTAAAACTTTGACTTTTTTTACGCATACGCTGTACGTTGCGCAAATCACGACCGGATCACATTTATTGATTTTCGATTTTTTTTTTTTCTAAATTGGAAAATCCTTGGAGTTATTAATTAATATCATATCATATTAATACGATATGAGATAATAATATTAATTACCAATACAACTTTGATTTTTTTTTCACGCATGCGCTGTACGTTGCGCAACTCGCGACCGGACCCCATATATTGATTTTCGATTATTTTGTTCCTAAATTGGAAAATCCTCGGAATTATTAATTAATATCATATCATATCAATACGATATGAGATAATAATATTAAATACCAATAAAACTTTGATTTTTTTTCACGCATGCGCTGTACGTTGCGCAACTCGCGACCGGACCCCATATATTGATTTTCGATTATTTTGTTCCTAAATTGGAAAATCCTCGGAATTATTAATTAATATCATATCATATCAATACGATATGAGATAATAATATTAAATACCAATAAAACTTTGATTTTTTTTCACGCATGCGCTGTACGTTGCACAACTCGCGACCGGACCCCATATATTGATTTTCGATTATTTTGTTCCTAAATTGCAAAATCCTCGGAATTATTAATTAATATCATATCATATCAATACGATATGAGATAATAATATTAAATACCAATAAAACTTTGATTTTTTTTCACGCATGCGCTGTACGTTGCGCAACTCGCCACCGGACCGCATGTATTGATTTTCGATTTTTTTTCCTTATATTGGAAAATCCTCGGAATTACGGTAAATTATTTTCACACCTTGTCAATTTGTTTTGAGTTAATAATTGATAATAAATTTAAATATAAAAAAAAAAAAAAAATATTTAAAAAAAAAATCTACGTACCATTTAAATGCAGCGGCAACACCCGATAATAATATTATTGACTAAACTAAGAATAACATTAATTAAAATATGAAAGTGCTCATGATTGTAAGAACTTGTTGCTCTCCCATGCTAACGGCAATAAATCTCAATTTTAACTGATAGCAAATGGACCATCGCCCGCCTACCTGTCTCGCGCCGGTGGGAGCAAAATCAATAATTTCGCAAATATCAAGAACTTCAGTACGGATTCAATTCAGAATTCTATGTACATGTATTTAGGGTAACCAAACTTTGCTGTAATTAAAAGGTCGTAAACTTTTTATTTTCATCATTTTCAGCATCTTGTATCCTCTGAATATCATATCTAATCCGATATAAATGTGACACTGCAATTTACGATCTAAATCTAATGACTAAATTAATACTAACACATTGGGTTAGAATTATCTACTCGGGTTTGAAAGTTTTACTGCTCAGTGCCCCACGTTGGGCGCCAAAGTACATTACAAGCCTTCGCTAATATATATTTGATAATTTTGTAGCCAAGAGCAAAAACAGGGAAAACAATGAAACTAGATTTCAAGTATTGTACTTAAATACTCTGAGTTGTTGTAACAGCCGCCTGTTTAATCGTGTGGTAGCTCTCTTGCTCACAGATTGTTATGAGAGGCACGGAGCTTTGTAGCCGTCCAGAGGTTTGTCCTTCTGACTGGAGCGCCCACAGTTTATCGTCATGCTCCTGAAAGCCAAACATCTTGAACAATGTTCATATATGAACCTAGTTGCATAGACCCAAATGAGGAAACACACTTTTCCATTTTTATTTAAGTTAGTTCAAATAAAAAATAAATATTAAAAAAACCATCGAATTTAAAATTGTTTGTCTCGAATAATACAAGACCAAGGAGTTTAGTTTAGTTTAGACCAAATGGACGCGAATAAGCAATACCATGTCAACCCACAAAATTGAAAAAACTGAGTTATATATGCAGAAGTGTTGGTAAATAGCTGGAGAACATTTATCTTTAATATTTGTAGGGTTTTAAGCTTTAAAACTTCTAAAAAAGCCATTTTTCCAATCATGCAATTTATGTATTTTTAAACGTTTTGGGTTATATTATATACAAAATATGCAGTTTGTATACTTATTCTATGTGAAAATAAGTAAAATAACTTACATAAATCTGAAATTGCCAAAAACTTGACCTTACCTCAACTCATCCCAAAGTGTAGTCGATGTGACATTTAAATACACGGCTTATTATTAATTCATTTATCATTTATAAAAGATAAAGATAAAGATTTTTAAAGATTTTTATCGTGTAAAACGTCTACATTGATAACTTTATTAAATTATGTTAAAAATGAATCATCCCGTATCGTTGGCTAAGAATTAGGGATACCCTACCTATATTTGATGTAGTCGGGGTGTCTGGCACCCCTGTATTGATTTAATGCCTGTCTGGGTACATAAATGATGTACATAATAACATACGTATAATCTGAACCATGAAAGAGATGCAAAACTATGTTGAGAATGTAATATCGAAAATCAGAATAAAGCTATCCTCAGCTTTATTCTGATTTTACTTTTATTTGATAATAAATGTTATAGAAAAATACATTATAAATTTTTGAAAGCTAGCATTTAGGTAACTTGTTTTCCTGTTTGTTATGGCTTGAAAATTTTAACAGTTGTTTGAAAATTAGGAAACAAAAGCTAAGCAAGGTTTCAAAATCCAAACTTTATAATAAATCAAAATATTGTAAATTAATATTATAAATGCAAAAGTAGCTGTCTGCCTACTTATTGTTATTTCACTAGAATACTGATTTTGCTGTTCAAAGAAAGAAAGAAAGAACAAGCCTCGAAGGACATTGGATTACAGCGATAAACATTTAGACTATGTAAAAATAATTAGACTTGTAAAACGTGTATATGATTCAACAGAAATGCGGCAAAAATCGTCAGACGAAAGATACTAAACTAAGAAAACGTAGATCAACAGATCAAAATGGCGACATTAAGCCGACAACGCCAAATGAGTAAGTAACAACGTGTTCTCCTATTTTCTTCTTTCTAAGGTTATTCAGATATATCACAATTGCCTGCTACTAGGTACTTTAGTTTGTATTTGACAGGTTACTATCTAAGCACATGTAAATATGACCTCTACAAACCTTTAAGAGGGAATCGGTAATTCTTTGAATTGTTGTAAATGTATTACCAAGGGTTGTTACCATTTTAACGTTTATTATAGTTATAAAAATATGTCATATGAAAACTATCTGAGAAGTAATCAAGTAAGCCTCTCGCGATGTTACGCGATAAGACCGATAAAAAATATGTCGGCTCTAATATGGAATCAAGCCCGAGACCATCTATCATAAGGCAGATTTCCGTTGCTTTCGCCAGAATAATTTGACAACACATTTGGTAACCTTACGAATAGGTATAAAATTCACAATATAAAATTCAATGATTCCCTTTGTATATCGTTAAGTGAAGTACCTAAGTATTGTCCCTGCCTGCCAGTGCCCACAGAGACGTTACGTAATTAGTATAAATTTTACATAAACATATTCTATCAGGATATATGATGACACATCGACGGAAAGCGATGAGTATGGCCAGTGGACTAGTGATGAGTACTTCTCAGACTCCGGCAGTTTTGAGGACTACGAACAGGGAGACTTCCACGAACCGGTTAACAGCAGTTTAGGCGTTACTTACTTTGCTGAATGCGGCAACTTCAGCTTGAGGTAAAGTTCAAATCATTCAATTTGTTCAATATATAATTATTATTATTATAATAAGTTATTCCTTTATTTTATATTTATATTTATTTTATATTTTCTTTCAGTAGCCTTTCTCACTTTATAGTTAATACAAAATATTTCTTCTTCACAATCAATATTACTTCAATGTATTAGACCAATTTGCTAGTCTGCATTTATTTTAAACGAATCTAGTTGTTTGTTTGTTTGTTTGTTTGTTAAAAGTGACTTTCTTTTCTTCTAGTCGGCGCGTAGTGGAATGTTCCCCGCTAGCAGATGCACTGAACCCTTGCGAAGATGTGATGGGCTGGTCGTGGCTGCGAGCCAGCGTTTGGTTTGTGATAGCTGCAGCTGTGGTTGGAAACATAGCCGTTCTACTGGTCCTGCTTACAAACCACACAGAACTTACTGTGCCTAGGTTCCTCATGTGTCATCTGGCGTTCTCTGATCTCTGCACAGGATTATATCTCTTTATGCTGGCAGTTGTCGACCTTAGATCGTATGGAGAGTTCTTCAATTACGCATACAATTGGCAATATGGCGTTGGGTGCAAAATAGCTGGATTCCTGTCCGTTTTTTCAGGACAATTGTCTGTTTTTACACTCACTATAGTAACATTAGAACGCTGGTTCGCAATTACATACGCAATTTACTTGGAGCGACGAATTTCATTGGGAGCTGCAGCAAAAATAATGTTAGGTGGATGGCTGTTCTCTATACTGATGGCTGGGCTACCTCTAGCTGGAGTTTCGGATTATTCCTCAACCTCTATTTGCTTACCGGTTGAGAGCGAAGGCGTTGGAGACGCTGTTTATCAAGGAAGCTTGTTCATGACAAATGCAGTTGCATGGGTTACGATAGTAGTATGTTACGTGCAGATTTATAGATCTTTGGGAGGGGGTGGCGAAAAATATGGTGGCAGGGGAGCAGCAGCGGCTGCAGAAAGAAGGATAGCTAACAAAATGGCTCTCTTAATTGGAACAGATTTATTGTGCTGGGCGCCTGTTGCATTTTTCGGCGTAACAGCTCTGGCTGGAGTTCCACTAGTCGATGTCAGTCATGGAAAAGTACTCTTAGTGTTCTTCTACCCGCTGAACGCTTGTGCGAATCCATTTCTGTACGCAATTCTAACAAAACAGTACCGCAGAGACCTTATAACTTTAATCGCGAGGACGGGGAAGTGTAATTGGTTAGTGGAGAGGTATAAATTAGCTACGACACCACCACCGACGGGTCACACGAACCCCTCAGCGCCAGCGCCACTCTTACCACTCGTAGACTATCATAGATCGGTGTCACAAGTCACAAAGGATTCAAAAGAGAACGGAGAATTAGAGATTTTGTAATTTTAAGTATAGCCATTTTTGATATTATTGTAATTATAGGATTATTTATTCTTTACGTGTTTTATTTATACTTTACAATATAAATGTTAGAATTTGAGTCATACCATTGAGAATTTTGTTCAAAATAATATACTCAAAGAATTAGTATACTATCTTCCTACTAATATAATAAATGTGAAAGTTTGTATGTTCCGATATTTGGATGTATGGATATTTAAATGTTTAGACGTTTTTACTCAATCAAGCATTTTTTATTTTATTTTGGACAAATATAAATTGTTACCTGGATAAAGACAAACTTTAAGCTAATTTTGAATCCCGAAAAATATTAGGTTTTTGTGAGATTATCAAAAAACATGCCGAATATATCCGTATGTACAATTTAAATTCCGTATAGATGTCTCTCATGGAACATTATTGACCTACAAATGATTATTTCTCTCTGTAGCCTCCACGCACGAAGTCGCGGGCACATGCTAGTGTACTAATAGTTATAGCTTATGTTGGTTACAGGCATAGTATAGGTATCTCTTAATAACATTTTCCTAAGTCAACAATTATATTTTAATATATGAAAAGAGAATAAAAAATAAACAAGTTATAGTAAAACATATATTTCCATATTAAAAAACAGTATTATATAAAAATATTATTTGAACTCAACTTAAGAATATCTGTGCTGTTTCTTCTAAACTAGTAATAACGTTGCTATCAATATATTCTATCTGAAGCTTATCGCCTTCCAACAAAATTTCATTACTTAACAATTCAGAGACACCGACATCCATTTTCAATGGACTAATACAATAACCGTCTAACAGTCTAAACAGTCTCAGCTTTGTATCACCAATTTTATTATTTTCATTTTTAATATTACAACTATCACATATAGAGTCAATAGCACGACCTAAACTCCATTTTGACGAGATAAACACAGGTTTAGTGTCTTTTAAATCCGGATCTAATGTAACCGATTCAAATTTCTTTATATTATCAATATTATCTACTATTGTTACTGGTTTGGCCTCTGGGTTAAGTGGTTTTTTGATTGAAAAGTATACTCTATCTGCGGCTGATACAGATTTTGGACCAACTGCTTTCTGCTTTATTCTCATTAAATGTATTTTTGATGCAGTTTTCACTTTGGCTGATGATTGCAGTGCTTTCCTTATATTTTCTGTTATCTGTAAAAAAAGAATAAAATGAGTTGAAATAATGTACAAATTAAATATATATGGACAAAAAACATTGGTTTTATGTTTCAACTGAAATAAATAATTATTTTCATATATCACTACATAGTATAAAACAAAGTCGCTGTCTCGGTCTCTATGTATGCTTAAATCTTAAAAAAAACGGATTTTGATGCGGTTTTTTTAATAGGTAGAGTGATTGAAGAGCAAGGTTTATATGTATAATAACATCCATTAAATAGTGGAAAAAACTGTTATTTTTGAGGTTTCTAATGTGATGTCGTAATAATTACATTTAACGCGTGCGGGCCACGGGCAGTAATGAATAAATCAAAACTACTGGATCGATTTTAATAATTTTTCAGTGAATGACATAGGCTATATATTTTATACCCGTGCGAAGCCGGAGCGGGCTGCTAGTAATTATATAATATACACTTGATCATGTCGGACAGCATTGGTAATGTCTGATAAGGTAAGGTGATAGTAGTGGCAGAGCCATGCTCCTCCCATCACAAATGTGCAGACTCAACCAAGGAGGTACTACCCTCTTACAGAAAATCGGCGAAAAGTAACAGTATCTAGGTACTGTTGCGTTTCGTGCGATGAGTGAGAGCACCAGATGCCCAATCTCCCACCCCCTCTGTACCCTTGCTTTTTCCCCTTCACATCCCTTCCCTCATCCTCTGGTTGGCAACTTGCATGTGATACTTTAAGTATTGCAAGTGTTCAGTGATTTGAAGGTACTTATAACTTGAAGGTACTTATGTTATACTTTGTAGGGAACACAGAAGCAGATAGTGTTTCACAACTTAGTGAGTTGTATCAGAAACGTTGAACAGAATTGTTTGCATGTAGAAACTGGAAGAATTTATCATTCTATTACCTTTTCTTGAAGGTTTTTATTAGCCTCTTGAAACTGCCTCCTCGGTGCTTCAAACTGCTCTATTTTCACTGCCATTGTTTCATCGTCAATTTCTGGACAAGATCTGAAATAGAAAATAGAAAAGTTAAGTAATTTAATAGAATATGTAACTCATATAAATTTTTGTATATGAAAATAAATGATGTTGTTAATTTTGAAATTTTCAGTTGACAATTTTTGGTTATTCCATTTTTGGTTTCATAATTTTTCTTATAATTGGGAGTTTTATTTTTGCTATTTAGCTGTGAAGCTTTATAGTAACTAACTGACCTCAACTTACCTATAAAAGAATAACAAGTATGAAGTATATTTGGCCTTATCATAAAAATATTTTACTTTTGTGGTGATGTATAAAATGAGAATCATATTATAGGATTGAGGACATGGAGAAGACGGAAACGAGTTCCTACATAATCCAACCCAAAGCTGGTATAAAAGCACAATGTTTTACTTCACCAGAAGAACCTACATGTTATTATAATATGCACCATTCACTTAAAGATGAATTTATTAATAAGTGTGCTAAAAACACTTGGACGCAAATAAGCAATACCATGTCAACCCACACGAATGTCATTTCGAGAAAACGCGTTTGAAAAAAATATAACAACTTGCTTTATATGATTTTAAGCAAAACCCTACAAATATTAAAGAAAAATGTTCCTCAGCCATTTACCAACACTTCTGCATATATAACTCAGTTTTTTCAATTTTGTGGGTTGACATGGTATTGCTGATTTGCGTCTACTTAGTATGTAAGTAAATTATTTAAAATCAAGTAATACTTACGGGTGAAACCTATGCTCTATACAGTAATGTTTATTACACTTGTTACAAAGCATTTCATGTAGATTTCCTTTTCTGCAACCTTTTTCTGAACATTTATAAATTTGATCGTCATTTTGGAAATTAACTTCTCGGGGTTTCGGTGCCAATTCACAATCGCCAGAGATACAGTGTTCGTTGAAATGTATACGGCAAAAAACTTTGCCGCATTTACATTGTAGTGGTAGAAAATCTACTTGATTGCACATTGGATTCTGGCAGTGTTCTCCAAGTGAAGGAAATTCCATGTTTACAACACAACAAAGAATTACAAGACTTAAATATTTTTAATTGTCATCAAAAACATATCATTATTTTCAAAATACTTATGTTTCTTTCATGTTTTCAATATTTGCAAGGCATCATTATCCACAAGATTTGTAAAAACCGAAAGCTATATGACATTAAATGACAATGACATATGTCAACTGACAATACATTCGATACGTTCATTTTAAAAATGAAAACTATGAGTACTATATTTTCAAATTAATATATTTTAAGCAATATATTATTATTATTAGTCATCAGAGTTAGGTTTCCTTCTATTTTTAGATGCATAACCCACCTATTTGAGTGCAACTTTTATTATTCATTCTGTAACGTTTCATTCGATGAGTGAAAATGTTGGAGAACCAGGTTATCCTTGACTTTTATTTTCCGCTTTGCCTTGGGTCGACAAAACTGCCGTAATACTGTAGGTATCATCAATAGTAGGGATATTTATACTTCATATCGATATTATGTGGGAGAATAGTACGTACTTTCTTGGTCGAGCAGGACCATTCATGGTGAGAACAGCAAAGATTCTACTATTGCTATGCTACTTTGAAACATTTTCTGCATTAGAAACTAATACTTAATTTTAAACTTCCTCCTGATTATTTTCAATTCAATTCATGGAATACAATAATTGAGCAGTTTATTTAACCAATGTCTGGTAGGATGGGGTAGACACTAATGAGATTGGTTAGTGTGGTTTAGGTAACAAATATCCGCTTTTACTCTGGTTTACCTTCAAATTGACTACATTTTTTTATTTATAAAATGGGTAAGCTCTTGACCTCCATCGAGCGTGAAGCCATAGAGGAGGTCTTCGGTGGCGCGAGCTTACTCATAAGAAGCCTGTGTACTCGCCCCTTGAAGAGGTTCAGGTTGTATGTGTTCGGGAATACAGACACCGGAAGAGCATTCCACTCCCTGGCCGTGCGAATTATGTAAGATGATCGAGAGCGCATAGTGCGAATGTTGGGTATATCGATCAGGTATAGTCTGTTAAATGTAACTTGAACCCTGCGCAGTAACACGTTTTTGGGTCTCAACCGTATGCGGTATGAGGGGGCCGGGTTTAGTACACTCGCTCACGGTTGTTTTAGTTCTTTAATAATAAATTATTAAAAATAAATTAAAATATAAATTAGTTTTGTCAAGTGTGTTAACATTTATTTCAAGATAATACCTCGACCACAATCAACTTTAAGGAGACGGGAGAGAAGGATGGTATTTGACGTTTATAGTTATTTTTTAAAAGAAAATAATATAACTTATTCTCTGAATAATACTGCGAAAGATACGAAGAAGTCTGTCTCACTATTAATAATGTACATTCAATTTTTTTAAAATATAGTTACCTTTTTTCTATACTATTTATTTGTTTTATTCGATTTAAGTAATTAGTAACGATAATAATTTAGATTTAGAAGAAATAATAACTATATTATATACTTCATTCCGTTTTCCTACTTTATAAAGAATCTATTTAAATAAGACGAAACCAATATTTTTGTCTAACATTTTTGTCCATTATTGTACCTGCGCAGAAGCGGCCATTCTGGTTCAAGTTACATTTAAGGAAATATATGGTATCCCGATAGTAAAATAGAGTTGGCGGGATTATGGACTACTATTATTGTTTTTATAGCGAATGTTGAATGTTGAATGTATGAAATGTGAATGTTGTTTTTGGCAGCGTCCACTTCGTAGATATGTATAGTAAGGATGATGAGGATGATAGAGTTGAGAACCAAACTTTAAAATATAATATCGCATTTTACCTTAAGTATACTTGCAAAAATACGTTAACTTTTCTAGTGATTTATGTCTAATATTAAACGTCAGGATAACGTGTGCCGAAAACTTATCAAATTTTTTTTTATTAACATAATTTAACTTAAGATGCGCCCTAGGATTACTTTTTAAGGCCAATTTAAATTTAATTTGTCAATATAATAATAAGTTGTCAATACAATAATTTTACAATGCGTGTAATAGTTAGTAATAACTAATAAATAAGCAAAGAATGATTTAGCCCAGAAATTTATATACACTCTTTGTTGGTTAATCTTTTATTATCAGTGTATATTTAAGGAAAAATAAAGGGTTTCAATTTCAGAGGAAAACGTTTATTGCAAAAAAAATAAATAAATTGTGAGAAAGTAGTGTACACATAAAAGTATCTTGTTATTGTACAAATAAAAAAGGCAAAATGCCAACACGAAATGCATATAACTATATACAAATAATTGAAAACATAATCACAATTTTATCTTACTTTATACAAAAAAAAATTTAAGGGTTAGTGTAAAAAATCGTACACATTCTTTTAAAATATATTACATGAGTTTTAATGTCTCTATGGCTGCTTGTAGCCTCTCGATTTCGCCTTGCGACTGTGTTAATTTCTCTGTATTGAGTTTCTGAACTTCGGTTGGCACTTTGATAGTGTAGTCATCAGCCGTCATCGCTTGCTGCAGTTTGTTGATAGTTTGTGACAGAGAATCTTTCTTCTTTTCTAACTTCGTGATCTCCTTTACCGGGTCGATGAGTCCCTGTCATTTAAAGATTTAATGAAATATATATTTCAAATTATTGGACTTATTAAATATATTAATGAATAAAAGAAAATTGATTGTATCGGGTCACCTGGGCAGTCAAAAACTCCTTGAAATATTGATTTCATGATGGTTGAATAAACAAACATACAGACATCCAGAAATAATGATTTCGAGTAAGGGATACTTAGGCACCATACAAAAACGCTACACACTCAACATTACGATACAAACATTTGCTCCGAGCGGGATCAGTTTTTGAGATTTAAAAAAATTACCTTCAAAACCAAATGCACTTCAATCTTATCAGACACCGTCAGTATGGAACAGCCCATCGGTGGTGGTTCATCACTTAGTTCGCTATTCGCCAACGATTGCAACTTCTTGAACAGCTCCTTGACCTCTTGAAGATCATCGGATATCAGTAAATGTGCTGTGGTTTTCTGTTTATTTGTGAGGTTGTATTCTGAACGAGTTGAACGAATCTGGTGGATGATCTTCAGAGCAGTTTCTACGTTTGCTTCAAGTTGTTCTGAACGCCAGGGCGTGTCGGACTCCTGTAGACAAAATATAATGTGTATATAAATATAAAGGAAGAATGAATCTGAAGAAGTGAGACTCCGGGCAACGAGGTTGCTCGTGAAGAAAACATACTTATTTTAATTATTGATTTCAAAAATGAGTAAAATAAAATTAGTTGAATATATCATACAGACTTTCATTTGACAAATTTCAAATAATTTAGTTGTGAAATGAGGTAATAAAAATAAATACCGTAGGATATTCAGCTATGCAAATGGATGGACAGCTAGTATCTTCTCTCGGAAGCCTCTGATACAACTCTTCGGTAACAAAAGGCATAAAGGGGCTTAGTAGTTTGAGTCCATACTCTAAAGTGGTATAAAGTGTACGCCGAGCTGCAGATTTCTGGTCTTCCCTGCCTTGAGCGAACACTGGTTTGAGGTATTCCTGTGAATTAAACATATGATTCAGATTAGGTGAGTTCTTCTTATTTGTAGAATTCTGGTGGTAGGCCATTATTGCAAAAGGTTGGTTAAGGAGGTACCACTGCAGTGTCAGATATTCTACCGTAAAGCAGTATATTGTGTTTTGGTTTGAAGGACACTGTAGCTTGTGACGTTACTGGGAAAAAGAGATTTAAGATCCAATATCTCAAGGTTGGCAACACGTGAGTGACCTACAAATAAATGGTGTTGCAAACTCTCATAGGCTACGGCAACAACTTACAAAAAAAGAACCACTTCTAAAAAATAAATAGTAAATAGAGCTTACCAAATAAACATCGCATAGGTCATACAACCACAGGTTGTAGCAGTGGGTGGTTGCTGAAGGGAAGTCGTAAGTCTGGAAGCCAATGTTCACCTTCTGAACGGCTAGTGATAATTTGGACAGCATCCAGCGGTCCATGGATGATAGACCTTGTGGGAGGGTAGGTGTGTGCGCCTGGAATGAAGAAATTTATTAGATTTCTTTGTTTCTGCTAGGTCAAGATTTTTTATATAAGGAAGTTCCAGGTCGGTTGCTGTGACGTCACAAGGACCAATGAGCTTTGAAAATTAATTTCTCGAGTGTTTTGATTGAAATGATCTTAAATTTAGGAACTAACGTACTACATACATCATACTTGAAATTCATTTTACCATGTAAATAACAAAAACCAGCTGTTTATAGTAAATTTTCCATTGTTATAAATTAAATACAAAGAAAGATATGAAATGCATGTGTTAGCCTATAATTGGGGTATATTATTTTTGTCAAAGATACATAATGTGATATAGAAATACGGAACTAATTGTATACAACGTTGGCTACCTATTTAATAAAATAAAGACGGGTACAGATGATTTCAAGGTCGTGTGACGTCACACGTCTAAAATGCGTTATAAAATCGCAACGTATGGATATAGTGTTGGTTTTGAATTGATTCGTCGACATCGAAATGATCCTCGTTATGACATAAATGCATCGGTCTCGCCGACTTGTTACTCTGATAAAGGACCTCCCGAACTAGTCGGTAGCAAGATTGATTGAATGTGAAAACTTGATTCGATATAAAAAAAACATACAAGATCTACAGTTATTTCGACGGTTGCGGGTTCGACTCCCGCTGCGGGCAGATATTTTCATTGATGTTATAAACATCTATCTCGGTCCGGGCGCTTGTGGTCCATGTGGGTCACCCCACTGTGCTTCGTAGAGCACGTTAAGCTGTCGGTCCCAGTGGTTATCATAACACCTGATAAAAATCGATAGCTCTTTATAGGAAATTTACTCTCACCCTATCAGTTACCAGGTCGCCCTTAGGGTTGCGGAGGTCAGATGGCAAAGAGGCTGGGCAAAATACCGTTATTAATGAAAGCCGACCTTATAGACGGTGTGGTCGGGGAAGTACATGAGCGCGAACTTGGCCGCGTTCCAGAGCTTGTTGCAGAAGAAGCGGTAGCCCTGCACGCGCTGGATGTCCAGGTTGAGGTCGCGGCCCTGCGCCATGGCGCACAGCGCGAACCTGGGGGTTATCGAATGTTCTATTAACCATCGTAACACACTCGAAAATTTAAATGGCATATACTATAGAGAGGCCCTGCCATTTTTTTTATGTCACGACGGTTGGCAAACAAGCATGCGGTCCACCTGATGGTAAACAGTCACCGCAACCTGTGAACGCTTGCTATACTTGAAGTATCAGAAGCGCGTTGCCAACCCAAGGAACAGGAGGGACGGGATGAGAAGGGAAAAAAGTAAGGGAACAGAGGGATTGGGCCTCCGACGCTTTCACTCATCGCACGAAACGTAACAGTAACTAATGATACCATACAGAGATGTCCAAAGACTAGTTGTAAAGCAACGAAATGAATTAAGTCACACTCTGTATGGACGCAAATAAGTAATACCATGTCAACCCACAAAAATGAAAAAACTGAGTTATATATGCAGAAGTGTTGGTAAATGGCTGGAGAACATTTTTCTTTAAAATTTGTAGGGTTTTAAGCTTTAAAACTTCTAAAAAGCCATTTTTTAATCATGCAATTTATGTATTATGTTAAACGTTTTGGGTTATATTATATACGAAATATACAGTTTGTATACTTATTTTTTGTCAAAATAAGTAAAATAACTTCCATAAATCTGAAATTGCCAAAAACTTGACCAATACTTTAAAAAAATCATATAATTCCTTTATATGATTTTTTTAATTTGTTGTTCAAAATTTTCAAAGGCGTTTTTTTCGAAATGACATTCGTGTGGGTTGATATGGTATTGCTTATTTGCGTCCATATATATAATTATATACGTACGCTTGTAACGCTAAAACTAACTTTTTATAAACTTGTGTCTAACTTCGTTTCGATGCGTTGATATTGAATTGACGAAAGAGCAAAACCTAGTCTTTGAAATATAGAAAACTGAGCCATTCCTTACCTCAAAGCATCGGTGCCACACTCGGGTATCCCGTTGGGGTAGTCCTGCTTCTGGCCCTGTATCGCCTTCTCGATCTCCCGAGGGTCCAGGTTGGAGTCGGCCAGCTGCGCGTGGAGCTGCTCCAGGGATATACCCCGCACCACGTCCACGGGGTCGATCACGTTCCCCAGGGACTTGGACATCTTCCGGCCGTGGGCGTCCCGGACCATCGGGTGGAGATATATTTCCCTGTAAAAAGACTGATATTTTCATAAAGAACATCAACATTCGATCACTAAAAATTTTAAGTGTTTATCGCAAAAAAATCATATCCGAATCCCTTGACCAGCCAAGGTCGTCTAGTGACTTGTATTTATAAGGACAAAACTATAGGCAGGTAGTAGAATCGACTACAGTCGCCTGACTAAAAGCATATCTGAGAAACTGTGACAATAACACAAACTCAAACTCAAAATATTCTTTATTCAAAAAGGCTTTTAAGCACTTTTGAATAATAAGATAAATCCTAGAGCTAGACGATGTCCAAACACACACAGTGTCACAGCACAGATAAGCACAAAACTAGTGACGATGATGCTGTCAAAGCCAGTAAGGCCAAAAGTAATACAAATTCAGAAATATATTTTATTGCTACTTCCCGAAATAACTAATGAGACATAATATTTCATAACACCGACACTGGCACTGGTTCGTAAGAATGTTTAAATAAAAATTTCACAGAGGACAGATTTTTTTTAAATTCAATATTTAATTTAAATAAAATTAATTAAAATAGATAGTATTGGGAGATCAAAGGGCTACTATTAAGGAAAAAAGTTTAGTTTTAATCTTAAAACTTACTTGAAAGGCAGCTTTCCAAGTAACCGCTGACCGAAGAACACCATTCTGGCCACCCAGAAGAATAAAATGTCATGGCCAGTCTCCAACAGTGTGCCGGGATAAAATGCCTGAAATAATTAAAAATATAAATTTACAAGCAGTAGACGAGGTCTTAAAGTCTTAATAACCAATACCAACAAAACTCAATACATAACATTAATTATTTTCTAATAAATGTTTCGGGCGTTTTCGTCAATAGCCGTTGACGACGCGCCATATTTTTTATGTACTCAAACATATTTACATTTTATTTATATTTCTTTATTTATACACTTCTTTGTACACCACAAAAATACACTAATAGAAAAGAAAGAAAAATACATAAAACAAAGCAATTGGGGAGTACACATGGCGGCCTTATCGCTTGAAAGCGATTTCTCCAATTTTTATTTATTTATTTATTTATGGTTCACAAAACAGATTATAACTAAAGTACATTCAATATATAATTAAACAATTCAAATTGACCAAGTTAAAATCCAAAACCATGTGAACACAATTTACGAATACATTCATTCAATTATGTCAGTTAATATTATAAATACAATTCATTCAATAAATTCATTTACAAACAATTTAGCTTACACATTATACTAGAAAAAGTCCATTAAAGTATAATACAATAATATTTAGAATAAATGTTAAAAGAATTAATAAAATTGATCAAATAATTGCTAATCGTTGTGTAATAATTACCTGTAAATCTTCAGTCTGATCAGGCCATCCGAATATCGAAAAGGGGAAGAGACCAGATGAGAACCAAGTGTCCAAAACGTCGTCGTCTCTAGTCAGCTTGATATCTTTAATCGGCACATCGAACTTAGCAGCCGCTTTCGATAAAGCTTCTTCTTCTGAATGAGCCGATACCCAATGTTCTTCTTCTTTCTAGAATATTTTATTTGGCTTTAGGATACATGTTAAAGAAGTTTCTTACTATGGTAAAAAGATTTGTTCATGTTTGGCAAATGTTGGTGATAATGAATGAAATATATTTATTTAATTAATTTTTGTTTTCATACATTAATGCCATTGATTGTTAGAAAATGTATGAGATAAAATTCTAGGAAATTATTTTGTTATTTATAATACGAAATTCCAAATGAAATTTTAATCATGTTTCATTTTAAATGATTGTGCAGACGAATATTGTTATGATTGATATTATGAATAACGAACTTGTGATTAAATAACTAAGCACTGCAACAATTGTTTATACCCTGATTATAAAAATTACGCAAAAATCATAAAAAATGTATAATGCGATAAATGATATATGTAATAATAATAATTATATATCCTTTATTGTACAACATCAAAAGAACACAATACAAGTAATTTAATTTAAATATGTACAACCAGGCGGCCTTATTGTTACAAAGCAATCTCGGCAAACTGGGTGAAAATTTGTAGCGCGATCTATTAGTTATAATAAAATAATAGAAGTTAAGCTGGAAGTCTTATATTTTTTTTATGCACGAAAGACTTTAGAATCAACCGCAATATCGATTGAGTCAACTTGAATAAAACCAGGTGAGTCCATGCAGATAAGTTTTAATATCGATATGGACCATTTATTCTAGTGAGTTCTATTCTGCTTGTACTAGTTTGTCCGATTATATAAAGCACGGATAGATGCTTGAACGTTTTTAATACATTTTATGTAGACAGTTTGGAAACAGTTTAACAAAAGACTCTGTAGGAAGACAACGTAACTCAAATTAAATAACTCTTACAAAAGATCGCATGTCGGTGACAATTTACTAAAACACTCAAAATGAAGAAAAAGCGGTCCGAAACGAAATATTTCAGTTACTGGTAACTTACAAAACTTAAAAAACTAATTCTTAAAGCTCGAAAATATTTATAATTTTTTTTCAAAATTGAATCAAAATCAATATTTCAAACTATAACGCAGAACCAAGGTATGCAATCATCGGAATCACTAATCCTACAAAGCACATGCACGAGAGGTGGGAGGTGCGCGTGCGCAACGTACGGGAGTGCGCGCGGAGCGCAGCGCGCGGGAGCGGCGCGCGCTCTTGCGGCGGCCGCTGCGCGTGCGGCGTCGGAGCGGCGCGCGCGCTTCCTTGCGGAATACAACAGTACTCTCATATACAACATCACACACATATTTTTAAATAGCGGTCGTCCATTAATGACGTGATGCTTTTAGCAACTTTTCAGCCCCAACCTCTTTTTTCGCCCCTCCCACTGGTCATATGTGGTAATGTTTTCAAATTTTATTCAAGTTATTGACAATCTGAATGGCAAATTGATTATCTGAATGGCATACAATTTTTTTACTTCATAAATTGTATGATCAATGAAAAAATAAATACACCGGATATTTAACGAACTTTTGCGAATCCAACGTCCGAACGTGGAAAGGGCAACTTTCGGGCCTCACGTGATTATTGGACGATCTCTTAACTACAAAAAAATGTACTCGGATACTGTTTTTTTCTTCTGATTGATTATTGATGATGACACTTCGCCACATTTCTTATTTTAATATTTCTTTACAAGATTAAATATCCAATAAAAATCCTTTTAATAATATTAAATAACAGCAATCTCTGAAACAATATTATTATGTTGTTCATATTTTATGTTAATTATTACCTCGGTAGCCGGTAGCGAGAGGCGGTAGGCCGGTATCCGGTGCCCCCACCACAGCTGGCGCGAGATGCACCAGTCGCGAATGTTCTCCATCCAGTGGTCCCAGGTCTTCTCGTGCGCGTCGGGTATCACCTTCAACTCGCCGCTCTTAACCGCCTTTATGGCCTCCGCTGCCATGTTATCACAACGGATGTACCTTGAGGAAAGGGTGATATTTGTAGAAAGAAAAAATCTTTTTTTTTTAGAATAGGATTTCTTTCCCAACATCATTCCCTATCTTTAGCCTATATTATTATTTATAGTTTAACAATTTTATATAATTATCACTATCTTATTCCCTGATACTTTTATCAGACAAATATTTGTGTTCCGTAGTATTCTGGAAGCATTCTGGAAGCCTTCCTCGATGCTAGACTTGGGCACGAGAGAAGATTTAAATAGAAGGATGTGAACCCAAAAAAGAACAGCTGATAGTATTGCGTCACATGCAAAAAAATCAAATGTAAGGTAAATTAAATTAGGCCCAAATAGTTTTTTCTGGAAATATAGTAATCTTTGATAAGACCGCATAAATTGTGGATGAGCGGAAAATTATACTAAATAATTAATTTTTGAATTGTTATAATGCGTTTCTGGGTCAGGCTGTAACATTCTATAATAAGATCCCCATAGAAAAATTGCAATTGTCAGAAATCAAATTTAAAAAATTTATTAAAACCTGTTTATCACTAAAAGCTTGTTATAGCATTGAAGAATATAAAAATGACTCCAATGCATGGACATAGATAAATGTATTAAATTTATTATTAAATTAATTACTATTGTAACTATTACATTAATGTGTTGTATTTTGACGATTCATAAGTGCCTATTAATGCCTACATGAATAAAGTATATTTTGACTTTGACTTTATACGCGGCGAGCTTTGTGACCTCTGAATATAGCGTATAGAGTACCTTTTTTAAAAGAAAAAAAAAATGAACAAGGGCCAATATGGTGGTAAACTTACCACTGCGGTTTCAGCATGGGTTCCACGACGTCCTTGGAGCGACTACAGAGCGGTACCACCATAGTGTGGTCAAGGGTTTCCTTGTACAAGTTTGCATGTTTCAATAATCCTATTATTTCGCGACGAACGTCGAAACGTTTCTTACCCTAAAATTTAATAAAATAGATTTATAACTACGGGTTTCGACTTTATATACTTTGAATTTGGGATTATGTTTAAAAAATATATAAAGTGCCCAAGGCTTTTGCTTCCATAGTCTACAGAATATTTTTTTTAGTTCTTTATAGAGCGGAATAGCTTTTCTAAAGTAAATTAGCCCAAGTTATTCTTAATAACATTAGCTACACATCTGCGAGTAAAAGTCATGTCAATGTACAACCGTTTGGAGGACGGAACAAACAGCAACTTTAATTTTATTTTTTATATACACGTCAATACAAGGTTTAAGTAGTGAATACAGATTGAGATACAAATATAAATGATGTAATTATAGGTGACACTGCATTTTCAAAGGGAACAGTAATTAAAAATTACAAAATTGAGTATAATACAAATACATACATGATATTATATAATCTAAGGACTAAAAAACTTCAAATGTAATAAATACCATTTTTTATAAACAATATTAGCAATGCCTTTTCAAGGCATTACTAATAGTCCTATTGCTAGAAGTGTGTACGACAATAGTCGATAAGATCGAACCCGCGACTCTCGCGTTCACGGAGCGAAATCGGTCCTTCTACCGTTAAGCTCTTGAGGTAGCTATTTAAATGAGCAATTTTTATATATATAATCGGATAATGTCAATCTCGGAAACGGCTCGACGATCAACGATTTTCAAGATATTTAGTATGCAAGGGGTTTCGGGGGCGATAAATCGATCTAGCTAGGATTCATTTTTGGAAAATGTCATTTTATTATTTTTTTTTTCAGGCAATGGATACCCCGTTTTGAGTCCAGATGCCTCAATTTCTATTTTTCTCTTTTTCTTTAAGAATAATAATAAAAAAAAAAACATTTTTCTTATATCATCATTATTTAATTCGTATTTAAATATAATTTCCTAAAAACACAATTTACAAAAAAAAAATCATCCTCGTACTAAGGTTTATGTGTGGACGTAATACAAATTAAAATATAATAATTAATTTGGTTCAAGAACATGTCCAATTCCATCGATTTTCTTAAATCAGGAACACGTCCAATGATGACGATGACCACGTTGCGAACAGGAACAGCTCGCAGATAGGAGGTTATCTTACACATCTGCGAGCTGTCCCCGTCTGCACCGAGGCGTTCAGCTCGCGAGGATCTTCGAGTCTTGTTGAAGATGAACAGCATCTCATATCCTTGTTATATCTTCTTCCTTCTTCTTCCTAGCATCTGACCTCCGTAACCATAAGAGCGAACCAGTAAAACATCTGCTCCGAGCGGGAATCGAACCCGCGACTATTGAAGCTCAAAGTCGGCTCTCTACCGACTATGCAAAACAGTCGCCAAAGTCAACAGATAAAATACAATCTCTAAATTTTTTTTATTATACTAAGAGCCCTCTTATATTTTTAACGATTTTAATTAATATTGTGGTTTTCATAAAGACCTATTTAAATTTTAAATGTAATCACAAAAAATCAATAACCGTTTTCTAAAAATGTATCAAAGCTCTTTAAACACATACATTTTATAATTAATATAAAATACATCAGTACAAATGTTTTTATGTTTAAAAATCTATTGTCCTCCAAGCGCTACCTTTTTACAAAATAATTGATGATGAATCTGTTTTTAGGGTTCCGTAGCCAAATGGCAAAAACGGAACCCTTATAGTTTCGTCATGTCCGTCTGTCCGTCCGTCCGTATGTCCGTCCGTCCGTATGTCACAGTCATTTTACTCGGAGACCATTGGCTCTATTTATACAAAATTTACTAAATAGGTGTATTCTGTGAACCGCACAACGATTCTGTAATAAAATCTTAAAATATATAAGAATTAAGGGTAGCAGTCCATACATGTAACTAAGTGTTGAAAAAAAAAAAATTTCCACGTATGTCAACGTGTGAGATATCTTTGGATAGGTCTTTCAAAATGATAAGGAGGTTTGATTTTGACTTTTTTCACTAAGTTAGTAGTTTTTGAGATATTAGCTCTTAAAGTCGTAAAAACTGTGTCCCTCCCCCTAACTTTTGAAATATGGGATTTAAAATTCTGGAAAATTTGAGCTTATAAGACATCAAATAAAATTTCAACTACATTTGGTTTGAAGTTAAGAGATTTATAAGTTTTTCTCATAGCTTTGTTTTTCATACAACTTTTAATAATCTCAATGAAATTACCAACTTATTTTTGCAGTCGATTTTAATTCGTTATTATTTTTAAAGGTCTTAAGATTCTTCATAACCAAGCTGCGGAACCCTTTAGTTTCAACTGAGCGTGGTCCACAACGCACTTGACTGCTAATTTTTAAAGAATATTAGCAATGCTTTTTCAAGGCATTACTAATATTCCTATTGCCCCTCCGAATAATCAAGAAGCTTGCGCTAGGAGTGGGTACGGCAATAGCCCAAGGGGGTCAGGATGGAACCTGTCTCTCGCGTTAACGGAGCGAAGTCTGCCCTTCTACCATCGAGCTATTGATGCTTAAAATTTAAAAATTGATTAAAAATACGTAACACAAAAACTTAAAAAATAAACAAAAAAATAAACTTAAAAAATTAAAAGTAAACTTAAAAGAAAAACAAATAGATCTTACAGCAAACGGTCCACAGTTGTCCAGCATCCGTCCCTCATCATCAAAGATGGTGATGAATGGTAAATTGTGTCGCTTTCCGATCTCGTAGTCGTTCGGGTCGTGGGCGGGTGTTATCTTGACCGCGCCTAAAATATATATACTAATTTTACTATTTTCCAATCTGTTTTTCTTCTTCCCAGCATTATTCCCGATACTATACAGTATTTACCCAGGGTTTGCTTACCCTTGTCCGGATTTTAGGTTACTAGTTTTTACACAGAGCGATTGATAGGTCAGATGGACCTACGTAACCCAAAGGGAGAATCAGTAACTCATTTGATGAGAGCAATTTACTTAACGATTATTATTAGATGTTATGTGATAAAAACCGGGACCCTCAGCTTAACGTGCAATCCGAGACACAGTGGGGAGACCCACAAGAACAAACGCCAAGACCGAAACAGATATTTCAAAGATCAAAGCAACATCTGCCCGAGCGAGAATCGACCCCGCAATCGTCGAGGCTAAAGGCAGACTCGCTACCAACAACACCTAAATTTAAATAATTATTAATGTAGAATAACTACATAATACAAAACAAAGTCGTTTTCTCTGTTCCGATGTATGCTTAAATCTTTAAAACTACGCAACGAATTTTGATGCGGTTTCTTTTAATAGATAGAATGATTGAAGAGGAAGGTTTATATGTATAAATATAGTGGAGGTTTCTAATGTGATGTCGTAAATAATTACATTTAACGCGTGCGGGCCACGGGCAGTAATGAATAAATCACAACTACTGGATCGATTTTAATAATTTTTTCAGTGAATCACATAGGCTATATACACTCACAGGCACAATTAACCGCCCACCTATATCTTTCGTCACCCTGTTTGTTTATGGAAGCAATGGCTTAGCTACTGTTTTATTTTATATCAAGTGGGTACTTTAGCAATAAATTAACCACTTATACCCATATTTCGTTATGTAAAATTGTGTCACCGAAGGGTTTTGGGAATTTAGTCATTGTTTGACATTTTAGTCCTTGCGTTACCTGGTTAACATTTCATGTTCTTTTCTGCCTTAGTGTGTGGATTTTGTTTAATTTGACTTTGTGGTGGTCATTTATTGTTTGAAGTTTTAAAAATGCCACTCGATGCAACTTGTGCAGCAAGGGCAGTGGCTTTAGCTGATGCTGGGTACAGCCAACGTCACATCGCTCTAACACTTGGTGTACCACGAACCACGGTACGGGATGTCATCAGACGATTTCGGGAGACTGGTTTATACACCCGGAGGCCAGGCCAAGGCCGACGTCGATGCACTTCAACCCGTGATGACCGTTTCGTTGTTAGCAACGTTTTGAGAAATCACTTTTACACTGCTACTGAAGTTCATACGCGGCTTCTTGAGGTGAGAAATGTCAGTGTAAGTGAACGTACGATTAGAAGAAGACTTGCAGAAAGAAAGATAAAGCTTATCGTCCAGCTCGCGCCCCACAACTGCTGCCACAGCACCGTAGAACGAGACTTAGTTTCGCGCGAGAATATGCTGACTGGACTGTGGAGGAATGGAAGAGCGTACTGTTCTCAGATGAAAGCAGAATAGCCTTAAGAGGTCCAGATGGACGTCAGCGTGTATACCGACGCCAAAACGAAAGATTTGCTCCATACGCTATAACCGAAACAGTGGGTTACCAGGGAGGGTCCATAATGGTTTGGGGAGGTATCTCTTACGAGGGTCGTACCGATCTTGTTATCTTCGACAGAGGTAGTGTGGACGCTGAAAGGTACGTGGAAGAAGTTCTCCAACATCATGTCATGCCTTTCGCACCATTTATTGGAGACAACTTCAAATTAATGCATGATAATGCACGCTGCCATACGGCAAGATCTGTCACTCAGTACCTTAACGAGGTCGGGATTCAAGTTTTACCATGGCCCGCACGCAGCCCCGATCTTAACCCAATTGAGCACATTTGGGACAAACTCAAGAGACGTGTCCGGGCAAGAGTACCAGCGCCTGCGACTCTAGGAGAGCTCAAGGCGGCTGTGGTGGAGGAGTGGTACAACATCCCTCAATCAAATATCCAGGATATCATGGATGGACTACCAAACCGGCTCCAAGAAGTTTTAAAAGCCCGAGGGGGCAACACTAGTTATTAATTTTATTTATTTTTTTAATTTGGACAGCCAATTTTACACTTAAAAATGTGAAATTTTCGACGATTTTTTTAATAAAATCGATTTTTGGACTAAATCTTTTAATAACTAAGTTTTTTTTAAGTAATTTATGTTTTTATTTTACCTTAGCGACTGCTATTAACGTATATCTCATTTAATATTGTCTAAATTTGTAATTTTTTTCAAATTGAGAGAAATACAAGGTGGGCGGTTAATTTTGCCTGTGAGTGTATTTTATACCCGTGCGAAACCGGAGCGGGCCGCTAGTGTAGAATAAATCTAGAAAAATTACCCGTTCCAAAATCCATATCAACATATTCGTCAGCTATAACGGGGAGTTTCCTTTTTACTATTGGGTGTGTCAGGTTTTTACCGATCAAGTGTTGATACCTAAAAGAAAATAATTTATTAATAAGCCGCCCCACGAGAGAATGCGATCCCGACTCTTTATAAATTGTACATGTCTACAGGACATGGTTATGTCGCAATATTATAAAAGTTACAGTCGAGACGATATAGTCAAGCAATGATTGTACTTAAACTGAGCAGGGTTGTTCGGTGAGGATTGCGCAGAATGGATGGGGTGGGGGGTGTTTGGGATAGGGGTGATGGGCAGACAGGCGGGTGTTGACTCGGGGCCGTGTGGTTTGTAGTGGGCGGGGAAGTCAGGTGGGGTGCCGGCGGCAGGGAGGAGGTGGGAGTCGAGTAAGGTACCGATCGACCGAAGCTGCGCGGAATGATAGGCGACGGACACTGCGCAGGGTAGTGGGTGGCAAGAGCCATGTGAAGATGGGGGGCGACAAAGGCTGCGGAGGGTGTTTTAGATGGAGGAATGGAGCCTGCGCGAAGCTGTGAGCGGTGTGTGCCAGTTGAGGTATCGATCGGCGTGGCCTGCGCTGAACGGTAAGCGACGGAGTCTGCGCAGGGTGGCGGGCGGTCCAGGCCGGATGGGGTAGCGATAGACAAAGGCTGCGCACAGTCGTAGGTGGCAAGGGCCGTGTGAGGGTGGCGGGCGACAAGAGTTGCGTGGGGATGTTTTAGATGGCGAAATGGAGGCTGCGCGAAGCTGTGAGCGGTTGATGCCAGTTGAGGTATTGATCGGAGTGGGCTGCGCGGAACGATGAGTGACGATGTCGGCGCAGGGTGGGGTGAAGATAAGAAGAGCTGTAGGCGGCAAGAGCCGTGGGGGGGGTGACGGGAGACAAGGGTTACTCGGGGATATTTTAAATGGCGGTAAACGGACGCTGCACGAAATTATGGGCGGTGGGAATCAGTTTTATCGATCGGCGTGGCCTGCGCGGAATAATAGGCGATAAAGACTGCGCAGGGTGGTAAGCGGTCCAGGCTCAGTGGTGTATTGATAGGGGGCTGTGCGGAATGGTGGGCGGTAATAGGGTTTCGGTTTAAAGGTGTCTACACGAGCGATGGGGGATGCTGTTGTAGCGGGCTATGGAAGCTGCCTGGGATATAGGAACACCGCGCATACGGCGAAGACCGCGTCCAATATCGATTGACAAGGAATCGAGGCAGGGATGAGAGCTCGTTTTGAATTATTATTTGGCATTTAGTCAGCTTGATAATTACAATAATGTTGAAATAAATAATTCTATCTTGATCTAATTCATATTCTCCGGAATGCATAAAATTAACTCTGAATATCAACACACATAATGAATCAAATAAAATTCTGTAACTAAGAATGAACTTTCTTTTGTCTTTGATTATGAAATTTCAATTCCGACCAAATCTTAACCGATTTCAAACAACCGTATTGGTGCAATCCCTACTAATATAAATACTAAAGGCACGCGGTCTGTCTGTTACGCTTAAGACAATATGGGGTTGAAATAGGAATAGATGGAGTAATGTATGCAGAGTCAATTATTCACGCACATGAAATCGTGGACAGAAGCTAGTAATCTAGTAAGTTTTCACTGGTGGTAGGTCTTTTGTGGCAAGAGGCCGGCTAGGTAGGTACCACCGCAGTGTCAAATATTCTGCCGCCAAATAGTAGTGCTTAGGCACTACTGTGTTCCGGTTTGAAGGGCATTGTACGCTAGTGAAATTACTGGGCGGACGAGATTTAAGAACTAATATCTCGAAGTTGGCAACGCGTGAGTGGCACCTACTAATGGTGCTGCAAGCGCTCATAGGCTACGGCAACCACTTACCATCAGGTGGGCCGTATGCTTGTTTGCCAACTTCTAACATAAAAAAAAAAATCTATAAGAGCCATTAAACAAAGAATTATTTAATTAACAGTACCTGACGTCTTTCGGATGCACAGCCACAGCGACGTCCCCCAGCATGGTTTCCACTCGAGTGGTCGCCACCACTACTTCGTCATCAGAATCTTCTGCTCTGTACGCGAAAAGGACTAGTACACCAAATTCCACCTGACAAGAAACAAATGTATATACCAGTTGCCGGCTTCCAGAAAATCAAAAATATTGTTACGGAAAACCTTATCACAAGGGAATAAGGTTCAAAATCGCTTGCTACTCTCTTTGTTTATTTTTTTCAACCGTCGCGCGGGATCTAGAAAGATGTATTCTATAGACATGTAGTATAGCATTCCGCGGACGGAACTTTCTCGAACCCGGGTTCCGCGTTATATAAGTGGCCCGGCGCGTCGACTGATTTATTCAGTTCTGAGCAACAAGCGAAGAAACTACAAGTGATACCAGTGAACAAGTTATACCAGCGAAAATTAGTGACCTCAATAAAGTCTTATTTAGAGCAGAGCCATCAGGTGTTTGTTTCCAAATTCGCGAACCCCAGCCCGTAACAATATATTACGTAATTGGACACGTAGCTCCTGAAATTAGCGCGTTCAAAAAAAAAATCTATAATCCTGTACAAGAAAAGTATTTTTATCTATCTATTTTTCTTATCTAAAGTGACGACAAAAAAGACAAAGCGCTGAACCCAATCCACTAATAAATCTCCCAATCTAAAGGAATTTGGAAGTATATTGCGCTACAATTTCCCGCGTCGGGATGTGACGACCCCATCGCCCGCTGTTGGGATAACCTCTGTCACAGCAGAGATTATTCCACCAGTGCAATCAGTCACACTGGTGGTAGGTCTTTTATTGCAAGAGGCCGGCTAGGTAGGTACCACCGCAGTGTCCAATATTCTGCCGCCAAATAGTAGTGCTTAGGCACTACTGTGTTCCGGTTTGAAGGGCATTGTACGCTAGTGAAATTACTGGGCGAACGAGATTTAAGAACTAATATCTCGAGGTTGGCAACGCGCGAGTGGCACCTACTAATGGTGCTGCAAGCGCTCATAGGCTGCGGCAGCCACTTACCATCAGGTGGGCCGTATGCTTGTTTGCCAACTTGTAACATAAAAAAAAAAATTCAACCAACATTGAACCTACCTTAGTATCATAACCAGGTATATTCATCATAGTTCTACCCGTCAACTCCACTTTATCCACTTCGATATCAGATATAGCACTCTTCAAGGCACATGACCAGTTCACCAATCTATTGGCACGGTAGATGTCGCCAGCATCGTGTAGCCTTATAAATGCTTCGTTCACAGCCCTACACATGGACGGATCCATCGTGAAACGTACACGAGACCAGTCTAATGATGAACCTAGGGAACGTAATTGCTCGTATATCCTGCCACCTTTTCTGGAAGAAATTTTTATGATGAGTAATTTGAAAATTGTAACGAAAATTATGATCTAGCGGTTCATTTGTTTTTTTTTTTACAGAAGACCGCAGTTTTAATATTATCTAATTTCGATATGTTTCAGAATAGAAGTGACAGACGGCAGCCAAATTTGCAAACAATTTCCGATGTTAAACAAAAAAATGACGCAACAGCGAGAAGTCTGCCAGAATGATACTTTCTGAATTAACCGATAATAAAATTTTTGACTATATAGGCATCTAACTTTAAGGGAAACTGGTTAGTCCCTTCCCTATTCTGAGTTTCAAAGTTACAATTTAGTTTTAGCCTTGTTGTTATTCTTCGGTATCAAAGTAAATTAATCCTAATACATTGAGTAAAAATGCAATATGTCATACTCATTCTTCCATTCCCAGATGCGTTTGATGAACTCCTCTCTGCCGAGATCATGACGGGTCTTTTTCTCTTCTCTCCACAGCTTCTTCTCCACCACAACTTGTGTGGCGATACCAGCATGATCACAACCAGGGTTCCACAAGGTGGTACGTCCATTCATCCTGAAATATATTTGTTATGAAAAGTCGAAGAAACTCGCTAGGGTAGAACCCATCTGTTTTTAATATTTTACTTCACATGTAAATAAGAATCTATGATTTAGTCTGATTTTCGAATAAAGATTTGAGAATTTTTTATTTTATTTTTGTTGCATTTTAAGAATGTAAGATTGAGAAACCAGACAGTACAAGATGGCGGATATAAGATTAAAACCACAGGAATTTATTCAATTTAACTAAGCTGCTAATAATTATAGTTCACTATGAAAATCATTTTCAAGTTTTTGCCATTTTATCTCAGCCATCAAAGATGGCGTCTACGCGAATCAATCATGTCTGCGACACAAAATGGCGTCGACAGTAAATGTAAAAAAATCAATACGAATGACGCTTCTAATGTTTTTCGGGGTGTTCAGCAAAACTGTAATATCATTTCTGTGATCCAAGAAGGCGTCTACCAAATGTGAAATATTTGAATAATGGTATCGTTTTATGGTTTTACTGGGTGGGGCGTTAAACAAGACTTTTCAAGATGGCGTCTTTGCAGGGAAAAAATCAATATGAGTTAAAGAGGTTAATTTTTACATTTTAATTTTAACGACTACGAGCATTATGATGGTCAAAGATAATGCTAAATTTTAAGAAATAAGATAGAATATTACGTCGGCCATTGGGTACTGCATTTCAGGTTTCGGTCACGTGCCTTCAGATCGCTTGCTCCTCAGTTCGAATTGCTCCTTTGAATATAATAGTTTCATGTTCGCTTAGACTCAGCCTCAGATTATACAAGCAAAACTACACAAGTCATGTTCTCGCACCGAACGCCAAACGGGTACCTTTGAGATGATAGACGACGTGACGCTTGCTTGACGAAGAATGCCGGATCGACCCACCCGTAGGAACCGACCCACACAAAGGAAAAACATGGACGGATCCATCGAAAGCTGCCGCCATTAATGCGTGTATCAAATTATTATACAAGTTTCCGATCGACCGCCCAGCTATTAATTAGAGAATGTTATAGCGACACGACGCTTAGCCAATGTGCCGGCGCGGCAAGCATAGTAAACGCGCCGGCGCGGTAACGAGGAACAACGGATCAATCACAGACAAAGTAAAACACGGGCGAGACCATCGCATGTCGATAGGAATGTGTAAACCATTATATACATAAGTAACTACACAAGTCGTTTAAAGATATTGTCGATTTTTTATGTATTCTATGTCTATACTATCTATGCTCCGCCATTTTGTTTCAGAGATATTGAGGGGGTTGGAAAAACGTCATCCGCCATTTTGTGGCGGCAGCCATCTTGGATTTTGATTTTTTCATGGTGTATATTGGACAGTATTCTATTAATCAAGCCTTTTCATTTTATACCCACATTGAGGCGTTTGTAAAAATATGTAATCCGCCATTTTGTAGTGGAGGCCATGTTGGATTTACAATGTTTTAATATTGTCAGAAGTAAAGCTGTGTACCAAATTTAAGATCAATCGACCATTAGAAAGGGTCTTAAATTTCAATGACTAGATTTGACTAGAACAAGACATAAACAAGGCAAGCTAAATAAAATGATTTAAAAGGAAGACCGTCTACAGGTGTAGATATACATATAAAGTATTATACTTAAATGGCAGACCAAAAGAATAATAAAATTCTAAGAATAAATATTTCTCCAGATCGGAGCACTTCGTTATAATATATGATATTAACGTAGATATCTTCAACGATAAAAACACTATCGTTATTTATTAATTTTTATCAACGATTGGGGTTGGCTCTCATTAGTCTCTAATATTGGAAATGAAATTGCTTTTTTTTTAATACGTTTAATGAACATTCAAACTTTATTTTGAGAAAAGCACCTGTATCGCAAAGGTGGTAAAGAGGCAGATGCTTTCGAAGATGAAAATAATTCAATTTCGTAATTTCGTACAAGCGTCCTAAAACGTGAATTTAAATTACTTACCAGTACAATACTGCGCCGAGGTGATGATGGCGCAGGCAACCGCAGAGTTTATACAAAAAGACATGGCACTACGTTTTAAAGAGCTGGTCGGAATTGAAGTGAGGCTTTATCGCAGTTTTACAATACATTTGAGGAAGGACAGTACATGCGCAGAGAAAGGGTTAGGGCGTTGCGGGAAAATAGGCGCATGCGTAGAGCATTGAAGAGGGCGTTGCGGCAAAATGGCGCGACTCGTATTGATCGACGAGGATAAAGACGAGCGCGTTTTGAAACATTATGCCATTTTACATCGCTATATGAAATTGTGAAGTAGCATCATGAAAATGAATTTCTTTGATTCAAATGACCTTTAATATTTATATTTATAATTTAATAAATATTCAGCAATTCAATATTTCTATACAAAAAAATATATAAAAATAAATAATCTGATAGCTTTTCATTAAATGCATATGAAATAATATGCGGTGCTTACATTAAAAAAAAAACTATTTTTAAAATTTTGGTCTGTCTGTTTGTTCCGGCTAATCTCTGAAACGGCTGAAAAAAATTACGGTTCCGTGCAGTAAAGAAAAATCGATACCTACACAAAGAGATGGGAGCCGCTGTGTTCTGGTATTTCAGAATGATATTTCGACACACTAGTATGACTACCGCCATATACTATTTATTTCCGACATCACTATATCTTTTTCCGATATATAAACTAAATTAAATAAATAAACACTACATACTCAATGTATAGTGATATTTGTCATAGGTCCAGAAACATACACGAGGACAAGAACAAACACACCCAGACCGGAACACATGCCTGTATGGTCAATACAAACATCTGCTCCGAGCGGCAATCGAACCCGCGACCCGTGGTGCTTAAGGAACATAAGGCGACAACATAAGGCGTTAACGCATAAAAAAGATTCAAACTAACTTTTGCATTTAAAATATTAGTCACTTACCTATGCCACCTCGTGATCGCATCTTCAACAGCGTTGGTGAGAGCGTGTCCAAGATGTAAGGTGCCTGTTACATTTGGCGGGGGGATGACCATCACAAACTTGCCCTTAGGGTTTGGCTCCAACACCGACTTCCTCTAAAATTATTTTTTTTTTAATGACATGACAAACAAACAAAATGTTTTAAAATGGTAAGCAGGCACTTGAGGTATGACATGTGCGTTGCCAACCCCAGGGATAGAAGGGAAAAAAGGAAGGGAACTGATGGTGTGGGAGATTGTGCCTCCGCCGCTCTCACTTATCGTACGAAATGCAACAGTACTCCGTTACTTCAAGCTGATTTTCTGGTTGGCTTGTTCGGGGAAGTACGTGTAGTACTTCCCCGAACAAGCCAGCATATTTGTGATGGGAGAGTTATGGCTCTACTACTAATGAGTAAGGTTTACTATTCATAATATAATCAAATACAAGTCACAGCCTGTATAATTTTATTGAAATATATTTCTTGCCCGACTTTTAATGGCTTCTGTAGTCAAATGGCAAAAACGGTAGCCTTATAATTTCCACCTATCTATCTGTCCGGCCATATGTCACTGTAATTTTTCTCGGAGACTATAAGCTCTATCCATATGAAATTTACTAAATAGTTGTAGTTTTGGAGTGAAATAATAAAATATATAAAAATTAAGGGTAGCAGTCCATACACACAACTGTGGGTTGCAGAAACAATTACCTATTGGGCATCTTCGAATAGGTCTTTAAATATAACAAGGGTTGACTTTTTTCGTCGAATTCAGTAGTTTTTGAGATATTATCTCCTAAAGTCATAAAGTTGGTGCAGAAAGCTTGTTGCACAAAACCGGCAGATAATCTGCTAACCCATCGCTTTTGAGGCAGAATTTATTATCGAGGTTATTAAAAGTAAACTTACACCATATTCAGGTTTGAAGAATCCTTGCTTCTCCCACCAAGCATACCAGGCTGCCTCGACGTACAGTGGGCTGTAGGCATCTGGCATAGAACCAGATATGTCCTTTTTATCTCCAGGTGCTGTTGTTGCTGTGTACACTGCACTTTCCTTAGTTTCCTTCACCTTTTTCTAATAATAAAAAAAAAAGTTAAATAGTTAATAAATATCATTTATACACTTACATCATATTGTGACTATGCTTGACATTTTTGTTATTTTTAAATCAAAATGATCAAGATGAAAATTTGATTTTTTGTTTATTTGTTCGAGTTATTCTCGAAAACTACTCAATCAATTTCAAGATATCCTTCAACATTAGAAAGCTACATTTCTACTGAGTAACATAGGCTATATCATATTTAAAAAAAAAAAACTCCCCACCTAAAATGGATAGTTGTGGCAAGCGTAGTCAAAGTAAAGTCAGTAAATAATATATATATTGTTTAATCATGTCACCAGGCCAATATTTATATCTGTAACCTAGTTATTTTAGTACAAAGTAGAACTTATAGTATACATTTGTCAAGGTTCTTTATATTAAGGTGGAAAAAATTGGAATTATATTTTTTCAATTAATGTTCTAAACGTTGTTGTGTACTTGAAATAAATTCCTTTTTCATAAAATTTTTACATAGTAAAAAAATAGATCTCTATACGTAAAAAAAAACCGAAGGATAAAATGTACTTTGGAGTAGAATAATAAAAGACAAGTGAACATAAGGAAATGATGCAATGCTTAGAACAATGCGTGTTACCCTTTCACTAAAAATCAATACGAGGAAATTTTGCCTTTGAATCGGAATATAATTGTGATACGCTGAATAGCCTATATATTATAGAACGATATTTTTAAAAAGCTTTAATAACCTCTGGCTTATCTTTCTGCACAGCTGGCGCAGAGCTCTTCTTATCCAGCTTCGCCTTCAGTTTTTCCAATTTCGCAGCTTTTTTCGCCTCCTTTTCTAGCTGCTTCGCAGTTTTCTCTTGCGGTTGGTCCTCGCCGGGACCTTCCTGGTTTTCATTGTCAGTCATGTTTTATGGAAACAGTAACTTCTTTTTGACGCACGCAAGTGAGACGATGACCACATATACAAGGATACGATGTGGTGTGGAATCAAAATCGTAAAATGACGTTTGACGTTGATTATATGCTCTGTGACGTTGACATTGCGCGTTAACGCGTGAGTACATGATACTACAGAGTATAATTATACGAAAGACTCCAGTATGAGACTGCCTTACTCTGAGCCTCGTCCTTATACTTGGAGGACTAGACTCCTGGTCTGTATAGTGGCGTAAAGTGACAGCAAGTGGCTTACATTGAAGTGCCCGCACGAATTGACCGGGAATTAAATAATACCATCGTACGCATGTGCTACCTAATTTTTGTTGTGATGGAATTCAATATTGAGATATTATAATAGGTAGTTGATTCTATACATTAAAATTGGTACATTCGGTGGTGGTTGGTTCGTGGTTGAAGAATGAACCGGTGCCCTGAAAAAATTTACTGGAGTTAAAAAAGTTATACCTCACTTATGCACTAATTATTTTAAAAATAAAAAGTTTGTTTGTTCTTATATATTGGTATACATATGATCCATAGATATCGATGACCGTTGTGGCGTGCTGGTAGAGTGCCTGCTTGAAGCTTAGATAGTTGCGGATTTGATTTCTGCTCGGAGCAAACGCTCGGATGGACAAGCAATGAATTCGACATTGATTTGTTGATTATATTTTATATTTATATTTTTAATATATTAATTTATTAATATTGGTATATTGCTTAATGATATTATATATTTTCCAAACCACTCAGACATATAATTCCGCGGTGCTTCAATATGGCGGTGCCCATACACACGTCAGCAACTTTGATCGACGGTTAGTCACTAATGTAGCCAAAAATAAGCCAAAGCCAGTTTGAATGAGCGATTACAATCAAACTTAATAGATTGATGACACGACAACTTTGGCATCGCTAGTGAGTCGCCGTCGATTCGATATATCACTGCCATGTGTACCTAGCATTATATCATACAGATTTTATGTATTATAGAGATCAGTGGTATTCTATTTTTCAATTTCAGTTCGACAATTCAATTTCAATTTTTGCCGCGCTGAGGATAGCGGCATCACTGAGCACGTCATGCGTGAGCTTGCTGCTTGACTATTTGTTTGAAATTTTCAAGTTTTCAACTGACGCCATTTTGTTTTTCCTTTCGACCGCGTTGTGAAGTGCTCGTGCAATTTATATTCAAAGAATCACAGTTTATTATTAGATTGATTGGGGGTTAATCGCTACGCTTTTGTTGTTTATTTTAAATACTTAATCATCATGTCCGATCGTGAGGTACTATAATTAAACTACGCAATTAGCTTTCGCGCCATGAGCGCTTAGTATTGCTATAATATTCGCCGGGATAAGAAGATTTGGTGGTAATAATTATTGGGTGGTTTCAGAGGAGCCGCTCGAGGACCCGTAACGGGTCACGGGAGCCGGCTCCGAAGGCCGCTGCCATGTCTCGCGGTCATAGCCGAAGCCGGTCACGCACGCCGCCCCCGCCAAAAGCCACTAGTAGGAAGTATAGGAGCCCGTGAGTATAATTATAAATTTTTAAAAATAAAAATGCGATTGACCTTTGTTTCTCGCATATATTTATGTTTTTCTACTTAAAATGTTGAATCTGGAGTTGTATTATAACCTCGCTGTCAAGGCGACGTAGGTTGCGCAATGGTTCGCAGCAAAATTGTTTGAATACGATGCGAGTATGATTTTTTTATGGTTATACTCTGGTGAAAAGTATTCGCGCTACAATGTAAATTGAAATTCACTTCAAAGAATGATATTGACGTAATATTTTGTAATCAATAATATGTACCACGAGAATATATACTTTATAATATACTTTCACAACTATAGACTGTTATCATAACCATCATAGGAAAACATTGAATTTTATATATTTATGATATGTCTTACACTAATGACTCTTGATATAGTAACAAAAAAACTAATATCAGTGTTAAAACCTGAGATAACCTATTCTATGTATATATTTAAGGCTTATCATTTTGGTAGTCTCGTTAATTACCATTTGACGCTACTCCATTAAATTTTATCCACTAATTTAATCTTTTTAAGCATAAAACAAAGGATGGCATTTTTTGATACATAAATAACTTTTTAGTAAATACTGTACTAAATAATGTTAAAATTATACAGTATATTCAATTCACAATGTTCAAAAAAGTTCTATAACAAGAAAGAAAAAGGCAGCGTGAATGTTTTGTCAATATCATTGACTAACGCTATAGCAACAGTTTTTATTGTTTAACAGTTATGGGTAGATAAGAATTGTTATAGCTTGTGTAAGCATGATAGTTAAATATTATATTGACTTGAACTGTACGTATTGAAATTTAGTTTGATTTATTTAACAATTTGCATGTTTCATTTTACCGTGTTTCCATTTTAATATTATTATTCTTCCCAGCCTTTGTCCTACCATATTGCTGAGTTTGCTTTCCTACTTTTATCCTCTCATCAACTAGCCTAATCATGGACATCAAGCTCTGATAATCTACATCTTTCCATATATCTTCTCAACACTTATTCACCTAAGCTCAGGCTTTCCTCTTCGACGGGGTATGTCCAGATTGTGTTGCCGATATATTCAAGTTGGCATCTTTTTAGGTATCCACCACCATCTCAGCTGATTTTCCTAAGTCTTATTGGTGATATCTCACTCTCCGAGACTACACATCTCATACAAGTCAATTCTCGTTATTCTGCTCTTCCACCATACAATACTATGTATACCTCAGCAACATATTACTATTATTATTCTTCATCTTTCTTTTATAAATATGTATAAATGTGGTAAAACCATTATAGATATAAAAGGTTAATTAGGTATTTGCCATTTGGATAATAATTTATTTATTTCAATAATAATGTTCGTTTCTTTTCCTCATTTAATATATTCCTTTAAATTAACATAAAATTAACGAACAACAATATGAAATCTTTTCAAGGTTCTTATTTTAAACTTGATTTAAGAACATAGAAATTTATCAATAAACTTATTGTAGAGTTGTTTTAAAACATTATTTTTTCAAAAATATTTGATATATTTTGACATGACAATACTAACATGACTAGTAATGGTAATATAAGTTTGTTATAAAATTAGCATTGTCAAAAATTATAATTTTTTCTTTGGTTCATTGAATATTAAAAGATACTTGATTTGTTTCTACGAAACTCTTTCATGGATATAAGCATTAATAAATTTCAAGGTAATAACATAACTAATTACAACATTATTAAAATTGGTCAATTACTTGATGGTTTACACACACACTAAACCCAAGTCATGATGATTGTAATGTAATGTATATCTATTGTCTTAATTATTGATATTTTTCAATGTTAAATAAATTAAATAAATTGGCTACTTAAATATATATTATTAAATAATATTATCATCATAATTGGTTCAGTTTGTTTACCTATAGTAAATACAGATGGATGAAAAACCAGAAGTGGGTGATAGAAGTCACTTATGTAAACACATTGTAATCTTTAGTACAGATACATTTTTGTTACATTTATATAGATTTATTGATTTTTTTTTTCCAATGAAAACTATACAAAACTGAAAATCAATCGACACTCCACTAAATTATAGAAAAAAAAAACATTATCTGACACTTGTGGTCCTATTCCAGAACGAGATCCCGTTCGGGGTCTCCGCGGCGAGGGTACAGAGGCTCTCGTTACTCGAGAAGCCGCTCTCGCTCGTACTCGCCGCGGGGCTCCTATCGCCGTTCACACAGCCACAGTCCCATGTCGTCCCGTAGACGGCACATTGGTGATCGGGTGAGACTTTTGGTACAAAAATCTTTTTATATTTTTTATATTATTTTCAATGAAACTTTTCAAATGTGTAATGTTATATTATAATCTTTGCTGTTTCCTTTATTAAACTTGCTTAGTAAATATTTTATAAAAAAATCATCAAATTGAATGCCATTTTTAATGACGAATATAATATTACATTTTGAAGTTTCTTTATTACTCCTCTTTTGTTAATTTTATAATTAAATTAAATGTAACATTAAATATACATTTTATTTCAATAATTCAAATAATAAATTTGAAGTCAAGTTACAGTAATGCAATATATATATTTTTTAAAACTACTTCCTTCCTCCAAACCAAAAAACATAATTTATATATATAAGATATTTTAGTATATTGCATTTGTTGTCAACAGGAAAATCCAACGCCTTCACGTTGCCTCGGTGTTTTCGGTCTGAGCCTGTACACAACAGAACAGCAGATTCACCACATCTTCTCAAAGTATGGTCCAGTTGATAAAGTTCAAGTAGTTATTGATGCAAAGGTGAGTTATGTTACAGGAACAATATTTACATAAATAGACTTAAATCAGGTAGCTACCATAGTTAGATCAGCACAAAATTTAATTAAAGATTGGTTTTAAGCAAAACGCAGTAGTTGTCAGTGACATTGTAACAAATGTCTTGTTTTGATTCTGAATTCCTTTAAAAATAAATCTCACTAATGTAATAAATGGGAAAGTTTGTATGTTTAGAACATGTGATATGCCACGAAAATCATTAAGGATATATTTCGGTGATCTTGTCTTAAGCGCCACAGGTTGCGGATATGATCTCTCGGAGCTTTTTTTTGTATTGACCATACAGGCTTGTTTTCGGCTCTGGATGTGTTTGTCCTTGTCGTTGTATCTTTAAGAACCGTCCCCACAAAGGATATAACTATCCTAAAGGGGACCGTTGAGTGAGTAGCGTTCATTTATTTAGGATTTATTTATTGAATTCCAGACTGGACGTTCCCGTGGCTTTTGCTTTGTCTACTTCGAGTCCCAGGACGATGCGAAGGTGGCCAAGAACGAGTGCACCGGTATGGAGATCGATGGGCGTCGCATTCGCGTCGACTACTCCATCACGCAGCGCGCCCACACGCCCACGCCCGGGATATACATGGGGAAGCCTACACAGTACGTATTTTTCTCGGACCTGACGAAATCACAGTTTTGTCACAGCCATACTGACTACATTAGAGAACATATACATACTATGTGACCCATTTTTTTACCCCCTCCTCCTCGGCGACAACCTGTAGTATAATATGTCAAGACGCCCCCTCCTCTAGTTTTCACATAGTAATTCATAAATATGGTTTCATATCCATTTTTGGAAACAAGATAAGAAAAAATATCCATTGACGTTGACTATTGTGGCATGTTCCAAGCGCGGTCGCGGTTTCGATTTCTTTTTGGAGTTGATGTTTGTTGTAAATATATGTTTTGGTGTGGGCGTTTATCTTTGCGGATCTCCCCACTGCGCCTCAGAAACCACATTAAGGTATTCCGATTGTTATCATAACATCTGATAAAAATAGTTAACTCTTGAAAGGTAGTTTGCTCTTATCCAACGAATTACTGCTTAACCGCATTTGGGGTTACGGAGGTTGCAATTGCGCTGTGTAGAAACTAGTTATCTGTCAAATCAGGATAAGAATATAAGCTGATCCTGGGTAAATACCAGGAAGGAGAGGAAGAAGATACTATGATGAATATAAATGATACATTTATTATATAAACTTTAAACGTACTAGAAATATTTTATAGAATGTTTCCAACTAAGAAATTATCCACATTAAAGTATAATGTGTGGGTATCCTAATGTTGGTAGATAAATGAATAGTTTTAGAGTAAACCAATTGTGAGTTAATATGGTTTATTAAAGGCCTATTTCTACAATCTGATTATAAATATTACTTTATTAAGTAGTATTTAGCAGATTATTTTGTTTTTTCTTGAACAAATTAATAATTTTTGTATTTATTTTGCAGTGTAAGAGGTGACAATGGCTACGACAGGCGCCGTGATAGAGAGTAAGTTTATCTATTATTTTTTCAAGAATTTATTAAAAATTAATTTATCTATGTATGTTGTATATTATAATTATAGTAATTATATGACGATTCCGACTGTCCCACTATGGGGCAGAGAGCAAGAATAGGAGCTTATTTGCGTCCAATTCACCATTCCGCTTCATTGTGGATTGGCAAATATACATGTCTAAGAACTTCTTTGTAGACATACAGGGCTCATCATCAGGGTTTTTCTTCACGAGACCAATTCTAAACAAAAAAAAAGGGCTGCTTGCCCTGCAGTCGAACCTCTACTTTCGGCTAAAATTTAAAGACAAAATATGATAAACATAATAATAACATAAAATATAATTGTTTTCCCCTTAGCGGCGACTACTACTACCGCGGCAGCTACCGCGAGCGCGAGCGCGACTACTACGCGCGCTACCGCCACCGCTCGCCGTCGCCGCACTACCGCCGCCGCCGCTACGAGCGCGAGCGCTCCTACTCGCCGCGTAAGTCTTACTACCACCCCTAGCGCCCGACCGCCGCGCGTCGCAAGCGCGCCGCCCGCGCCTCGCCCCGCGCGCGCTCCCCCACTCACCGCTCCGACAGCTCCGACTAACTGCGTCCTCCCGTGACGCCAAACCCCACATTGTGGCATCCCAAAATCTCAATAGTACGATATATATGTTTTAGGGCTATTTGACGATTTGAATTTCCGAGAAAACAATATGGTTTTCGCATAATTAGATAATGATTCAAACATTTCTCAATATTACTGGCAAAAGATGCAGTTTTTTGCAAAAACACGAGTCGCTCTAGCAATATTGTGAAACAAATCGTTAGTTATTATGAAATAAGAAATGCAAATTTAAAATTGTCAAATAACTCTACGACATAATATGTTGTACTTCTGTTCCCTTTGAATATATAGTCCATGTTTCTGTCTATATTTGACATTTTTCTTATTTTGAATTTTGATGTGTTTTTGATGAATAATCTTATGATAACATTTATGACCCTTTTCATTTTTATGATTCTCAGTGCATTCTCGTGGACTTCATATTTTATTACTAGATAATCTCTCATTAAAGATTTTATCCTTTTCAAATTACGTAATTATTTTTATTGATGGTTTGGCAATAGAGCCTATTTTCTCTATATTAAATTTATCTGTCCTATAAATTTTAAGTCACACTTGTTGAAATTAAAATTCTTAAGTGATAATGCACACTGCTAGACAAAATTAGTAACTTTCCCCTCCATTATCTTCCATTAACCAGTACTTTAACATGACTTGTAAGATTTAGTATTGTTATTCTCAAGTCCATTTCATACTGGCCAGTTGTAAATAAATTAATAAAAATCTTCTTAAACTAAGTACTTTAAATAGTTAATTTGAACATTGAAAAATAATATTTTTTTAATGCTGTTGCTAAAAATGCAATTGTATAGTGGTGGGTAAACCTTAGTTTTGTAAAAATGACTTTTGAAATATATTGAATTTTAAAAAGACAATTTATAATAAAACAATATTAGAATTTCATGTTATAAATTTGCATTTTAGTAATGGTATATCTTAATCAAAATGACAAATTGTATTTTAAAATCCAAAGTAAACTTCTAAAAGAAGTACATTGTAAAATTAGTGATAATAATTAGTTGATAAATACCAAAATTATTAATTTGTATAGTCAATAGTAATAATTCTTAATACTGTATATGTGTATATAAACATCTTTGTATTCATTCCTACTTAGTTCTCGGTAACCGGGAAGAAGGAATAGAAAGGTGTTTAGCTACTAATTGGTAACGATGTTGGACACCATAGTTACTCCCCTCTTTGGATTTGCAGGTCGATATTAATATCGTGACGCTGCCTTCAGACGTGTAGAATAAATTTTGATACAGCACAAGTTCCATGTCCGCCGGCCACTAATGCATTTATATTGTACCTGTTCGGGCCGGCGTAGTCGCGAAATTGATTTTGTTATTGTAAGGCGTAACTGCCAGGAGTCGATAAGTTTGTTTATGTTTAGAAGCGATGAAAGGGTTTAGATGTAAGCTAGCGCGTAAGCCGCCTTCGGGCGTCTAGGATGTAAAAATTAGCTCTAATAAAGGTCTAACACTAAGTCTAATATTGATTTTGTTTGTTTTGAAAAGGTATTGAAACAAGAAGTAAAGGATGAAGTTCCTTGAAAAAACTAACTGTCTTGCAAGTTTTGAAAAACATGTATGATTGAAATGAAAAGCCCCTTTCGAAAAGGTCGCCGATCGCCGAAAAGAAAGTGTCGGTGCCGGAACCAGGGCGCGAGTTTCGAATCGGTCGCGAAAAGAATATGATCGACACGTTTGTAGTTCAAGCTCAAGCTCGCAAGACGCAAGACGGAAGTCGCACGCGCACGCGCATGATCATATTCTTTATCACACCACTCACTCATACACTATTACTAGTACAAATTATTATATATGGTGATCCCTATGCGTTATTATCCGATAGTATGTATCTATATGTCTATTTGATATTAGTATGGTAACACCGTAAGTTTTAGTTGTAGACTTGTGTTGTGAGCGACTTGTTAATAAATTGATAGATTTTTAATCTCACCATGATTCTTCTTCATTCATTTGTATTCTATACCCACTTATCCGTTTGTTCTATCTATAATGAGTTGAGTATTACTTTTTATTTAGAGAAATTGGGTAAGAATGATTAATATATCCCACACTAGATCGTAAGTACCTACTAACTTTTGTCTTTTTTGTTTATTCTTTTTACCAAGTTCTTTCAGTTTTTAGTTTGGACAACATGAAATAGGCATGATGGTTTTTTTATAAGGTTTCCTGTCTCATTAATCATACAATAAGGCAATTTCAAAAGTGTCTATTTTACGGATAGGGAATGAGTTAATTATGGGTTCCAGTTACTGACATTTAGTCTTTAAAAAATTTAAGTAATTATGGTCATTTATTTATCGATTTAAATATTAATTAAAAGTTCAAAAAATTCATATATATATTTAGTGGGATGTAGTCATTTTTATCTTTTCAAGTAAAATCAAAGTATATTATTTATTTAAATATATATAATATATACATAGTTTTCATAATCTCACTAACAATTTAACTTTAATTTGTTGTCATCATCTTAGGGTAGTTTAGGGTATGTATAATGAAATACGTTTATGTATGCAATATTTTATTGGGGTATATTTATTACGCTGTGTAAGTAGTACAATTAACAAAATCTCACTATTGGGTTTTTATTAAAATTCTTATGTATCTATGTATAATAAATAATTTTAAATAAATACCACAATTCTGTGACGCATTGGCACTCTTAACACTATTCTCAATACACTATAAACCAGTAAAAATATATAGAATATTAAATAATAACAATATTAAAACAATAATAGGAAATAAATACATATTCATAAATTTTGGCATGGACGCGATTCGGAATTTTGCACTGTTTACAGTCAATATAAAACAATAATTATAAAAATAACACTAGTGATAGTTTAGTCACCAAATTAATAATAGCACGTTTTCTTCTCAGTTATATGACAATATACATGGACTTAAACATACTAGTATAAAACACGCCTATGGGGGCAAGCATTTCGCGTAGTGAATTCTATATTCTCGTCTGCCTTATGATGGTGTAGTACACATTTTATATGGCCTACCGATGTACCCGGACATTTAAACGCTTCAGCGTTATTAACTTCAGTTAATAAAAAATTGTGTGCACTAAAAGTGGCGCCAGAAATGCATGAGAGAAATAAGAATAACAAAGGTATGGAAATTAAATTTACATAGGTTTTTAATGTTTTCATCAGTTACCTCTGCGTTGATTCAACTTTATTGAAGAAATTCTGTTTCAATTTTATTTAGCTCTTAATTCATCAGATGGCCCCCTCCACCAAACGATTCTTTTTTTTATTATGTAAATTTGATTTTTTTTTCTCTTTAGATTTTTTTTCGTGAATGAGAAGATATCTTGTCCTTACAGTGATTTAAAATTAGGAGCAGTTTGCAATTAGTCATAAAATTAACAAAAAATAAATGATAACAATCTATACTAATATTATGTAGTGCTAAATTACGAAGATGGCAAGATTGAGCATAGACTAGCAATACATATAAACTACGTGGCCGGAAACTTACTATCTAATGGCATTATTGCTGTGAGCGTAGATTTATAATTTCGTTTTGCTATTAATAAAATACTACATAAATTGAATTATCAAAATGGGTGGATTTAATTTACAAGTCTTAATTCATATTGCGTTTTTCGAAAGTCAAATACATTAACAACAACGTATATATTTAATGTGCAACTTGGCAAAATGTAAAGAGGCATTTAAAAAATTATAATATTTTCAGTTTTATTTTGTACTAAAGTTGTGTTTTGTTAATCACCGGACGTTTTTAATCTTGAGTAAATTTTTAACAAGTTGTAATGAAATAAGAAAACGTATCCAATATATTTAGAAATCTATTAAGTTGGGGCCATTGACATACCTAAGGACTGGCCCTTCCATACAGCTAAAATGTCCAAATAGGCTCTTTCGTAAATTCAACGAAACTAAGTTAGTCATAACGCTAACACTATTTTGTTATGTTGCAAGCTTGTGGCGCTAACTTCATTCCAATATAATACAAGGTTTTGACTAACTTAATTCAATTCCAAAACATTTCAGTCAAATATTCCAATACTAGTTCATTTGACATTCTTAAAACGCAATATAAATTAATCTTCACAACTTTTTGGCCATAAAGCTGCATCGTTCAGCAGCAAATCAATATTATAGTTAGCTCTTATAAAATTTCTATTTTAAATGTTTAAGATGGAATCAGAGATATGTACGGATCCTGTAAATTTTACTACGGACTAATTAGGAAATTGGCAATATATGGAACCCGATTAAATACGGTATAGTTGATTAGTTTGAGAAAATTTTAAACTAATTTCTACCTTTTCCTGTAAAAGCTAAACAATTTCTAAAACAGGTAACGGAATGTTTTAGGACTTTTAATTAGAATTATTAATCTCAGATTGAAAATGATCTACTGTTTATTTATACTACAACTAGTAACTACTTTCTATTTTTTAAATTATTGAAAATTACGCTCAAGTCTTTCCAAGTATCCGAAATTATCCATAGAGGATTTGATACTAAATATTAATGTACTTATTCTTTATACTACCAAATCTATAATTCAACTTTAACTTTGACTACGAGATAAGTTACGATTTTTAATTATTTCGTGAAGATCAAAAAACTAAATTTAACTGATTTAAAAATACATACGCCTGACTCACTCACTCACATCCGATAGATAAAATATTAAATTAATCCATTTTAATACAACTGAATATGTTTTTATGCAGGAAAAATTATTGCATTTAAATAATTAAAAAAATATCAGTCGTACCTTTTGTGATATTGACGAAACGCAGTCTTAAAACTTTACCATTCTTAAAAGTATGATCATAGATACTCGTCTATCATTATAACATGAAAAAATAGTTTCTTTTCGTAATGGTTTTATAAAACAGTAAGCCAAAAAATAACCTCACTTTTTTCATATTTATTTATAGAATTATTTATGGGGTGGGATGTACTTTAATTTTGAAAAAATCATTGACAACTCCATTCGCCTCCTATTACTTCCTCAAAAGAGGCAGTCTCAGTTTGTACCCAGTTTATTGTCCTCGTAGTCAACGAGAAGCGTGGGATAGTTGAAGAACCGCTCAAGGTTCATTAACTTCTTTAAAGGCTCTTGTCATTATTTTTCCGAAACTAGATTTCTTGACTAATCCACATACGTGGACGGTTAATATGCTATTGCCATGTTATGCCTCAAACTGTGTGTGACAGTCTGGCCACGTTCCCACTATGTCATAACGAATTTATCGATGGATGATTATCGTCTCTGGGTGCTCAGAATGGATCTGACGACATTTTATCGGTTCATGGTAGTTGTCATGTCATTTGCACATGAGCTGCCTCGATAGTCTTTTATTTATTTATCAATAGTTTTATCGTGACTACGAGAGTCGCAACGACAAGATTTACCGTCACGATAACGCGTGACGGTTTTTTTTAATTTAAGGCTGTCGTGCGAGCGGTTACGATACGAGAGTCTTTAACAATCAATCAGTCGTCACAGAAAAAAAGTCGTGGATGACAGTTAACACATGCGCAGTCCCGATAGCAGACGTGACGTTGGTATCATAAGACTAAATGCACCATTGACAGGTGCCGTCCTTTATGTGATCACTTCCATTTAATATACTACCTAATTGCTTTAACTGCATCAGGAAAAAGTTGGTATGCGCCTTAAGGCAGACCGATTAGTCTCAAATCACAAGGGTAGTAGTCTTAAAGGTAGTATTGCCTGTGAAAGGCAATACGGTGGTGTGTGGTGCAGTTACAAGAGCAGCGCGGAGTGGTCGCGGTGCAGGCGGCGGCGCGCGCGCAGCGACGCGGTGGCGAGCACGTCGGAGGGCGCGGGCGGGCCGGCCTGCCGCGCGCCGCCCTCCTGGTAGTAGATCTGCGCCGCGCCGCACGCCGCGCCCAGCACCACGCTGTCCTCGCTCCTGAACGTAGCATCAAATTTGTTGACCAATATAAAATGAAAGCATTAGGTGACCTTGTTGCTATTATTTTGTTGAATGCTGCTCACCACATCCGTATAACAGGTGATATAAATAAAGGCATGTTAATTAAAAGAAAGATTTTTGCCAATATTATCCATTGTTACAACATGTTTGTTTTCAAAAGTTAGACAACTTTACGTAACATGGCAACATAATTATACTAACGACACAACTTCTTGTTATCAAATATTGCCCACTAACACTTGGAAACATTGTTTCACAAAAAGTAAATGCAGTGTTGATGAACCATATGAAAACAATGAGACTTGGACTTTTGGAGTTACATATTTTAGTAAACTCTTAAGATTAATAGACTAAATAATAACTTACCGTAATATAAACTCAGTTAAATCTGGTTGTTCTTCAAATTCGTTATGTATGAATCCCATGGTAGCGATATCTAACGCAGCCCACGGCCCACCCTTCTTGACGGTGCCCCAGTCCGGGTCGAGAACGAGGTAGCTGTAGTCGGAGGCTTCAGTTTCCGTTGTTAGCGGCTCCATGCATTTCTGTTCGATTGGACCCAACGCGTTGAGAGATGTCTCCCACTGGAATAAAGCAATACAACTTTTTTTCAAATATTGCTTTTTTACTTTCTATATATATATATATACATATTCAAAAGAATATTAGCAATGGTTTTTAAGGTATTGTTAATATTCCTTTTGCCCTTCCAAATAAGCTCGAAGCTTGCGCTAGGAGTGGATATGACAAACGCCCAAGGGGGTCAGGATCGAACCCGCGGCTCTCGCGTTAACGGAGAAAGGAGGAAAAATGATGTGAACTCATTTTCATATTATTGCTAGATAAAATATGATAACGCGTTGATTCAATATAAATATCGTGTCGTTCTGATCTTTTGTCCAAATTCGGGGATAGAAAATAAACTTTTCAATTTGGCTTTGCGTAATTGTCGTTTTACTTTATATTAAAAAGTAAGAGTGGTTGCAAAGATATCGTAAGTAATCCTTTTTGGGTCTTACCAAAGAATTAATAGTATCACCATCGTTCGCCGCTTCCATATCCAATAGCGCAAGCAACGCCATATTGTGTAGACCGCTCACGAAGAGTGCACACTTGACTGCGTTGTCACTGTATGTCGGCAATAGTTCTATATCACTATCCGATTCTGCATCTGAATCTTCGCTATCGTCTTCACGATTGTGTTTTGGTCTGTTGCAAAAGTTTCAATTTTATTGGGTTATCCATTAATGATTTATACAAAAAGAATATTTATCAATATTGTAATTCATAGATATATAGGACAATAGATAGTGTTAGAACTAAAAAAATAAAATGACGCATGTGCGAAAGTAAAAAGAAGAGAATGGGATTGACCAATGATATTCATGGTTTTTGTAGCGCATTCCTAAGATAGTATTATTTAGTTCCGAGCCACTTGTTAGATGACGCTTCAATTTTAAGCACTTTGTCATTTTACGCCATTTAAATGCGCAATCTAGTACATCCTCTATATCTATGTTGTTGATGGTTATTTTATTAAATAATTAGATATTTACCTTAACTAACTTTAAAGTTTAATTAATTATACTTTATCTGTATGATGAATAAAGCAAAATAAATACCACAGGTTATTTTAAAAAACAATAAAATATTATCGTAAAAACCTGTCCAAGTAATGTTATGTAAATGAAAAACGTCAGCAAAAATAGAGATAATGTTGTTGTTATTTTCCCAGAATGCCTCTTCAACGGGGTCGATAGACTTAAATGTCAATGTTTTTATAATTGCAAGATATTATGGCAAGACTATGTTATCTTCTTTATCTTGCAATGTAATTATTATAACATTTTTTTGTACTTTATATATTTATAAACAAAAGACGTCACAGACAAGAATTACTTATCATATGTTTATATTATTAAAGTCTTCCTTGCAGAGTGCACTGATTTTATGTCTATAAATATACGTGAACTATCGACGCGATAAAGGTACATAAGTCCTAAATAACAACGGATGTAAACTAACAAAATGAATGTCATTAAAACATCCCACAAACACCAAATATTCTTGGCTAATATTACTCAAGAACGCTTAAGGTTTAGGATTTTATCAATACCTTAAATTCTGTTCAGGCATATTTTGGAATTTATTACGGATCAAAAAAATGCACAAATAAAGTTGTTACACAATTAAAGTTTTATAGAATCATTTTAGTTTTAGTAAGTTGAAATCAAGGGTAATATTATAGAACTTACCTTTCAGAAAATGTAACTTGTTTCTCCAAAGCTGGTGTAGAAAATTCTCTTAATTCTAGAGGTGTCATTACTCTACTGCTATATCCGCTCGATTTATCGGAAAATGCTAAATGGCTTAGTTTCTCCATGAGAGGTGTCAACTGTACACCGGACAGTTTCTTTTTCAAAGTCAATGGATCCGAATCACCGTTTTGTGATTCTGAATTTTCTGATAGAGATTTTAGTGGTAGCGAAAGAGACTTTCGTCTCGATTGATCTGTCTGTACATTTTTTGTGGAATCTTTGGCAACTTTTTTGGGCGTCCGTTGTGGTGATTTCATTAGTTCCGAATCGAAATCCTTGAACTTATCCAACTCGCACAGTTTCATGTTAAAATTGAACATATTGTCTTCTTTCGTTTTTTGCTTTATACCAGAGTAATACTGTTCTAGATATTGGTTGAAGAGCGACTCCGATATTGCTACACCATCATTCCTGAATACAGGGAAAAGTGGATCGTTGATTGTCATTGTATTTTGGCCTTTATGTTCTACCGTTGGACTCGAATCGTCCTTTTTAATAGTCTTTAATTTCATTTTAGATGACGCTCTAGATGATAATTTTCTGAATGTCTCTTGTAAGTCTGTGACACTGGCAAGTTTTCGCATTGATTCTGGTTTATTAATAAAATGTTCCCCTATACAATTGCTGTCTAAAACTATTTTATTGTCACGTTTTTCATCTTCGACACCGTTCGTACAATTTTCAATATTTTTAAGAATATCTTGTTCATTTGTATCTTCGTTGTCAGGATTTTGGCATATCGATAGCATGTTGCCGTGAAGCCGTTTATATTCGACCATAGGCGTGGAGCAGACGCTAGTTTGTCCGGTAAATACATTTTCATTCTCTTTCACATCTTCATCTAGCGATTTCTGTGTTTTGAAACTTAGTGAAAGTTTGTTCGGTCGTAGTCGCGGCTTGTTTGTGAAGGGTACCACATCTGGCATACTAGGTTTCCTGCATATTCCAGGATTTTCCTCTTTGTTAGGTGGCGATATCATTGTATGATCCTCTTCTGGAACAGCTGTGAAAAGTAATGATTTGTCTCTTTTCATTCCGGAAGTGGGATAATCACGCGCCTTTTCACGTTCTGCTTCTTGCAACTGTAATCGAAATTCTATTTACTAAAAAATGGAAATTAATATTCAATTATATATAAAAAATGAATATTTACCTTCTTAAACTTATTAATAACTTCTTCACCCTTTTGGAAGAATTCCTGCAGTTTGTCAGTTTGATTCTTCAATCTTTTGTACGCTTTCTTACCTACGTATACAACTAGTAACTGGGCACCCAGAGGCAAAGGTACTTGTGTTTCCAAGCTCTCCGCTGGAGATTTTATTCGATAAGGATCTACTACGGTTAAATATGACGTCAAACTCGGAGGCAGTTGTGTCGAAATAATTCTGCAAATACAAAATAAAAAAAGTATATATGCTTATAAATATAATTATAAACAACATGTTTTTAATATTGTGATTTAATTAATAATATTATTTTATTATTTACTTGTTATTATAAAGTATGACGCCTCCCAAAACACCTTTGCTTCTACGACAGTGCTCCAAGATTTGCATAGATTCCATGTAAATAGATGTGGCACTCTGGGAACATTAAGGGGATATGGTAATTTATCAAAACAAGTCCAAGTCCAATTCAAACAACTTTGTCTTATAAAATATAATTTAAAATTTTACGATTGCAAAAGGGAAAAAGGTTGTTTTTTAAATGTATTTTTATTTTTGGATTCTGACCGAGAACAGGAATTCGTAATTTTGCGTTTCGAGTCGACTTTATAAAGAATTTGTATAATTTACTAATAGTGCACCCAGATTTAGATGTTGCAAGTATATAATAATCGATCTTTTCGTTGTAACTGGTAATTAAAACGAAGAAAATTTAATAATGTAAGTTAATATAAGAAAACTAGCGGGCCCGGCAGACGTCCTGCCCCGAAAATAAATAAGAAATTAGGATCCAATTGTGAAATTAAATCATTTTCGAATCTACTGGAAAAAAACAAATTTTATTAGAATCGGTCCAGCCATTTAGGAGGAGTTAGTTTATTCATTAAAATATATAGTTGTAGGTGATCGCCTATAACCTATATCAGACGTCAATAAACCAATAATGCTCGTTATTTAATCTCATTACCTATATGTATTTGAGTTAGGTATATATACGAGTAGTGACCGATACGCTCTACAAACTTGTGATTAATACTCTACTTACAGACTTGATAACCGAATTGAAAATAGAAGGTTCCAAAGGTTTTGAATTTAATAATACTTTGCTATGCTTCAAAAGTGGTTATTGATCGAAAACTCTTGAGTAATGGAAGTCCTCAAACTACAAGAGCTAATTAAGAGCGAACACTGCATCCACAGTTTTCTGTTTTTGTGAATGCATGTGCCTATATATTATGTTCGTAACACTTGAGGTTATTTTAAGGTTATTCAACTGATTGAAACGTGAAGCGATAATGAGGATATCTTTTATGCGTTAATTCCCGTTAAATTACATAATAGAGCAAATTAAAAGGCAAATTTTTACTGCAGGATCGTTCCTGACATTTTTCGTTATTGCATAGCATACTCTAAGAATAAGCTATATTTAAGCTGCGTGTATATGTACACACATTCATATGTGTGTACATATACACGCAGGAGGGAAACGAGGAATGTTAGTGGACTAAATCTATAAACTTTTAAAAAAAGTTCCAACATGTCATATTTTGTTTTTATCCGAAGTGTTATACCTATGTGTATTGGTCTTGACAGGGTCATCAAGCCCTCACGGGGGCTCAAATTTGATTTCGTCCTTAGGGTGCCTCCTGGGAAGCCGAACCACGGCTAAGGAAGTCATCTGAGATGGGGCGAAACTCGAAAGAGCTCCGAGCGCATTCAATATGATGGTCTCACCCGACGGTGTGAGCGCGACGCGACGTGAGAAACAAAGAACCTCATCCTCGCCGGCGGAGACGGTGTGCGTGTCTGTGCTAAGCCTGTTCTGTGTTTGTTAGGGACATTGTCTAATGCAATCCTATCGTCAGTATCGTTAAAATATTGTGTTTTAATTTGTTTAAATTATCGTTGAAAATTTGCTAGCTATATAATATACTCCGATAAGATAACAATGTAAATAAACATTTGAAAAATATTTCTACGTAGTATTTGTTACAGATAATAAGTAGCTGTGGATATTTTAACGTTTGTAAGGCTTTCACGAAGCTTGTAGGTTTTCCCGTTATTAAGTATCGTGTGAAAATAATTGAGTCTCATTCTAAAATCCTATTATAAGTTCACCCACACGTTATACACAAGCTAGTAATTTAGTATTCGCTAAAAGGTATCCCAAAATATTTTGTAATAAATATTTTATTGATACCCAGTTTTTAAAAATAGGTACAACGTATATATTTAAAAACTTAATTACGCGTAAATACGAATGATTATACCTGTATGGTTAATAGAAATATTTGCTCCGAGCGGGAATCGAAGCCGCGACATGTGGCGCATAAGGTAGATTCGCTATCGTTGTGCCGCAGCGTCATCATAAAAAAATGTAACAAAAATATTACATAGATTTTTTTTATTTACCTTTGGGAGACTCAACATTGGCACTCTTTGGAAAATATGACAACCATACTGAAGAACAGGCAGATAAGTCTCGAATATTTGATACAGTTTCTCAGCCAGTCTTTTCTGATCCTCCATCGAAGCTGCGAGCGCTTGAAGGTCGCCGTGGTATACCTTTATCATGGACGTCAGTAGACTGGCACGATTCTTGAGCACCCAGTCTGGGATGTTACGATCGCTGCCTATCGCCTGTTGAATTAATATTACGTCTTACGTCACAGCTAGAGTAATTATTACTTAAACTCGAAAATAACGATTTCTCTCGTTAACTTAAGAATAATAATATTTTGAAAGTGATAACAACACATTGCAAACTTGTAATTGTACTTTTAAATTATATACTAGATAAATTAGCGAAACTTTACATCAACCAGGACTAATTAGGAGGCCCATACACCATCAATAATATTGTGTCATACAGGTGATTGCACAATATTTGAGGTTTTAAGATTGTGAATTATTTCATAAAAGTCTGAGCAAGCTCAAATTTTAATGCGCTATATACTTAATAATATTGAAAGTAAATATAACAATCTACATATTGAACAAAAATATTATTAAAAATGGAATTCAGACATGCTTAATTCATATTTTAATAAAACCGTCAGACTTACCAATATGTATCTGCCATATTCCCTGATAATGAATTTTCCACTTTGCAACGTGATGGCCAGCGGCTGTGAGAAGAGGGATTTTATACAGTGCGCTGCACCAACGACCTGTTAAAAAAGTTTAGGGTTAAAACAAATCTAACATAATCTGATGTTTTTTGATGGCGCTTATCCCAAGACCTTCCAATCCGATTAAAAAAATGCCTTAAGTGCACTATAATATCACGCTACAATCTCTAGGATCAGAGCAGTTGCCAAAAATTTGTATACATAGTAACTGACCCGGCTGTTATCGTCATAAGCTATATAGGTCTAACACAGAATACCAAAGCCGCAGTATTTTGACTGTTGTGTTCAATGAATGAAACGCCAGATCATCTGTCTCTTTCCATCTCTGGCCCTCTCCACCCGCCTGTGATGGGAGGGCATTACTACTGGTATTGACAGTGTGCAAAGGTACTTGTATTCCATCATATGTCTATAAAACCAATGCTAAATCAATGCAGACAAATCCACGGGCTGAAGCTAGTATACTCGGAAAATAACTATTGAAATAAACTATCTTAGATAACTATTTATAATTTAACTGTTTTAAAATAAACATCGAAATTTAAGGTTATTTTGTTATCTTAATTTAATCTTTAATGAAATACGCGATACGCATTTAAAATTATTGTTCCGTGGAAAATTTATAGTAAAACAAATCCAATGTGTAGGCAAATGGTGCTATTAGCTTTGTGAAATAGAATTCTGTTTTCTTATTTGCTACTTATTTTTAATAAGTTATATAGCTAAAGAAAAAGAACAGAAAAAAGAGATTTATTATATGATTTTTGACTCATCTCTACATTCTACACAGTATAAAACAAGTCCGCTTTCTGCGTCTGTCAGTATTTTCGGTAACTGCGTTTAAATTACGTAACGGATTTTAATGCGGTTTTCATCATTTGTTAGATAATTTTTACCGAAGGTTTATCTGTATATTTTACTAACTGCCCTCTCTTTACTCATTTTTCCTAAATCCGAGGTTGTCTGCGAGAAATCGCTAATTAGCGATAAGACCGCCTCCATGTACATTAGTACATAGCTTATAAGTTCTTGAATGTAACTCGTATTTAGTGGTGTATAATAAAGATTATCTTCTATTTATCTCTCTAACTGCACCCGCAGCTCCTGTCGCGTACCGATTTTGCACGAAATACTAATCCTATTTCTAAAATAAAAGTCTAAGTTACTCTATATAAAAGCTATCTGCCACTGAAAGCCAATTCAGAGAACCAGGAACAAACGGACCGACAAAAATTTTAAAAATTGTGTAAATAGCTTATATACTTTTATATGCATTTAGTGAAAAACTATTAAATTTGGAATTACAAACAGACACTTCAATTTTATTTATTTGTATAGATAATAGTACGTGAAGCGAAGCGAAGTCGCTAGTTAAGAATAGATGTCATCATGGTATAGTCTGTTCAATGTAAGTTGAACCAGGCGCAGTAACACGTTTTGGGTCTCAACCGTATGCGGTATGAAGGGGGCCGCGTTTAGTACACTCGCTCATGGTTGTTTTAGTTCTTTGAAAATAAATTATTAAAAATTAAATTGAAATATAAATTACTTTTGTCAAGTGTGTTAAGATCTATTTCAAGATAATGCCTCGACCACAATCAACTTTAAGGAGAAGGGATGGTATTTGACGTTTATGGTTATTTTTTAAAAGAAAATAATATAACTAATTCTCTGAATAATACTGCGGAAGATACGAAGAAGTCTGTCTCACTATTAATGATGTACACTAACTTTTTTATATATCGGTACCTTTTTTCTATACTATTTATTTGTTTTATTCTATTTAACTAAATAATAACGATAATAAATAAATAATTAATAGAATTTAGAAGAAATAATAACTATATTATGTATATACTTAATTCCGTTTTCTCACTTTATACAGAATCGATTTAAATAAGACGAAACCAATATTTTGTCTAACATTTTTGTCCATTATTGTACCTGCGCAGAAGCAGCCATTTTAGCTCAACTTACATTTAAGGAACTATATAATAACTACCCGCGGCCACTTGAATTATTACGTGTACACCTTAATAAGTCCTTAATGTTATAGTTGAATCTGGGACTGACAAAATGATTTAAGAAGTATGTTATTTTCTTGAATATATAAACACTAATAATTTTTTATCCTATTCGTAATTTATTCTTCATATATTAACCATAAACTTAGAAATATAGAATAATATTTCAAAATAAATTGCCTATCACAGACCCGTTTTCGCTGCGCTTCGATTTAATGAATATTTTAACAAATTTTCGGACAAATATAACAAGATAATCACCATATTTTTAATAATGTGACCTTTGTATCTATTATAATATAAATTTGAAGTGTCTAAATTGATATGTCCTTCTACAAAAAAAAAAACAATATTAATAGAAAAAAATAAAGACTATGCGTTTAAGGCCTGAATTAAATTTATCAGCATCGATCAGCATATAGCTGGATGGTTTTAGACACACTTATGAGCATCGTATGCATTAGCATCAGCATCCGTAAGCATGCGTACACATTCTTCAGCACAATTTGACAGCTGAAAATGCGAAATCCGAATCGATGCTGAAATGACAATTGCTGCGTAACGCATCTTCATACAAAGCAGCTATTTATATATATATATATATATATATAATGCTGATATATGTATGTCAGGCCTAATAGAGAAACTACTCCTTTTTTTAAAAAAAACCTAGTTCAGGTTAAACTCATACATACATGATTTGATTCTCAACCATAACGAATTGCATTTCATCACGGAGCAGGTTGAATAAAAACTAAATTACACAGCGCCTGAATTCAGATTTAGCGTACGTATTATGCAGACGGGGCCTGCCTCAATAGGTACGCTTTAGGCTTTATTCAAATAAGCGAAGGCAAAGTCTCACTTCATATAATTAAAAATTCTTGCTCGACGTTACCGCTGGGAGCACTAGAGGGTTTGAAATTTAAACAGTTTTATCGCGTCGTGTAGAAAAACTTTAGAATAAATAAATAAAGGCTCACTCTACATACATGACAGCCCTCATTAGGGTAATAACATCCTGTGTCGGGGTTCAAAACCCACATTTTTTGAAAGTCATCTTTCAAGTTTTGATGTTGAAAATCCTGTTCGAAACTCAATGTTTTTAAATTTGCATGTTGAATTTTATTACATCAGAAAGTAAAAATATTTGTTTTACTCGATATATATGGAGATTTGAAATATCTTAACTTGTTATTTCGAGAGGTTTCAATCTTTTATTGCTTTTAGTTCGTTAGTAATTCGAAAGAATTCCCGAATTGCGGTATTTTTCTGGCGCGATTTAATGATAAAAAAGACACTAAAAATTTCGGTGCCTACCATATAATTAATTATGTCGAATGCAGTATTTTTGAATAATAAATTCACTGGCACAATATTTAGTTCAATATGTGTCGATTTGATCACGATCTTACGTCGTCGATGGGTTTTGCGTTAAAGCGCTTTGAATGTGTTTAAAAAAAGGGTGTGTTAAATTATTTGCATATGGTTCTAAATGCCCCCATGCAATACAGTATGACTCCCTGAATACGATAAGACCACACAAGAAGTGAGTCACAATCATCCTAAACGTTAAGAAAATCGAAGATGCAGACATTCGGGGTTCTGCATTATCACGGAACGGAGTTGTAGAAATATTAAAAAAGCTCTATTAAGTAATTTGCACGTGGTTCTAGCGCCCATTCGATTATAGGACAAAACATTTGGCAGACATTTTGCTCACTGATTCTGCCAATCTATGTAAGGATGTAGGAGATAAGGAATGAAACAACTGACTGATACGTTCCCTCCGAAGCACAAAGACGCCCAAAAAATGAAACGAAACGATCACCCATCTACAGACTGACCGTGCCTACAGTCGCCTAACCCACTAATTATTTACAGACTAATGGTACAGACTCAAATAATTAGTCAATAATGTATTGAGACTAATTAGCCAAGGTCCACCTATCCATTTTTTTTTTAATAAAAATCGATCTCAACGTTTTTACGTTCTGAAATATATATTTCAAATTGGCAGACGCACCGGCTGGCTAGCTTCAATAAGTTAAGTGCCACTTTGCAAACTGCTTTCAAAAAGTATGTCAAAATATTATTTTACATTTATTTTGCTATAGCATAAATATTATTTGAGAATTTAAATGCGAACAATTTCAAATATTACATAATATTTTATATTACGGCTCCGACATCGGGATGTGACGACCCCATCGCCCACTGTTGGGATAACCTCTGTCACAGCAGAGATTATTCCACAAATGCAATCAGTCACACTGGTGGTGGTCTATTGTTGCAAAAGGCCAGCTAGGTAGGTATCACCACAGTGTCAAATATTCTGCCACCAAATAGTTGTGCTTAGGCATTACCATGTCCCGGTTTGAAGGGCACTGTAGGCTAGTGGAATTACTGGGCAGAGGAGATTTATGAATCAATATCTCGAGGTTGGCAACGCGTGAGTGGTATCTAGTAATGGTGCTGTAAAAAAAAAATGAGATTGTCCTTTTGTGGACTTGACAAGCAATATATGCATCAGTACTTGCAATCAGTGAGTTTTATTGTTGTGTATGTTTTGTAAATAATATGTACAAGTTAATTTCCGTAACCAACTCATCCTTATACCGTTTCGTGGAAAGTAGATTCTTCAGAGAAGAACCGGCAAGAAACTCCACAGTTACTATTTTAAATATAATAATGTTAAATGTATATAAAACCACGCCCGTGGTTGTATCAGTATTCATTTTGAATCAAACTAAGCTAAGGAGCCTAATAAGCCTTTATCAATTTCATCCAAGTAGGTTAACATTATGAACAACCTCTTGTACCCAACAATAACATAACATATATATTATGTGAAAATTAAATAACTTATTAATTTTTTAACTATGTCGGACAAAGTTATAAATCTTCAGAGCTTGCCCAGCTACGAAATTATTCCGTAATTATATGTAGAATATGAAATTATCAACTTATTTTTGCGGTCGATTTTAATTCGCTCTTATTTAAGGTCCTAAGTTTCCACTGTGCGTGATCCAACAACCACTTGATGGCTAATTATTATGAGTGATTAGTTTTAATGCAGTCGGGTTTTTTGTTTCATTTAGTATTTTTTATAAGCTAACAAGCTAACAAGTTTTTTAATATATCCAATATATATCTCACTATGGCAGTGGTTCCCAATCTTTTTTTAATTCAGACCCCCTAAATGTGTTGTCATATTTTTGCGACGCCCTTCTAGCGCTACTTAATTGATAAGTTTACACAAACCTACTTTATTAAGAATCTATACAGGTATATAGATTCTTAATAAAGTATAAAATTCTTGATAAAGCTATAGCTACTGGTTGTAGAAGCTTGTATTATTGATCATAGGTAATAGAATATGGTAAAGTTCTTCAAATTTCTAATCAAGCGCTAATAGTTAATTCGCGTGTAATGAACACGAGTATTTCGCTTCTTGGGCGTCATGGTGACGTCCGAAGGGTGTCGCGAAGCACGGTTTGGGAACAACTGCACTATGGTATCTAAATGTGGGGAATTTTGTTATCCATTTCGACTAATTTATATTCAGTATTTCGATTTAGACTTGTTTTTAATATATATTTTATCTCTTGAATATAAATCACATTGTACATAATATGCATAATCTGGATAAAGAGGACATTTGAATGTCAAATGTTTAATGTATGTGTGTGCGTAATTTAAATAGGTAGTAAAGATTCAACATTAATATAATTATATAATATCGTTCGACGATCTTTTATCACTGACTACTGTTGTTATGTAGTGTTAGCAAATGCCGGTGCTCGCAGGTTTAATTCCCGTTCGGAGTAGTTGTTTATAATCAACACATGGCCAGCATTTGGCCTAGGGGTGGGTAAAATCTTAATTTAAGGTCCAGAGGGGTCAAAAATACAATTTTCTTCAAAAACTATTATTACCTATAAAATACCTAATATTCGTATATTTCTTAGTTTTTAGCAAGGCCTAAGGGGGAACAGCAGACCCTCTTGCTCCTACCTCGCTACGTCCTTGAATGAACATAATATATACATATCTCTTTGAGCTTGATGTTCAGTTTACCGACACGGCTCTCACAGTTAACGGCTCAACTGTGGCGCGTTTATTTATTTCTTTTGATCACTCCTTGGGTACGGACGGAGGACGGGGCAGCGTAGGAGGTGGTGGCACCAAGCTACGCTGCCCTAGTGGGTGGCCTGCGGGCGAATGTCGCTGGGGCGACAGACGTCTGCATTGCACAGGCCCCCCGCGAGGATGAGAGCGAGCCTTATGGGTTTCTGCTTGCTCTCATGCCCTAACAGGGCGAAGAGGGTCTGCGTCCTATTCGACGCAGACAACGCTGCGACGGCCAGACGGGGTCAAGTGCACGGCACGAATGACCCCGGCCGTCGCCCGGCGTAGAGACGAAACCAGGTGGAGTTTTAGTGAGTAGGAGTGTCACATAACCCCGGCAGCCCCAGCTCCGGGGTATCCATGAGGATTTCTCCATCTTAAAAAAAAAACTCCTTGGGTACGCAACCCTACAAAGTAGTCTTCGCAATTGTACATCTCGCTATCGATATGTTTTGCGCACATTTTCAGGGTTCTCCGCCAGGCACGGAGGATCATAAGACTTTACTTTAGAGGGTCATTACACTTATCTTCTCCAAAAAGTATTAAAGCTTTATAAGGATGAAATCATATATATAGAAGAAGACAGTTAATAGAGTATTCCATGTAGTGAAATCGGTAAAAATTGAGGAATGAACTAGCGCCACTTATGAAGCGGTTCGAACTAAAACAAAAATTGGCTCATGTGCGTAAGTAAGAATAAGAATATTGCTGGGATATACACCCATGAATTAAAAATGTTGCTAGCCCATGCGTACGATGGTACAATTTAATTTACAGCCACTTTATAGATGGCGCTTCAATTTGAAATAGTTTGCCATTTCACACCATATTGACGCTTAATCTATTGTCCTCTATGTCTACGGATAAAACTCACGAACCTGCCCAGCGAGAGCTAAACGCTGCGTATCCGACACCCAGCCGGGATGGAAGTAAAGCACCGCCTCCGCCGGATCGTCTTCCTCTGATGTACAACTCTGCGTGTCGTAGACAAACACTATCATCATTTCCCTGTAACAAAGGTTTTATATGAATTTGTAATTTTGGCATGGCATTTATGTGTAAAGGAATGACGTAACAAGTTTTATAGCAATGCAGAAAAAAATACATAATACCAGTATAAGTGTATAATCTATGGTATAGATTAAGGTGGCTCATAGCCCTTCAATAATATTGTGCAATATACTGCTGACTGCGAAATATTATCGATAACGTGAGGTTAATAGTACCTATAGTCAAAGATTGTGCAATGGTTTTCTTTTTTTATTTGATAACGGTTGACAAGCAAACATACCGGTCCCTAATGGCCAGCAGTCACCGCAACCTGATCTTACCATCAGGCCGACCATAACAACAAAAATGATAAAAAACACAATATAGTGTGGATCTTCTAGCTTCTACTTTATTTTATATCCGGAACCACTTTATCCTACTGTATCCAATAAAATATACAGCGAATATTCTATCTATGATATTAATTTAATCAAGGCATCGCGTCGTCCTAATTAGCCATTGCATTGGAACAATACAATACGATACAATTTTGATGCTATTAGATTAAAAATCTTGTGGTCTTATACAGTTTTCCTAGCATTATTCACGGTATTTACCCAGGGTCTAATTATTACTCTTATCCGGATTTGACAGGTTTCTAGTTTTTACACAAACGCCTTCTGATTTCTGCCACCTAAACTTCGCAAACCTAACGATAAACCAGCAACTTTTTGGATAAGAGAAAATTACGTATCAAGAGCTAACGATTGTTATCAGATGTTATGATAACAACCAGGGCCGACAGCTTAACGTGTTCCTCAAAACATGGCGGGGAGACCCACAAGGGTAAACGACCAGGCCGAAACAGATATTTGTACCGTCCAGGCTAAAGGCAGACTAACACTCCAACGGTGTCCTTGTCCTAATGGTCTTATGTCGTTACAAAGAAATGCAATAGAATATAACACGCATATTTTTGAAGAGCTGTGCGATACGGACTGACATTTCTCATGATTGCGGGAGCGATGGCCAATTACGAAGTTCCATTTCCATTTCCGATATCGATTATCGACCATCCTTATACTTGCCGTTGAGTAGAAGCTACATAGTAGTAATAAGCATTAATATACAGACAAAATACTAGCTAATTTTTTTTTTTTTTTTTTAAATAAACGTTACACACTCAACGGCCCGTATTAGGATAGTTATATCCTGTGGCGGGGTCGGGAAACATACACAATGACAAGGACAAATACACCCAGACCGGAAAACTTGCTTGTATGTACAATACAAACATTCGCTCCGAGCAGGAAATTTTCGAAGGGTCATTTTGTTATTTTGGGTACAGGAGGCCTAGAAAAGCGCCACACCCTCCATGTCGGATCATTTTGAAAGTCAAATACGCTTGTGCGATGTTTAATTTATTAAAGATAGGTCATGTGATATTTCGAAAGCTTATGCCAATTTCCATACATTTCGGTATTTTCTAATTTCGTTATCGATAAGTAAATGTGACTACGTCTAGGCCCCCAGGTGTTCATATAAAATGTATCGTGACTAGTTTGGGAAACAAAGTCTTTAAATCTAGAAATTAGTGATAGCGTATGTCGCAATAATTTGACATTTTCTTCTGTCGAAAACGGATTTATTTTACATATGGATATATGATAATTTGTTTTAATATTCTAAACTAGCTTAATAGGTTAATCATATATACATCATGATGCACGTGAGCGCGCACACAAATACATAATAGGATTTAATATAGTATAGCATCTTAGATAGAGCGGCATTGGTACATGAATAGGCTGAATCGACCGGACTACACTTTTAAATAATAAATATCTTAATAATCAATGTACTTTTTTCGGGTTCCATTGCCAAATGGCAAAAACGGAACTCTTATAGTTTCGTCATGACGTCTGTCCGTATGTCACAGTCCATACCTGTAACTAAAAAAAAATCTTTCAGCGTACGGCAAAGTGAGGCATCTTTGAATAGATCTCAAGCAATAATAAGGAGGTTTCATCTTGCCTTTTTTGATTAAGTCGGTAGTTGTTGAGATATTAGCTCCTTAAGTCATAAAAATGATCCCCTCTCCCTCTCTAACTTTTGAACTTTGGCATTTAACATTTTGGAAAAATTTGAGGTTGTAGAACATCACAAAAACATGAAGAAGACGAAGACGAAGAAAGACAATTATTTTGAAGAAGATAAATTAAGAAATTTCAGAGATATTATTATATTTTAAAGGCGTCGGGATGTGACGACCCCATCGCCCGCTGTTGGGATAACCTCTGTCACAATAGAGATTATTCCACCAGTGCAATCAGTCACACTGGTGGTAGGTATTTTGTTGCAAGAGGCCGGCTAGGTAGGTACCACCGCAGTGTCCATTATTCTGCCGCCAAATAGTAGTGCTTAGGCACTACTGTGTTCCGGTTTGAAGGGCATTGTACGCTAGTGTAATTACTGGGCGAACGAGATTTAAGAACTAATATCTCGAGGTTGGCAACGCGTGAGTGGCACCTACTAATGGTGCTGCATGCGCTCATAGGCTGCGGCAGCCACTTACCATCAGGTGGGCCGTATGCTTGTTTGCCAACTTCTCACATAAAAAAAAAGATATGTAGGCTTGTCCTATAACTTTGTTTTTAATCATCATAATGACATTTAAAAATGTATATTTGTGGTCGCTTTAAAAATTTCAATCAGTTAATGTCGCTCAATTTCCCACCCCGATTCTAAAATTTATCATCGCAAATGCGCCATTTTAATTTTTTAAATTGTAGCCACTTATTTAATGGCACTAGTTTATCCTTTAATTTTTACCAATTTTAATATATAGTATCGGCAATCGCACAGACTACACGCTTCTTTGCCATTTTAGTTGTATAAAAAACGACTTTAATATTCATTAAGTCTAAATCCATACATAGATTTTAATGTAGGTGTAGAACATTCTTAATATCGTCGTACCGTGAGAAGATTAATTATTTAGGAGCCCGTAGCCAAACGGAAAGAACCTTTTTCATTTTGTCCAATGCGTTTATCCGTACGTCATGACTACTTTTAAAAGAAGACTATTGATGAGTTTCAAGATTACTTAATTAGTAATTATTTTGCAAGTTTTTGAGGTATGTCAAGTGATATGTCTTAAAATGACGAAAAAAAGGATAAACTGATAATAATCAGCACTTCACATTTGTACCTGTGGGCTGTATATAAAACTTCGTTCCGTAGCCAAATGGCAAAACGGAACCTTTATAATTTCGTCATGTCCGTCTGTCCGTCCATCTGTGAACTCCAACCACATTTGTTTTGAATAAGATAGATCTACAAATTTTAGAGATATATAAGTTGTTCCCATAAATTTGTTTTTCACATTACTTATAATAATTACCAAAGCAGTGTCAGATATTCTACCGAAAAGCCATATACTGTGTTTTGGTCTGGAGGACACTGTAGTTAGTGTAATTACTGGCCAAAGGACTTTTAAGAATTGGATCTCGAAGTTGGCAATGCATGCAAAAGCATGAATGACACCTACAGATGTATGGTGTTGCAAGCGCTCATAGGCTACAATGTCTGCTTACCCTCAGGTAGGTCATATGCTTCCAAGACTTGTTTTTTTTATGTGACTAACTTAGTCACATAAAAATAAACAAATATTAAATAATATATATTTTAGAATTCAAAGTAATAGTTGTCAAGGTTAATAAACCGTTTGTGTGTCATTATATATTTATTCAAATCACAATGTAAAGAAAAGAAATGTTTACAATAGAATAAATCTTATTCTAGTTTTAATATCGTGTTATATTCATATAAAGAAGATATTGTAAACAATTATTATTAAGGCAATAGTTATTTAGAATATTGAAACATGAATTCCTAAATAATGTATAAAAAAACACAAAAATTTACTGACAATTAAACATTTGACAAATAAATTTTTCAGTCCATAATAGGCTACAAAAATGGCTTACAAATTAATATTTGTATATAGTTATAATAATTTAATGATAGTTAATTATAACTCATGGATTATTTACTAAACAACATTAATCAACATCATTTTGTATACATGATTATTTTTTTAATGTCAAAAGCATAATGGACTTTTGTAATCAACCTTCAGAATATACTCCGCTAGCAAGTTTGTTACTCAATCTTAGTTTGGCATTTACTACTAGTTGCATAATATTTTTGTTTTATATATTATGAATTTTTGCTTGAGTTGCATGACACTCTCCTTTATTTGTTTATTTTAATTGTTACTATTACTGTATACAATTGTTATAAATGTTCTTATTAATAGTGAATACAGAATTATACATATCGAAAACTAACATATTTTGGTTACAAAACCTTTCAAATTTTATATTTATTTTGATCAAGTTTAGCACACAGATAACTTATTATCAGGAATAAATCAAAATGTTAGGGTTCAGTGGGATTATAAAAAACATGTTACAATAGGTTTTCTCTTTAAATTTGATATGTTTCTGGAAAATTATCTACTTGCATATTCTGTATTTCTCTCTGGAGCCGATTTTAAGATCACCGCGGAAAAAGTCGCGGCCGAATTCTAGGGTTCATTCATAACTAACAACTAACATAAATATGAATCATAACATTTGTTTAGACGTGTTTAGTAAATATTATTGCTCAAAAGACAGTACACATTGACGTAAATAAATGAAAAATGAAAGTCTCAGAGTCGTTATCTATGTCGTAAAAGAGATAGTCGTTGCTAATGAATAATACCTTCATTTATAAATTATATTAACTATTAATCGATGCTAAATGTTAAAATAAGCAAATTAATTTTTTTGGGAATAAAACCTTTTACAAAACACATTAAGTAGCTCTATTATTCTTATTACTCTCTAATAAATCGTTGCAAGATATATTTTTGGCTAAACAACGTATACTGTAGTCTTTAGTGGTAAATATGTTAAAATATTTCCTGATTTCACAATATGTAGACATCTCTTAGAACTACAAGATGATCAGTAATCGACTAGGTCTAATGATGGGTTTAACAAAATTAAAACGTTTTACTTACTTAGCCATCTTTGTATATGTTTTCACTCCTCCTTATAAGTTATGCAGTTTATTTATTATTGAGCATGTCACACCGCACGGTTTTCACGAAAACAAATCGATTACAGTGCGCGTATTATTTTCATATTACGCGACGATATCGAAACACGACCATCACAAGCGAAATCCCTTGCAGACTACAGAGTAAAAATTTGATTTGATCATTTGACGAGTTTTCTGTTTGACAACGACAATTACGACGTTCCGTGTCTTTTTTTTTACCGGTGTTTTATTATAATTTGCTCTTATGAAATCTTTTGCTTTATATTTGTGACAAATTTTGTATGTATTATATTATGTGTAATATATTTAGTCTGAAAACAAATAAAACTGTAGTTTTACATCTATGTCTTAGATGGCAGCACTTATTCTTCTAAAGTAGTATCAATACTGTCCAATAGATGTCTAAAAAGATATCTTTTTATAGGTAACCAAGCTAATAGGTACCAAGTAGGTACCTAATAGGTAAATTAAAGTAAAAAAGTATGAAATGAATAATTATTAGAAAAAAAATACTTGCTTCAAAACTAAAAAGCAAAAATAAATTAACATTTTCTACTGAATATTTTCTTCAGACATCATTGCCTTCTGAGGCGTTATTAGGTTCCGTAGCCAAATGGCAAAAACGGAACCCTTATAGTTTCGTCATGTCCGTCTGTCCGTCCGTCCATCTGTCCGTCTGTCCGTCTGTCCGTCTGTCCGTCTGTCCGTCCGTCCGTCTGTATGTCACAGTCATTTTACTCGGAGACCATTAGCTCAATCTATACGAAATTCACTACGTAGGTGTATTCTATGAACCGCACAACGATTTTGTAATGAAATCTTAAAATATATTAGAATTAAGGGTAGCGGTCCATACATGTAACTGAGTGTTGAAAAAAAAAATTCAATGTATGCCAACGTGTGAGGTATCTTTGGATAGGTCTTTTAAAATGATAACGAAGTTTGATTTTAGCTTTTTTCATTAAGTCAGTAGTTGTTGAGATATTAGCCCCTAAAGTCGTAAAAATGGTGTCCCCCCTCTAACTTTTGAACTATGGGATTCAAAATTCTGGAAAAATTTGAGCTTGTAGAATACCACATAAACTTTCATCCACATTTGGTTTGAAGATGATAGGTCAACAAAATTTTGAGATATTTAAGTTGTTCCCATAACTTTGTTTTTCATATTACTTTTAATAATTACTATGAATTTACCAACTTATTTTGCAGTCGATTTTAATTCGTTATTATTTTTAAGACATGCAGACCAACGTTATCTTGTGCTTCATTGATTATGAGAAGGCGTTCGATCGCGTAAGACATGATATACTTCTGGAGCGTTTGATGGATGTCGGTCTAGACGGCAAAGACTTACGGATTATTAAGAACTTGTATTGGAACCAAAGAGCAGCTGTCAGAGTTGAGCAGTCGGAGACTGATCAAGTTGAAATTCGCTATACTATACGGCGTAAAGTCGACATTACCGTCCGGGAAGATTACCGTCTCTTTGTTTGAGGCCTCCTGAGGAAAGCTAGCATCGCCGGTACTGCGGAAGATTACGAAAGTGTTCCCGCACCCGGCGGCTAAAGGTGCCGAGAAGGAAACCGTGGGGTTTTAGCCGGTAGGAGTCCGGCATAACCTATCGAGGTATCCATGATGGATTTCCCCACGGAAAAAAAAAAAAAAAGGTGAAAGACCGCGAAAGATTCGCTGAGCTGACGGCCAACCTCCAGTAGTGGAGAGGCACAAGAAGAAAAAGAAGATTATTTTTAAAGTCCTTACAATTCTTCATAACCCAGCTGCGGAACCCTTTAGTTTCAACTGTGCGTGGTGCACAACGCACTTGACTGGTAATTATTTTATTTACTCTCGACTTCTGAAGAAAATAAGAATAAGAATAAATTTATTTCTGAAAATTTTACATGTTACAAGTTACATGTCATTATGCTTACATGCTATGTTTTAGTTATACATACATAATTGGTGAAACTTATTAACCTTTGCGATTTACTTAGATAACCTGTGTTAAGGTTAATATAAAATATTATATAAATATATAAAAATATTATTTAAGTTTCGGCATTTTTGGTTTTGAAGATTTTTTTATGTATTCTTAAATCACTATAAGTAATTCAGCATTACCATAATTCTTAACATATAAAATAAAAAGAGTTCCTTAATGAAAATTAACGACTATTAAGTATTTACACCCATGGATATGAACCGTAGTACCTACCTTAGTACCTAGTAACACTTTTCTAGAGAAATTTAAAAATCATTTACATATTCTTATGTATTTAATGTCTTTGGTATTAAAGAATATTAATGAGTTTGATAAACAAAATCAACATTAAAGGTGAAATAACGACTTAATTAATATTATTAATTTTGATACCAAAGTACAGCCCCAATGAAGGAATTAAATTAATATTCTTGCGGATGTCCGGTTCCGTTGGTGTTTCCAACGTGCCGATGGATGCAATGACAATGACAGAATTTCAATTAATTGTGCATATCAATTCGTATACTTACTAAAAAGTGGAAAGTAATTCTTTGAAAATACCGAATATGTGCTTAGAATTGACAAAAATTATGTTAGAAATTTCTAAGAAAAATATTGTATTTTTCTGTATTCATATTGTATTAGTTGTTCAAAAAGATATTTTTTTTCAAATTACGGTTTGAAGTTCAATTTATTACTTGTAAGTCATTAGTACATTTTCACAGTTTTTACTCGAAAAGCCGGAAAGATCAGATCATCACATTAACGTAGGATATATAAAATATTATATTCCTCGATTTCTTTCGATCAGTCAAAATAATGAGATCGACGAATTTTGATTTTGATTTCATTGACCGACGTAGCTAAAGCTGAGTTCAAGATAGGGCGTTGGAGGTTTCTCGTAGGGCCTACCTATACCTATATTTTTATTAGCATTGATCGATAAAACTCGGTCCGTGCACTCTATGCGACTCTTTAAAAAAACCATTTCTGGACGCAAATTTCATTTTCAATTTCCGATTTTTTTTTCATTTTCACTTTCAATAACAATCAATATGGCGAAAAAGTAAATATAATTTGCGCAAATTTAACCTACCACATTCGTGATCAGCGAGTCAAAATATATGAGTATAAGAAATTCCAACACCCGCAAGCTTCCACAATCCCGACGGTGTTTGTTTTAGTTAGGCATCACTCTTCATAAACTTGGGGCAGCAAGTGAATCCGTCACCTGAGTCCACGTCATGGTGGTTGATGGTTGGACCAATATGTAACATTACGATTTGTAGTATATTAAAGCAGGTTGTTAAAAACTACATATGTGTTAAAGTATAATTTTAATGACTAATATTTTTATAATAATAATATATAGCACCAACTTATATAAAATAATTAATAGCACCAACTCAACTAGTTTAGCGCCACGAATTCCAACGTGGCCATTAAAATATTGTACAGAATTTTATAACATGGTGAACATTTTAGAACGTATGTCGCATTCAGATTTTATGTTGCAAAATATATTTATACAATTCCAATGTTATTTACAGATTTATTTTGTCACACGGTCACAGGGTAGTATTCCCTAGTCTTTTAATTTTAGTTCGACAGCAGATAAACAAAGAAAAATTTGAAAATTTTGATTTAGTTTCAAGTTTATTATTTATTATATATTATTACTTTAAAACATCAACAACTCGGTAGGTTAAGCAACTTTAGGCGCGGTCAGTCACTAGATGGGTGATCGCATAATGTTATTTCAACTGAGCGTCTCTGTGCTTCGGAGGGCACGTAAAAAGTCGGTCCCGGCTGTTGACAATTAGACAGCAGTCGATAAGTCAAGTCTACGGACAACCTGAACAACTCTGACACTAGGTTGACCACTAACCAATCGATAAGAAGACTTTAAAACACGCTTTGTGTCGAAAATTTTATTTTCAAGCTAATTTTTTAATCTACTTGTATAAAGAGACCTTACGTAATTTTGTACCCAAAGCGACCAATTTAACCATAATGGCTGTCCTGTTCAAGACACTGATTCTTACTTTTCTTCCCCACATTTTCTGTATGTGTGTTTTTCGTCAGGCAGGGCAACCGATAACAAAATTGCATAAAAGTCTGTCTAAGTGTCAAATTCTTCATCAAGCTAAATGAACGAACGAACGAATCAAAAAGCTAAATGAACGAAGCCTCAATAGCTCAACGGTAGAAGGGCCGACATCGCTCCGTTAACGCGAGAGTCAAGGGTTCGATCCTGACGCCCTTGGGCTATTGTCGTACCCACTCCTAGTGCAAGCTTCGAGCTTATTTGGAGGGGCAATAGGAATATTAGTAATGCCTTGAAAAAGCATTGGTAATATTCTTTATAAAAAAAAATTAAACAATAAAAGGTTTTGCATACAAACTGTACCGTATTTTAGCCCTGAAAATCAGAATTTCAGAAAATATTAAAACACATGTTTTTTTTCTTCTAATTATTATTCGCCAAAAAACAATTTTTCGTCTTTCTAGTTGACGGCCAAATGACGGACTTTCAAACCCTTTTATCACCGCCTTAAGGGTTAAATTTAGAAAAATGAATCCTTAGTGCTCGTTTACGTTTTAAAATCAACATCAGTCAAAAAATAGCTTTTATGTCGAAGAGTTTTCGCTTTTATATGTCAGTCAGGTCTTTTCCATTTATATATAAATGAAGTTCTAAGGATATTTACCTAGTTGAGAAACGTATGGTTTTATCAATAATCTGTAAGCGTGTATATAGAAAACTAGTCAAAATTTTATAGCAATGCACCTAAAATTACCTTTAAACCTCAGTGAGACCTAAATTCCTTTGAACAGGGCGTGGTAAGCGCAACTGCATTCTTAGATCAGACTTTTTTGTGCACGAGTTTATTTAGAAACTAGGAGTAATATATTTAGAAATGGCATTAATGAGAGTTTTATTATGTACATATGTATGTCGCAGAATCCGTTAGATTAGAATCTGCGTGTTTGAGGTTTGTGTCTTCCATCATAATTTCATCAATCAGTGTGCCATTTGGCACAGGTGCTGTCTCGAAAAACGACCGTCTACGATTTCTCGAATAAAAATGTACCATGACAGATAATACGGATGCCAAAAGTCACCAGCTTTACTTTATATTACCGACTACAATCCTTTTCGTCTATATTGTAACATAATATTAAAAATGAACTCTAACATATATGTATTGATAATATTATGAAGAAGGAATTTTGATGTTTTTCTTTATTGGCTTAGTTAAAAATAAAGATTTGGAAAGAGATACAGATCCTTAGGAAAAAACTAGGATCTTAGAAAGTCAATGATGTAAAAAGTAATGATGATGATGATGTAAAATTCTACTGCTGGTGGTGTCGTACTACGCTGGGAAAAGACAGCATCACAAGCTTGCAACATAATAGAATAAATTTAGCGTGTGTTACACGTTTATGTTGACGACGTTGCGGCGCAGCGGTAGCGAACCTGCCTTAAACGCCACAAGTCACGGTTCGATTCCCGCTCGGAGCATATAATATGTTTGTATTGACCACGCAAGCATATTTTCCGGTCTGGGTGTATTTGTCCTTGTCTTTGTATGTGTTTCCGGACCGACACATGATGTCACTATCCTAATGGGGGCCGTTGAGTGTGTAGCGTTTATTTGTTTATTTACTATCTTAGTTTCGTTGAATTTACGTAGTAGCACCATCTAATTTTATTTATTAGTATGCCATTTCCAACGATACTGTGGTTTGTGTAGAACTCTTAATTATTCCATTTGAAACAGCTGTAGGGAAGGTTTCTAACGAGTCTACTCATTTGGACAAATTCTAATAAAATTCACTAAACTCTGCTTCATGCTACATGTAGAACCTAGCTGTTTTTAGCACAAATGGGCAGGGTGGACTGGAGGAATCTGAAGTGCTTGCAAATGGAACATCGTTGTACAAAAAGTAATGGAATTCGTAATGTTGCCTCCGTTTGATAATTGTGAGCACTGGTGGCCCAAATTCTCAGCCTATGTACTCCTTCAGTCTTCTTCTTTCTTTTACCATCATGTTCATTCCTTCTTTCATTTATTTAAACCGGAGGCAGGTGACTCTACTCCACATGATTAAGGTGAATTGCACTAGCCGTCCTTACCCTACGTACCCACAGGATGAAACTAAGGCCCTAGACAAGTGACCACAGCTCCGTGTCGATTCCATTTCTAAAATCAATTAACTTTTGTGAGATGTCAATCGAATCTAAATATACAGTCATTTAAGACAAAAATGTTTAAACTATTGCTAGACAAATGCTACTACACCATTAACGAATTCTTGCAGGACAATTGTATCTTATAATATATTTTTTTTTTTGCAATTTTATTATTATGAAATGTTTTATAATGTTTTTTTTACTATGATATATAATTTTTGACATAATTATTTTGTATTGTGACGCTATATTTTATTCTTCTGTAATGTTTTCTTTTCTAATTCTAGTATTATAATAATTATACTGTGATTTTTGCATGCCATTAGGTAGAATGTGTCTATGGACTTTTCAAGTTTAACACCAAGGTTGTACCACATTTTAGCAAATAAAGGAATTTGAATTTGAATTGAAAACGGTGACGTGTATCTTGAAAGAATATTGCAATTTCATACATTTCGGAATTGTCTTATTTCGCTATCGATAGTTACAAATAAATAAATTATAAATGCTACATACTCAACGGATATCATTAGGATAGTTATACCCTGTGTCGGAGATCCGAAAACATACACAATGCCAAACACAAAAGCACTCAGACCGCAACATATGTCTGTATTGTCAATACAAACATCTGCTCCGAACGGAAATCGAATCCGCGATCTTTAGCGCTCAAGTCAGGTTCGCTGCCGCTGCGCCACAACGTTATTGCTATATGAACGCAAATAAGCAATATGGTATTGTCAACCCACACGAATGTCATTTCGAGAAAAACGTGTTTGAAAATTTTGAACAACTTGCTTTATATGATTTTTTTATGTATTAGTCAAGTTTTTGGCAATTTCAGATTTATGTAAGTTATTTTACTTATTTTCACAAAAAATATTTCGTATATAATATAACCCAAAACGTTTAACATAATACATAAATTGCATGATTAAAAATGGCTTTTTAGAAGTTTTAAAGCTTAAAACCCTACAAATATTAAAGTAAAATGTTCTTCAACCATTTACCAACACTTCTGCATATATAACGCAGTTTTTTCAAATTTGAGGGTTGACATGGTATTGCTTATTTGCGTCCATATATGTATTATGTATTATATAGATACCTTTTTTCTTCCCTCCTTTGCTCGCGCACACGGTTGTGATAGTTCTGGTATTGCGATCATGTATAGCCGCTTTGTTCACAAAAAATGCATTGGTTATTGAGTATATTTAAATATATAAATTAGGATATGTGTGTATGTGCGTTCATAAGCTCTAATCTTCATAATAGCTGGATCAATTTTAATATAAGAGTTAGACTTGAGATTGGAGATACGGCTTTCGGCCTTCTCCCAATTCTACTCAGTCATCTTCTCCTGGACCATAATCACATCTACAAGCTATCTTTGTTGATTTTTGTACTACTTAATAAGAAATAAAAATTGTCGTTTAATTTATTTAAAGGTCACCAACAAAACACACATATAACATTGATCGAATAAATGTATGTTTGCCTCTCGAGCGCTTAGGACACAATTTTAAATTCTCTTTTTACTCTGATAATACCCTACATATCATGTACAGATTTTAATTTGCAAATATTAGGTAGCTTAGATTTGAGATTCGCTGCAAATCCATTAAGCATAAAAATGCATAATAATCCGGCCAGACATTTTTGGGTGATACCATAAAAAACCTTTATTTTTAATATTATTCCAGAGACGTCAATAGACTATTCTTAGTCTCATTTTTTATACCACGATGGTGGCAAACGAGGTACGGACCACTTGATGGTAAGCGGTCACCGTAGCCTATGAACGCCAGAGGTATTGCATGTGTGTTGCCGACCCGTTTAAAAGTTTTTCAACCTTCTCTTGAAGAAAAACTTCAGTAGGGAGCTCATTCCACAACCGGAGGTTTCGCGGTAGAAAATTCCTTGGGAACCGCACTGTGCGCGCCGATATAGGGTCCAATGTGTGTGGATGAATACCTTAAGTTAATAGTCGACACAGTAAATTTTATATAGGTAAACAAAACTTCAATTTAACCATAATCATTAGCCCCAAATTAGGCTTTTATATACTATAATTTAGTGATTAAGTTACACAATAGGCAGATATGATACGCCATATAAAAGATTTCAACGCGTTACAAATGCTGGCATGAAATGGACACAGTGCACACAAATTATTAAGACATTATATTTGAATTACAGCTAGTATAAATATGCATTAAAAGATTTGAATTTTATCAAACGATAATAATATGATTACGTATAGTAAATTGTAGTTAAGTGGAATTTTAAAAAGTTTTTTTATAGTTTAGAAGTTACTTTATCGATTTTTATATTCCATATAAAGATCTAAATAAAAAATATAAAAAAATCGATGAATATGATATTATAATCATATAAATTTTTATTAAATATAAAATATTTACTTTAAATTTAAATATGGAATTCTGGCTTTAGGTATTTTCGTAACTATTCTCTAGGGTAGAAATCCTAGAATTGGGATTACAAAAAAACAATTTCACGGAAATCAAAAATAACATTACATCGGCGGGTTACGTAAGTTTTTATGCTTAATTATAAGTCGTACATAACGTAAGGTCGTAGAAAGTGAATCGGCTTGTGTGAACCGTCAAAAAAACCCGCCATCTTGCCAGTCTGTAGTGCGAAGCCCGCTCGCTACGACGTTTCGCGCCAATCGAACTAAACGTCAAAATACCAGCTGTCATTTAAAACTTTTTTGTGAGTGCAATAAACGGCCAGTGCATTTTTTTATTCTAGTGCGATCGGATATTCGGACGCGATGTTGTGAATGTGATTTGAAAAAAAACTTTGAAAGGATTTTTTTTTCGAAATGGGGACCTTCGATGGGAGAAAGTGCGCGTATTTAAAAATGGTAAGATTTTTTTATAAAAATAAAACGAATATAATTTATAGAGTAAATAGATCTATATATATCAAACCAGATCACAACTGGAATTATAACTAAAGTAAATAAATTAAGTTTAAAAATACTTTCATTTTTATTTATTTTTAATTAATAGATAATAAAAAAAAAGTCATGACCTCGCCCATAAAACACGTAATATAGTATAATATGCTACTTTTACCCAATATTCGATATTCATCGTATCCGGAACGGTTGAATAACAAACAGGTATATTATAATAAAAAACATAATCACTCAGAGTTTCTCTCTATTAGTTTTACTGATTTCACCTTTAACATCGATTTATTGCTAATTCTCGCTTCCATATTGTTATTAAATACTACCCTTTACGATTTTATATCTGTACAAGGAAATAATAATAACAATTTTTTGTATTAATCTGCGCGACAGTTTTTTTATGCAATGCAATGCATATCCACTAAAATAGCCCTTGTGGCGTTTCCGTAACGTATCTATAATTTTCTCTGTATTGCTGTTCGTCCTGTACTTGACATCGTCACCAGTTGGATATCTATAACAAAAAATTCTAATAAGATATTGGATTTTTTCACGACGTATAGTAACTTAATCTTCGAGGCTGTGTATTAAAAAAATTTATGCACAAAAATACGCTGCAAAAATGCTGCTGATAAAGATGAAAAATGTCAACATCGTTATATGTATTTATAAAACACATATCATGTACATAATGATTAAATTTTTTAACATTTTATATCTGCCAATTTTTAATAGTCCGATCTATCTTTTTAATAACCTAGCTACCTTTAAAATCCGGGTAAATGTAATAAGCAGATCTTGGATAAATCCGGATAAATGTAATAAATACCCTGAATAATGCACAAGAAAAATCTCTTGTTAAAGTCCTTTCCATTTTGAGATATTGAAGACATATTTTATGAGCCACTGCCATAACCAATACCCACTCATGAAACATAACTTTACAAGATACGATAATGTTATACATCAAGTATGGATTTATAGACTATGTTTTTTATACCACGATGGTTGTTAAGCATACCATACACCGGTGGTAAATGGTCACCTAGGCCTATACCCACTTGCAACATCGGCGTTATATCATACGTGTTGCCGATCCTTAAAAACCTCTTTCCTTCTTCTCAAAAACCCTATTTTGTTGGTCATTGGGAAAACCGAATGCAATAAATATGACACACTTTTTCACATATCATTGAATATGCCACGAGGTGACCTACCTACCTAAATAGGTATAATACTCGTATATGTTTATTTTATACACAAAATACTAATTTTTCCTAGCATTAATTACGGTATTTTGCTTGGAATTTGCTTAAACGAAAAGGTCACAATTAAAAAAAAACAAAAATTGGGTTATCAGCGTAAAGTTACTTAAAAGGAAATTCCCAATGTAACAATAGTCCAAAATTCAAGCGTGAATAACTGACGTAAATAACAAAGAAAATATAATAAACGAAAGATTGTGCAGTTGTCAATATTTTAAAAATTATTTTGTTTATTTCCAAAAAAATGCATTTTGGGTTACGTCGTTTTCGTTCTAAAGGTGCGATATATTTCATGACATACGATTCGCATGTCAGAATGTATAAAGGATAGGCACAGATCAATTAAATAATAATGCGGAATTAATATTAGCACATATTATCATAAAAAATAGATAATTGCGAAAAAAGTTAACTTTGAAATCATTATTATGCTAATGAAAACGAAGTATGATAATTGAAATCCGGAATTCAAATATTGCCAGTTTTATATCCGTTGCTACTGGATAAAATTATTTGCTGTGTTTTTATAATACAAACAATAACATGGCCATAACAATATCAGCCCTCCCTACATTCCTGATGACGCCCATAGCCTCGCAGGAGGCAACCTGTAGACGAAATCTACTTTGAGCCTCCGTGAAGGTTGTCACTTTTTCTCCGCTGAGTCCCAGTACTCAGCCACCACCATCCGGTGACGCTATCAAGGCCGGTAGGGCAATACACCAAAAAAGCTCTTCCTTAGATAACAACACTGCCAATTCTCCAAGATCTGTATCATTATTTTTCATCTTTAGCGGAAGAAAGGGGAAGAAGTGAAAAAGTTAAAGAGAGGAAGGGAAGATTGACCCTCCAGCGTACACAGTATAAGGCGTCGGGATGTGACGACCCCATCGCCCGCTGTTGGGATAACCTCTGTCACAGCAGCGATTATTCCACCAGTGCAATCAGTCACACTGGTGGTAGGTCTTTGTTGCAAGAGGCCGGCTAGGTAGGTACCACTGCAGTGTCCAATATTCTGCCGCCAAATAGTAGTGCTTAGGCACTACTGTGTTCCAGTTTGAAGGGCACTGTACGCTAGTGAAATTACTGGGCGAACGAGATTTAAGAACTAATATCTCGAGGTTGGCAACGCGCGAGTGGCACCTACTAATGGTGCTGCAAGCGCTCATAGGCTGCGGCACCCACTTACCATCAGGTGGGCCGTATGCTTGTTTGCCAACTTCTAACATAAAAAAAAAAAAAAATTTAATATACCTGTTTATGTATTTCATTCTAGCAAATTATTTTATATATTTCATTCTTGCAATGATCAGCGTATGTTAAACTCTGATTACATTCATTCTTAAAATTTTTTAAACAAAATATCTTTTAATGTTCCTTGAAACCGAAATTTTAACAAATCTTTACGTAATTTAAATAAAAAAATGATAAAGGCATATTACGTATTCTATATTATAAATTTATAGATTAGGTAACTGTTGCGAACGAGAATTTTAAATCAGGTAATATGAATTGAATTTTAATATATACTAGCTGCGCCCGCGCCCAGCTCGCGTGTTGTATCTACGTTTCTTTATTGCACGGAACCCTGCTAAAATCGACCCAGCCATTCCAGAGATTAGCCGGAACAAGTAGACAGAGAGAATGACAAACAGACAACAATTTAAAAAATTGATTTTTATGTAAGTACCGTCCATACTTTCATATGCATTTACTGAAAGCTGTTAATTTGGAATTACAAACAGACACTACAATTTTATTTATGTAATATATATTTCCGCGTTTGACCTAATTTAAGAAAACCGTTTAAATCACACGACCTGACCTTTTAAATAATTATCATTTATTAAAATTTATAATATTTAATTATAACATCTCTATTCATTAATTAATGAAAATAAATATGTAACATCTAGATTTAAAAGTGTAATTTTAACAGCCTTGTTAAAGTGCTATAAATCAATCTATGAATTTACGCAAGCTTAGACACAGGTTTAACTAACATCTTCCCGCAACTTCGTCCCCATAGACTTTAGAATAAGGCTCAGGGATGGATAAAACTAGTGTGAATAAATAACAAACTACTATTAGTATAATGAGTGTCGTATATCTGATTGTCGTTACGACTAAGTAAAATAAAGTTTAACCGTTTGAATAATTGAATATACGAGATTTTTATATTATTTTATGACCGTAAGCAAACAAGCCAAACCTTTAAGATGCAAACGACGTAACACAAAAAGCAAAAATTATTTACTCCTCTACAATATTACGTAAATTATATTTTCTTGGTGATTTACGCATCAATATGGCTATGTTTGGACTATTGTTATATTGCTAATCTCGTTTTAAGTCATTTTATGCTGATAATTGCTAAGGCGTCGGGATGTGACGACCCATCGCCCGCTGTTGGGATAATCTCTGTCACAACAGAGATTATTCCACCAGTGCAACCAGTCACACTGGTGATAGGTCTTTTGTTGCAAGAGGCCGGCTAGGTAGGTACCACCGCAGTGTCCAATATTCTGTTGCCAAATAGTAGTGCTTAGGCACTACTGTGTTCCGGTTTGAAGGGCGTTGTACGCTAGTGAAATTACTGGGCGAACGAGATTTAAGAACTAATATCTCGAGGTTGGCAACGCGTGAGTGGCACCTACTAATGGTGCTGCAAGCGCTCATAGGCTGCGGCAGCCACTTACCATCAGGTGGGCCGTATGCTTGTTTGCCAACTTCTAACATAAAAAAAAAAAAATTAAACTGTTGTTTTTTTTAACTCTGCCGTTTTTGTTCTAAAGGTCCGAAGCATACAGTCCGCCTAATGGTTAGTAGTTCGTAACTGAACTATCAGCGTTACCAACCTAAGGAATAGGAAGGAAGGGACAAGAACATTTATTTATTTTCTGCGAGATGGTAATACTTTCTTGGAGTAACTGGCCCATTTGTGCTGGGAGAAGCATGACCACTAAACTGCAGTTTCATGGCAAAATGTATAAACAATGGTTTATTACATACATATACATATGCATTAAAAACATAAAACAAACGAATGTAACGAGACGTAGTGGAATTTATCGGTCGGGGAATGTGCGCGGGCGCAGAACTCTCAACTAGTCAAGGACGAAGCTCGCCGGCCTAGCTAGCACGTTTAAAATTTAAATGCGTATTGGTAGAACTTGCTTAAAAGGACATTATTTTATCTTAAATGAAAATGAAATATTTTATTTATAGTATTACACTTTTTTTGTGGAAATTCAGATTCCACCCCCGGCTTCAAAAGAAAAACTGGCGAAACAAACTAAAAAACTAGCTAGTGGAATTATTGAGCAGAAGAGATTGAAGAACCAATATGTCAAGGTTAAAATCGAGCTCTATTACAGGATGTCATAAAATACTAAATCATTAAGTATGAATCACCACAACCTTACGATTACTACGCCTGTAGAAGAGCTTTATGTGTCATACATATTTATTATACCTATATTCCATACTGTTACATATAAACACAATCAGTCACATAACGTATTTATTTTAGTTATAGCCAATAACAATTACTTTGTGCTTGAGAGGCCCCAGAATGCGTTCCACACGAGTTCCCGGAGCCTCTCGCACGCATTGCGGTCGGCCACCGAAGAGGTTGTAGTGGGACGCCGTGGTCGAACATCAAACACCACATAGCCCGGTTCTCTTCCCCAAGAGGCCGGGTATCAGGTTACAGATTTCCTCACCTGTCAACAAAAAAATTACCAAATAGTAATAAACACTCTGAAAATAAAAATCGTGGTCAAACGTAAAGTTTTCCACTGGTGGTAGGTCTTTTGTTGCAAGAGGCCGGCTAGGTAGGTACCACCGCAGTGTCCAATATTCTGCCGCCAAATAGTAGTGCTTAGGCACTACTGTGTTCCAGTTTGAAGGGCATTGTACGCTAGTGAAATTACTGGGCGAACGAGATTTAAGAACTAATATCTCGAGGTTGGCAACGCGTGAGTGGCACCTACTAATGGTGCTGCAAGCGCTCATAGGCTACGGCAACCACTTACCATCAGGTGGGCCGTATGCTTGTTTGCCAACTTCTAAAAAAAAAAAAAAAAAAGTGCGCGGGAGCACTTTTCCATTGTCGGACGTAGTGATGTGTCACGGAACTAGTGTTTTGCTTATTGCTCTTATCCGGATTCGACCGGTTACTGGTTTTTACATCGAGCGATTGCGATCTGGCCTCCGTAACCCTAAGGTCGAACCAGCAACTAATTGGATAAGAGCAACGCAACTAGTGATGGAGAATTATAGTATCGGTTTATCAATACATAAGCATATCTGTTGATAAAAAAAATCTGGGCACTTGTCCTTATGGGTCTCTCCACTGTGCCTTAGAGAGAACGTTAAGCTATCGCCCCGGTTGTTATCACATAAAATCTGATAATAATCTTTGGCTTTTGATAGCAAATTTGCTCTTATCCTATGAGTTACTAGTTCACTTAGGGTTGCGGAGGTCAGATGGCAATCGGTCTGTGTACAAACTAGTAACCTGTCAAATCCGGATAAGAGTAATAAGCAAACCCCGGGCAAAAATACCGGGATTAATGCTAGGAAGATAGAGCTATGCTGGTGTTTGGCACCTTGTAGAACTCTGCAACCTGGGTTGCTGCCCAGGCCGCCTCCCCTTAAGCAAGCTCTAGTAATTGTACCGGACCGGATATATTTTTCATTCCATAAGATAACCTATAACAATTTTTTCGTGACACCAGATTTGTTACTACACGAAAACATATTTTGCACTAGTGTTTAATGCTTAATTTATTTCTCTTTAGAGCAGGCCGTCACTTTCCTAATATAGAGCATATTTGGACGCAAATAAGCAATACCATGTCAACCCACAAAATTGAAAAAACAATTAATAGTGTTGGTAAATGGCTGAAGAACATTTTTCTTTAATATTTGTAGAGTTTTACGCTTTAAAACTTCTAAAAAGCCATTTTTTCAATCATGCAATTTATGTATTTTTAAACTTTTTGGGTTATATTATATACGAAATATGCAGTTTGTATACATATATTTTGTGAAAATAAGTAAAATAACTTAAATAAATCTGAAATTGCCAAAAACTTGACCAATACATAAAAAAAATTCATATAAAAGAAAGTTGTTCAAAATTTTCAAACGCGTTTTTCTCGAAATGACATTCGTGTGGGTTGACATGGTATTGCTTATTTGCGTCCATTTTATAAGTAAAAACTTGTATTTATTAATTTAATAGCAAGATAGTTGCTTAGTATTTAATTAGCGGATATAAATAAAGTTGTCGGCGAATAGTTTCTCTAATATTCAAACAATTTGAATCGAAATATTTACAAGTTGAAATGATTAACATTTTTGAATTATATAACGTTGCGTGTTGAAATGATTACTTAATTCATACAAACATTAATTAAAGTTATATAAATGAAAGTGTTTTAAAAAATCAAACCCCAAAATAATCTTTATAATAATAATAAATAAATAAACGCTACACACGCTACGACCCCCATTAGGATAGTGATATCCTTTGTGGCGGATTCGGAAATACATATATATACAAGGACAAACGAACCCAGACCGGAACATTTGCCTGCATGGTTAATATTACATCTGCTCCGAGCTGGAATCGAAACCGGGACATGTGAAGTTTTAGGCAGGTTCGCTACCACTACTCCACAACGTCCTCAATCATAATCAAATAACTGATAAAATTATAATGATTAATTATTTATTTATTATCCTTACTAATATTATAAATGCGAAAGTAGCTCTGTTTCTCTGTCTGTCTGTCTGTCACGCTTCCACGGCAAAACTACTGAATCGATTTAAATGAAATTTGGTACACAGATAGAGCCTGAGAAAGAACATGGGCTACTTTTTAATGCGAATAAATTGTTGTAAGCGGTTGAATGGGGGGGATGAAAAGTTTTATGGAAGTATAGTCAGTTTAGAGCTAGAAGCTTGAGATTTATTTTTTGGCTGTTGATTCGATACAAATAAATATGACATTCCAACTTTGTAAAAAGGGGGGGTCTGTTCAGAGTTTGTATTAAAATCGTTATTCACGCGAGCGAAGCCGCTTGTCTATTCAAAAAGAACATACCTAATAGTACATGCGCATAAAGCGTATTCTTAAAATCGTAGAATAATTAAAGAGATTTAACCATACGTTGTAATCAGTGGTCAAAAGAAAGTACGTATTTGCTTTCTCTAATTAAAAATAGAATTTTGTTTTACATCTCAATTTCTCAGCGGCTGGCGGCGTTTTAAAAAGTACTTAAACGAAAGCTTGTTAACAATGCTTGTAGTGAGAGTTACACTTAATATACTTGTATTCTCATATGTTGTTTTATTTGGGAGATTATACTCCTAGAAATTAGTTTCTTGCAGTATTCAGAGTTTAATCTTTACAATACTTATAAACTTAGTCTTTGTAAGTAAAATTAATCTCTCAGTACACAGATATTCTTGTTTTCTATGGAAAATATTTTTTTCTTTAATATTTATACGCACGCTTATATAAACAATAACTACAACTAATACAGCATCATAGTAGAAACCTGTAACTCGTACAGGGGCGGATTTAGTCATTGCGAGACTCCGGACGACTACCCAAACGACTGCACAAACGCTTCACAAAGAACTACATCTTTGCGAGGCGTTTGTCTTTGTTAAATTAGTTTTAATGGTGATGCTTGACGACCTAAACAAATTTAGAATTATATGATGGTATATTTGAAATTAGTATGATGTTTGAGAATAGTTTTCACAGGAGATGTGTAAATTGCTATTGGCCAAACTATTAGTCGCCCAAAATTTCTACGTGAGGCCTCTTCAAGATTTTTTTTTTTCAGGTGTCTATTGCTGTTGGCCCTAGTGGCCTTGACAGCGTCACCGGTTCTGGAGACCTCAGCCGGTCTCTTCAAGAGCGAGGCCTCAGGTGGCTTTGCTCGCCACCCCCAAAGGCAAACCTTGTAAATTTTTACAATTTTTTTTTCTCTTTTGGAAGATTGTTAGTTGGACTCATTTATCTAACCAATTTACTCAAAACTACACAAAAATATTCATATTTTAACGCTATTTATCATTCCGTATTATACGCTATTAACTACTGTTAATTTACTTGACCTCAGGTTTCATATAACTATATTTAGTAGGAGAAAATACTGGCATTCAGAGGACGAGTTGTGTATTCTTATGGCTCTTAGCTAGGTGTGCTTACTCGGTACAGTATCCATGGCTTAAGTTGTTTTAGGTGTGGTCAGGAAATGTGATCACCGAATGGTACATCATTTGAACGTCTCCGTGCTTCGGATTGCACGTAAAGAGTTGGTCCCTGTAAAGTAAAAAGTAATAGGCCTATACAGTTTTATTTTTTAATTTTAATTTTGATATTTTGTTTAATGTTAAGTTTATTTTTGATTTGACGACGTTCTGGCGCATCGGTAGCGAACCTGTCTTAAACGCCACAGGTCGCAGGTTCGATTCCCGCTCGGAACATAATATGTTTGTATTGATCGTGCGAGCATATTTTCCGGTCTGGGTTTATTTGTCCTTGTCATTGTGTATGTTTCCGGACCCCGACACAGGATATCACTATCCTAATGGGGGCCGTTGAGTGTGTAGCGTTTATTTATTTGTTTATATTAATTTATTCTGTTTTAACTGTATAAAAACGTATATAAGTGATAGCTGTTTTTATAATTTGCGAATCTATGTGTATTCTTAACTTAATGAAATTAATGTAGTCTTTCCTTATTATTAAGACACCTATTCTCGAGATGTTATAAAAGGATATTGCATGTTGTGTTTGCTTTTAAATGTTTTGTACATAGATTATATGTTTCTTAGTGTATGAATAATAAATGTAAATGCCATGTAACAAACGCTAGCAAACCAAATTAATAATTTAAAAAAAAGGATGACAGGTCTTATGTACATTTTTTAAATTCAGTTTTATTAGATCAAAGGATTGTGCAATCGGTTGGATTCGGCCAAAAACCTTTTTAAGTGAAATTTCTTTTTGCACGGCAATTGAAAATAATGTTATGCTTTGTATTACGGAAGTGACGTACTAAGCGGTTAACGAATAAGAGTTTTCTCCAAAACAGTATGCAATATCTTATACTATTATATGGTATACTAGCATCTGCCCGCGACATCATTGTGGCGTATTGGTAGCGAGTCCGCCTTTAGCCTTGATGGTTGCGGGTTCGATTCCCTCTCGAGCAGATGTTTGTATTGGTCACCGTTGTGGCGTTGTGGGTAGCGAGTCTGCCTTAAGCCTCGACGGTTGCGGGTTCGATTCCCGCTCGGAGCAGATGTTTGTATTAATCGTACAGGCATGTTTTCCGGTCTGGTTGTGTTTGTCCTTGTCATTGTGAATGTTTCCGGACCCCCGACACAGGATATAATTATCCTAATGGGGGCCGTTGAGTGTGTAGCGTTTATTTATTATTATTATTATTATCTGTTTCGGTCTGGGCGTTTGTCCTTGTGGGTCTCCCCACCGTGCCTCGTTGAGCACGTTAAGCTGATGGTCCCGGTTGTTATCACATAACCGCGGATAATAATCGTTAAGTCTTGATAAGTAATTTGCTCATATCCAGTAAGTTACTGGTCCGGCCTTAGGGTCGCGGATGTAAGATGGTAATCACTCTGTGTAAAAACTAGTACTTTACAAATTTCGATAAGAGTAATAAGCAGACCCTGGGTAATAAACCGGGATAGTGCTAGGTAGAAGAAGAAAGACTGCTTATTGATATAATCAGGGGCTTAGCTACTGCCATATCAGCCATATCAAAGATACGAGGCCCCCAACTACTGGGGCTTCGAACCCGTGTAAGCAGATACGTAACTACGTACGTACTGGAAGAAATCGCTATTAAGCGATAAGACCGCCTTATTGTACAATCATGTTTTTATTTTTATTTCCTTTTATATTTTAAATAATCTGTATATATTGTAAATATTCTGTGTGATGTGCAATAAAAGAGTATCTATCTATACGTAAAATGCTATCCACAATCTCATTCAAATTCTGTCCGTACGCTAAGCTCCATAACTACACTTTACAACATTACGAAACCGGAGCGATTCGCTATTAAATTAAACTCATTATAAAATTAATATGTGTTATTATTTTTAAATAAATAAAATAAATAATCGCTACACACTCAACGGCACCCATTAGGATAGTGATATCCTGTGTCGGGGTCCGGAAACACATACAAGGACAAAGACAAATACACCCAGACCGGAAAATATGCTTGCATGCTCAATACAAACATATTATGGCGTTTAAGGCAGATTCACTACCGCTGCTCCACAACGTCGTCAAATTTTTGTTTCTTTAGTTATTTTTTATCGTCTTCTCGTGAGGGCTTAGGTAGAAGGCCCCCAAAAATTTTTATGCAGGGCTCTAGGGCAAGCTACGCCACTGAATATAATTAAGATTTTATTCAGGAATTCTGTAATGATGGCCTCGTTAAGCTTACGGAAACCCAAATCATAGGGTCATTTAATTTTATATCTGTCGTACGTAGAAAGGCATCACCGCGTTCGCCTTCAAGGGTGCGGTCGTTTTCAATGTCAACTAGTGTACTGCGTTAAGGAATTCGCGGTGACGAGGCTAGCGAGATACGAGATATAATTGATACGATGATAATTGATAATTAATATTTATATGTTCTAGATAGCACGTTATTTTCGGTAACTTCAAAAAATTTGTAGTGCGTGCGTGCTTTTAAAACCTTGAAAATGGTTTGACGGAAAACGCAAACAAATATTATTATCCGTACTAATTTTATAAATGAGAAAGTAACTCGGACTGTCTGTCGTGCTTTCGCGCCAAAACTACTGAATCTGATTTAAATGAAATTTGGTACTACAAGGACATAGGCTACTTTTTAATGCGAATAAAGGGTTGTAAGAGGTTGAAAGTAATAAAAAGTTGCATGGATGTATCGTCATTGTTATAGCAGGAACTTATTTTTGATTCGATATCGATATATATGATAATCAAAATTTGTAAAAGTTTTACCCTCGAGGGGTTAAATGTTTGTATTAAAATCATTATTCAAGCGGGCGAAACCGCTGGCAGAAGCTAGTTATGAATAAATGAGCGCCGTTAAGTTGTCATTTAGGCAGAGATATTTTTATTTATTGATTAATTTGTATGCAAAGACATAAGGAAAAGCTTATTGCAAAATTCAATAACTTGTCTGCCTTCTGAAACGTGTAACACATGGGTATAATTTCGTTTTATTGCTTCGCTCGTAAAATTGCCAATATTCTGGCCATTCGCCACTGTTATTTATTCTTTAACAGACATAATATAAAATTATTGATCGTTAACATGATATATGTAATATTTCTTTTTCTCTTAATGATTATTATTGAAAGCGTAACCGGGCGATCGCTCAGGGACTGAGCCGTGAAAAATGAACAGGCTTAACACGGGCTATGTTTTCTGTATGTGTATTTCTGTTGCCCAACTGGCCTTGACCGCGTCACCGGATGGGAGCTGGTTACTAAGACTTACTTGTGAAAAAGAAGCGGTGACCGGCCCAATGGCTAAACGGGCAGGAGGCTTACTTGATGTTAAGTGATTACTGCGGCCAATGAACGCCGGGAACACCTGAGTAAATTAACTCTTATTAATTAATAGTATCTGGATGTCCCAGCTTTGCTTTGTATACATTTTTTTTGGTAAATGGTGTTTTTTGGAAATTATAATTATTTAGATACGAATTACGTAATGATGAAATATACATAATATTTCACAACGCTATCTATGATCTACTCGCCAATAGATAAGGAGAAGTCATTCTCGAAAAGTAGTTTTTATCATGTGAAAAGACGGATAAAACGAGATTTTCTAAAAATGAATCCTAGCTAGATCGATTTATCGCCCCCGAAACCTCCAACATACTAAATTTCATGAAAATCATTAGAGCCGTTTCCTTGGACCTGATCATAAATATAATATATACAAGATTAATCGTTTAAAGATATTAGTTTGTAGTATATAATGTGAAATACTATATTAAATACGGGACAAGTCGTAGACATATAATCACGTTTGCAAGCTTATCGCAAACAACCACTTTCTATACAAGCTTCATCAACGATTCTCACAATTATTTACACAGTCATTACTGCATAGACAAATGCCATTTGGTTTGGTTGGGAATGTTAGTTTATTGTGTAATTATTTTAGGTTCCGGTGAGAAATCAGAAAAAGAAAGAGTATATTTATAATTATGTCATTATTAGCTTTGCCAATGTCGTTAGATATTCAAAATAATAGTGATTTTGGTTGTATTTTCTAATGTTTGTTCCGATGGAGCTTTTTTTTTTTATGTTAGAAGTTTGCAAACAAGCATACGGCCCACCTGATGGTAAGTGGCTGCCGCAGCCTATGAGCGCTTGTAGCACCATTAGTAGGTGCCACTCACGCGTTGCCAACCTCGAGATATTAGTTCTTAAATCTCGTTCGCCCAGTAATTTCACTAGCGTACAATGCCCTTCAAACCGGAACACAGTAGTGCCTAAACACTACTATTTGGCGGCAGAATATTGGACACTGCGGTGGTACCTACCTAGTCGGCCTCTTGCAACAAAAGACCTACCACCAGTGTGACTGATTGCACTGGTGGAATAATCTCTGTTGTGACAGAGGTTATCCCAACAGCTTTGTCAATTATAAAACGATTTATGGAATTCAGATAAACGTCATAGAAATTTCCTTAAAATGAGTTCAGTCGTTGGGTTTTTAAATCAATCAAAAAAAAATAAATATCATCCAAGTAAATCGAAATTTTCTATTTTGCTGTTCTGTATCTTTTTATGCGTTTATTTACTAAAGGGTTACCTTATTACGCATTCAAAATCGTCTGTAAATTTAAAAATAAAATTTTCAGCTTCTCTTTTCTTCCTTGGCTATACCCATGTTATAACCTCACAACTATTTAATTATCATACATATTAGAACAACAATTAGCTAAATATATTGTACTATTTCATTTATTTCTCACAGACGACCGTGAGTTTCGAGGTCCACGTTAAACACGGCTTTGATTTTGATATACAAAAAGACTATAGTAAGTGTTAGTAGTAGACCTTTAATTCCCATGTTATCATTCATCTCATTCATAATGAACAATAGACGCGTAAAGACGACGCCAAAATTTGTTTAAGTACCATTAATATTATTTGTTGTTTAGAATATCTTTAGAAAGAAAAGAAAGAAAGAAAGAACAAGTTTATTGGATGCACAGCGAGTACAATTATAACAAAAAAATACAAATAATAATAAAAATGAACAATAAAAAAACCAAAAGATATAAAATAAGTTTAAAAAAAAAAAGTAAACATAAGCTATTAAAAATAAAATACTACCGTGCTGTGTTCCAAAATGGCTACCATTCAGCATTTGTTGGGTAAACATACCCAACACTGATTTTCTATGGTAGCCATTTTTACTTTTACATTATTTTACATTAGAATATCTTGATGCATTCCATTCTTCCCCGTTCTTTTCTGTTTGTTGCAGTTTTCGATAACTAACAAGCTACTTAATAATGCGGTAGCCTCGAGTGCACCCGTTCAATATTTCTTTAGCTATAATATACTATTGACACAGTAGAATTAGTTGTTTGGCTGCTGCTATCCTCAGACATCTTGTCGGCTTTTTTATGTTAGAAACGGGCAGGAGGCTCACCTGATGTTAAGCGATAACCGCCGCCCATCAAAATCCGCAACAACAGAGGTCACGCAGGTGCGTTACCAATCTTTTAAAATGCAACTGGTTATACGCTGGCAACGCAACGTGACGAGCAGTCTCTTTACCAACGTACAGTGGTAGGTAACCAAGCCGCCATTTAAGCCCTACCACCAGTTAATATTAGGCTTATAGTGGGTTATCGTACAATAAAGTTTCAAGTCGTTTTCACTTTTCAACCGTCGAGTACCAAATGACTCGATCGATGACGTCAAGACTTGCGGAACTCGGAAGCGCGGCTACGTTGTCAAATACTGCAATGCCACTTTTCTCATTTCATATCCGTATTTATAACTGCATACATTGAGATCTCATATTCATGACATCCGCCATATTTTTTATTTAAAATAAATAAATTACTGTGTAATAGAAATTCGTTGATATCAGCTACAATTTGTTCGACAAGGGCTAATGCCTTTCATAATAGTTGGCAGCGTATAATAAAAATCCTTGTGATACAACTGAACACAGGCTGTCCTATTATTAAAATATAATTATTTTAAACCAATATTACAACATATTTACAATGCAATACTAACTATATTTACAATTATACAACCCATGTCCACAGTCCACGGGGAATAATGGCAAGAATGGTGCATTTCTCGGCTGAATCGCAATTACGAATTTTTGGGCGAAAAATGAACTTGCCCTCCTGTCCCCTGAGGAGCTAATGGGGCGGATGTGTATGATGATTTGGAAATTAATGATTTCTTATAATTGATCTTATCCTATTATTCTTTTGATATTATTTAGTCAAACTCAAATTTTAATTCTTTCGTATTAAATATAATTAAAACATATTTTTGAATGTATACTTTAAAAATGTGACATGTATACCGGTCTGGTCTTAGGTTTTGCAAATAATTAACTAATAGCACGACATCAATCTAAAAATGAAGGGAGTTGCTGTCTTGTCTAACACTTCGTTAGCACTAGCCAAGGTCCCATTCTAACTGAATTCTGAACCTTACATTGTCCATTGTCTAAGATACAAAGGTTTTGTGCGGCCGGAAGGTGTCATTATAAAATACCTTAGCATATATCAGAAGTATCATTGAAGATTCCTTATAAATTACAGAAATTCCTATAAATGGCCATGATAATTATAAAACAATTACTTATACGAAATAAAAGTAAATTCGATCTTGACTTTATTAAATCTTTATGTAGTATAGCTTTTTCCAGCGGCTTCGTTCGCGTGAATAACGATTAATACAAACTTTCAATCCCTATTTCACATCTTCAGGGGTGAACTTTTAGAAAATGTTAAAACATTGTATTTTTTTTATTTTTATTGTTTACCGAATGTCAAAGTTTTATGTTTCTAGTTCCAAAAATGACAGACCATATATACTAAAATACATTTTTATGTGTCTCTAATTTTTAACCTTGAACCTTGAATCTCCGAGTTTCATGCTTCTTACTTCCATACAAACTTTTAAACCCTTTTTCGGCCCCTTAAGGGTTAAATTTCAAAAAATTACGATAAAACTGCGTTTACTATATAAAAACAGCATTGAACCTCTGAAAAAATATCAGCTTGCTATGTCCAAGGGCTTAGGCTGAGAGTTTATACGTCACTCATGTCATCGCCTTTTATATGTATGTTACAACAAATGTTAACATTGAATGTGGTGAATATCTTGTCTATGAGTCGCCTGATATTAAGTTATATCGTGTTTTATTTTAAATATCTGTGGATAGTCTGCCCGCGCCATGACGCGATTTTCCTTCCGATGAGTACTAAAATTGTTACTAATAATCCCTTCATTTACATATCGTAACAAAATGTACACATAAAATGTTAAGCGGATAGGTCGAATTTCCATTTGCATTTCTTATATCAGACTTTTTGGTCATATTTACTTCTTACGTAATAAATTTCGTAACGGTATTCACAGGTATATTACTTACCACATTGACAATTGTGTGTTAGTGTTATTATAATAATTATAGTCCTTAATTCTGAAATTATTTTGTATAACAAAAGTGTAAGATAATTAAATATGACTTATGAATAGAATTATATGTGATTGTTGCATTATTATTGTTTTGAAATTGGATTTTGGCAATATTTGTAATAGTGATGTTTGCGTGCTTGTAGTTGTCGTATAGCTAAATCTATCTACGAATAAATAAATAAATAAATAAACGGTCCACACTCAACGGCCCCCATTAGGATACTAATATCCTGTGTCGGGGTCCGGAAACATTCACAATGACAAGGACAAATACACCCAGACCGGAAAATATGCTTGCATGGACAATATAAACATATTATGCTACGAGCGGGAATCGAAACCGCGTCCTGTGGTGTTTAAGGCAGGTTCGCTACCGCTGCGCCACAACGTCGTCTAACTAAAGTATCTGTTTGTGATGTGAGTTTGCAGCAAAAGGTTTGTATAAATACTTGTAGCCTCATAACAATCTGGTAAAGCATAAATATTCGACTAAGGAGTTCGGAGATTGAAAATAAAATTTCTTTCCAGAGTTATTACCTAAGTGGGGTGATTTTGGTGATTTTTCGTCTCTCTCTCGTCTTTTGGTTCGATGACAAAGGATTGGGCTCTACCCCCTTTCCTATCCTATTTTCTTCTAATCTAATCTTATCTTGAATGCGTTGCTTTGTTTTAAAAAGGTCGACAAGTGATATTTGCCGAGACCCCACCAATAGAGAGATGCGCTTGAGCTTCTCAAAGCACTCACTGATCACTAAAAGATTGGTGACTTAAGCAACTTTAGGCGCGGTCAGTCGCTAGATAGGTTATACAGTATTAACTACTAATTCAACTGAGCGTCAAAGGCCTATAAAGGCGACCTGAACAACTCTGACACTGGGTTGGCTACTAACCACTTCATCAGAAGAAGACCCCTCCGCCACCTAAAAGCCTCGCGTAATTAATAGCCCCTTGACACAATTACGCTTAAGCTATCTGTATCACTGACACGTGACGTAGTCATTATTTTACCAAAATAAACAATAAAATAAAAATGAACTCAAATCGTACCAAGGGTTTCATTTTACATCGCAATACTAGACCGCAAGCTAACCTGTGCTATAACCGCATAGCTATGTTACTAAAGAATTACTAGTCTACTTAACAATGAGGAAGTGTGACCTAATAATTTATTCTACATTTTAATCTATAAACATTATCATATTCATTATTAACATTTTGCACACGACTTCATCTGAATAAAATTATGAAAAATCAATCTACTATGGCGACTTTTTGAAGTGAAACGTCTAATGCGACTTCCAACAAGGTTGCGTTAAACGTTTAACGCACGACTGAGAGAGAAAAAAGATACACAAAGTTGATAAGTAGGAGAGAGAAAGAGAGTGAGTCGCTAGAGTCGCACATGCGCACCATTCGAAAATAACAATTAAAAGATGCGAGCTATTGTGAAACATGGTTTCAGTAAAAATCAATTTCTACCCCTTCCTATTTTCATTTCCACATTACGAAGTGTTACTTCTTCCCGCGGTGGGACTCCACGCAGTATTTTTTTTTTGTGACGGTGGTCAAAAAACCATACCTTCTGTGTGATAGTAAACAGTCGACGCAACCTATGAAGGATGGCGATACTTGAAGTATCATATTACACCTAGATATGGTTTCTATACAGAATTCTGTTCGAAATTAAGATTCATTTTAAAATATATCGCTACGATAAAACATAATAAACTATTGTTGACATTTAAATGGGACTATCAATTAAGGACGATGGACGTTATATTCTAATCAAGAGATAATATTTTATCAATATTCATCAATTGACCTCGTAATAAAAGAAGATTCATTTTGATCTTCAAATAATAGTTTTAAAATTCAAATATATTGATATAAATTCTGATTCTTCTCGAGTCATATTAAAAGTAAAGGTAAGTTTTTTTTCTATTTTACTCATTTAACAAGAGATCAAAGATCAGAGGGAGACCAGTAGCTTGGACTCCATAAAAATGATCATATATAGTAAATGGTGAGGAAATTGATTAATCAAAAGTTTGGCTGTTCTCATGATTAAAAGACTTTTTATACAATATCGTGAAGACAGCATCACATTATACACTATCGCAGTTTCATTGTTTTTGTTATATGTATTATATATTATGTGTGTAGTCATCCCACATCGTTGTGCCATGCTGGTAACGAGCCTGCCTTGATCCTAAACAGTGTTACAAACGTCGCGACGTCCTCGGTCGGGTGACTTCATTGAAAAGATGAGTTCGGAGCACTCTTTCAATGACGCCCTAGGCAGGACGCAGTCTTTGAGACCCAGAGTCGAAAGCCTCTTTTTCACCGGGTGCGGTCTCAGCTCTCGGTCTCGTTTGAGTTTGAGTTTGAGTTTGAAAACAACAAATTAAATTCATAGGTTGTTTGTAGTTCGCGTTTAGACTCTACTTTCACTTACCATCAGGTGGAGTAGAGTCACCTGGGCCCCCCGGGCTAAATAATAAAAGCTAACTTATATCTATTGGACCAGTCGACTTTTTTGAAACATAAGGCTGTTCTTAAAAGTTTGCTTAAATTGGAATTCGGTTATCACCCATAGTTCAGTCAAACGTTTGTTACATCGAAGTAAGCAACCCAAACCTCAACACAATAGTATTGTAATGTGAAAATATGTAAGTCTACGATATGAAATTGTATTGTTTTGAAATCAGGGAACACTTACATTGCTACAATTGCTTCTTCGGCTTAGATTGTACTTTTAATGGAGCTTGCGGATAGCGTTCATAGTATCGATTATATCTTAATGCACCATATTACCAGTACAGCACTTTCTTTTACTTATAGAAAAATTGTAAAAAAAATTGAATCAAAATAATATGTACATATATGAAATAATTTTAACGTTTCGGTTTGAAAGACACTGTAGCTAGTGAAATTATTGGGCAAAGGAGATTTAAGAACCAATATCTCGAGGCTGCCTACGCGTGAGTCGCACCTACTAATGGATACAACCAGCGCTTACCATCAGGTGGGTCGTATGCTTGCATGCCAACTTAGTCACAGAAAAAAACAAATGCACGAATTTCTTTATTCTATCCAATTAAATATTTCTAACCGATTTAAAAAAGAATAGGTTGTGGATTACTTTAACGCGTCCACGCTACACGATAACGTTGGCATCTGTGAACTGATACTGATGAGTCAGGCGTAGATAAATATTCGATGTCAACTAGACTCAAACGGCGGTAGTTAGATATTAAATGTTGGTTAATTGTCATTATATTTCTATAAATAGTCATGCCGCGAAGTATCTGGGCGCATTTCTAACGATTGCGTCTTGGTGTGCGGACCGTTGACTCTCGCTACACGGTTCGACCCAACCTCTGTTGATCGTCATTATGTTGGCATTATAGTTGTATACCGCCCGCCCATTTGTAATTGATATAATTAATAGAGTTATAATTATCTACCCTACGTATAGTTCATGATTTCATATTAAGAGAAATACCCGTGTCCGCTTCTGATGTTTGAGAGTGACGCTCTTACAGACTGTTAACACGATATACCTTCATGTCTCTCATAGATGATTCTTTCTTTTTTAGGAGCTGCCGGGATGGTCTCAAAAGAATTTTGTAGTAAAAGTCTATACTTATAACTTATAAAAAGACAAAAAATCACAAAATCCTTAATGAGATGAGGAATTAATCGGGATTAATTACACATTGACCAGGGTTTTCATTATAAATCGCTTACAAATTAAACCGAGCTCATGTTGTGTACTTATAATAGCTTATTATGTTCGTCGGAGCCCAGTCACACGCGCTAACGCGGGTCAGGGTCTGTGTGCACTTTCCAGGTCAATTGGGATATATCGTAAGGTATATAAATAACGTTGAAATATTCATGAATTACGATATATTATTGATTGGATTGACATAAATATTATGACTTTGTTAACGAGATAGTTTTTTTCACCATTGGTTTGTAAAACAACTTTTTGAAGGCTTTTGATGCACTTAAAAAATTAGGTTTTAAATTCGGTGAAATTTTTTTTTCTTGCCGTCCAACTCCGACTCATTGTCTTACAACTTACTCTGGTGATACATTATTAAACTTATCAAATTACGAATGCGGCTCCACTAACATGGTCTACAAAGTTTTTGTATACATTTATATTGAGAAAAATCATAAAATGTTTTTAGAAGATTCATTTCTGTCACGTGTACGGAGCTTTAAGAGCAATTTTTTGGTATATATGGCCAAACGTCATCGCAAATCTTATCAATAAACAAATCGCATGTTATTTTGAAAGTAAGTGATGTCTGGAATAAAATAGAAAATTGTTATTGCAAAAATTTCAAGTGAAAAGTGAAAGAAATCGATATAGAACGCAAGACACGTTGCACTTTCTCGTTATGTACAGACAGAGATGCGATAAATATATAATGTATTAAATCTCCATCAGTATTCCATTTGCGTTTATGAGAGCTATTTACGTTCATGTAAATTTAAGTGTAAAAGATACAGTATGTTTGTTAAATAATATTTTTAGGAAAAATGTAGACTTGATGGTTTATGTACCGATTTCTTAAGAATGACTTTTTATGTCATGACGGTCTGCAGACAAGTATACGGTCCGACCGATGGTATGCAGTTACTGTAACATATGAAAGCACGCGTTATTTGGAGAGAGGGTGGGAGATTGGGCCTCCGGCGCTCTTACGCCTATTTTCTGTGAGAGGGTAACACTTCCTCGGTTGAATCGGCCCATTTGTGCTGGGAGGAGCACTTACTTCTGTTCTTCTTAGCATTATTCCCGGATTGACTCGGGGCGTGCTCATTCCTCTTATCCGGATTTGACACGTTAGAACTCCTGTTTTTACTGGACAGTATTTCTCTTACAAAAATATACGAAAACACAATATGCAATTTGGTTTACTTCGATGACGTATTTTTCTTGTATTTTGTTGCAATAATCGAATAACTACAAGATTTTTTAAATAAATTGAAATCATTTTTTTTTTTTTTTATGTTAGAAGTTGGCAAACAAGCATACGGCCCACCTGATGGTAAGTGGCTGCCGCAGCCTATGAGCGCTTGCAGCCCCATTAGTAGGTGCCACTCACGCGTTGCCAACCTCGAGATATTAGTTCTTAAATCTCGTTCGCCCAGTAATTTCACTAGCGTACAATGCCCTTCAAACCGGAACACAGTAGTGCCTAAACACTACTATTTGGCGGCAGAATATTGGACACTGCGGTGGTACCTACCTAGCCGGCCTCTTGCAACAAAAGACCTACCACCAGTGTGACTGATTGCACTGGTGGAATAATCTCTGTTGTGACAGAGGTTATCCTAACAGCGGGCGATGGGGTCGTCACATCCCGACGCCTTTAAAATAAGATTAATTTCAATGTGCATTCTTAAAATAAGGAAAGGCTTAGGACATTATCGGAAATCGAATGTCCAAAATATCTGTATAGTTGGTACAAATATTTTAAAGTATCTGTATAGTGACAAAATAGTAATTGTGCAGTTAAAATAATAAATATCAGATTCAGATAGATCCAAATATAGAAAAATACGTTGCAAGGTGTTTTATATTATTTTGAATAAAAATTAAAAAAAAAAAATTAGATATTTCTGACTTATTTGCTATATTGCCTTAGCTGTTATAGATAAGCAGTTGGAATTTTTATAAATTGTGTATTGCTATAATAATACCCTCGCTAATAATAGGTCGCTATAATAATATATTATAATAAAAAAGTTTTTTTAAATCTTTTATTCTACGGTGGTACGGAACCCTTTATGTTCGAGTCCGACACTCACTTCATCGGTTTAAAAAAAAATATTATGTTAACATTAAGTTGTTTATAAGTAGGTAACTCTCTTGCTGAAATGTCATCGTGTTACCAAAGATATGAGGTAAATATTGATGCAACGAGATATAAAAAATATTCATAATTTTAAAATCACAATATTTTGTTTTACATTGTTGTTGTAAGTTTTTATTTAAAATGTTCTTTTTGTCTGACATACATTCTACATAATTTTTGTTTGACTTCTAAAACCATTTTTTACACTATGCCACTGCAGTAAAAAAATTGAAATTGTAATGAAATCTCACTTGTGCTCTGAAAAATAGGCTAAGACAACGTGCGTCTATATTTTTTACTCTGACTACACTTTACCAACAGATTAAAACTCTACAAGTCTACGTGCATTAAAAAAAATAGATTAAACCTATTATTGTGATCGGAATAATATCGTTTTACCACAGATATAGAGGACTGTAGATCCATATTGACATTGGTAAAAATTTAAGGATAAACTAGCGCCACCTAGGAATTGGTTTGAAGGATAAATTAGCGCCACCTACGAATTGGTTTGAATTACAAAAAAATTAAAATGACTCAAGTGCGAGAGCAGGAGTAAGAATAGGGCTAAGAAATTTATCAATTGAATTCTAGGTTTTTGTAGAGTGTAGGTACTATGGTATTATTTAGTTCCTAGGCAAGTCGTAGATGGCGCTTTAGTTCAAACACTTTCTGTCATTATACGCAATATAGACGCGCAATCTATGTAGTGTATCCTCAATATCGGTGTGTTTTTCTCACGTTCGTTTCCGTCGCGCAGTCGTGTTTCCTTTCACTATAGATGCTTCGGATTCCGCTCCGTTTAGCGCGTGAGCGCATTACAAATATCTATTAAATTTAATGTTCAAGAATTACTGAAATAATGCGTATTATATTACTTATACCGGATGTTGGTGGTGCAGGACCGGTCATTGTGGCTCTCTTTGGAGGAGGCCTGTCCAGCAGTAGACGTCCTTCGACTGATATAATGATGATGATGATGATGATGATATTGATGAAGATGATTTTTTTTTATGTTAGAAGTTGGCAAACAAGCATACGGACCACCTGATGGTAAGTTGTTGCCGTAGCCTATGAGCGCTTGCAGCACCATTAGTAGGTGCCACTCACGCGTTGCCAACCTCGAGATATTAGTTCTTAAATCTCGTTCGCCCAGTAATTTCACTAGCGTACAGTGCCCTTCAAACCGGAACACAGTAATGCCTAAGCACTACTATTTGGCGGCAGAATATTTGACACTGCGGTGGTACCTACCTAGCCGGCCTCTTGCAACAAAAGACCTACCACCAGTGAGAAAAGACCTACGACCAGTGAGAAAAGACCTACCACCAGTGAGAAAAGACCTACCACCAGTGATATTACTGAAATTCGACGATTTATGTTTTCATTATAAAAAGAAAAAATGTTTTAAATTCTCGTATACTTATAGAAGTGATACTCATTATTGAGTAGAGAATCTTTGACATAAAATTAGATTTAAAATCGACAATGAAATTAAAAAGAAAATTTGGCAATTTGTTCTATCAATAGGCTATATATATCTCGAGGTTATAATTTTTTTGTTGATTATATCAAATGTCCAAAGATTCACTGGTGCTACTCCGTAAATTCTTACTAACTTAATAAAACGAAGCTAGACACATAGAAACGCTGACTGTATTCGATTATGTAGCAACCTTTTGACGTTAACTTCGTTTCGTAGCTTCGATGATGAATTTACGTACGAGCAACCACCAGTCTTTGACATTTTGTTTGCATTTAAAAGCCTGTGCATATATACCTATCCATGCTTTTTGACAACATATATAAAATCAAACATCCACTCAGTCTGTAGAAAAAGAAAGAAGATAAAGGGAACATTACATAAAAACCGCATACCAACATTTTACGTATTTTATGTGTGCGTAATGTATATAATTGACAAATGCACCTATGTAATTGACAGTCTTGGCCGGGTATAAAACATGCCATCATTGACATTTAAGAAATAAAAAATAAGTTGCCAAACCCATATATATCTATTTCTTTTACTCGTATTAGTGCTCCAAACACCAAACAAAGACAACAATATCTACTTTGAAATAACGTTACAAGAGCGGCAACATGGTACGGCTCCGTCCATGAGATTCTTAGTCTAAGGCTCAGTCTAAGTTATTTCTTCACAGTCTACGACATTTCCGCATTAAAACAGACCAATTATAATGTCATAAAGCTCACTAATGTCACACAGTGGGTATTGATTCGTGTTTTGCTTAAATCAAAAGTCAAAGTCGTGGTCTGTCCTCTCACCCCTGGCATTACCGGTTGCGATATCGGCTACGTCATAATGGCATAATATGAATATTTCTGATGTCTGATCTATGCAATAAATAATTTATCAGCTATAGCGGTTCTGTTACCTTGGTGACGAGGTTTCTCTATGTATATGCCACGTAGGAAGAAAATTGAACTTGTCAATTCACTAAACTTTAAATATTATAAAACAAAACGTTTGTTCTTTTATGTGCTTATAACTCGAGAGCCACCGGTGCAATTTTCACCATTTAAACCTTTCCTGGAATTCCATAAATATTTCAAAACCAAAATATCCTAATCGGTCCAGCCGTTCACGAGTTTTAATGAGACTACCGAACAACGCAAAATCGAAAATGTAAATATTTTCTATGTCCTTAAGAATTATTGGTAGGACATATAACTAAAGCTAGCATAACACACACACTCACTATCAGAAATGGAACAATACCACGTTTGTTGTGTGTTTACGTGTATGTTTTTGTGTGTCGTTACGTGTGTGTCTCCAAAAGAACGGCAGAGAGAAAATGATGCAACAGTGGAGATTAGACTTTAGGTCTCTAGCACTGACACTCATGGGACGAAACTTACCAGCTTTGACATCTTGTTTTGTTTGATTTTTTTTATGTAAGAGAGGGCAAACGGGCAGGAGGCTCATCTGGTGGTAAGAGATCACCGCCGCCCATGAACATCTCCAGCACCAGAGGACATGACGTGCGTTTCCGCCCCTTAAGGAAAGAATAGGCTCTTCTCTTGAAGGTTTCCCAGGTCGTATCGGTTCGGAAGACCACCGCGGAAGTTGGTTCCACAAAGTGGTTGTGCGAGGAAGAGAATCTCTTCTAAATCGTGCCATTGTGGATTTCCAGGCATCGTGGTGGTTAGGGTTGATGCTATTGTACGGCGATTATTTATTATTTTTTATAATGTGGGAGATATTTAATGGGCAGTACTTTATTATAAGAAATTCCAACAAATATTAAGCTTTCGAGTTGCACAATTCCAAGTTCTTCATATTCCGAACCAGGTTATACAAACACAATTTTATTTTAAAACCACTACAAATCTATACTATGCAATATTTGACTGATTAAACAACACTTATATTTAATTTAATAATTAAAAATGAACTCTATAATCATACTGATAAAGCATATTTTAATATAATAAATAGATTGGCCTTTGACAAGGTCGTTTAAATGTAAACGCTAACTTTGACATTATGAGAACTGGTTGATTGCGGAATCGAATCATCCGTGATGAGCATGCAAATGTCATTGTATACAGTGATATCTACTTGTCACAGACAGACATTGAGATAATTTCTGAGAGGGTCTTAAAGTTTCTCGATGATCTATTATCGAACACAATAAAAAAAAAAAAATTATCTTTGCTAATTAAGGTATAGGGTTAAGCAAATTTATTAAAAATTATATAGTCTAGGGTACAAATCAGCGTTTTATACCGAGCCCATTGTAAGTTCTTTAAAACAAACGTGCAATTCGTGCGAGCGTTGACGCGCTTGTACGCTCGTATAAGCGGGTAATATAAAACGCTATAATTATGTTGCTGATACTCACCATCACCGGTTCGATCGTACACACAGAAATTAGCCCGTTTACGCGTTGGGTATTTGAAACGCGAAATGAAGTGCCCATATACGCTCTAAAAAAAACATCAGGCGCGTATACGAGCTTATTACTTATTATAGCATCAACGCTCGTTCGAATTACACGCATGCCAAAAAGCGCGCCTATACGCGCCTCAAAACGCTGTTCTGAAACCGCCCTAAGAACGTATGGCGACTTTATACGAGCGAAAACATAAAACCACCCTTAGAAGAAATGAAATAGAAATACAGTTTATATGTAGTAACAGCCACGTAACCATTTTGATGTCTACGCAGATAAAGTCACAGGAAAATGCTAGTATAATATATTGTGATGAGTTCAAATCATTTGGCACTTTGAGATGCTTCTTCGAATTTAAATTTTTGACCTTCGAGTAAATACCACAGACTCAATTCACGTCACAATCTCGTCTCAAATCTGTACAACAAGATTTAAAAACGCTACATCATTCGATAGCTCGAATATTTTTGATGATTTCGTAACATGATTATGCAAATAGATTCAGAGAAAGTGACACTTTTTTGTATAAGATATGTATCAATGTTTTATAACCTGTCGAAATTTGGTTTAAATCTGATCACATAATGTTAATGAGTGACAGGTATTACCTTTCTAGAAGATGGAAAAAAATGAGACTAAATAATCTGCTGCTTAATGCTGACACTTACAATATTATATTGCTAGAAGAATACTTACAATATTATATTACAATACAATATTATATTGCTATTTTCTATCTAAAGAAATGTTGGTTCTAAAATAGCTCGATGGGGGCACCATAAGGATAGTTAATAATAATAATAATAATAATATCCTTTATTGCATACTAAGTTGATACAGGTAATTATGGTAAAAACAAAAAAAAAACGAAATACATTATCAACTTTGCAAAAGGTTTACAAGCTCAGCTATATGCCGCAGTGTCGCTTCACAGCTCCACACGGCGCTGATTTTCAGCTTGTACCTAATTTAAGTATGCGCTGTGTAACTATTATTTTAATGTCTAACTTAAAAAAAAATACTATAATAATGTTATAAGAATACAAAATAAAAGATAATAATAAACTAACAATAACAAAAAAATGATAAAAGATTGAAAAAATTATTTAGAAAAAATAAAAAATTTAATAAAAATAAAAATACCGATCGAACATGAATAACAACCAAATCTCTTTGCATATTGTTATATCCCATATGGAGGTCAAATACACAACACATGCACTGTGCTCGGAGCGTTTTCTCCATTCCCTATGACGTCCTTAGCCGTGTCTCGCCTCGCAGGAGGCATCGTAAGGACGGAATCAAATTTGAGCTCCCGCGAGGGCTATCTCCTTTTCACGGCTGGGTCCCAGTACTCGGCTCGCCCACCCGTTGACGCTATTAGCTTGAAAATGGACTGGACTCGAACTCGGTTTTCATTGCCTGAAAAAACGGATAAAAGAACGTTTCTAAATATATTTACGAGAATTGCTCGCTTAAAGATATGAGATAGATAAAAATGTCGTATCTAAAATGCCAGCATTGCTTAGATGACTACTTTGTTTAGCATTTATTTATATTTTATAAAAAACGATTATTAACACAAGGTCGGTTGGTGAAATTCAGTTGCTATGAAACCTTTACTCAACTGGTTTAGTTGAGTAATATTATGACAATAGCATGATTTCCGTGACGGACGATATTAGAATGACCGCGGAAGTTCGACTGTGAAGAATCTTTAAATACCATGTAAAATAGAGAAGGGTTATGGTATTGTGGCACGTATATATAGTATACTAGCTGCGAACGTAACTACGGAACGGAATGTAACATAACATATTATATTGCACCCCGACTCATTGCCTCGACAGGTGACAGTAGGGCTGGTTCATTTTTCGCCCAAAGAATCGGGATTACGATTCAGCGGCGAAATGTGGCTAGAGTTCTTGCTCGTGGGTGGGATTTGTACAATTGTAATTATTTGTAAGCATAGTTTGTTGAATTATTAATATGTTGTAATATTTTGTTGTAAAAATTATTGAGAAAAAAATAATCCCAAGAGATTTTTTTTTTGTGGAGAAAATATCGTAGGTGCTAATCCGGTTATTAAGCTATCTTGCGTACTTTTTGCGTGAAAAGGTAACAAGCATTCATCCAAATATACATACATCCATTTCCAAACCTGATTCACCTGATGGTTGCCGTAGCCTATGAGTGCTTGCATCACCATTAGTAGGTGCCGCTCACTCGTTGTCAGCCTCGAAATATTGGTTCTTAAATCTCCTTTGCCCAGATATGAACACAGTAATGCTAAAACACCACTGCTTTGCGGTATATTTGCCACCTACCTAACTGGCCTCTTGCAATAATGAACCATTTTTTCATATCGACAAAATTTCACGGTCTCCATGTCATACGGTTATGTATCAGTGAAGTTAGCGTGTGACAACTTTGTTCCGTTACGTTGGCTTTGAAGTAACCGACGAGCCTGTGTTAGCTGTAGTTAGTCTATGTTAGACTGTCTTTGGGATCCCGTAGATAGAGACCACGACAAAAAATTACAAAGTTTTTTCATCAGTTGATATGTTTGCTAGACTGTTCTAATCTGAAGTATTTCTTCAATAGGTCAGTAGGGAAAAGCGAAATCAATAAGCACGAAGTTTTCTTTATTTTTTAATTAATTAGATTACACGGTTGACTTCCTGCGGTCGGCATGGTCGGTCGCTCTCTCAATTAGGGTGTGTAAACTTTTTTGAAAATATCAAAGTGAATAATTTTGATGCTTCACCGTGAAGTGTGAAGGGAAAAGGCTTTTTTAAAAAGAAGAAAAATGTAAGTGAAACCCTCAAGAATAAGAAGAGGTATTAGCTGTAGGTCAATGTTTTTGACTCGCTTTTTTGATGTTGCGCTTGCTTCGGTTGAAATAAAAACAACTACATTTAAGTGAAAATCTGGCCTTAAATACTTTTGCTCTTAAACAAGCTAATTTCGAGAAATAATATTAAAAAAAAAAAAAAACAAAAATAAAATATAGAAGACGTTTTGCCTCCAAATTTGGTCTAAATTAATAAAAACCTTATTTTGTAACAACTTTTTTTACTGAAAAGGTCGTTGCGTGAAAATGAAATTTCATTATTTTGAAATATGGAGACTCGATTTGTATTTATAATAAATATTGTATTCTGTATTTACGGGTAGTGCGAGTTTTATAGGGTACACCCATCTCATTATCGAGAAGATATTGTAGGCTATGATTTTTTTTTAGTTTTAGTTATAATTAAACTGATTATTAAATGGGGATAGCATATTCATGGTTTTTTAAAACACCCCTTTTCTAAAAATAAAGATTTAAATAAAATTTTATTTTGTCCTATAACACAACCCTGCTAAATAAGTCTAAATCCAAGCACGTAGCCAATATTTCGTAAACTTTATTTATCTAAGTAATTCAATACAAATATTTATGTTTTTTTTTTGTTCAATTGATTCGGTAACGTTTCTTTATGATCAAACGATTACTATTTCTTATTTTTTTATGTTTACTAACAATGACTTTTAAGCAATTATTAATATCTCGCAATTTAAATGTTTTTATTAACACGCTTTTATTAGCTTCAGATGCATGTAACAGAAACTTTGAACATGATTTTGACCTCCTTCAAAACGTCGGATTGAATAATTTAATAAATTCAACAAAAAATGAAAAATAAATAGTTAAAAAAACTAAAAACACGCCTTTAGAGAATCCAACTAAGAAATTAACGCTTAGTCTTATTTTGATAACACGATCATCCGATAAAATACAAAAAATTAAAGTGTCTATCCGTGTTTCTATTTGGGTTATAACATCTGAAATTGTGAATCATTTTTACCACATTTTTTGTGTTAAGCTTAAATTATAAATTTCTTTGGCATTATAAAAGATGAAACAAAAAATATAAAATATATTAATAATAGTCTTGTTGATCCAATAGAAAATACAAGTAACAAAAAATATGATATATTTTTGTTATTTTAATTTCGTATGTGTATTTGATTCATTTATAATTTATACATTTTACAAGTTTTATTACAAAGAAAAAAAGTGGCCTTTCAAGATTGCTTTTTGTTTTGTTTATAACAAATATTCCAACATATTTAAAATTAAATAAACTAACTATGTATGAATACAATATTATTGTTATATAATATCACGTGCGTTGCGTGCAAGACTTTTAGTTGCATTCACCTCTTGAATCGCAAGCCTGATTCTTTGGACGGAAAAACGACAGGGGTTTGTCTTATAGCTTTTTTAATAAATGTGTATGTAATATGTATGCGGGTAAAAGAAAGACAGTACTTGCTATAACAATGGTTACTTTATTACTGACAGATATTCGACGTTACATTCGTTAATAAGGACAAACACATTACTCTTAGGTGCGAGTAGTTTGAATATACTAGTAGTAGTGGTGTTCGCCTACTTACTGGGCTTTGCGGGGGCCTAAAGTTGATTCCATCCTTAGGGTACGTCCTACGAGGAACCACGGCTTAGGACGTCATCAGGAACGAAATAATTATCATTTTCATATAACTTATTACAATGACCGACCTTACATAATTTGTTAAGACATCGTCAAACAAACCATTACACTCCTTTTTTGAAATTAGTTAATTACGTTTAAAGCAAACAATATCTATGTTAGCTAAGTATGTTGAGATGTTCCGCAGGCGGATGACCTCTGGTCGCGAAAGTGAGTACCAATTGCGAAATTCCGGATTTTACGGAAATTTCGTAAGAGCCAAACCCATGTGTGTCGCATTACATGAAAGTACACAATTATCTTATTTGTCTTCATTTAATGATTTTTCTTTAATTATAGAGGAAAGATTTTTAGATTTTATAAATGGATACAGTATATCGACCTAAAGCGGCAGTGTTACTTCCACTATAGGCACTTTATATATATTGTTGGGTTTGAGAGTAATCTATAAATATTCAAAAATAAATATTGGGAATTGAGGGTATTTCGGAATTAGTGAGTTGATAACATTAAGCCGGACACGCTGAGCAGCAGTCTGGTTGTAGCGACGATCGAGTTCGGACGTTTGCTAGTGTGAGTAACGTTTTGCAATATAATGTTTATGCTTATTTGATATTGTATAGAAAGTAATCTAAGGGTTTTTGATGTTAATAAATTAAAAAGTAATAGTACCGATTTGTAGTGTTTTTCTATAATTATTATTGAGTTAATCTAAGGGTTGTTACTCTAGTGTATTACTTACAGTTGATGGATATGACATTATACTTTATAAGACAACAAGGGAATGGGTTTTATTACATTTCAGAAGTGGGATGAACTTTCAAAATTGATACTATTAAAATATATCGGTACGTTTCTACTAGGGGGTAGGTTTTGAAATATTGTGTAAAATTATCTTTTTAAGTACCGCTAGTTTATAAAGATTTAAATATGAAAAGCTTATTCTTGAGCATAGAACTATTTTACCAAAAGGTTAAACTGAAAATCGATAAGTTACATAGTTTGTTGTCTCGAAGTTTTCAGAATGATGCCTCATGAGATTGAACGAGAATCCAGGCCGCGGTTGAGTACGCCTGAACGGGGCAGTCGGAGCCGTGGTGCTCGCAGTCGGAGCCGTGGTGCTCGCAGTCGGAGCCGTGGTGCTCGCAGTCGGAGCCGTGGTGCTCGCAGTCGGAGCCGTGGTGCTCGCAGTCGGAGCCGTGGTGCTTGCAGTCGGAGCCGTGGTGCTTGCAGTCGGAGCCGTGGTGCTCGCAGTCAGAGCCGTAGTGCTCGCTGTCGCAGCCGTGGCGCTCGCAGTCGCAGCCGTGGTGGTGGCAGTCGCAGCCGTGGTGATTGCATCCACGGTCAACTGCGCAGCCCGGGAAAAGAACGGATGCCTGGCAGGAGCTCACGTGAATTGGAGCGCGAGCTACACCGACAGCAAGAACGACTGCGCAGTCTAGAGAGTGAACTACGCAAGAGCGTAAGGCGAGGACCATCTCTGACGAACGTCTCCAACGAGCAAGTCAACCAGCCTGGACCGAGTGGAGGCTTAGCTGAGCAACTTTCACGGCGCCGGAGAAGCAAACGGCGAACTCAAAGCCCTGAGATGCATCACTTCAGTAGAAGGCGTAACGTGCGTGACAACGGTTCGACCGAGCGCCAGAAACAAAGGTCAGACAGTCCTACATTTACCTCCAAAGATATAGCTGATATTATTAATTCTTTAGGCAAAAACAAATCTCGTTTCCAACCATTGACAATGGAACAATCGCTGCATAATAGTAATATAAATCACAAAAACATTATTCCGGATTTTGATCCTTCTTCAAAAAGTCAAAGAATTGATATATGGCTCAAGAAAGTTAATGAGTGTGCCACTGTTTATGGTTGGGACGAAAAAACTGTTATACATTTTTCTATGCAGAAGCTTCAGGGATTGGCTAAAACTTGGTATGAAAGTTTGAATTCAATATTATTTAGTTGGAGTGAATGGCAACAAAAGCTAATTAATGCTTTCCCTTTCGAACAAAATTATGGTCAATCCCTGGAGGATATGCTAAGAAGAAAAAGTAAATTTAGTGAACCTCTCGAATTATATTATTATGAGAAATTGGCATTACTGAATCGTTGTGACATCATCGGTAAGCGTGCGGTAGATTGCATAATACACGGTCTTAGTGATAGAACTTTAAAATCAAGTGCTAACGCTTTACGTTGTACTGAGCCTGAACAGTTACTCCAATTTTTAATGAATAGTAAAGACGTATCACAGTATACAGACAGACCTAATATTAAAAGTAAATTTCCCGTAGAAACTTCAAACAATACAATCAGTAGATTCGCTAAAAGTTTTGTAACCAATAATGACTTATTCTGCTATAATTGCAAGGAAAAGGGGCACCCTTATTTGAAATGTCCTAAACCTTTAGTTTTATGTACGAAATGCCGTAGGGTCGGTCACAAAAGTGAGAATTGTACAAGTCGAACCGATAGTGTAGGAAAGGCTAGTGATGTTCAAAAAACAATGCAAATTGTAACGTCAAGTTCAAACTCTAAATTTATAAAAGATGTTAAAGTTAATGACTCTTTAATGAAATCTTTTATAGATTTCGGTAGTGAGGTTACTCTTCTGACTCTTTCAACCGCAACCGCGTTAGGCTTAACCTATGATGATATATCTAAGCCCCTAAAGGGTTTCGGCAATCATGTTATTCATTCAATAGGTAATTCTATTATAAGTCTAAACGTCGACGATGTTTATGCTCGCGTTTCGTGTCAAATTGTTGAAGACTCTCTTCTCGATTTTCCATTATTAGTAGGGCAGTCTTTTACTGAACAGCCACATATAATAGTCTATAAAACCACAGATGAATTAAAATTCCTAAATAAAGAAAACTGCTTACCGTTTTCTGAACTTGATATATGCGGAAAAGAATCTGTTGAAGTATCGGTCATTAATGACCTTGAAATTTTTGGTCCCATAGTAGTTAAAGTCCGCACTGATAAAAATGTAGATGGCAATATCCTAATTAGCGGGAATGTTGCGGGAAAACCGAATTGTCAATTTATTGTACACGGAGGAGTTTATAACGTTAGTGCTGGTCTTCTTACTGTTTATATCACTCCGTTAACAAACGTCTGTCGTTTACAAATTGGTACCATAATAGGAAGAGGTACAAAAATTCAAGTAGTTAATCGTATATTATCTCCAATAGATTTCACATCACAACAGATTTCTGATATAGATATAAGTCAGGTGCAAATAGGTGACACTATTGACGATTTTCAAAAACAAAGATTACTAAAGCTACTCCGTAAATATAGACACTGTTTCGCGAATTCATTAAAAGAATTAGGCTGTACACACGTGACAGATATGAATATTGAACTTAATAGTAAACGCCCTGTGGTTTACCGTCCGTATAGGTTACCGTTAAAAGAGCGTGAACAAGTTAGGGAAACAGTTAACGAGTTAATAGAAGCAGGAATAATTAGGGAATCAGTTTCTGAATATGCAAGCCCAATTATTATGGTTAGAAAAAAGGACGGGAAGATGAGATTATGCGTAGATTACCGGTTATTAAATTCAGTTACAATAAAAGAGAGATACCCAATGCCAATCATTGAAGACGAAATAGCTAGGTTGTCGGGACAGGTTTATTTTATAACCTTAGACATGGCGTCGGGCTATTACCAAGTACCAATTTCGGAAGAATGTAAACATCTGACGTCATTTGTCACTCCGGATGGCCAATACGAATTCAATCGCATGCCATTCGGATTGGCAAATGCGCCAGCCGTTTTTCAAAGGATGATGAATCGTGTTCTGGGGTCGTCTAGGTTTACAGAGGCAACAGCGTACATTGACGATGTCCTTATTTACGGTAAAAATATTGATGAATGCCTCGAGAGGCTCGAAAAAGTGCTACAATTATTAGAAGGGGCAAATTTAACTTTAAATTTAAAAAAATGTAGTTTTCTTCAAAATAAAATAAATTATTTAGGATATGAGATTAGTGCTGCCGGTGTACGACCCGACGATAAGAAAATTCAATCCGTAATTAATTTTCCTCAACCAACTAATCAGCATTCTGTTCGACAATTTTTGGGACTAGTAGGTTATTTCCGTAAATTTATCAGAGACTTTGCATGTTTAGCTCATCCCTTAAATAAATTGCTTAAAAAGGATGTTACTTGGGTCTGGACGGAAAATCAAGAAGAGGCATTTACGGTTCTTAAAAGTAGATTAATAGATAGGCCGATATTAGCCATTTTCGATCCGGTCGCCGAAACAGAGTTACATTCTGATGCCAGCAAAATTGGGTTAGGGGGTATATTGCTACAACGATCCCAGGGTACTGATCCATTTAGACCCGTAGCGTACTACAGTCGACAAACTTCTCCAGAAGAAAAGAATTTTCACGCATTCGAGCTTGAGACATTAGCGGTCGTATGTTCATTAAAGAAATTCAGAGTTTACTTGCTAGGACTAAACTTTAAGATAGTTACCGACTGTAGTGCGCTTCGATCAACATTTGCAAAACGTGACTTGGTCCCTCGTATTGCCCGTTGGTGGCTCCTTCTGCAGGAATTTCAATGTACCATAGAGTACCGCGCAGGTATTAAAATGGCACACGCGGATGCCCTTTCCCGAAATCCGGTTGAAAGTTATAATGCTCTAGTAGATTTAGATCCGCACCCTAGCGTAATGACTATTAGCTCAGAAGATTGGTTGCAGACTTTGCAATTAGGAGATACGGAGTTAGGTCGAATACGTGATATCCTCTTAACGGACATTAATGGGGAAGGATTAAAATATATAAAAGAAAATTATTTAATTAAAGACAACCGACTGTACAGGTGTATTAACGGAGATAAAACCAAATTACGCTGGGTAGTCCCTAAGGGCGCAAGGTGGCAGGTTTGTCGCATAAACCACGATGATATCGGGCACTTTGGTTTAGAAAAAACATTACAACGTATAAAGAAAACTTATTGGTTTCCTAAAATGTCCAGATTTATAAAAAAATATGTTCAAGCTTGTATTGAATGTGCATATTCAAAAAAAATATCTACTAATGAAGGCCATTTGCATACAATTACAAAAATAGAACTACCGTTTCATACTGTCCATGTTGACCACCTTGGGCCCTTTGTTCGTTCAAAAAGAGGCAACTCCTACCTGTTTGTAATGGTTGATGGATTCACTAAATTCGTTTTTATTAGACCAGTTCGTAACACTAAAACCCTGTCTGCTTTAAGAATACTCGAAGATATTTTCTCTATATTTAGAAATCCAGATCGTATCATTAGTGACCGCGGTACATGTTTTACGTCGCACGCTTTTAAGCGATTTTGCCTTGAAAGGGGAATTAAACATATTTTAAACGCCGTCGCTTGCCCAAGGTCTAACGGGCAAGTGGAACGGTATAACCGTACCATTCTTAACTCATTAACAGCACAAAACCTAAATTACGATGATAGGGATTGGGATGATAAAATAGGCAAAATTCAATGGGGTATGAATAATACTTGTCAAAAAACAACTGGTCGAGCGCCAGCCGAAATTATGTTTGGTTTAAAAATGAATTCAGAATCTGATCCAAGACTTAATGAGTTAATAAATGAAACTCGAGAGAACACAGATGTAGAAGTTATTAGGGACTCTGTCAAAGATAAAATTGTAGAGGAACAAGAGAAACAAAAACTAGCTTATGATAAAAACCGACGCCCGGCCCGTATTTACAATGAAGGAGAACTAGTTAAAATTACAAGAACTTCTTTTGCTAACGACGGAAAGAGTAAGAAACTTGTTTCATCCTATGTTGGTCCCTATCGAGTGATAAGAGTACTAGGAAATGACCGTTATCAAGTTGCGTCTATACCGGGATTAACGGGTAGTAAAAATAAGAGAAAAACTACCGTAGCTGCCGATCGTATGGCACCATGGGTTCACGTTGCCGCCCTAAATATTGATGAGAGTAGTGATGCTGAAGATAATATGTATAACCGTAGTGATGAAGATGCAGAAATAGAATAGAGTATACATAATCGTACGCTTAAATATTTAAATATTATATTTCTATTACGGCATCTTTATCGCTGAAATCATTTATATAGTGTTGATTTATTGTATTATATCAAAAGGAGAGTTTTAATCTTGGTTGTTAGAATTACTTGAGGATGATTTTGTAGTTTTTAAAGTCCTGTTGGGGTGGTCTGTGAGAAGGAGGGTTCACAACCATCAAGACAGGAAAATGTTAAAGATATACGTCGTTTATAAGAAGGAGGGTTTATAGGCTACGTATATCAGTTGTTATTAAAGGAGTACCCTGTAATGCTGACTTGTGAGAAGGAGGGTTCATAACCAGCAAGACAGGCCATTTTTAAGGTATACGATACTTGTAAGAAGGAGGGTTTGCAAGTAGCGTATATTAAGTGCTTGTGAGAAGGAGGGTTCACAAGTTGGAATAATGCATTATAATAGTTCTTAGATATTTACAATGTGTATTGGTCCGAATTCGATGGTTGCTGTTAAACTGCCGAGTGTTGGGTTGGTGCGACTACTCTGACAGCGTGCATGAGGACATGCACGACGTCAGGATGGTCGAGTGTTGGGTTTGAGAGTAATCTATAAATATTCAAAAATAAATATTGGGAATTGAGGGTATTTCGGAATTAGTGAGTTGATAACATTAAGCCGGACACGCTGAGCAGCAGTCTGGTTGTAGCGACGATCGAGTTCGGACGTTTGCTAGTGTGAGTAACGTTTTGCAATATAATGTTTATGCTTATTTGATATTGTATAGAAAGTAATCTAAGGGTTTTTGATGTTAATAAATTAAAAAGTAATAGTACCGATTTGTAGTGTTTTTCTATAATTATTATTGAGTTAATCTAAGGGTTGTTACTCTAGTGTATTACTTACAGTTGATGGATATGACATTATACTTTATAAGACAACAAGGGAATGGGTTTTATTACAATATATATATAAATAGCCTGCGTTGACCGCTTACCATAAGGTGGGTAAGGCGTAAGGTGTTCGCCACTTTTGTCTTTTAAAAAAGTTGTTAGTGCCAAGTGATTTGTTGGCAAAGATATCACCACATTGCCATCTGTCTCCCCTCCATTCCTTCATTACTATCAGCTCTCTCCAAGCAAGCACATCTCGTGCTTAGTTAGCGGTGTGCTTAAGAGGACCTGGAGCGCGTTTCGAAAGAGATCCCGGAGACGCTCGCACCAACTGAGGACCGAGGAGATAATCCGGATCTCTTCCGTAAGAGGTCGCGTATCTATTTCTCCCTTCAACTAAGAAAAGATGTTACTTCTTGAAATAGAACAGGAACAATTGCTAATATTGTCAAAATGTTGTTGTTAGGATTTTTTAAAACCTTTTATATACTACATTTACATTTTATACACTACCGTCTCTTGGCCGGATACGACGCTTCCCAATATATATTTAAATAGATTAGGCCTGAATTTAATTTATCCTAAGAGCAATACGTTAAGCTACAAAGGAGCAGTTTAATCAGGACAAACTAATAATCATTTAAGCAACAACCTTTTTTATTTTAAATATATTACATAAATTCCTACGCGTCACATACATGAACACAACACATGTCATCAATCATCTTTCTTAAACTTAAAATTTTATTAAAATTGTAATGAGCATGACCATTAAATTAATTAACAGAATTATGTAATATATATTAGACCTTATTATTGTGAGCATAAGAACGAAAACAGATATGAAAATCGAGTTAATATACTTAGCGGGTCAGTGTTAGAGTGAAATTCACGCTAAATTGATTATCACAAAACGCAACTTTTGCTATTGCATGAATACATAAAATATTCTATTCTAAATAACAATGTCTATTAATAATAGACATTGTTATTTGAAATAATAATATATCATCATTTTTGTAATAATACATCATAGTTTCAATTTTCCTGACATGTTTTTTATTGTGTATTCTGATAGCGTCAAGTCAATTAAGCTTATACCTGGTTTAAATCTGGGCGTGAACCTCTGAGTTTTCAAGTGCTTAATTTGTGTTTCAAATTTATCTCATGCTTAGAAAAATATCGTCAGGAAACCTATGTGTCCTAGAACTGTAAGACATGTATAAGCGCTAATCCTAGTAGTCTCTTGCTGGTGGTAGGCTTAAATGCTCATCTGGTAGGCCAATGCCCATCTGGTAGGCTTAAATGCAAATGCTATTTAGCACTGTATCTTGATGAAAAGCTAATGCTCGTCAGCTCCGTTTCGAGATCAGGCATCGTGTAACCAGTTGCATCTTGGAGGTAGGCAGGGCTTGAGCGGCTAGTGCATTTCGCCTTCTGCAACAGTATTAGCCTCCCTTGCATTTAGACTACACTTTCAGTTACCATCAGGTGTAGTATCGTCATCTGCTTGTGTCCAAAGACAATCCCGAAGTATCAAAGAATTAAGGCTCAAATCCTAGACAGAAAGTTCAATGACTTGATCCATTCATTACAAAACAGTTGAAACGGGGTTGACTGTTGACGTACAGTCAAACCGGGTTACACCATTCGAATTAATTATTCAAACCACTCTGTAACATACAACTTTCATAATAAGATCTATATTGGTTTAATATATTCTTGTAATGGCAATCAACCGTTACTTAACGTTGCTTTAAAATGGTGACATCGGTCTATATTTACCAGTGAATTGTGCGTGAGTTATTGATACAATTGACATGTCACTGCAAGCGCATCGTGACACTATTAATGTAGATATTACAATAACTCGAAGCCTCGATAGCTCAACGGTAGAAGGGCCGACTTCGCTCCGTTAACGCGAGAGTCGAGGGTTCGATCCTGACCCCTTGGACTATTGTCGTATCCACTCCTAGCGCAAGCTTCGAGCTTATTTGGAGGGTCAATAGGAATATATTTTTTTATGTTAGAAGTTGGCAAACAAGCATACGGCCCACCTGATGGTAAGTGGCTGCCGCAGCCTATGAGCGCTTGCAGCACCATTAGTAGGTGCCACTCACGCGTTGTCAACCTCGAGATATTAGTTCTTAAATCTCGTTCGCCCAGTAATTTCACTAGCGTACAATGCCCTTCAAACCGGAACACAGTAGTGCCTAAGCACTACTATTTGGCGGCAGAATATTGGACACTGCGGTGGTACCTACCTAGCCGGCCTCTTGCAACAAAAGACCTACCATCAGTGACTTATGCTCTTTATACGTACTTACTGCGTTGGCTCAGTGACCCAAAGAGGATCTTGGCCTCCGACACTAGAAGACGCCACTTGTCACGGTCTTGCACCACTTCGCGCCAATCGGCTCTTTCTAGGGCGTACAGGTCCTTCGTGACGGAATCAGTCCAGCGATATCTGCGACGACCGACTGGCCGTTTGCCAATCGGTCTAAGTTTATTATGCTCTTTATAGTATATATGATCAGTTAAAGGAGGCAACCAAACAGGAGGCTCACCTGAGGTGAAGCGATTACACTCTGGTGTTGCATAGTATGTAGGTGCATTGTGGACTTTAAGATGGTACTGGTTGAACTCGAAATGCAGGTGACGGGCAGGCAGTTCATGAGTTTTTCACAAACGTACAGTGGTAGCTAACCAGGCAGGTGCTTTAAGCCTTCCACCAGCAAAAAATTGCCTCCTCTCAAAACATCTTACTACATTATATAACATCTCACAAAAATGCAAATTTCATCATATTACTTGCAATAATCTTATATCTGACAACTGCTAGTCAGATTTACACCCTATTTTAACGAAATAAAGTTTAATTTACCATATCATTATTTCTTATGAAATGTCAGTCCTTAAAAGTCATTAAGCCGTGTCTTTAGTATGGAAAGAATTTTAAATAAAAAGATGGCGACTCTAATTGACATGAAACAATTTCTTCCTATTTCATCCTTATTTGATTAGATTAAGAAACGTTGTCGATTTGTGACCAAATTCTGTTCTAATTTAGGCTAATTTAAAAGGAAAATACGTACTGTGAAATTCTTAATTAAAATACTCATGGGCGTAGCGTGATAGACACCGTTGTGGCGTTATGGGTAGCGAGTCTGCCTTTAGTCTCGACGGTTGCGGGTTCGATTCTCGCTCGGGCAGATGTTTGTTAAAATTTCTGTCTCGGTCTGGGCGTTTGTCCGTGTGGGTCTCCCCACCGTGCCTCGGAGAGCACGTTAAGCTGTCGGTCCCGGTTATTATCAATAACATCTGATAATAATCGTTAACTCTTGATAAGTGAATTGCTCTTATCCAATGAGTTACTGGTTCGCCCTTAGGGTTGCGGAGGTCAGGTGGCAATCGCTCTGTGTAAAAACTAGTAACCTGTCAAATCCGGATAAGAGTAATAAGCAGACCCTGGGTACATAAAAATACCGGGAATAATGCTAGGATGAAGAAGATGGGCGTAGCGTGATAGGAGTAAGGGGGGACAAACTGCCCTACTAGACCTTGTTAATTACTGATACATAAACGAAGATCGTTTTGAACTATTTAAACAATACCTATTGGAGGAAATAGCCGTTTTGCACAATGAAAATATGATATGCTTGTAGATTTGTACCTGCAGTATTGTCTTTGTACATCATTAATAATGATGAATATTTAATGTATATATCAGTCTTGATACAATAATCTGGCCAGTACCAAATTGACACTTCGACCATGGTTGTTATAGTCAGTTTTGCTATAAAACAACCATATTTTTTTATATAAAATATTATTATAATACAAAACGTCTTATAAAATATATCTTAATTAAAAAAAGAAACTTTATAGGTAATAACATTTATAGAAAAAATTGTTTTGACTACAATATTAAGTATATTTTTATACTAAAATATACATCTTTGTAATTTATTGTTTTGTTTACACTTTTCTTAAGATATTAATAAAATTAATCCATGATTTCTCATATGTATTTTTTTTGGAATGTCTGTTATTGTCGGCCGTGGCATCTTAAGTGTTACGTGGTCGATAAAACATTGACAAAAGAGTGACAGCCCGAACGGGGTCTGGTTTAATTCATTCCTATGTCCCAATATACTTTTGTGACGATCCTTGGCTTGAGACGCCATCGGTAGGAAGGGAGCCCTCCGAAGCGCAATCTAGTGACGGCGCGGCAATCACCGTCTGGGCTGAGCGAGCGAGCAGATGTCGTTTCGCTCCGTTCATAACAAGGGACTTAAAGTTCGCCGTTCAATATACAATTATACACTTGTATCAAATGAAAGCTCGTCTCGGCCACGCCTGCTTCGTCATTATGACGTCAAATCACTTTCTATATATTCAAATATTATTAAGCAACATGCGCCAGCGCAGGTGACTCCACGATTATCATTCAATACGTCAATATCTGACGTGATCAGTCTGGCTTTATGGAATAAGTTATAAGCTATGCTTTACTATGCGGCCCGCCTGATTGTAGTCGGTCAACTTTGCCTATAGGCATTATCAGTAGCATTATAAAATTTTAATAACATTTATATATATCTAATATATAAATGTTACGGTGCTTGTGATCGCATTCATTCAATACGACTCGACCCATTTCAATGTCGCACGTCAAAAAATGGAATTCTTTACCGGCACACGTGTTCCCTTATTCTTACAACCTGGGGTCCTTCAAACGAGGTCGAAGAGGCATCTTGCGAGTAGGCAGGGCGAGGGTGGCTAGTACAGTTCGCTTTCAGCAACCATATTAACCACCTTCGCGTGTGGACTCCACTTCCACTTACAATCAGGTAAGGTGGAGTAGCCATTTGCCCCCGGGCTTATAAAAAGAAATGATTTTATTTCGTATTTGATACCTATGTTCTTCAATGTTTTCTCCAACTCCCATTATTAAAGCGCGATTTTTGTATGAACAAATTTTATTATTTATTATAATTGTTAGTGCTTAGATGTCCGAGCTTGTATTATAATAGTATTTTTTTTTTTGTTAAATCGTATTTTTTGGAAAATTATAGTTTTCCCCCCCAAAACAACTTGAAAAAAGGCAAATAAACGGACTAGAATTGGGGTTTTCATTGGCCGAAAATACTGGTAAAAAAGAGATTTTCTAAAAATGAATCTTATCTAGATCAAGTTATCGCCCCTGAAACCCCATGCATACGAACATGAAAATCGTTGGAGCTGTTTTTGAGAGTCAGTTTCTTGTAAAATTATGTTATAAACATTGTTTTAATTAAAATCATTTTTGTTACAGGTACACAACGTTTGTTACTACTTACAAACATCCTCAGTAAGATCTGTGAGAAAAATAAAAAAACACTCTTGGTATTTATAAACTGTTATATATATATATGTAACTATCTTAATATAGTATGTGTATTTTAAAAGTGTTATTGTTGTAACGTCTACTTATAAGTCGTAGTTGTAGAACCTTGTAGTTTTCGGCATGAATGGAACCGGCTCGACTCGAGGAAAGAGTAACTGCCCTTAAAAAATAGGTATGAATTAGCTTTCAAACTCTACCTATTTTAAAATAAACGCTACACACTCAACGGCCCCCATTACGATAGTTATATCCTGTGTCGGGGTCTGGAAACATACACAATGACAAGGACAAACACACCCAGACCGGAAAACATGCCTTTATGGTCAATACAAATATATGCTCTAAGCGGGAATCGAACCCGCGACCTGTGGCGCTTAAGTCAAGTATGGTAGTAGCACCAAAATTACCTCCACGCGTTGCTAAATGAGAGGAAGGAGGGAGGGGGGGTGTTTGCGAGTCAAGTTAAGTGTACTGCTATTTCACATTTTTTGAGGTTTTGTTCGATTCGAGTTTGTGTTATAATTAATTCATTCTTTCATTCGTTCAAACCCTAATTCATTCCCTCAAACATACAATTCTTATGCATCACTAGCTGAGCTCGCCGCTCCACGTTATGTAGTTTTTTGACGATCCCACGGAAACCCAAGTACAAAAATCTCGATAAGAAACCAACTCAATTTATAGATTAGTTCCGATTATAATAGAGGGACTAAAATAGGTATATTTGAATTTTTCACAACATCTGTTTAAGCTTCAAAGTTAATTATAATCTTTATTTCCATGATGGAAAAGAATGGAATCCTACGTACAGTGATTAGAGTAAAATAATCAAAAGTGCGTGCGAATGATACGTTGAGAAATGAAATGTTGTAACTCTTTGCATTGTTTGTTCTGTGGCGTGTATTTATTACATTTGGTAACATTAAAATGACGTTTTTTTTTTCTAGAAAATTCACTTACTAACCTCTATACAAGAATATTTAAAAAATTATGGTAGTAGAGCCATCCTCCTCCCAGCACAAATGGACTGGATCTGGGAAAAAGTAACAGTATCATTAGGTACAATTGCGTTTCGTGCGATGAGTGAGAGCGCCGGAGGCCATATTTCCCACCCCTCCTCTGTTCCCTTCCTTTTTTACCTTCTCATCTTTTCGATCCTGTTTTTGAGGTTGGCAACGCGCATGTGATACTTCAAGTATCGCAAGCTTTCATAGGTTACTGTGACTGCTTACCATCTGACGGACCGTATGCTTGTTTGCCAACGGTAATGAAATAATAAAAAAAATATCTCTGCTTCAATATTTAATCAAAACTTTTATTTATAAAAAAATGTTGGGGATAAGCGGTGTTTAAAAAATATCAATTCCATAAATAAGTTTCGTTAAAGTATTCTACAAACAGCGATGCGAAGAGAAAATAATTCTTTTCGCATCTCCTTTTATATGTCTTACAAAGTACATACATACAATAATAAATAGGTACTCATGGGGGGCAATAGACTGCCGCCAGAAGTGACAAAACATCAGTTAATTTCGACTTGCTCACTCTACTCCAATCCACCCCATTCCACCCTAATAATAAATTGGGTTTTAAAAAACATAAAAAATACAACCGAATGTGGAATCTCTTCCTTCTTTTTTGAAGTCGATTAACGTGATTAACAATAATATAATACAAAAAGCTAATGATGTATATCGTAACGTATGTACGCAGTGGAATCTTTTATTACCAATGTCACCCCTGACCGGATTGCTAGTTACGTGATTGACCTTGTGACAGACGCACAGTTATTACCTGATACGAATATAATTAGACAATATTACTTATGAAATTCCTTTAGTCAAGGCCACATTTCAAGATGTTAGACAAAAACGCTAAAAGGGCTGACATTTATATCTTTTTTATTAATAAAAATGGTAGAATACGGAAACATATATGCGAACGTTATCCATTACGTTTTTTTTTCGCTTTAACTTTTGAACTTAATTGAAACTGATACTGGAAAAAAGATCTTCAAAAAAACGATGTATCGATCGAAATTTAAAAAAATTATAACGAAAAAATGTCATATTTTATATTTCACGTAATATATATTTTTGAGTAGGTACCCACCTATTAATTTATACGCCAAATATTTTTCTTTAATTAAAAACTAAGTATTTGCAAATACGTAATAAGATGGATAACTAAACATTGCATTAGTGTATACGTAATAATTTAATAATTTCGGCGTTGAACATAATATAAGTATTATGGTGCGATCACACTAACGAAAGTGAGAGTCAAACAACCAAGGTGTGGGACCGGTTTAATGAAAACGAACGCGTATGAAGATTCTTGACTTAATGAATAGATGATAAATATATTATACTTGTAAGTATTTCATTTTCAACAAGATATTCCTGTTACGATTCAATAAAAATTATCAATATCACAATTTTGTTTTTGTGAAAATGTATTATTCTGGAGCCTGTCCATATATAATAAGTCTCACAGACTTATTTTATAAGACCAACATAATTGGTTGAATAAACAACAGTGAATTTGACCTTTCAAAAGTACAAAAGGGCCGGTCTTTAGTTTTTTTTTTGGCAATACAATGCAATTTTTTTTTCTGCCAGTACCAGCTCCAGCAGAATTAAATTGAATATTTTAAAGACTGCAGAGTAATTTACGAATATATTTAAGGTAATATAATATGTAACAATCAATTATCCGGTGTGCAATGTTTTCAATAGGTGATTTTTAGTTTCATAAAACGAAAAGTTATTCAAACATGTGTTGTTTAATTAAAGTCGGCCATTTTGAAATATAGTGACGTTTCGTGTCTGTTGACATTTTTTTGCAATTCAATTTAATTTTTAAGTATCGTTTACAGTAGATAATAATAGGTGGATTTCACAAACATTTTGTTACTTTCGGCACTCCGAGTCCGTGGCCACTATTTACCATATTTATCAGATCATTTTAAGCGTTGCGCTTATAATATTAAATAATAAAATAACTCATGATGCGAGGTAAACAGGCAAAAAAAGAATTGACTCATTCTTCTAAATCGTTTAAATATACGAAATAAAAATAACAAAATTTCTAACGAAATCTAGCTTGTCGTGGTAAAATGAAACGAAAACAACAACGCTTATTTCATTCGATATTCCGTTATGATTTAACACAAAACCCATAACCCAGTGAAACCGTTGGTGTTAAAAAATAAGTCGGTGTTTACGAAGGAATTTAAAATCTCCCTCTCCCTGTGTTCCTTTCCTTTTTCCCTTATTATTCATTTTCTATCCCTTAGGTGGGCTACGCGCATGTTTCAATAGTTCTAGTATCGCGCGATTTCGTAGCGGTGCCTGTTTACCATCAGGCAAACCGTATTTTTATTTATTTTTTTTTATGTTAGAAGTTGGCAAACAAGCATACGGCCCACCTGATGGTAAGTGGCTGCCGCAGCCTATGAGCGCTTGCAGCACCAATAGTAGGTGCCACTCGCGCGTTGCCAACCTCGAGATATTAGTTCTTAAATCTCGTTCGCCCAGTAATTTCACTAGCGTACAATGCCCTTCAAACCGGAACACAGTAGTGCCTAAGCACTACTATTTGGCGGCAGAATATTGGACACTGCGGTGGTACCTACCTAGCCGGCCTCTTGCAACAAAAGACCTACCACCAGTGTGACTGATTGCACTGGTGGAATAATCTCTGTTGTGACAGAGGTTATCCCAACAGCGGGCGATGGGGTCGTCACATCCCGACGCCTTAAAAATAATAATAATAATAATAATATTCTTTATTGTACACCATCAAAAGAACACAATACAAGTAATTTAATTGAAACATGTACAACCGGCGGCCTTATTACTAAAAAGCAATCTCTGCCAGACAACCTGGGAGAGGAGGAAACAAGATAAACACAGAAAGGTAGGCGGCATACTAAATAATTATAAATGTAATAATTTTTTGTTGAAATACATTAATAAACATGGTATATCTTTATACCATAAATAAATATCAATAAATAAAAGTTTATTAAATACTTACATCTATATAATATATACATAATAATATATATATATATATATATATATATATATATATATATATATATATATATATATATTATACATACATAAAATATATACACTCACATATAATAGTATAAATTTATAAAGAAAGAAAGTGTTCCTTTAAACGCTTCTTAAAAATGGCTATATTTTTAGAGCATTTGATTACAATTGGCAGCTCGTTCCATAAGAGGACAGCTTGTACTGCAAAAGAGCAACCAAAAAATTTTGTGCTATGTTTTGGTATACTAAGCTTGTAATTTTCGGAGGATCTTAAAATTTGCGAATTTGCACCAAGAAATTTGAATTTTCGTTTTAAATAGGATGGCGAAGATTGGTGAAACAAGATAGAGTAAAGAAGAGTTAAGATGTGAGAATTCCGGCGAAGGCGAACAGGAAGCCACTTGAGTTTTTTGCGATATTCTGAGACATGGTCATATTTACGTAGGCCAAATATGAACCGGATAGCGATATTCTGAAGGCGCTCAAGTTTATTCAGCTGATCTTGGGAAAGATTAAGATAGCTAGCGTCTGCGTAGTCCATAATAGAGAGTAGAAGAGATTGTGCGAGCGTGATTTTGGTAGGGAGAAAGTTTCGTAAGCGCCTTAGGGAACCTGCAGTAGCAAACATTCTCCGACTCACTTCGCTGACTTGGTTATTCCAGGATAAGGTCTGGTCAAAATGTACTCCCAGATTCCTAACTCTGTCTAAGTAAGTTATTTTGATACCATTGAAATAGATTGAAGGCAGGCTGTTTGGATCAACTTTCCCAATAAATTTGGAGCTACCAATTATTATTGCCTGGGTCTTCGCGGGATTTACAGTAAGCCCGTAGTGCTTACACCAGTCACTAATGGAGTCCAAGTCCGAGTTAATGGTGAACACTGCTTCGGAAAGATTTTCGGGTTGCGACGATGAGTAAAGTTGAAGATCGTCTGCATACAAGTGGTAGAGAGAATTAAGTTTAGAAGTAATAGAATTGATGAAAAGTGAAAAAAGGAGAGGAGACAGCACGCCACCTTGAGGCACACCGGCATTGACGTCGCACCAATTGGATTTAAATTCATCAATCTGTATGCGCTGCCGGCGTCCTTGTAGATAACTACGAAACCAATCAGTCGCTGGAGGAGATATGTTAATAGAACTAAGCACATTAACCAAAACATCAAAGTCCACACTGTTGAATGCATTGCTAAAATCCAAAAGTACAAATATGGTGAGCTGTCGTTGGTCCATGGCTTGACGTATATCATCAGTGATTTTTATAAGAGCAGTAGTCGTACTATGACCAGGGCGGAAACCGGATTGGAGAGGATTAAGGATATTGTTACTGTTCAAAAAAGGCTAAATTGTTGATAAACAAGACGTTCGAAGACTTTAGAAAGGAATGGTAGTATTGATATCGGTCGGTAATCGGAATAAGCAGAGGGTTTAGACTTTTTTGAAAAATACCGTATGCTTGTTTGCCAACCATCATGAAGGAGTACCGACGTCTATGATATTTTGTCTTTATAACAGGGCCGATTCATAGTTTACGATTTATTTCTAAAAATGATTAAATTATAAAAGAATCCATGTTACAAAGTAAACAGCCAAAAAAATCGATTGACTCATCATGCTTTTAAAATTTTTTTTATGTGAAAGGGGGCAAACGGGCAGGAGGCTCACCTGATGTTAAGCGATTACCGCAGCCCATGAACATCTGCAACACCAGAAGGCATGTAGGTGCGTTGCCGACCTTTAAGGAAAGAATACGCTCTTATCTTGAAGGTTCCCAAGTCGTATCGGTTCGGAAAGACCACCGGCGGAAGTTGATTCCACAGAGTGGTTGTGCGAGGAAGAAAATGTCTTCTAAATTGCGCTGTTGTGTATTTCCAGACATCGAGGTGTTATGGATGGAATTTAGAGTTTACATATACGGAAATAAAATAAAATTTCGAACGAAAACCTACCTTACGCTTATACTTTTTATACTTTATTGCAGCCGGACTCATGAACGTGCACATAAAAGTTACGTATGAGCTAAGTGACCTAAGATAAGCAATCTGTATTATCTAGTAACAAGACCTCAGAAACGAGGCCGATGTGACACGATCTAGTTAACAATTATCAAACACTTTTATACGCAATCAATACTATAAACGAGTTAGCAAAACCGAAGGCTTACTTTTGTATCATAATTTTATACATATCATAGCTGTACCCGCGAATACGTTCACGTTGACTTTAGAATCAGGCTTAGAGAGAAATGTGACTGTAAATTGTTGCGTAAGACGCATCTTTAAGAAATAATTGATAATTCTAAATAAACCTGGTATCAGATGTATGACACTGTTTCAGATGTGTCAGAAGCAATATTAAGATTTATTTATTTATTTATTTATTTATTAAGTCAATATTTATTAACAATATGTTTTATACTAAAGTCTTACAAAACCTGACAATTGGTTTGACTGTAAGATCATATAAAGTTATACTATTAAGTCAAATAAATATACTAATAACAACAACATTTTATACATTTAACATAACAATAAAATATAACGTACCTATATCTAAGAAAAAACAAGAAAATAATTAGAATTATAACAATTAATATACATACAAATAACTGTAACATAACTATGACAGTAAGAATGATAATAATAATAATAATAGAGTTATAATGATTTTTTTTTTTAATCGTTACATAAATTTAAAAAATATTTTCTTAATTTTGTCTTAAATGTATATTTATCAGCTTCACATCTTATATTCTCTGGTAGGGAATTAAAAAGAAATGGAATGCGTTTTTTCAATGTTTCCGGACCCCGACACAGGATATAATTATCCTAATGGGGGCCGTTGATTGTGTAGCGTTTAGCGTTGAGTGTGTAGCGTTTAGCCTATCGTGATGTCAGATGTGTCATGTGTCAGAAGCAATATTAAGATTATATTTAATTAAATTAATTGGCAGCGTTATTGCAAAAGTTCCCTCGCTTATTGGTCCAATCTAATAACGGACGGTTCCCCAGCTTGTTCTTAACTGAATGCGAGAGGATTTTTTTTATGTGTATTGCTTCTTCTACATCCTAGCATTACTCCCGGTATTTTATGTACCCAGGGTCTGCTTATTACTCTTATCCGGATTTGACAGGTTACTAGTTTTTACACGGAGCGATTGCCATCTGACCTCCGCAACCCTAAGGGCGAACCAGTAACTCATTGGAGAAGAGATACTTATCATGAGTTAACGATTATTATCAGATGCTATGTGATAACAACTGGGACCGACAGCTTAACGTGCTCTCCGAGGCCCTAGCGGGGGCTCAAATTGACTCGGTCCTTACGGTGCCTCCTGGTGCCTCGAATAGAGACGCCATCGGAAATGGAAGGAACGCTCCGAGTGCATTTTGAAGTTTCATATTTTAGTGTGAAACTTCTTTTGTCTAAGAACGTATCTTGGTCATATTAATGGGAGTTTGAAATAGATATGTATAATTCAAATATTAATTAATTTATTATACACAATATTTTATTTAATATATAAAACTTATGACATGATAAGGTTGATATAAATTGATTAAAAACTATATGCTCAATACAAAATAAGTACTAAAAGAGTAATCAGCAATAATTTAACTGATAACGCAGTAGTAATTACTTACTTGCTTTATATATTTAACTAAAACGTCATAAAGCGTGCGCCGGTAGTGACAGAAAAGAATTTCCCAGCTGTAACAGAGTAAGTAGAGCGCGCTGTCGAAACTGATTTGCACATCCGCGCTGCGCCCGCGCATGCACCCGCTCTCTGATATATCGCGGCCATTGATCTCTTAACTAATCGTTAGATATTACTATTTTGCAAGGTTAGTTAATTAAATTACTGTTTAACAATAGTTTAACGATAATCCCGATTTCCTTTTAATAATATTTATTTTTTTAAAAGAATATCAGCAATATTTTTCGACACGTGACTAATTTTCTTCTGCCTAGCATCATTTACCGAGGGCCTGCTTATACTCTTATCTGGATTTGACGGGTTACTACTTTTTACAACGAGGGATTGCGATCTGACTTCCGCAACCCTAAGGGCGAACCAGTAGTTCATTGGATAAGAGCAAATTTTAAGGCGTCGGGATGTGACGACCCCATCGCCCGCTGTTGGTATAGCCTCTGTCACAACAGAGATTATTCCACCAGTGCAATCAGTCACACTGGTGGTAGGTCTTCTGTTGCAAGAGGCCGGCTAGGTAGGTACCACCACAGTGTCCAATATTGTGCCGCCAAATAGTAGTGCTTAGGCACTACTGTGTTCCGGTTTGAAGGGCATTGTACGCTAGTGAAATTACTGGGCGAACGAGATTTAAGAACTAATATCTCGAGGTTGGCCACGCGCGAGTGGCACCTACTAATGGTGCTGCAAGCGCTCATAGGCTGCGGCAGCCACTTACCATCAGGTGGGCCGGCCGTATGCTTGTTTGCCAACTTCTAACATAAAAAAAATATTACTTATCAAGAGTTAACGATTATTATCAGATGTTATGATAACAACCTAGACTTTCAGGACTTTACTAATAATCCTGTTTTATGATATATTTTAGCAATACTAAAGTCATTACTAATAACTCTTTATGCGTGAGTCCAACACATATTTGGCATTTTTTTAAATTATATCTGTACAAAACTAGTACCTTTAATATCTAACTAATATTGTAAATGTGAAAGTTTGGATGGACGGATGTTTGTTACTCTTTCACGCAAAAACTACTGGACAAATTTGGATGAAATATGGTACACACAGAGTTTATTAACTGGTATATATATGGGCTACTTTTTATCCCGGAAAAATGTAGGGTTCCCATGGGATCACCATAACTAACATAACGCAATCGGAGTCGCGGCCAAAACTAGTTCAAAATAATAATCAAATTACTGTTTTTGCCTTACGTAATTAGAAAATTGTTGGAGTAGAAAGTCTTTCAAAAGTAATAATATAATTTGTTTATTCAGCAATCTACATATGCGATTTTTAAAAGGAAATAGTAAAAGCAAGAGAAAAGTATTGCGGAAGCTAAGATTATGGTAATTTAACTAATTGAAGTGGACTCGTAATAAGAGCTCAAAGGGGATAATTAATTACTTTCAAACACTGTATTAGGATGTGTGTACAAGCAATACTTATCTAAACACACATACATATTTTGTAGGCGTCGGGACGTGACGACCACATCCCCCGCTGTTGGTATAATCTCTGTCACAGGAGAGATTATTTCACCAGTACAATCAGTCACACTGGTAGTAGGTCTTTTGTTGCAAGAGGCCGTGTAGATAGGTGCCACCGTAATGTTAAATATTCTACCGCAAAGCAGTAGTGTCTTTGGTATTACTGTGTTTAGGTTTCAAGGGCTCTGTGGCTACTGAAATTACTGGGCAAAAGAGATTTAAGAACCAATATCTCGAGGTTGGCAACGCGTGAGTGGCTTCTACTAATGGTGTTGCGCGCGCTCATAGGCTATGGCAAGCCCGCTTACCATCAGGTGAGCCCTATTCTTGCTTGCCAAATGAATAACATAAAACATATATTAAATGAAATTGAACTGTCAATTTTTTTAATTTTAAATTTATTGAGTGATTTTCTCTGTACAGAATACCCTCATAGGGACCTCTACTCTAGGATATAATATCACAAACTTCTCTTAAGGCAAACAAAATATAATAATAATGTAGTTTCATCCGACAAAGGTAAAGCAACATTAATACTATTTAAAAACCTATTAAAATCATTTAATGTCGGTTCACAGATGCACCGTTTTAATGTTTTTTTATTTCTAACCACTTATTAGATAAATAATAATAATAAATAAATAAACACTGCAAACTCGTTGAATGCCTCCATTAAGATAGTGATATCCTGTATCGGGGTCCGGAAACGTATACGAGGACAAGGAAAAATACACCCAGACCGGAAAATATGCTTGCATGCTCAATACAAATATATTACGCTCCGAGCGGGAATAGAACCCGTAACCTGTGGCGTTTAAGGCAGGTTCGCTACCACAACGTCTTCAAAAATTAGATGCCATTAGTTTATCCTCAAATGATTACCAATTTCAATACATAGGATCTGTGACACACACACACCTTCACAGGTACTTTAGTATCCTATTATGGTATAAAGCACTAAAAATAAGCTCACTGTAAGAATAATTTCCCGGATATAAATAATTACGTGGATAAAAATAAAAAAACCTCACAAAAACGTAATAAAAATTCTTATCTATAAAAGTATAAACATTACCCTAAAAATGCTTTAAAAAAGGACGTTTTACAGCAATGAACGTAGTCAATATACACGCTATGCACCTTACGAATTGCTAAAGATTATAACCGGTTAGTTACGTAAATCGCACCGGTTCAACTCCTGCTATGGCGTTTATGCATTCCTATCTACGAAAGTCACTTTCTACTTACGCACGAGTCTTATTTATGGTAAAACTATGTATCATTTAGGTGAGTGAGTCTAAATAGATCGGATTGCGTTCAATGGTAGTTCCTAGATGTGATAATCATGTTCAACTTAATTATTACACAAGGAGAGCGGCTAGCAAAGAGGTTTTAGAGGTTTTATTATACGAGTATTTACCCGGGGTCTACTTATTACTCTTGCCCGGTTACTATTACAGAAACTGATATAGAGCGATTGCCTTGTGACCTCCGCAACCCTAAGGTCGAACCAGTAATTTATTGGTTAAGAGCAATTTACTTATAAAGTGTTAATGATTATTATCAGATGTTATGTGATAACAACCGGGATCAACAATTTAACGTGCCCTCCGAGGCACGATATGTAGACCCACGAGGACAAACGCCCACACCGAAACGAATATTTGTAAGATCAATGGAAACATCTGCCCGAGCGGTTATCGAACCCGCAACCATGGGGACTATAGGCAGACTCGCTACCCACAACGCCACAACGGTGTCGAACTGTGTATTTAAAATAAATAATCTAGAATGAATGGAATGTGATTGGAATGTATTTTAAGTAAGTATAAATGTAACCCTTTTTATAATAATGTTAATTTCAATAAAAAATTTGAAAACCGGTTCATCACTTTGTTGATAAAATCAAAATCCATTTACGAATATGCATTGGGTTGGTTGTTAAAATCAAAAATCTTGGTTTCGGGGAATATCTTAAGAGATATTTTGTTATACAGTAAATAATTACACAATATACTATAACTTACCTAATTTAAAGATAAAAAAAATATTCCCAAAATTTATGTAAATTAAAAAAAAGGAAATTATATTGAAATGACACTTAGTTTACAGTGCCTTATCTGTTCAACAGACGTAATAAAAATGCAAAAAGTATGTCACAGACTTAATATTATGAACGGTCAGAAAAGCCGGCAGTTGGAATATCGCACTGATTGAGAAATGTGTGTGGTAACGTGTTATATGAAGTAACTCAATGATCGGGTACAACAGTATCGAACGCACTTTGCTTTAACTGTAATATTTTTGCAAACTATCAGGTAATTTCCACATGCATACATTGATCATCAACAATGGTTTAGTTATGATGAAAAAATCTGCTTACTTATCCAAATGTTTGGACTCGCTAGAGGCCCACAGGCAGAGACATCCAATCTTTTTTTTATGTTAATAAGTTGGCAAACATACGGTCTTCCTGATGGTAATGAAGGCAACAGCATTAGTAGGTGTCACCCCGTCGTTGCCAACCTTGAAATATTGCTTCTTAAACTGAAACGCAGTTATGCCAAAGACACTACTGCTTAGCGGCGAATATTTGACACAGCGATGGTACCTACCTAGCCGGCCTCTTGCAAAAAAAACCCTACCATCAGTGCGACTGCTTGCATTGGTGGAATGGTCTCTGCTAGAGATTGTCCCAACAGTGGGTGATGGGGTCGTCACGTCCCGACGCTCTAAAATCTCTTCATTTTCGTCTCCTCCTTGTCACTATAATGCCTTTGATGTTAAAGTGAATGTAAGTTATGATATCTTAAAGCAAGTATGCATGTTTCTTTTAACTTTGTAGAATCTGTCTTGGAAAGTTTGAATTTTTAAATCAAAACCATAACCTTTATTGGTAAAATATAAGTCATTACAGTTCATGAATTCATAACGAAACGAGATAACGCTTATTCTTCGTTTTTAGTTTTTTCGATAACCTTCTTAGGGGAAAAGAAAACGATGTACCGTGAGCCAAAAAATCAGTTTCGTTGGGATTGTTCTTTTTACGTTACTTGATACTACTAAATAAATTTATACTTAATGAAAATTACTCCTGATGTCCAAAATCTCTACTAAAAATCAATGCTACAAAATAATTTCACTATAATGTTTTAAGTAAGTTGATAATGAATGAAGCAACAATTTGCCAGTCGAGTGAAGTGGCGTGAGCCATGACGTGCCGGATGCTTGGCGCATCTTGAAGCGTATCTTTGAAGCTCTATAAATATATAATTCTTAAGATTGATTTACATGATTATTTAAATTTGGCATTTAAAGGTATTTGAGTGCAATTTGTCATTTTTTAAACCTAGCCCTGATCGCGGCTTCATTCGCGTTGTTTATAGAATTGGCGACGTTGTGGCGCAGCGATAGCGAACCCGCCTTTAACGCCACAGGTCGCGGGTTCGATTCCCGCTCGGATATGTTTGTATTTACCATGCAAGCATATTTTTCGGTCTGGGTGTATTTGTCCTTGTCCTTGTATGTGTTTCCGAACCCCCGACATAGGATATCACTATCCTAATGGAGGCCAATTATTTATTTATTTATTTAATTATTGTTAAGGTTTTTTAGCGCATTATAAAAAAACTGTTCAACGGTTTTCAAAATCCGCCCAACGGTTTTTAAAATGGAGAAACAAACAGACAGATAGTAGACTTTTTTGATACAAGTGCCTTATACTTTCATATGCGCTTCGTAAAAAGCTGTTATTTTGAAATTACAAGGAGACCCTTCAATTTTATTTGTTTATATGTATGTAAAGATTGCAATTTCAAAATTGATTATATAAAATATTTCTTCGTTCTATTTATTATTGTCTGTGGTTATTTATTATTATATTGCAGAAATAAGTCGAAGAACGTAAGTCACCTTTTAGTAATTCGTCATGGGCGAATAACGACTATCATTGAATGAAATATTGATAAATATTAATAATGGATTTGCATTATTTTTACTGAACATCTGTAGATGGTCCGAATCACCAATTTAAGAAAACAATTACAATAAAACTAACAACCGGTTTTAATATGAAATCTGCGGACTGAGATCTGTACCGATCTGATCTGAACCGATCGATAGATCGTATCTAAGAATTTAAATGGAACGCTTTAGGTTTTCGTAAATTTGGATCTCAAATGCAATTTCAGATCGGTAAAAATTGATTGAAATTGCTTATTGAAACCACCCGCTAATAGTTATTACATTTTTTTTATTTATAAAGAATATTAGCAATGATTTTGCAAGGCATTACCAATTTTTCTATTGCCCCTCCAAATAAGCTCGAAGTTTGCGCTAGGAGTGGTTACGACAATAGATCAAGAGGGTCAAGTTCGAACCCGCGTCTCTCGCGATAACGGAGCCAAGTCAGCGCTTCTACCATTGAGCTATTGAGGCATTGACATTATATCCTATTTAACATTTTAATTTAGTTCATGATCTTTCGTGACATCTTCTTTCAATAAACTTCTAAAGCAATACGTAAATATACCGATAGCATGTCTTATTTGCGGAGCAATGTTATGGTCGTTTAATTAGAATTGAGAAAGAATCTAGATAGTTTATTTAAAAGTAAATAGGGAAGTAGTCACGTTCTATATGTGGCAAATTACATAGCTGAGCTAAATTTGTCGAGAGATGTAATAGCCTTATCTAAGATTACTTACAAATGTAGTAACTTGTACATTTTATTTATTTTACACTTCACATGTTTGACGACGTGGTGGAGCAGCGGTAGCTAACGATTTTTAACTTATTTAGTTATTTTATTTAGACAGGATACTTTTTATCCCGGAAAATGTTAGGTTCCTGTGAGATTATCAAAAAATTACACAGGTTGTATTCAATTAAAATTCGGTATAAGAAAATATCTGATGGAACATTATTTACTAAAAAAGTACTATTTTCACCGTTGAGCCAAGTCAAAATCACCGCGGAAGATGTCGCGGGCAGATGCTAGTATTTACATATACATAGTAAATGGAATGCGGGAAGCTATACGCCTTCATTAGCTTATTGTAAACACAGCTTTACACTCGCCTTACGTTCGTTACGGATGCTTAAGCGTGCAACTTACGTAAAATCATTGCACTGTTCTAGAGTTTCACGATGTCATGGTAATCATCACTTTGATTACTTATCCGTCACTACAATCGATGTATTTTGTATAAATATCATCATTAATATTTACCGATACGACATGGGAACTTGCAAGAGAAGTGCATATTTTTTCCTTAAAGGTTCATGCCCTCTGGTGTTGCAGTTGTTGAGAAAAATGGACTATCGTAAATTTGAAATGCTGATTTGAATAAAAGATATTTTGCGTTTAACGCATTCTTTGGCTTTGTTAGGCGTTTGATCCGACAATCAGGCTGTAATATTAGACGACGTTGTGGCGCAGCGGTAGCGAACCTGCCTTAAACGCCACAGGTCGCGGGTTCGATTCCCGCTCGGAGCATAATATGTTTGTATTGACCATGCAAGCATATTTTCCGGTCTGGGTGTATTTGTCCTTGTCATTGTGAATCTTTGAAATTGAACGGACCGCCGGCACAAGATATCACTATTCTAATGGGGGCCGTTGAGTGTGTAGCGTTTATTATTATTATTTATTATATGATTAAATAATTACATTAAAAATCAGGCTGTTTTAAAAAGTGTGAATGTGATGCAATGTCTTTTCGGAATTCTTTGATCAGATTGTCATTAAACGTACGGATCGGTTCAAAAATAACAAAGTCGATTCCCAAACGGCACATGCACAAAAATCAACTGGATTGGGAAACGCGTTCTTTTTAAGACCTGCTAAAAACGCTAATAGTTCTTGTGTTGAAAAAAAAGTAGCTAATTGACTTCAAAACCTTGAGCTATAAAGCCCAAAGAGTAAAAGAAGTGAGTAGTTCATATTTTCTTTCGTGTTTCTAATGTCAATGTACGTTACAATGTGAACGAAATTATCACGGTTCATTTACTGTTTATTTATTTTTTTATTTTTTTTTTTTTAAAGAATATTAGCAATGCTTTTTAAGGCATTACTAATATTCCTATTGCCCTCCAAATAAGCTCGAAGCTTGCGCTAGGAGTGGGTACGACAATAGCCCAAGGGGTCAGGATCGAACCCTCGACTCTCGCGTTAACGGAGCGAAGTCGGCCCTTCTACCGTTGAGCTATTGAGGCTTATTAACAAAATATAAGGCAAGAAAACAAAAAAAGTTCAAATCGCTTCACAGTCGTTGAAGTTAATATCTAAGCATTATTTAGTTATTATAAAAAGAAAACAGATTAATAAAATGTGTGTTTGTGTCTATTGTTGGAATATGTATAGATTGTATGTGTATGGTGTGATTGTATTATGTATGTCAGAGTAAGAGGAGAAGTCAAGATTAATCGGCAAACTCCTTTTTAAAATCGGGTAAAAAGCAACCATTAACAGTAATATTTGCAATGCACAATTATTCAAATGTAACTGCATTCACAAAATGGCGAAGTATGTCGGAAGTACAAAGCGTACCTTTGCCTCCTTTCAAAGAACGTTCTATATTAATAATAGCGGTGTCATAAATATTCATAGTAATATACAGTTAGCTACTGTCCGCCGGTTAACTGTCGCATATTCTTTTAGGTAAATAGGTTGATGTTCGGTGAATACTGAGTGATGTTTGCGATGATTACAATGATTGGTTATCATGTAAATGTCTTGTTGTTCCAGATATAAGATTGATTTTGGATATATTTGTGCTCGCAATTCATGAAACTATCAATGTTTTTGTAAGATTTGGTCTGCGAAAAAGTTGGGCAGAAGCCTAATCATGACTGGGAAAATAAACTTTATTACTAACAAACCAATAATTGTTAAAATATAAGATATTTAAAAATAATAAAAAACAAGAACACATTCAGTACTTTCATGAACGTATTCGCAATTTAGGCCCTTGAAAACAAAAATTTCCAAAGATATCCAGGGCAAAAATAAAAACTTGAGAGGTGTCAAGGGACGGAACGAAGTTCCTTTCGATTAATTAGTGAAGGAATTGTAATAAAATTTTATTTCTTTTAAGTTATAATAATATTTTTTTTATTATTAACATTATTTATTATTTACAAAAACCTGTATACACTCAACAAAAATAATCGTCGCGACACCACACTGTTCAATGCGAAATAGAAATGAAAATATCTGGCTTGCTTTCTATAAGAGAGAGAGAGACAGACAGAGAAACATGCGACGCCGCACAGCTTACAATAGCTTACTATAGCAAAAAGTGTCGTGACAACTTTTCGTAAGAATTTTTTCCGTCTTCCCCTTTCACAACGCGCGATAAGGAACTTCGTTCCAAAAATAAATTTTTGTAGAGCTGTGTAATCATAGATGACAATAAAGGTTTTTGACGTGTTTCATATTCTTGTCGTGTATTAATGAAAAGGAGCGTAGAACAGTAGCGTCATTGATAAGTAGGTATAAAAAAGCCATATCTATTATGAAACGTTAAGAGTTTTTTACTGTTTTATGTCAAAAACTCGATTGTGCTCCTTCGTAAATTTAACACCGACGCAAGGAAACGAAGTTAGTCACAAGCTTGCAACATAATTGACTAAAGTTAGCGTGTGACTAACTTAGTATCGTTGCGTTTTTGTTGAATTTACTAAGTAGCATTTTTCCGTATGGAAAGGCCGTCCTTAATAAATAGTAAATCAATGGTCGCAACAGTTCAACGATATGAGGAACCTGTTAATGCAAAAGTTGCAGATATTATGTTTTGTCGTTTCAATTCCTAGCAAAGATACATTAGTTGGGGAGGCACTAGGGATATAGGGCAGGATAAATATCATTTTATATTTTGGATAATTGCTCATTAAATATAAACAATCGTATTGAAATCATTTATATATTTCATTATACATTATCTATTACCACTGACGTCCATTGCAATAATATGAGGTAGTATAGACGTGCTTCTTCCAGCACAAATGGGCTGCCTCGACTGGGGAAGTACTTCCCTCTCACAGAAAATCGGCGTAAAGCATCAGAGTATTGTGGCGTTTCACGCGATCAGCGAGAGCGCCGGATGACCAATCTGCAGCCCTTCTGTTACCTTCCTTTTTACTTAATCCCTTCCCTTCCACCCCTTGGGTTGGCAACGCATGTGATACTTCAAGTATCACATGCGTTGATAAGTTGCGATGATTGCTTGCCATCAGGTTGACCGTATGCTTGTTTGCCAACCTAAAAAAAACTATGTTGAGTGTTCATATATTCAACAGAAACACTCACACCGCCAGTAGATATCAAATCTACAATCAACTGTATCATGGATGGATGGAGTATGTACTAGTCCACTCCGATCCTATTGTCGCTTAAATGCTAAAAAAAATAAAAAAGGTTACCGGTGGATTAAACATAAAAAAATATTAGGTCAACCTTTTTAGATCGTTTAACTCCTAACCAAATCCAATTTGGCCTTCTGTTTGGATTTAGTTCCGGTTGTTACGTTAAACGTACATAATCAAAGCCGGAAAAAGAGTTGTCAAACATTTGATTACGACATCATGTCCAAGTTGTGGTGACTTCACGAAAGTATGACCTATTGGATGGAATATATCGATTTTGATCAAGAGCCGATAAACGACATAAAAATATATGAAATTCCGAATTTTGGCATATTTTCCAAGGAATTTGATTGTAACTTGCCTTCAGTCACATATAATTTACCTATCTGATGTGGTCAAATATAAGAAATTCTCTCTTATAAGAGTTTACTAACCGCAATCAATCATCATCAGCCTATGTTAGACATAAACCTATCCTACTGTACGCCATTGGTTTTCGTATCCAATGGATCATAGCCACTTTTTAGAGACTTCAACTGGTACTGGTACTGGTTTCAAGCATGAAAAAGTGTAGGATCCTTATCCCCTCTTTGCTTCTGTGGTTCTCATGTCAATTTTGAAATAATTTGATAAAAGATTCTGGAAATACAGAATAAACAACCAGAGTCACTTTATGGAAACTGTACCTATGCTTTAGGCGGTTAAAGTTAACTGTTACTCAAGATCTGATGGTAGATAGAAAATAAAATTCCATGGCTCAAACTACAAGAGCTTATTATTTCTTCATGTCCGTTTATTAGTACAATAGGCTTTGTATCATTTCCTCATAAAGCTAACCGAGCAAAATAAATACGAGTATATACTTATTAGTGATATTAATATACAAATATATAGCGACTATTACACGCAACACAACGTAACGCAATAAGCAGACATGATTATCACAATCCTGAATCGCACTATCAAAGTTTTCAACGCGGGTTAGCATAATACATTGTATATCAGACTTTTTTTAACTTGCTTGGAGCATATGAGTCTACTCCAACTGATAGTAAATTGAAGTAGAATTCAAAATCGTTGGTCTCTAATACCATTCCGGATGGTGAACTGCACTAGCCGCCCTTGCCCATAAGATGCAACTGGTTACACGTTAGCGCTCTTGCCCTGCTAGCTGCACTTGGTTACACACTGGCTGACCTCGAAACTCGGCTGACACTTCACGTCGGTTGCGGCCGGACAGCCAATATCGCCCACGTGATCGGAGGATCATCCCATTATGGTACAGGGAAATTACACTTCGTACCCCCACAATATACTCCACGGATTGCATTAGAATAATGGTCTTTGAAAGTTTTTTTTTTACACTATTTATAAATTTTGTCGCGATAAATATGAGCTTTTCTCAAACCATTGTGTGTTAATTTCGTTTTTTCTTTGTCCTTAGGAATTCACAACATGGCTGTCGTTTTTGGTAGCTGTTATCACACTGTTCACTCCGGGTAAGTTATAACATATCATTATCAAATATTTATTTAAAATATTATGCTATATATCCTAAATGGATCGGCTACTAAGATTTTCTCTGCTTTTAAATTAATATGCAAAAATATTTTCTCAGCGATTTCATTACATAGTTAAAGTACCTAAAAACATTATTGAAACTGGAATACAATAATTTGAATGCATTGTTAAACTTTTCTGTGCTATTGTTCGTAAGACAAAGAAAACGTATGTATCCGTGAATCACCATTTATGGAGTACATATTGAAATGCAAGCGGCTGAAGTAAAATAACTATTTGTATTAGTGAAGTGACTTCGGTTTGTTTTATTAAAATCTTAACAGAGTAGAGTAAGCACAGACAATATAGTTTATTAATAAAATAAAAAAAAACTGCCCTCTAATTTTTTTCTTGTTTTTAGTCACCAGTGAAATGGGTACGCAATTTTGTTTACTTGCGTTGTTGATTTACCATCCAAATGACTGTACCGATTTTGATGAAAATTCTATAATACCCCATATAAGGAGACAAACAAAAAAAAAGCAGAATTGAGAACCTCTTCTTTATTTTGATTTCGGATGAACATATTCTGCCGCTTGAGGCATAATGAAATCAAAAGCAGTAGAAACAAAACGGCTATAATTTCTTAATCAGAAACATAAGGTTACCTAGAAGTATTATAAACAATTCACACAATAACATGCAGACAAAAAACTTTACACGGACTGGAAACCTTATCCGTTTTAAAGCCAATTAAAACTAATCTCAAACCAAACAATTATCTACGTTTATCCATCATTGTCTGATGTAAGCTGACCTGTGCCTTAAAGAGTTATTCTCTGTCTGCGCTTAAAGGCCATTGCCCCGAAGTGCGTCACAATGGTACATTGTAATCATCGACAAAACCTTCGAGCTTTTTGCTGGAATTAGTCAAGAAAATGAAAGTTTATTGTTGTTCTTCTAACATTTATTATTCTATTATTAATTATAGATTAAAAAAAGAGCTATTCTTTAAGTAACTTTTAATTTTGGTGCTAGAATAAAAACTATTTGCGAATAAATATTTTAAGATTTATTTGTAATCTAAAATAACCTGAGATCAAAAACTCAAATTACGAGAAATAAGGACATTTAATGTAGATTTAATTATGGGACATACTTCTTGAAATTACATTTGTAGTTAAATAATACGAAAGATTTTATTTAGATGTTATTACATATATTAAGATCATATTAGGATATAAGATTATCTTTTAATTTTCGGAATTAATTTGCCTAATTTTTATCTTATTTTTTAATTTGTTTTTTTTTTTTTAGTTCTATCAAGTTCACCTCGCGTGGTCTGCTACTACACAAACTGGTCGGTGTATCGACCGGGTACAGCGAAGTTCAACCCTCAGAACATCAACCCCTACCTCTGCACCCATCTCGTTTACGCTTTCGGCGGATTCACGAAGGAGAACACGTTGAAACCCTTCGATAAATACCAGGATATTGAAAAAGGTAACAAATAACGATTTTTCATGTATTGATTAACCCAATCACAGTCCAGATCACAATAGTTAAACAATTGAACTGAGCCATATTACGAATGAGGTTTAGCGGAAAGGGAACGTGTTAAAGTGTATGGTAGTTGAGCCATGCTTCTCTCAGCACAAATGAGCCGGCTCGATCGGGGAATTCGCAGAAAATCGACGTAAATTAACTGTACTGTTGCGTTTCGTGCGATGAGTGGGAACGCCGGACGCCCAATATCCCACACCGCTATTCCCTTCGTTTTTTCCCCACTGATCCTTTCCTTCTTGTTCCTTGGGTTGGCAACGCGCATGTGATACTTTAAGAATCGTAAGCGTTCATAGGTTGCGGTGGCTGTTTACAATCAGGTGGACCGTATGCTTGCTTGCAAACCGTCGCGAAAAAAAAGACGAAAATCTGGTGTCATTTTTCCATCCCTCGGGAGTAGTAGTTTCTTCTGGATGAAAGGTACGATTATCGGTTGAGTAATTAAATTGCGATTGCCAAACAAGCTCACATTCTCTTACAAGACTCTTAAATATGCAAGTCACTGTATTAATAACTTAGACAAATATTTCTATGACTCAACAAGTCTCAGAGTTGACCGGTCTACAAGTATGTGATAATATAATCAGAAAATCCACCATAGATGAAAATAACTTTAAAAACTTTAATGTGTACTTAAAATTGTATATTACGTATTTGAAAGATGCTAATGAAGTCCGTTCATTTGATAGCCGACATGGGACCATTCCATTTTTTTTAATTCATCCCTTTTAATCCTTGAAGTGCGCCATATTGAATTTATTTTGACGTCACGTACTCACAACCAGGAAGATCAGAACGCTTCTAAGTAATAAGTAATTGAGTATTCTTTTGTCAAATTATAATATGTAAAAAACGTGAAATTTTAATTACAAATCAGTAAGTATATATAAAATAAAATTATAAATTGAGTGGATATTTTTTTTATTATCAGATTTATATTTGCAATATTATTTCTCTCTGATAATTATGATTTAAGTATCTTTAGACTACGACAATTTCTTTACGAAGTCCGGTGGAAAATGGTGTAAGTGCCAGTAAGTAACAGAGCCAAGCTCCTCCCAGCACAAATGGGCCGGCTCGACCGGGAAGTACCACCCTCTCACAGAAAATCGGCGTAAAGTAACAGTATCAGTAGTTACTGTTCCGTTTCGTGCGATCATCGATCAGTGAGAGCGCCGGAGGCCCAATCACCCACCTCTTCCCTTTTCCTTTCTTTTTCCTTTTCTGTTTGTTCCTTTTTTCCCTTCTCGTCTCTTCCCTCCTGTTCACAAGCAATAATCACAAGCGTTCATAGGTTACGGTGACTGCTTACCATCCGGCGGACCGTATGCTTGTTTGCCAATCGTCATGACTTAAAATAAAACTACAATTGCATAGCTCGTATCTTTAGTATTTCACGAGAAAGGTCTACTTTTACTCTTATCCAACCACAATGGCCAATACCTTTGTTTTATGAAACTTTCATTTTAAATGTACTGATAATAATGTGGCGATCAACTTTAAAACTGATAAAACTATCTAAAACGTGATAGAAGTTGCAAGAAAGTGAAAATATGTATTCACCGTGTAGAGTTAATAAAATAGTTTTTACTCTTTTTGTAAGAAATTATTATTTATTTATTCTACTACTTAATACTTACATCTGAATCTCGGAAACGTCTCCAACGATTATTATGAAATTTAGTATGAAGAGAGTTTCCGGGGCGATAAATCGATCTTGCATTTACACGACATATATATTTATACGACACCGTTGTGGCGTTGTGGGTAGCGAGTCTGCCTTAAGCCGCGACGGTTGCGGGTTCGATTCCCGCTCGGAGCAGATGTTTGTATTAATCGTACAGGCATGTTTTCCGGTCTGGTTGTGTTTGTCCTTGTCATTGTAATTGTTTCCGGACCCCCGACACAGGATATAATTATCCTAATGGGGGCCGTTGAGTGTGTAGCGTTTATTTATTTATTATTTATTTATTTTTTGAAAATGTCGTTTTATCCCCGTTTTTTCGAGTCCAGATGTCTTGAGTCCTACTATTTTTTCCCTCTTTTCAATATCCATATTTTGTGAGAAAAACTATTATGTTATCAACGCATCTTATTCGTATCTATGTGTAGTATTCGATTTACCAAAAAAAAATACTGAGCAAAGCTCTGTCATTCAGATACTACTAACAATACTAGAAACAACTTATGTCCACCCACTTTATAGAAAATCTCAGCCTCGTTTTTACAATATAGGTGTCGGATACAATAGTTTAATATTTCTTAGAAAGAATAACAAAAAAAGATTAGGCCTTACTAAATTAAAACATACAAAGATGCTAATAACGAATTTTATTACTTCCAGTATTAATATATTACGTTTTGATGACTCAATGTTTGCAATTTTAAAGGTCACCGCGATGTCATAATGCCTATAATGTATAGCGATTTCGCCTAAAAAAAGCAGTTGTCCTTGACTTCATCTGCCTGAATATAGATACAACTAGTTGCGCCTGCAGCTTCGCTCTCGTCGGGTGGACCACCCTGTTACACAAACTAACCGCATCTTATCGCCCGCCCGCACTTTCTTTTTCATAACTCTTCAGCTTTATAATATCGGTGTGATTGTTGACCTGATTAAAATGGAACCACCTCAAAAGTATATAACATAAAAAAATTATCCAAATCGCTCCAGCCGTCTTCAAGTAATTGAGTAATAAACACAAAAAAAAATCTTATATTAGTTATCATTTAGTAGAATCTCGATCCTTCTTTTTCTTATCGAGTGGCCAACCTAGTGTCAGAACTGGTCAGGCCGCCCGTATAGGCCTCTTTTTTTTTTTTTTTTTACTTGGAGAAATGCAGTTACGCACTCGAGCGCCGGGACGGGTGCAATGGCGCAGGAGGTGTGTGGACTCGGAGCCGAGCCCCCTACCCACTAAAACTCCAAGGTCCCATCTAGCGCCATAGTGGGACGTCGCGGGATCGCCGAAGCATACCACCGCGACGCCCCGGCGCTTGCCCCGAAGGGCCCATCGGTGGCGGCAACCTACTGCCGCCATACATACATAATAATACATACTAGTACTTACATAAAAATACATAACTCCGCGCGCGAACGCGCCAGGCCTTTCGGCCTCCACCTTGGGCGGCACCATACTGCCGCCATACATACATACTAATACATACTATACATATATAAAACACTCCACGGCGCTTCCGCGCCCCTCCGACCGGGACCGAAAGGCCCCGGCAAACCCAACCAAGGGAGCCCTGGGTCCTAGAGCCCCCCGCCGAGACTAACTTTTTAATGAGGTTGTTTCCCTCTACGACCGACCGTCGTTATTTTTAAAGAGGTTTTCTTCCTCCACCGCCTGACCGAGGCTGAAGGCCCCGGTCAAACACACCACCGGTGTCGCAGGAGCCGCTCGCAGTCCACTCTGATAAGCAGAAAAGTACCGGAGCGACCCATACGACACCACCCTCCTAGGCGCGGTCTAGCGTAAAACGCCCCACGCCCGAACCGTCTGACCCTGTTAGCTTCACCGGGCAGTCGAAGGTGCCACCTGCACAATCGACTCCCGGCTACTGAGCCCCCGGCACGACAAGCCCAGGGTACCGCAGAGTTTGACCTCTGCGGTTGGGGGGGGCCCGTATAGGCCTCTGACTTGACTTTTCAACTATTATCAAATTGACGACAACCGGGACCGACATGTTACTTGCCGTCCGAGGCACGGAGACGCTCAGTTGTAATATCACTATGTGATCACCCATCTAGTGGCCTAAAGTTGCTTAACCCACTAATCGCTTAGCGACCAGTGAGCACACCCGGCTATGAACGTCACAGAATCTCGATAAGATAGATAGTTAAACTTGACCATTATAATTCCATTATATGCCAAGTCGTCGTCATAGCCTCAATGTAACAGCACGTCTTGTATATTTAAATATCAAATTATTATCCTTGACACAATACGTTAAATACCAAGACCATAACTAAAGGGATTTACGATCGAATTCAATTGAACGGAAGCTTAGATTTCCATCTTAGTAAACCGGTTAATTCAAATTCAAATACTTCTATTAAACGTAAAAAACATTACACTTATTTGTTGAAAGTCAGATTCTACCCCCGGCTTCAAATTTAAATCTCTACCTGAGAAGAGCCGGCGAAACAAACTATGGGGGTTATATCTTATCAAGTGTGGTGTCCTCAAGGTATTCACTAAATTTTATAATAGCCCTTACCACACAAACGTCCCTTGAACTTTTTTCGAAATTTATTAATAGAAAGTTTCTGGACGCTTTCTGCGATCCTATTGTAAACCGTATACAACTAAAAATAACTAATAATGACTATATATAATACTAAAATCGTCCGGGGCTTCGCCCGCGTTTTCGTAGTTGTTATGCTAGACGACCATCTAAAATTATCGCGCGGTAACAGCCAACCAAAAAATTAAGCATTTGATCGACACAAATTAAGTATTTGAAAAACCCAGAGGTTAACCGTTGTTTTCTAAACATCTCGGCTTTAATCATCGCTACAGGATAAACCTAATTAATGTGTTAAAAACTATTGTGAATAATTTTAGTTTTCACTTATAACGAGCCACCGATTATATTTCGATTATTAAACTGTTAAAATAATTGCCTTAATAATCGATTTCTATAATTTTCGTATCATGTCGATAGCTTTATTCTTATTGTCGGGTAAATATGAATAGTATTTAAAATTATTGATGTTTCATAATGTATAGCATAATATTTTTGATTTTTATTACTAATTAAATGAAATATATTACTTATTAGTGAATAAGGTCTATTTTTAGAGCAATTCAGTCCATCGTTTTATATGAGAGCGTGCAAGCTCGTTTTTCAAAGCGCGTATAGGTGACTGAGCGTTGACGTCTTTATAAGCTCGTATTAAGCGCGTAATATTTTGTTTATCATATGCTACTGACACTCGCCACCACTGGTTCGAGCGTACACACCGGTATAAGCCCGTGTACGCGCGTTTGTTTAGCGCGTGTAAACGCGTGCCAAAACGACCATAAACGCTGGATTATTACCGCCTTTTATATAGACATCAACATCGCAACAGTTGAACGTCGAACATTCATTATTATTATTAATTGTTAATTGTAACCTAATTTTTGTCCAGGTGGTTACGCAAAATTCACCGGGTTAAAGACTTACAACAAGAACTTAAAGACTCTGCTGGCTATCGGAGGTTGGAATGAAGGTTCATCACGCTTCTCGCCCATGGTTGCCGCTAAGGACAGGAGAAGGGAGTTTGTCAGGAATGTTATTAAGGTAAGGATAACTAGTTAACTGTACAGGCTGGTTTTTAACCGACTTCAAAGAAGGTTATTAGATTTTTTTTTTTTGTATATTTGTTAACTGATTATCAGACGACTGCTGAACCGATTCGAATAATTTATATTTTGCTTTTTTTCGTTGTAGTATACCCTTACTCCCGAGATGCTCTGATGAGACGCTCATAGCCGATCATAGTGCACCCGCTGATCGGTAAACGATCGGTGGGTTAAGCAACTTTAGGCGCGGTCAATCACTAGATGGGTGATCGCATAGTGGTATTTCAACCGAGCGTCTCCGTGCTTCGGAGGGCACGTAAAAAGTCGGTCCCGGCTGTTGACAATTAGACAACAGTAGATAAGTCAAGTCACAGGCCTACGGGCGACCTGAACACCTCTGACACTAGGTTGACCACTAACCAATTGATAAGAAGACTCCCGAGATGGCTCTACTGTTACATATTAATTTGATGATAGTATTATGAGAAATCGAGGATTTAGTTCAAATTTTATGTCTACATCTATGGTGATTTTAATATTTTTTTAAGTTACTTGTGCAACTAGAAAATGCCTATTGATGATAACCACAAATGGGCAGACCGCTGCTTCAATATCTTACCATTTTCGACAGATGCCTCAATACTGATAACAATCTCACCATTTCTGATTCCTCGATCTAGTTGTAATAAAATTGAAATCATCTCTAGTATAAGCTATTTGAAATCTAAAGCAATTATATTTTATCAGCCGCCTATGCTGTGTATTTTGAAAGCTGGACGCAGGTTTACACTTTCTCTTGTCATTATGTGTTATTAAAGTGCAGCCGGATATCTGGTCTCGCGAGTAGACCAGTGAACGTGCAGACGTTAATATTTCTAATACAAATAAGTAGGCTGATTAGAAGAAAGATCTGAAAACCGTAAGAAAACGGAACCTTTTAGTTCGGCGATTTTACATTTTCTTTATAGGAATCTTTTTTTAAGGTTGTAAATAATATTATAGTAGTATTAAGAGAATAAAAGTGTTATGAGACATTTTGGGAGAGGTTTATGTTCACAAATAGAATGATAATGGGCTGAGATGATGATTATGATATATGAAGCTCAATAGCTCAATGGTAGAAGTACCAACTTCGCTTCGTTAGCGGGAGAGTCGAGGGTTCGATCCTGACCCCCTTGGGCTATTGTCGCATCCATTATTAGCGCAAGCATCGTGCTTATTTGGAGGGCAATAGAAACAATACAAAATTAAAAAATATATATAACATTATCTTTAAATAACTTTGTTGAAGATTTCGAATTAATAATATAAGTCTTTTTCCATCAGTTCCTTAGACAGAACCACTTCGATGGTCTCGACTTGGATTGGGAGTATCCAGCCTTCAGAGATGGTGGCAAACCTAAGGACAGAGAGAACTACGCTAAGCTGGTTAAGGAACTACGCGAGGAGTTTAACAGAGAGTCGGAAAAGACCGGGAAACCTCGTCTTCTGCTGACCATGGCTGTTCCAGCTGGTATCGAGTATATTGAAAAGGGCTTTGACGTGAAGACTTTAAATAGGTGAGTGACATAGATGATTGAAACAGCGTAGCCTAACGTCGTACATACATAACGCCAGAAGCTTAGACTAAGAATTTCATGGATGGAGCCATACCATGTTGCCGCTCTTAAAAGGTATTTCAAAGGAGATATTGTTGTCTTAGTCTGTTGCTCGGAGCACTAATACGAGTAAAAGAAATAGATATGTATAGGTTTGGCAACTTATTTTTTATTTCCTAAATGTCAATGTTGGCATGTTTTATACCCGGTCAAGACTGTCAAATATATAGGTGCATTTGTCATTTATATATGTAATTTGACATTACGCACAATAAAATACGTAAAATATTGGCACGCGGTTTTTATCTAATGTTCCTTCTAACGGCCAGAAGAGTCACTTTTGACAGTTCTATTACCGAAAAGTTTGAAGAGAAAAACAAGTTTAACATAACAGTGCTCTTTTAAATCAACAATAAAGACATTCAGAATTTTAGGGGAAGAATTTATGACGTACAGGACATGTGTAAAAAAGTCGACTTCATTTAAACTAATGTTCGTCCATTGTCAGTATATCTCATTAGAAATTGCTCATCAATAGAAAAAACTCAAGTCACTATTAATAAAAAAAAAAACTAAAAAACTCGTTTAACTAACAAACTTTGAACCCCCGTTTCACCGCATCAGGAGTGGAATTAGAAAAATGTTAAAACACGCGTTTCTTAATTTTTAATGGCTTGCCAAAAAAACAAATACCGTAAAATCTTTTCATAGTGCTCGTTTAGGTTTTAAAACCTACATCTATAAAAAAATCAGCTTTCTAGGTCGAAGGGCTTAGGCTGGGCATTGATATGTCAGTCAGGTCTCTTATACCTATAGATAACGCGATAACTTCTTAACGCGTAAACATTTTTGAAACCACCTACTACAATTAGTAATACATACATATGTTCAAGATCACAATAAATGGGTTGCCCATTGACAACGGTTGCTGAAACGAGGTGTGAATATATAACTGTGACGGGTTGCCTCATAACCGTGCGTGTGTACATGTTACTTCATTTTCTAATTCAATGTCATATTGCTTAATATCAATCGCTAGGTTTGAGTTACGTTTGCAAATAGCTAACGCGTTAAACGTAAATTAAACATCATTTACGTAATTTTACGTTTCGGAATTAAGATTAACGCATTGAGTTTCTGAACGATTTCTATAGAATCTTCATTACGTATTGATTTTCAGATTCTGACTGATTCAGATTTGTTCAAAGACTGTATTAGAGGCATTACTATTCGTTCCCATGAGCATCTTCAGTGTAAAGCCGAACCAAAATTTATTACAAACCTTAGTAAATCCTTCACATTGTTAAATTGAAGTCCACTATCCTTTTTTCTTTAAATCCTTAGACTTATTATACATAGATATACCCTTTCATACAAACCATGTCAAAGGCTCGCTGGTGCCACTTCGTAAATTCAACATCGACGCAACGTTACAAAGGTAGTCACAAGCTTGCAATATAATCGAATGAAGTTAGTGTCACATTCTTGCACCATAATCGAATTATGTTAGTGTATTAGCGGACATTTTTTTCAATATGGAAGGACTGGTCCTAAGTTAATACTTAAATATTTATTTTGGAATGCAAGTTAAAATGTTAATAAAACATAAAAAAATCATTAATCCTATTTAAAGAACTAACGTATTTTAATTATTTATTTAACAATAACGCAATATTGAAAAGAGCTTTACGTCTTTGATATCCGAAATCGTTATGATGACTGAGTCACGATTACAACAGCTTATACCAATGCTGAGACAATGGCCCCTTGGATACTGAATCGTGAAATGTTGGGACGTGGGGTGACTATGACTTGTGGTTGACCTTGATACTTGATTTATATTTCAAGTTTTTGCATGTATTGACTCGCGACAAAATTCCATTGAGTATAGAGTTTTTTTTATTTCTTTCCACCAAACTTGTTTCTTTTAACTAGCTGTTGTACTGTTTCATTATTAATTATAAGTGAATCAAAAAGCTTTTTCCATAATAACAAAATATATTCTTATCAGAGAAACGTTTTTCATGTAAAAATTGTAATAAAAAATAAAATTATGAAGTTAGGAGACAACATGGGATGACCGTTTGCCTTATTATGTAAAAGTCAAAGCTCTTTGCAGGAAGTACTGTCCGTTTTTATGGCCGAGTCCATCTTGTCAAGGCCTACAGCAATACGTACACAGAAAAAACTTCTAGCAGTGAATTGATACCAGACTCGTTGATACTGATGATGAGAAAAAAACGTCCCAAATTTCAGGTCTCATTTCATGGTGTACGTACACTTAATAATAGGTAGTGAAGCAATATATTTAAGTCGTCTCGTCAAAACGCTCTGTTAGTTCTAGTTCAGAACAATAACTGACATTATATATACAATGAAATAATTTAACTGTAATCTGTCAAATTGCCTCTTTCCATATGCAATAGTAAATGGCGACGGAACTTGGGAAATTAGATCGTGATAATTTACGTTACATTAATGTATAAAATATCATAAATATGAATAAAGCAAACAATATTCAGAAAGGTAGCCTTCAGGAGGGTAGGCTTCTTCATTGGTGACTACCCTCTTGAAGCTTTAGGTCGTTTATCCGTCTCTCTTATCAACTCTTTTCAAAGTCGGGTCGCAATACTCGGCTCCTTACAACCAAAAACAGTACACATTACGAAAAAAAAGCTACCGTGAGGCCAAGCTTTATTTATTTGAAAGCATTAATTTGCTCGATATCAAATATGAAAAACTCTTGCTTTTTATCCTTATTATCCTATTCTTGCGTATGTTTTAGTGTGTAGTGTGTGTATGTGTAGTTTAATAATTTATTTATTATGGTGAAATAACGAAACCACAATCTTAGTTCTGAAATGGAAAAAAATACTTAGGTATTGAAAGATAACAAAAGTAATAATATATGCAATATGTTATATGAATAATTATACATGTCTAACACATTAAATCAATAAAAACAAATGCTTACTAATATTACAAATGTGAAAGTAACTCCTCTGTCTGTCGCGCCTTCGCGCCAAAACTACGGAACCGATTTCAATGAAATTTGGTACACGGATAGTCTAGAACCTGAGAAAGGACATACAATTTTTAATATGAAAAAAAGTTGCAAGAGATTGAGAGAGGGGGGATGAAAAGTTGTATGGTAAGTATCGTCATTTTTAGAGCTAGGACACTGAAACTTATTTTTTAGACTATTGATTTGATATAAATAAATATGTGAATGACAGTCAAAGTTCGTAAAAGGTTGGATGTTCAGAGTTTGTATTAAAATAGTTATTCACTTGGGTGAAGCCGCTGGCAGAAGCTAGTTAATTAATATATACAAAGACAGTCTAGTGTTCTTTACCGGTTATTGTCAATTGAATCGATATTCCGAACTTGTGTTAGTGCTTGTATTTAAAAGTATTGATTTAAAATATTTTTGGATTTTGCAATAAATATTACAACATATTTACAATTCAATACTATATTTTCAAATAATCACAACTGTACAAATCATGTCCACGGGGAATGGTGGCAAGATTGCTAGCTGCATTTCCACGCTGAATCGTAATCCAGATTCTTTGGGTGAAAAATAAACCTGTCACCTATTTGAAACAACTTTATATTCATTAATTAGTATTCATAAAATCTACATAGTTACATAAACGGCAATGATTTTAATATAAATTTTAGGCAACAAAATACAATCAGGTTTGAAACTCAATAGTACCTAAAGTATTATAATTTTGTCGTATATAAATTCCATTCAACTTACGAATTAACTTGATTTTGTTTAAGATGACATCATGGAAACGTTATTAAGACAACGTATAATTTGAAAACATTTATATTTAATTAATGATTCTATTTTGTGTGCAATTTTCGTGACCTTTGTCATTTGTGCAACGTATTATAATTCTTTATTTCTTTGATGAAATGAATATAATTTGTAATTAAATAAAAAAATTCAAAGTAATATTATAACATTCTTCCTCTGAAAGAAAGAGAAAGCAAAGACGTGAGAGAAAATATCTGCTTATTACTTGTCCGAATCCGAATTTGATGGTTTACTAGTTTTTTTACAGAGCAATTGCCATATGACTACTATAACTCATTGGATAAAAGCAAATTATCATTCGAGAGGTGAAGAGCTGAATCGGTAGAAAATATGAAATGAGTATCTGTCTCGGTCTGGGCGTTTATTCTTGTGGGTCTCCCCTCCGTGCCTCGGAAAGCACGTTAAGCAGTCGGGCCTGGTTGTTATCATAACATCGGATAATAATATAACATCTAAAGGTAATTTGCTTTTATCCAATGAGGTTCAGATCCAATGAATTACTTGTTCATCCTTAGGATTGCGGAGGTCAGAGTGCAATCGCTCTCAATAAAAACTAGTAACGTGTCAAAACAGGATAAGAGTAATAAGCAGACATTGGACAAAATACCGGGATAAATGTTTGGAAGAGCCATTAGGTAGCGTATAGATGTCTCTGACAATAATAATTTCGAAATAATGGAAAAATATTTTAATTTAGTCATGTATTTCCTACTACATATCATTATGAAATAATAATAAATTCTGTTCAATAATGAAATGTTAATTAAAATACGAGGCTCATCAGGGCACGATCGAGCACACGTCCATATATGTCGTATGTAGGCAGTACAATTATAGAAGGCTCTTGTGCTATTTTGTCCTTGACCTTTAAAATCCTTAACGTAGTTTATAATTTTTGTGCTTTATAACAAAATACTTAAGGTTCAAAATTGATCGTGAATGATGTACCTTATTGTTTATAAAGGAAGCTACATAAATGATGTTCAAAAATGCCCACGCCTTATTAAACGCAATAAACGATCAAGTAAATGAACTTAACAATAATTGATAAGGATACGACAGGTTTTTTTATCATTCATTCCGAATGCAGGAGGACGACACTTTAATTAATGTGATCTTTACAATTATTAAAATAATTTATTATTATTCAGGTCATTAAATAATGCCGTTAATCAAAGGATTTTATTTAAGCCAATATTATGAATAACTTATACTAATTCATAAAGATTTTTTTACCAAGACCTTTCCCTGTATAATGGACGGTGGGATGTTAAACAAGGATTTTTACCAACAGCTTGATACAGCCGTAATGTGAACCTGAACAGGGTTAGCAGTCACATTAAAAACTTCAGTAATGGTCATTTTTGCTTGATATATTTTTTGGAGACAGTTCAACAAAATTTTTTTTTTGCAGATATCTGGATTGGATGAACTTGCTTTCTTACGACTACCACTCCGCCTTCGAACCCGCTGTCAATCACCACGCGCCACTCTACCCTCTTGAAGAACCAAATGAATACAGCGTTGACAACGAACTTAACATTGTAAGTAATTATATTCTTTTTGTGGCATGTACCGTTTGACGATGAAAAACTAGCGTACGATGAGCGAAGAACGTAGTCTACGTTATTGAAGCAAACAACCATAGAACAAACTGGTAACCCATGAATAAGAGAGAAGGGTCAAGGAAGAAAATAAATAAATAAACGCTGCACACTCAACGGCCCCAATTAGGATAGTGTCGGGGGTCCGGAAATACATACAAGGACAAGGACAAAAGAAAAGGCAGAGACAGAGGCAAATCCAAAAGGGCTTGAGCCTTTGGTGCTCTAATGATAATTTAAAAAAAAATCAACTCATAGTATAGTACATATTAGAAATGAAAGTACTTCACCAGCTGTGCAACATAATTAATTAAGCTCATTTGTAATGATTACCTGCATAGTTCTGGACTAGTAGTATTATGTTGTTGTATGTTAGCATGTCCATTGTAACGAGAACCACCATTCCATTTTTCAGGACTACACCATAAAGTTCTACCTAGAAAACGGCGCGGATCCTGATAAACTGGTGTTAGGAATCCCAACATATGGAAGATCCTATACTCTCTTCAATGCTGATGCAGTGGAGATTGGTTCGCCTGCTGATGGACCTGGAGAACAAGGAGATGCTACCAGGGAGAAGGGATACTTGGCGTATTATGAGGTAAGGCTTATTTTGATACTTTGAAGATAGGTTACGTAGTACGTTATCAAGTGTGTAGTTTGTGTTAGGAGTGGACATGACAATAGTCTAAAATGTTAATGAAGCTGATGAAATTACTCATTAGAATGAAATCCTTTTAACCAATCATGGAAATTTAAGTGTATTATTACCAATTACTAATAATGTTTGTTATTTATTTTAAAGATTTGCGAAGCCCTTAAGCCGAAAAGTAGGAAACGCGCCATTGCGTCTGACGAAGAATCTGAAGAATATTCCGATGAAGAAGAAGACGAAGAAGAGGAAGAGGAGCAACAACAGTGGACTGTGATGTACCCGAACAAAGATGCTATGGGCCCCGTAGCTTACCGTGGCAACCAGTGGGTTGGGTATGACGATGTTGATATAGTGAAGAAAAAGGCGGAATATGTAGCTGAGAATGGACTTGGAGGTTAGACATATTTCTTATAATCAGGCAGACATGCGTTAACATATTTACTGCTACAAACAGACTGGTCAAATATAGAAGGATTTTTATGAAAAAAAAAAACTTAAGGGCTACATATTACATTCTTGATATAATTTGTTGTTTAACTGAGATAACGTGTTTTTATTTAAAAAAAATACGATGAGATTATATGACGGGTAATTTTACCAAGGCATATGAATATGGCCAGTTGTAAAATATTTGTTATAGCCCGCAACTTCGCCTGCAATGAACGTATAATTGGCTCCAGGGATAAATTAATCTATTGTATGTAAATAAAATTGCTTAAGAAAAATCTGTACAAATTTCAAGTGAATACGTCTTGTATTAAGTTATAAGTTTTTAATTAAAAATGTATCCTATGTATCAACGCAAATAATAAAGTATGTGTGTACTAAATTTCATATCAATCCGTTCAGCCGTTTTGGCTTAATTGATACTCACGCTAAAAGGGCCGCTCTTATTTATTATAACATGTTTGCATTAAACTATTTCTTAATATGAATGTATCTCTAAAATATAGATGCATCTTTAGAAAACAAATGTACTATATTATACATTATTTTGCTGTTTCCGAAGACTAAAATTGCTTTTTTTCTATCAGGTATTATGTTTTGGTCAATCGACAATGATGACTTCCGCGGTACTTGTCATGGAAAGCCCTATCCACTTATCGAAGCAGCCAAGGAGGCGTACATCTCTAAACTTGGGTAAATAAAATCTTTTAATCACAAGCTCTTCTATCGATTTAACTCAAACCGCTAGAAATGCAATGACGTGTAATATTGATACCTTAAAAACTTTAAAAACATTGTTTAGATTTAGAATATCCATTTTCCGAAAGGCACCGAATCTGAAAACCAAATTAAGTTGCAGCAAGAAGCCAAGAATATTTTATCTGATTAATGGACATTAAGTCCTTATATTATAGAATGACCTTGCAGCAAGAGACGCGTTATCTGCCTTCTAATAGTGGTTTGTGGAGTCTCTCTTAAACAAAAGTTTATATTTTCTTTGCCTTCGTCTTCAGCAACATATAGAGGACTTTTTTTTAAATCGCACCAATATTTTATACTATTACAGATCAACAGATAACACTGCGAAGGTTGTCAAAGAGAAACCCAAATCTAGATCTGGTGGCCGAAGAAGAAATCGTCCCAAGAGTAGCCCATCTACAACCACAACTACAACAACAACTACACAAAAACCAGCCAAGTAAGAAACCAAAAATTATTATAAAATTACAGTTTTAAAACTTAAAAAATTATTACAAATTTTATTTAATAAAATTTAATATTTCACTACGATTAAAATAAACTGGGAGATTTTTCTTACGTATTGCTATCTGTCCGCCTGATGGTAAGCAGTCACCGCAACCTATGAACGCGACCGATACTTGAAGTAGCGTTAGTAATATAATATTCAGACTGTACTGTTGGACTTGTTGTCTGGGCTGGAGTGTCTATTTTTTTTTGTCTTGACAAATTATATAATTTTCAGGAGCAACAAACGCAAAAGCGGTAGTACAACAATCAGCACAACACCATCATGGAACGTTATCACTCCGGAACCGCCAACCACGCCTGATGCTGGATCAGGTAGGACAGAAGTTTTTTGGATCATTAAGCGATCATTTACTACCTAGATGACCGAGCTTTACTCGTTACTTTTTTTGGTAAAGCGTGATTTTGGAAAATAATAGTTTTTCTCGCAAAAGCAGGAACTTGAAAAAGAGCAGAAAAATAATCGGACCAGAGACACCTGAAACCGGGGTTTTCATTGCCTGAAACACGGATAAAACGCCATTTTCTAAAAACTAATCCTACATAGATCGATTTATCGTCCCCAAAACCCCCTGCATGCTAAATTTTATGAAAATTGTTGAAGCCGTTTATAAATTTAAATTCGAAATTTATGGCAACATCACTTGCACAAATTACTTCGACATTTCTTAAAATTAATTCAAAATATTAATATTAAAATATATTTTCAGACTTCAAGTGTACTGAAGAAGGATTCTTCCAGCACCCTCGGGATTGCAAAAAGTACTTCTGGTGTCTGGACTCCGGACCTTCTGATCTTGGCATTGTGGCGCATCAGTTCACTTGTCCATCTGGTGAGATTCGAATCATTCCTTCAAAAATAATATTAAAAAGCTATTGCAAATTTCCTACAATAAAGTATTTTTTTTTAAACTCACTTTTACATAATTCAATGTAATCCTGATCCCTATACTAGGAAAACCTACATCTTAGAGGCCAGTTTTTTCCGAAAGATTGATTTTTTGAACAATAAAGTGTAAGAAGTAAAAGTAAATACAAATATACTTATTTTATTAACAGCAGTCAATGAATAGAATACTTTTTTATTATTATAAAATTTAAAATCACCAGGTCTCTACTTCAACAAAGCTGCTGATTCCTGTGACTTCGCGAGAAATGTCCTCTGTAAGACCAAGCCTGCAGCCACTACGAAAGCACCAAAAACTACCACAGTCAAGATGACTCCATCAACTACTCCTAGTACAACAACCACTATCACAACAACAACTACTACCACGAGACGACCCATCAGACTCACTTCTAGAAGCTCATTGTTGTTTAGGACTTCAACGACCACCACAACAACACCTGAACCCGAGGTATAAATTTGTAATTGTCACTGGCGGTTTCACAACATAAAGGTGATAGAAATAATCTTCTTCATCTTCATCCTAGCATTATTCCCGGTATTTTTATGTACCCAGGGACTGCTTATTACTCTTATCCGGATTTGACAGGTTTCTAGTTTTTACACGGATCGATTGCCATCTGACCTCCGCAACCCTTAGGGCGAACCGGTAACTCATTGGATAAGAGTAATTTACTTATGAAGAGTTAACGATTATTATCAGATGTTATTGATAATAACCGGGACCGACAGCTTAATGTGCTCTCCGAGGCACGGTGGGGAGACCCACATGGACAAACGCCCAGACCGAGACAGAAATTTTAACAAGCATCTGCCCGAGCGGGAATCGATCCCGCAACCGTCGAAACTAAAGGCAGACTCGCTACCCACAACGCCACAACGGTGTCGGTGATAGAAATAATAAAGACAAAAATTACGATGTCATACTAACAAAATAGTTTCTTAGGATAAGCTTTGGCTATGAAAGAAAAAATGAGATTAAACTCCCTCAAAATATTCATGTTTTACATGTCTATTTTGGCAATTTATTAGTAGTAGAATACAATTTTCTTCAAAATTGGACACGAAAAATAAAATTTAGCACAAAACTTAAACAACTTAATAAAATAAAATTTAGCTTTAAAATAGATTTTATGTCTTTTAGTTGAGTGAAGAAGTAGAAGAAGAGGAAGAGAAAACAGATGAAGTAGCTGACGTAGACGCTGAAGATCCCAAAGTCATCAAAGAGCTAATCGATCTTATCAAGAAAGTTGGTAAGTAATCTTGTAATTTCATATAAATAACTGTAATATAAAAGACTTACCATTTGTACTGGATATTTATAATAATTAAATCGTTATACATAGAAAAAACATTTAATACAAAAAATTGTAAAAAACGAAAACATAAATTCCTATCACCAGCAAATGTGAATCTTCTATTGAATGCCTTATGTCTTATTTCTTCATTTTTAAAAAAACGTTTATTATGCACTCATATTTTCAATACGACTGTATAATGTTATATTATTATTAATATCTGATTTCAGGTGGAGTGGAACAATTGGAGAAGCAACTGAAACTGTCAGAGACATCTGGCGCTGCGACCAAGGCACCTTCGTCCTTCAACACTAAGCTTTACCAACGCGTTCTCGAACGGACCAGAGGCAGAAATAAGTTAGTGGTTTTTTACAGTTTCTAGACTTAACCTTAAATTCAAAATACCTTTCATAAATGTTATATTATTTGAAGGAATGAGGAAGCAATAGAGAGGGGATACTTTCAATATTTCCCAAAAAAAGCAGTGGTAAAAAGTAAATTCTTTAATGTATACTTTTTGTTACGCTTAATTTGACTTGTTACGCTTAATTTGATTAGGTTCGGTGACAACAGTATAACAGAAAATTCAGTCCAGAACAGCCGACGTGGACCGCAGAATGCTGGCATCGAACCCTCACCCGACAAGAACCGGTTAATCAGAAAAGAAAGACCACAGTAAGTATATCGTAATAAGAACAAAACTTGTTTGGACTGTTCCAATACAAACTTTATCAAGGGTTGAAGCTATAAATACACTAATATTCTTTGTTAAATTAAATATAGACACACTATGTTTTACTTGAAAAATTATGCTATCTAATAGTGCTGTACAATTAGGCCGGCCAAGCCGGCTAAAAAAGTTAGCTAAATTAGCTAGCTAACTAGCTGATGTGGTTAGCTAATTTAGCCGGTTAGCTACATTAGCTTGGCTAACTAGCCGGCAATTTAGCCGGCTTAGCCGGCTAACCTAGCTTAGCTTAGCTAATAAGCTAACGGCTAACCAGCTCAACGGCTAATTTTTATATTCTGGTCAATTTGTAAGAGAATTAGTTTAAATTTATTTATTTTTTTAGGATAACCAACAGTAGATACATTAGTTAGACATTTCAATAAAGATCAGAAGTTATTCGATAAATGTTCTACTAATTATAGGTCATCACATCATTCATTAGAAAGCATCACATTATAAAATATAGGACCGCGCCTGGAGCTACTTAACCCGTCACCCATCCACATACTGTCTGCCCTAAATGTCGCTTAGCCCACTGATCGTTTACCAGCTAGTGAGCTAAACTGGTAATAAGCGTCTCTTAATTCAGATTAACAACTATTACAAAACGAATCATAGTATCAAAATTTAAACTAATTCTCTAACAAATTAACCAGAATATAAAAATTAGCCGTTGAGCTGGTTAGCCGTTAGCCTATTAGCTAAGCTAAGCTAGGTTAGCCAGCTAAGCCAGCTAAATTGCCGGGTGGTTAGCCAAGCTAATGTAGCTAACCGGCTAAATTAGCTAACCAGATCAGCTAACTAGCTTGCTAATTTAGCTAACTTTCTTAGCTTCGCCGGCCTAACTGTACAGCACTACTATCTAAGCTATAATTAATTGATGCATAGAAATAGACTACAGTAAAAACGTTGAAGTGAATAGTAACAATTTTATATTTTTCTGAAAGTTAGATTAAAAGCTAAAAGTAATTTTAATAATTTTGTTCACATTTTTTAAAGTATTCTATCTTATCTAGATACGTTACAATTAACCGCACGAGGCCAACCACATCACCAACAACACCAGTATCAGTAGAAAGCGAGGAAGAAGATGAAGAGGAGGAGGAAGAAGAAGAATCAGAAGAAGTACCTCAAGTATCAAGATCCAGAGTTCAATCCAGAACAGACGCTGAAGCCACTGTCGGAACAACTGCTAAACCACTGCAGTACGTTAATATTAGACGATCAAGACCAACTATTGCTACTACTGAAGTTCCTGACGACTCCAGGTTTGATTTTTATTTATGAAATTATTTTTTTTATTTTTATAATTAATTATCAATTACTAAGCTTTTAGCTATTCACTTGCTTAACAATACAGAATGGACAGCCTTTTCCATACGGATAAAATGTTAAAGACTTGCTGGTGATCCGGTGAAAACGCAACCAAACGAGTTAGTCACAAGCTTGCTACAAAACCGAATAAACTTAGCGTGTGACTAACTTCGTTTCATTACTAGAAAAACTTAATAAAGCAGTCAGCATTTAAAAAAAAAAGTTAAAATATTTTCTAAAATTTGAAGTTACTCCTAAAATTGAGGATACTTTACTTGTGTAAATAAATTGAAATAAATTTTGTTTTACCAGAAACGCTCTATTCGAACGAGTTGAGCCATATGTTGCTATTGAATCACCTAACTCTCTAGACATCGCGAACTCTCGACGAGAAACTACACCTGAATATGTCACTATACGACGATCTCGTCCAACATCCGAAACCACCACCGTTCAGTAAGTAAATAATTTTATTTCTTTATTTCAATGTTTAGTCATTAAAAAGTAAGTAGGAAACAGAAAGTGACTTGTGTTAGTAACTGTTACGTATAAAGTTAATTTGCTCAAATCCGATAAGTCACGTTATGTTACAATGTTAATACACGATATGTTACAAGCAGATTAAAGAGGCGACGGTATTACGCAATTTTTATTTAAACTACAGTGAATACCAATATGAAACAAAGGTATAGCTAAAGTTAGTAGTTTTGACTTCCGCTACACACATAATTATATTGAACGAAATGCTACTGCTACTTTAGGTCGATATTTTGCGTGAGCCTATGCTATGGAATATTATTATTCCTCCAGCCAAACTGACTAGCATTAATGACGATTATATATTTTTAATATTTAGTGACTAAATTCACTTATTATTTTTTAATAGGTATCAAGTACGAGAAGAAGAAGAATCGCAAGAAACAGCATTGGAAAAGGAAATTACTTCGCAATCGGCTCAGCCACAATATAATTCCATAATCAGAACAAGGTCGACAACTCTTCCTCCCATCGAAGAACAAAATACTCCTGAGCCAACTACGATCCTATCTGTTCAGATATCTTCCCTTTTAAATGAACCGAGTTCTGGTGAAAAAGAAGACTTGCAGCCAGAACCTGCGCCTACAGTTTTACAAACAACCGAGTCACCTGAACCCGAAATAACGACTTCATCGACGACTACCACAACAACAAATGCACCCACGACAACAACGACAATTACATCTTCCTTATCTACTGCATCGACAAGACGTCCTATTTTGAGACGTCGAGGATCGACCTCCCCTACAACAACTGCAGTCCCCATATCAACAACCCAGGTGAGTTCTAGGAATTATTCATTCATTCGCCGACGCAGACCATTATCTCAACCTAATGAAATATCAGACTCAAACGAATCAGTAGAAAATGTTCGAAAGATTAGGTCAACAACCCCTGACAGTCGAGAGGTTGAAGCTATAAAACCTGACAGCAATAACGAGTTAGTTAAAAGGTTTAGAAGTAGGCTACAAACACCGCGTAACATAGATTCGATACCAGCTGCTGCATCAGAAGTATCTCGAGGCCAATTAAAACCTCAATTTAGTAAAGATGAGTTAATATCATTAACCCCAATTGACATAGAAACTTCTGAGATCATCGATAAAGATGAAGATGAATCTGAAAATAATGACGGGTTCTATGGTAATGTCCTTACGACGGTTGCTGATAAAGCTCTAGATAGCGAAGCTTCTGCTGCTACTATAGATGAAATACGGTCGAGTATTTTGCCAAGAGGTAGAGGCAAATTCTCTTCCTATACGACAGAAGCTATAAGTAAATCTGTCATAACTGAATCACCCATAAATCAAAAACGTCCATCATTTACCAGATTTACCCCACGTCCATTTGCTAGAACGTTTTCTACAACAAGTGTACCTGAAAATAAACTTGATAATAAAAATGAGCTCATAACTCCGAGAATACGTTCTCGACTATCATTTCCAAGAGCAAGAACACAACCTTTGAGTGTAGCTCCTATATTTCAAGCACGAAAACTACCATTTCCATCACGTCCAACAACGGCTCGACCTTATTTAAATCCACAAAATGATGACGAAGAAGTCGATAACAAAAATGATGATATTACCCTATCTGAAAGTGCCATCGCAGAACAGGAACACGATGAAATAGAAAATGAAAAAAAATCAGACATATCAGAAGTAAAAATAGAAAATATTCCTACCGAAGAAAAAAACGGAAAAAGAAAGTTTAGAGTAATTCGTAGAAGGCCCACTACATCTACATCTGAGATATCTATTTCCGATGATATAGAGACGACAACTCCAATTACGCGTATTCGCAAAATCATTAGAAAAAAGTTAAAACCTATCGATGAGGATTTGGAAATATCGACAAAAAGTTTAGGTTTAATAAATGCAGGATTCAAAGATCCACCTAAAAATGTTGTAAATTATGGAGAAAAAACTCGTACAACAACAGTTTCATTATCTTCTACCGGTGAATACAAAACTACAACGGAAATTGAGGAAGACCTAGAACAGATTACTGAAATACTTAAAGATATTGTAACTAAACCACCAATCTTAAAAGAACCGCCTGCATCCATAAGATTACAAGAAGATACTGAGGCAAGTGACTTTAATAAAGAGGAAGAACATAATGAAAATGAAGAAAATGAAGAAAAATTAAGCGAAGAAAAGAAAGAAGAAAAACCGGAAATTGTTGTCCAAACTGATGAAACGGCATTAGATATATCAGATAATAAAGAGTCCATTTCATTAAAGACTGAAGAAACAGAAGGTTCTAATCTTATGCAAATTTCTAATGATTCAGAATCAACTACTGAAAAGAGACAAATAATAGTAGAAAATAATAATATAACGTTACAAACAAATTATTCTAACACAGATAATGTGCCAACGACAGAAAGCCGCGCGCAAGAAACAGACAATGAAGGAACACCAACAACTGAATTATCTGGCACAGAAACCGAAACACCAATCGAAACTACTACCACTAGTACTACACAGCTTACGTCACCATCACCTAGATCCAGATTACCATACAGACCGTCTAAAAGACTGTTCACATCTACTACTGAGTCAATACCATCAAGTAGTAGGACGTTTAGTCGAAAATATAATCCTGGAGCTTACACTAGCCCTGCTACAGTCGAAAAATCTGGTTTCTTTAGTAGAGGTACTACTAAACGACCTTTATTTTCAAGGACTTTTACGAGAAGAACATTCCCTACCCCACGAACTACTCCGAAATTTCAATACGAAGATGAAGAAGAGTATTCTGATGAAGAAATCTTAGAAGAAGAACCAGAAAATCCTTTTGTATTTGTTCCTTCTACTCAACTTTTCACTAAAAAGCCTGATTCAGAAGAATATGATGAAGATTTGGAAGAAGAGGAGGAAGTAGGTACCGATGATATAGAAGACGATGTAAAAGAAGTACCAGAGGAAGAAATTTACGAAGATGAACAGCCTGTTAGATTTAAACCTACATCAAAGAGACCATCATTTAAGCCTAAAATAATAAACTCGAATACTTTTAGGGCGTCTTCTTCTACTACAGAAATACCTAAACGTTTATTTGGTAGCAATCAAAACAAAACGGCAATATACAATAGAGTCAGTAATAAACCGGTGAATGATACAAAGAAACGTGTCCAAAACGTTCCTCCTGGTTACAAACCAGTACAGAGCTCTATTTCAAACAATTCAACAAAACAACAAACTAAAACTACAAAATCTTTAACAGTAGAAGCAACGACAATAGCTAATTTCAGTGAGAATGAACAGGCAACAACTGAAAGTAATGAATATCTTTCTATGCCAGAAATTAATATATTGGCTGTTAATTCTTCCAAAGAGTTTTCTTGGTCTTATGCCTTTGAAAATGAAACAATAACTGATTTAATGGAAATAGATAACAGTACTGACGATTACTTAGAAATTACTACGAATCCTCCACAAGAAACAACTGTAAATCATGAACTACATGAAGAAACTGAAACTAATACTGACATACCGACCACAAATAAAATTGAAAATTTAGCTGATATTACGACTGAAGAATTACAAGAAACTACAACAAATATACCTACAGTGACTCCTATAGTAAAAACTCAATTTGACAAACTTTTCTCTATTAGTAGAGTGGTTGAAGTATCATCAAAATTAGATAAGCATCGATTAAATAAAAACAACGAAACTACTCTAATAGAAGAAGGCAAAGTTATGATAGAAAAGAAACCCACAGTGGATAAAATCGGTGAAGTTAGTAGATTTAGTCTTATTAAAATAGTAGAGGATGAAATTCCAATTTATTTAACAAAACTTGGACATGTTTATCCCGTAGACAATCCTCCTGATAATCCTATTCGAATTGATGAAGCTAGAAACGCCAGGGCTTTAGTCGATTACTCTGATATTCCAAAAGAAAACCTTTTAGCTTCTGAAAGTATGAATGAAGCATACAGACATATCAATAAAGTTTCAGACCGTGTGAAATTCCTGGATAAAGGACATGTGGAACACATATTAAATGATGACTTTTTAAGTTACGTGAATGATGATGTTAAGAAAACTAAAAAGTCTGAAGATGATCAAGAGGATCAATCTGATAATTCATATTGGCAATTTGTCCCAGCTGCCTATGAAAATGATAAATTGAAACAGACCAAACCAGCTAAAATATTTGACGTAGTAACCCCAAGATTAATGTCAACTGATCCATCTACATTACCATTAGAGGCCTTATTTAAAACAGAAAATCCTATGGCTAGACAAGTTAGTGGCATCAAAGATAACAAACCCTTCGTAGTTTATTCTGCACCTTTACCGACACAAGAAGATGAGGCTAGCCTTGTAAAATTAAAAATAATAAAACCGCAAATAAACCGAAGTATAGTAACATTTGCTAAAGGAAAGGAGTTTAAGGGGCCTTCAGTATTTGAGGAATCTACAATCAAATCTCCCATTAGTGTATCTATTTTAAAACAAATTCCTGAAACAGTACCTACTAGATCTAGTACTGTGTCTCCTCCATCAAGCACTCCATCCACTTCGATTACGACACCTTCAACGACTACAAAAAAATCAACAACGTTAGCTTTTACAGAAAATGCAAATACTAGTCCTATAGTAGAGCTTCTAACTACAGTTGAAACGGTAACTGGACTAACAGAGTTGGAATTAACTACTGAACTCCCTCTTGCAACGCAGACAACGCCTACTGAAGCACCAGTGACTACAGAAACTGTCCCAGAAGAAATAACTACTATAAAGATTTCTCCATTAGACGCTAAAAGAGCTAAATACGGTTTAGCAAGAAGACCAATTAAAACTGCAAATCTAACTAGATTTGTTTCCGCTACACGAACTACACCGACTAAAATAAACATAACACCGAGAACTTTCCAGAGGAATAATAAAACGTCTAGTTTTAATCCAAACTCTTCGCGTTTCTCAGCGAATAGGGCACAAAATATACCGATAGATTTAAGGCAAAAAACTGTCACAACTAAAGTACCTAAGGTTTTTACAACAGTAGCGCCACGATCAACGACTGAAAGGAAGTTGTTTATAAAGCCAATTAGACCGCTGCGTCCGTCTTTTGTACCAAAGCGGTTGACAACTTTGCCTCCAACTATAGCCGAATAGTCATAAACGAACAGCATTCACTGTTAACGAGCCAAAATTTAATTAGATTCGTTTGTAGTCTGTATATTTAGTTGGGTTGGTTTAGTTGGTTAAGAAATGAAATGTACATTCGAAATTCGATTTTTTAGAACGCCTTCCTAAATAAAACATAATTTGTAAAATAACGGAAGTAAAAATTTCATCATGTTGTCTTTTTGGCCTTTTTGAGGGCCTAAAAAATTGTATTTCTTATATCGCATTTCATTTAAAATGGGTGTGCTTGTATATATAGTTGTACCAACAGTTAAAATATAGTCATGTTGTAAAGATTCATAGCTTTAATTTAGATATTTATGAAAGTTTTTCTTACCAAAAATGTATATTTTAATCTTAGTTCGTTTTGGTATAAAAGCTTTCGCATACAAATTGTCATAGATTATGATTAGATTTAAAAAACATATTTAATGATTATTTTTACGTTACCATATATGTATAAATTATCGGGCATAATGTTATTATGTATTGTAATTTACAGAAGAAATAAAAGTTTTGTAATAAAAATAATTAGTGTTAAACATAATTTGATCATTTCTTAACCAATTGATGCTTAGAAAATGTTTTACAAACTCTTCAAACAGTAGATAAACAGAATTTATTTCCGAGGATTTTACGTCGTGTTGGAAAGGCATCTCAAAAGTAATGGTAAGTACCTATATTAAATCTTGTTCTGGAATATTCTAGCGATCGAAAATGTTCTAGTATTTTAAAATATCTATTAAGGTTTTATACTTCTCATAAAATAATCATTATCATATTTTATAAATGTAAAAATTATAATACTGCTGATTATTATTTTTAATTTAAAATATTTTTTTATTATCCAGCATTGGTGAATACACTTTTATTAATAGATATGCATAATATAGGCATACATTTGTATAAAAAAACATCAAAGAATGCAACACGCATACCAAATTCTCACATTAAAAATGCAATCCTTCAATTTGCAAAGTTTTTGTATTGAATACCATTGTTTTATTAAACTTCAGACAATGCAATTATAAACAATATTGCATTTTTTCGTATTATTAATTGATGCTTTGTTTTCTCTTTGTATATTGACCTTTGTACACTTGACATTGCGAATACAATAGTGAAAGTGAAAGTTACTTATCGAAGTAATGATTTTTTATAGCATAAAATAAAATACCAATTTCTAAAAAGTGAGTTACTGAGTCTACACACTGAACGCCGCCATTAGGATAGCTATATCCTGTGTCGGGGTTCCGGAAACATACACAATGACAAGGACAAACACACCCAGACCGGAACGCATGCCGTTATGGTCTAAATATAATTTTTTTTTTTTTTTTTTTATGTTGGAAGTTGGCAAGCAAGCATACGGCCCACCTGATGGTAAGTGGCTGCCGCAGTCTATGAGCGCTTGCAGCACCATTAGTAGGTGCCACTCGCGCGTTGCCAACCTCGAGATATCAGTTCTTAAATCTCGTTCGCCCAGTAATTTCACTAGCGTACAATGCCCTTCAAACCGGAACACAGTAGTGCCTAAGCACTACTATTTGGCGGCAGAATATTGGACACTGCGGTGGTATCTACCTAGCCGGCCTCTTGCAACAAAAGACCTACCACCAGATAATTTAGCTATTTTGATCTTTTTTGCTTAAAAACTTCAATACTCAGCCATAAACTTATTATACATAGACATGCTCTGCCATACTTACAAATTGTTCAAAGATTCGCTGGTGCTTCTTCGTAAATTCGCAGTAATGCAGCGAAACGAAGTAAGTCAAAGGCTTACAATACATTCGAATTAATTTTGCGTGTAACTAACTTAGTTAACTGTATGTAAGAGCCGGTCTTTTGTTTATAATAAGTTAAAATTAATTGATTAAGTAATTTGACGACGTTGTGGCGCAGCGGTAGCGAACCTGCCTTAAACGCCACAGGTCACGGGTTCGATTCCCGCTCGGAACATAATATGTTTGTATTGACCATGCAAGCATATTTTCCGGTCTGGGTGTATTTGTCCTTGTCATTGTGAATGTTTCCGGACCCCCGACACAGGATATTACTATTCTAATGGGGGCCGTTGAATGTGCAACGTTTATTTATTTATTTATTATTTGTAATAAGTTAATATTTATTTAACTTAATAGTAACTCTGATCTTACAGTAAAACCAATTGTCTAGTTTTGTGAGACTATAATATAAAACAAATTGTAAACATTATATTGACTAATAAATAAATAAAATAATAATGTGCTCAGCTCAAATTTAGAACTTATAGAGATTTATGTATCAATACGTATACGAGAGAGAAATATTTTAACCCCTTTCTAATCATATTGCGCGAGCGTAGGAATGAGCATTATAATAGTAAAAGTTTATGTTATGGAAAGTATACATTCATACTGCCAACAAACAAATGCCTGTCATATAATTCAATGATCGCGTTGCAATTTCTTAGTTGTCTTGAAAAATTCACAAAATAATATTTCAAATATATATCTAGCCTATATAATTTACTCTTAAAGATTTCTTAATTAGCAGTCAAGTGCGTGGTGTACCACGCACAGTTGAAACTAAAGGGTTCCGCAGCTTGATGATGAAGAATCTGTAGAACATTAACGAATTAAAAGTGACCGCATATAAATTTGTTATTTCATAATAATTATTATAAAATATATGAAAAACAAAGTTATGGGAAAAACCTTATCTCTGAAATTTCTTAACGTATCTTCTTCAAAATAATTATCGTTGAAAGTTCTTATGATGTTTTACTACCTCAAATTTTTCCAAAATTTTAAATTCCATTGTTCAAAAGTTACAGCATATTTTTTTATGACTTTATGGGCTAATTTCTCAACAACTTATCATAATCAAAAAAGTGAGAATGAAACCTCGTTATTATTTTCAAAGACCTATTCAAAGATACTTCACATATTGTGGTACACTGAATTTTTTTTCTACCATCTATCCTTAATTTTTTTAATATTTGAGTATTTCACTACAAAACCTGGTAGCGGTTCAAAGAATACACCTATTAACCAAGTTTCATATAGATAGAACCTACGGACTCCGAGTAAAATGACTGTGATATACGGACGGACAGATGGACATGGCGAAACTATAAGGGTTCGTTTTTGCTATTTGGCTACGGAACACTAAAAAGTGAGATTAGTTTCGGCTAGCAATGACCGACATTTTGATACCATTTACGGATTTTAGGTTTAATGCCATATTTAGATTAGCCCTTCTCTCGAATATTGTCGAAATAATCTCTCACAGGTGCATAGAGCGTAATAAACAACTTCTATCTATCGATTTATGCATAGTTAACCTACTTTCAAATTTATTACTTTGTTTTCGAATTATATTAATAATTCTACTAATTTTATAAAACGTGTTTCTGAAATTGGATGCAAATACATCCATGAATGATGAATGGATGGTGGTAGTTAATGAAATGAAATTTAGCAACCTTATAGCTGGACTAAAACATAAGACACGTATTTCGTAAAAATGTTAGGTTCCCTTGAGTACCAAAAGCTACATTAACGCTAGGTGAGCCACGACATAATTATGTAGTGTAAAAGAAATAATTTGGCCATACATATTTTATTGAAGTAACCGAAAAAATATTTTTACTACTAAAATTATTATTTCAATCAATTTATAACTAAATTCTAAGTCTAAGTCTAACTAAAAGTGTTGTGTATACTAACAAAACTGATAAGCAAATCAATTTATCCTGAATGAGAAAAGAACTTTATATCCCTAAAAATCTGTAAGGTAACCTATAAGTTGTAGGGCCACTAATTCAGTTTTAGCTACGGCCTTGGAACTGTCTTGTAGAGTACTGAAAATCGTCTTCTATAACTTAAATCTTTAATAGGAATTAGTATTGCAACACTTCTCATAAATCATTCTTTAACCTTAATAATTTTTTTTAACAAATGTTTAATATTATATAATTGCGTTCCGTAATTGAAGACCGCGTGCTTTGAACCTTGACGGTCAATTCGATTTCCGCTTGGAGCAAATGTTTGTTATAAATATCTGTTTTGGTCTGGGCGTAAGTGGTCTTCCCACCGTGCCTCAGAGAGCGCGTTAAGGATTATAACCTGATCATAACCTGATTTATTATCATAACCTGATAATTAGCGTTACCTCTTGATAGGTAATTTGCTCTTATCCAATGAGTTACTGATTCGCCCTTAGGGTTGGAGAGGTCACATGGCAATCGCTCCAGCATGTCTTTTGTAAATATAGAAGGGTCTCTCCTTTGTATAATATATTTATGATCGTAAACAATAAAAAAATATATAGCTATCTTTATGCTCGTTATTACAGCTATAAATATTTACTAAGCTTATCTACTCGTAATTAAAACATAACAACCTCATGTATATAACAGCCTATGCTTATATACAAAACAAGTTTTCACGATTTGTGAATTATTAAAATAGTAATAAGTTTATTCAATTAAGATAATGTTTGAGTTATCACTTAAGATACACTAAGACTAAACCTAAAGCTACTTATTAACTATACTTTGCTTAGTTTATGTATGTCTGACCGAATGGTTTAACTAAGTTTTTCCAAGCTTCAGAAGGCACTATTAGAAGTGACTGCTCATCAGCCGCGTTTCAAAGTTAGCTACCGTATGCAGTTGCATCTTGCGGATAGGCAGGGCAGCGGCGGGGTAGGCAGGATTGCCCTAGTCCTCGTGTGTCGTAGGCTTCGTTTTTGGACTCTACTTCCATCTGTGTACTCTACCATCAGGTAGAGTACAGTCATCTACCATCCGGGCTAAATAAAAAATAATGCAATTATACGTACATATATGCATCTTATAGTTTAACTTAATAACTTTAAAAGAATTATCGATGTATTTCAAAAAAACGTAAAAACAAATTATATAATATAAACTCAACAACAGTATTTAATCCATAGATTTCCACATCCTTCAATAAATCTATTACAAAATCGATATTTCTGTTTGTTCTGTCACAACCGATAATCATTTTTACGTTAAGACAATAATAAGATTTTGTATATTACTTCGTCTCTTAGTTGTGCCATATTTAAGATCTAGAATAGTGAGACAATATCAATATATGTTGCATAATGTCTTTATTGCATACTGAGATTTATTATTTTTATAAATCTTACAAATATGGCAAAACGAGAGGCAGATGTACACATCGTGACCGGCTCGCTGTGATTGCGCGGATGTGTTGCAATAAAACTTAAATACGTGTATATAAGGAAATTTATACTTGGAATTTTCGAGAATTCTCGAAAGGAAAACATCTTTTTATTAAATGTTTTCACGGTGAAGTATATACGAAATTTATTTCGTTTTAATAACTATTTTTAGTAGCAGTAATTTCGACGTTTTTCTATTTTTAAAAATAAAAAATAGCGCTGATAATTTTTATAACGGGATCCGCCAGATATGAATAAAATTCAATAATAATAACTTCCTCGATAGCTTTTTAAATATATTTTATATTTATTAATATTTTTTACCTTTTATTTTTTTTTAATTCCAAAATGATAACGTAATATACTTCTTAATACAAACGAACAATATATACATGTTTATTTCCATAATATTATTATGATAATTACTGCTATTTTAATTGCCTTTAATAAAAGATGTGCCAAATACCGCGTTTTAAAAGCATGTATACAAATTGCTTTACGGAAATCTACCTCGGTCGTTTCGATTTAATTCCGTGATACTGTCGTAACTGTGTAGATCTTAATCCTCACGAACGTAAGATTTTTACGATTGCTAACAAAACTATTGCCGGTTAAACAGTAGGTAACTATTATGTTAGTAATAACGTATAATGCAATGTCAAGGTATTTTCTATTTTATTATTGAAATTAAGTAATTATTTAAACCTAAAATCCATCGAGAAATCGTGTTACCTAAATTTTGTAATACTTTTTTAAACTTTATATAGAAGAGTTTTTAAATTGTAGAGTTAATTAAAGTTGTTTTTTGCATCGTTTTTCGTTATCGGCTTTCGGGTCATTTTTTAATTTGCATAAAATTCAAGACACATTTCAGAAAGTATTATTACAATGGGCCTGTAGTGAAGTAGCCTTCCTGAAGGACAAAGCACTTAAGGTCTTTAAAATGATTTCTGAGACTAATAATAATAATTGCGCATATAAAACCATATCGAATACTATCTGGGAACTCTTTCCAAAATATTCTGATATAATGTGCTCGGTTTGATTAACTAAGAAGTGACTTATTTAGTAATTTCAATGTCAATATATTATACGTAGTCTTACTATTTAGTTTACTAAGTATGCCCCCTACTAAATAAATAAAGAATAGAACAAAAACTACTAGGAATGCTATGTGATTAATTGTCATTGAATTTGCCAATTGATTGCAATCCCATAATACTTCAATTGAAGCGATTGTCATTCACTGCTATGTCACTGACGGCAGTTGGTGGTTGGTGGTTTGGTAATTCGTCATCTGTAGCCTAAGTTTGTAGACCCACTTGCAGAGGTTAACACATAGAGCAGATATTTAGACAGAATCTTCTTTATAAGAAATGTCATAACTCAGAATCATGAGACGCTCATAGCCGAGTGCACCCGCTGATCGGTAAACGAACGATAGGTTAAGCAACTTTAGGCGCGGTCAGTCACTAGATGGGTGATCGCATAGTGGTATTTCACCCGAACGTCTCCGTGTTTCGGAGGGCACGTAAAAAGTCGGTCCCGGCTGTTAACAATTAGACAACAGTCGATAAGTCAAGACAGAGGCCTAAGGGCGACCGGAACAACTCTGACACTAGGTTAGCCACTAACCAATCGATAAGAAGAAGATTCAGAATCGAAATTTAAATTGGGTCACGATCCATCAGACAATTAAATTCGCAGAAGTTAAACACTCACACAGCAGATATTTAGACAGATATCTCTTATTTATAAGGAATGGCATAACACAGAATCGAAATTCGAACTGACTCACTGAACGGCCCATTAGACAATTTCCTTTGTCTGTTCCTTTCTTTTTCTGGAGAATATCTCTTCTCCCCCCCACAATATCTGAACAAATATAAGTACCTATACGCTGGCTGCATTCTCGATAACATCCTAAGCCGCGTTCTGGCCTCGCAAAGGCTTTAACCATCTCGGCGCCTCGGGCGACTCATGCATTTTTTACCGACCTTTTATGTCCTTTTCCCTGTTTTTCTAACCTCATTCAGCCTATATAAGTTCATAAAGGTTAATACACTGAAATAATTTTTCTTCAAATCGATAGAGATAGCACTTAAAATTGGTAAATATATGCTGGCGCTTGTAGATAGTAGCCCTGTAGACCTTGTAGACCTTTGCACCCTGGGCTGCTAACCGTCCCCCTCACCCCTAAAGTTGGCACTGTGACTCCTTAAGGATGGAATTAACGCCCGAGAGGGCTGTCCCTTTTTCACTATCGGGTCGCAGTACTAAAGACTCATATAGTATTTATAATTTTAAAATAGATAGAAATATATAAAACTGTTATTTTATCATTTTCCTTGTGATTGTCATTTTCTCTGACGCAACTCATAAATGTATAAAAAATAACTTATTTCTGATTAGTCTTTTGCACGTAATAACTATGAAATTATTACTCGAATTCCATAATCAAGGTTAGATATTTTCGTAATATATAATCTGTAGCTTAATACAATGAATACATGTGATTTAAAATATGGAATTTACGCTCAATTACGAATTTCATACGTTTAAGACTAAATATTTCTTTTCTTTCTAAATCTACTACTAGAAATATTTTAAAAAAACTTTTTTAGTATAATCGTAGCTTATTTTATGTATCGATTGCATAATATTTTAGTGTTCGGCGTTTATTTTTTTAAATAATTTGAAATAAAGAATTTTATTTCGAGGTTTTATGTTCTTAATTTTACATGGCGGAACGAGCTTGATGATTGAACGTCATAAACGAAGGTTTTCGTTTGTCACTTCATAGTTAAACGCTACACACTCAACGCCCCTATTCAGATAAATAATATAAGAATAGATTTTTTTTTTCTCTCTTTATTTATTTTGGGATTTTTATTCGAGACGAACATGTCAATCCCATTGTACCCTATCTAACATATTTGACAAACACACAAAAGAAACAGTAATTATAATCAAACATCAAAAAGGCCGCTTTTTTAATGTAGTCTACATAGATATAAGACTACACAACAAAACGGCTTTTTTTATGTTGGCTGGGAAAGAATCGTCTGCACCAGACCGACATCAAAAATATTTAAATTGAGAATTTTTAATACTATTGTTTTATGAGTATTCAGTGGATAATGCTACGTTTTGCTTAAAACTACATTTAATACATAGTATTTCACGCCCACTGACAAACTTAATATGGCGATCATTGAGTTTGACAACAAAATTAAGTTTCTTATTAAGAAACATCAATGCCATGCATCAAAAATGGTTGAAACATTATACAGTATAATATAATTAAAATATTATTTTAGTACGATAAGCCTAAATAGCTTAACGGTCGAAGAGCATACTCCGTTTACACGATTGTTGCGGGTTTGATCCTGACCAATTGGGCTATAATTATTCTCGTACTCACCCCAAGCGCAAGCTGCGAGCTTATTTGGAGGGGTAGTAATGTCTTGAAAACAACAACATTTCTAATATTCTTAAAAAAATTAAGACTATTGAAATTACAGTTTTGATGCTGTTTTTAGGGTTCCGTATCCGAAGGACGCCAACGGAACTCTATTACTAAGCTTTCAGTCCGTTCGTCCATCTGTCAGTGGACAGTATCTGCCTTTTGTCCCGATATTTAGAACTTCTGAAGAAAATATTTATTTTTTGGCTTAAAGTAAGGTAAAACCTTAATTATAGTATCAGTTGTACCTAAATTATATTATTTATCATATTTTCATTGTTATCGTCAAAAATTGAGACTTATCAATCTCTTATTTCACTTATATTGAGAATAAATAACATTAAAAATTATATTACATTATATTTTCAGTAATTTGATTTAATAAAATGCAATAATTATGAAGAAACTATATGTACGGGCGGTTGTAAGATGGCAAACGCTAAAAGTGTTTTAATATTAAATAAATTAGAAATGACTAAATTTTCTTTTGATGTTTTAATTTATAATAACAGGCAGGTGTTTAAACTTTATTTTAATGTAAAGGGATGGTAAATAATTAAAACACAAGGGTACTGCTGTTTTATTTTACAATTCCATAAGAAATTTCGTGTTTTCAGTACATTGTTTTATTAACCGGATATTCTTCAAAGCAAAATCTGAAACAAACAAAAAATTATATAAAAATCAGAACACAGAAACAACAATACACATACATAGGCAGTATTATCATTATAGTTACTTATTAGTAGTAAAAATGTATAATAAAGACACAAAAAATGTCGTCCTAATCGAACCAGTAGTTATTGCATGATACACGAATGATCTGGTACCAATTTGATGAGTATATTTCAACCATTCTTAACATACCCATTGAATTGATGTTTTTTTTTGTGACTAAGTTAGCAGGCAAACGGCCCATCTGATGTTAAGTGGTTTTCTTAGCTTATTTGCGCTTGCAACATAATTTCTTGGTGTGCGTTATCAAGTTCGAGATATTGGTTCTTAAATCTCCTTTGCCCAGTAATTTCAATAGCTACAGTGTCCTAAATCGAAACACAGTATCACGGCTTTGCGGTAGATTATATTATCTGACTCTGTGGTTGTTTCTACCTAGCTAGGCGCTTGCAATAAGTCTTACCACCAGTAATAAAATTTCAATATTACTGACACAATTTTTAATAGTAAAAAGAAGCATTTTATGAAATTATTTTAAAAATCATTTTTTTACATAAAATTGTATTTGTAGAAGTGGAGTCATGCTCCTCCCAGCACAAATGGGCCGGCTCGACCAGGGAAGTACTACCCTCCCACAGAACTCGGCGTAAAGTAACAGTTTTAGTAGGTACTGTTGCGTTTCGTGCGATGAGTGAGAGCGCCGGAGGCCCAGTCTCCCACCCCCTCTGTTCCCTACCTTCTCTTTCCTTCCTTTCTATCCCTTAGGTTGGCAACGCGCATGTGATACTTCATATATCACAAGCGTTCATAGATTGCGGTGGTTGCTTACCATCAGGCGGACCGTATTCTTGTTTGCCAACCATCATGACATTTAAAAAAAATATATAAAATCATATTAATGTTATAACTAGATTACAAATTAATTTAAATTTCTAAACGTTTATATAGAAATTTCTTTTAGAATAATTATGTTCACACTGAATAAACACGGACCATTCGAGGTAAATCTCAAATCGACTCTCACAGCATCCGAGAGAAAACGGCTTTCTCTCATATCGGCGTCTAACCTGACGCGGTCGTTACGTCACAGATCATTAATTATTTATTTAACTCTATTTAGAAAATAATGTCGTGTCGTGTTATGTAATATGATTAAATTATACGATTTGTATATAACCCTTTTTCGGTTTATCTTATAGATTCATCGAAGTTAAAATTTGAAGACTTTTAGATAGGCATATTACAAGGGGCCGGTTAGGTAGGTACCAGGCGGTGTTAGATATTCTACCGCAAATCATTAGTCCCTATAGCTAGTGCAATTACTGGGCAAAGGAGACGAGTACCAATATCTCGAGGAAGGTAACGCGTGAGTGGCACCTACAAATAAAATTATGTTGTTGCCAACGCTCATAGGCTACGACAACCGCTTACCTTCAGGTGGGCCGTATGCTTGCTTGCCCACTTAATAACGTTAAATGACATAATCTTGGTTTTCATTTAATTCAATATTTTTCTATTAGTATACATTTATATCTTTTAAAACTTAAATAATACGATGCATAAAACAGACGGTAAACAAAAATATATCTATAAAATATTGAGACCAGTAATAATTATAAAATGTCGTATTAAAAATAGTAAAGTATGATATGTTTAATTAAAACCTCTTTGTGCTACGATAGTAATTATCGGTGACAAAAGGTTCTATGATTCACGTGTATAGGGCGTGGCTGTTGCGTAAGGCTTATGAAAAAACATGGCTATTATACACTAGAAACTTTATGGTTAAATAAGCAATACCATGTCAACCCACAAAATTGAAAAAACTGAGTTATATATGCAGAAGTGTTGGTAAATGGCTGAAGAACATTTTTCTTTAACATTCGTAGGGTTTTAAGCCTTAAAACTTCTAAAAAGCCATTTTTTAATCATGCAATTTATGTATTATTTTAAGCGTTTTGGGTTATGTTATATACGAGATATGCAGTTTGTATGCTTATTTTATGTGAAAATAAGTAAAATAACTGACGTACATCTTGAAATTACCAAAAACTTGACCAATACATAAAAAGAATCATATAAAGCAAGGTGGTCAAAATTTTCAAACGCGTTTTTCTCGAAATGACATTCGTGTGGGTTGACATGATATTGCTTATTTGCGGCCATTAATATAACTATATATATATTTCACCCCATTAAGCATATTTTTCTAATAATAATATAGCCTATGTTACTCATGTGATAATGTAGCTTTCTATCGGCAAAAGAATTTCTGAAATCGGCCCAGTAGTTTCGGAGCTTATTCAATACAAACAAACAATCAAATCTTTCCTCTTTATAATCTTTATGTATATCATTATACTGTACGTGTGTATGTCACTGAACGCCTCCTAAACGGCTGGACCGATTTTAATGATTTTTATGTGTGTATTCCGGTGGATTCGAGAATGGCTAAGATTAACAATTGGACCCAGTAGAGGGAACTGCTGTCGGGTCTCACTTTTTTTTAATTTTCGTGGTAAGACAACGTCTACCGGGCCCGCTAGTATTAGTATAGATTCGTATAACATTTCTAAAGGTATTATTTTTTGGTAACAAGTTTTTAAAATATATTTAATTTTTAAAACTTATAGACAAATTCAATTTTACTGATTTAGAGACTATTTTGTACTTTTACTCTCATTTACCAACCAACCAACCTTACATAATATTAAAAAGTCTTTTTATTTTTATAAAAAAATCGCGACACTTTTTAGGTGATTAATCAAAATTGTAAAGGAAATTCATCATTATGTAGAAAGCTATTTCGAAATGAAGGCATCCATTATGCAAATATTATTCAAGATCAAAGCAAATAATACGTAACCGAACTGACAGACATCACGCCTTTTATTACTATTGATTTTAATGCTGTCATGTATGAGGAATGTCAAATTATTTTTCGAATGGTGATTATCAACTGCATTAGGGCTGGTATAGCTTATCTGTGGTAATTTAAAAGTTGCAAAAAATTGCCTAATTTTTTTAATATTGTGTTTAGGCTGTATAAAATATTTTGAAGTCCGATAAAGATATAATAAAAATAAAACATCGTTTTTATAATAACTTAAGTTAGTTTATAGCTAGTTATAATTAATTGTCAAAAACTGTGGTCTATTTATAAATAAAGTTGATTGTCAAGTCAATAAAATTATTTAAGCAACAGACGAAGCTAATAACTAATAATAGTTTATATTTAATCATAGTATAATAATATATTTAATCATAATATAATATATTTAATCATAGTGTAATATAGTAATACACTTTTAAAAGTATATTAGAATTAAAAATTGGATGACTTTTTTCATATTTCTCTCTGTGCTTGTCTATGGTCATAAGTATAATTTAGTCATGCAAATGCTCAAACACATTGAGCCTATAAATGCTAATTTCAGTTAAATCTGAGCCAAGGCTGCCCACGTGTGGTGTTGACACGAGTATTACGTGTTCGGCTATTTTGAACATAAGCGATATGCAAACTGTTAGAACTAAAAACCCGTATACACACGAGGCTCGACCTCGCGTGGAGGGCTTGGTACGGATTCAATTTGAGCCCCGCGTGGGCTGTCAATCTTTTACCGACTGAGGTCTCCTGACCCGGCTGCCTATCGGTGACGCTGTCAAGGCCACTAGGGCCAACAGCAGAATACAGTCCGAAAAAAAAACCGTTTTGTTTCCATTCGTGGTGACACTTTAATAATAAAATATTTATAGTCACATACCAATAGCCTATATAAAAAAATAAAATTGATTTTTTTTTTATAATGTTTGCTACGTAATAAAATATAAAATAATACATTTTCTTAACAAAAGAAAAGACTATGCACGTACGTGTTCGCTTGCTCGACCATAGTAAACATAACAACCTTATTTTATATCCTAAGTAAATATGGCGCAAACGGTGAAAAAGAAAAAACTATTGTTATGATTTTTTCGACTCTGACTATCTTAATTATAACTCTAGAAAATATCTAACTCATACTACTCAAAGTATTTAATATATTTGTATTTAACGAAAGAAAACCATCCAACTTAGTTGTTATAGTAGTGTAGTAGGAATAAGTAATAATAAACGCTGTATAGTCAACGATTCCCATTACAAAAGTAATTACACAGTTTACAAAAGTGTTAGATGTTCAAAAGACACACAAACACAATAAAACAGGCAGGAAAACAGCGACTTTATAACTTATATATACAGTAATAAAGTAATTATTACAGTATTAAAGTAATTAAAATTAACTACATATCACACAATACAAAAGCTGATTGAAATCTATACAACAAAAAAAAATCATGGTCAGATTTGTTTATTCCGTAAAATGAACTGCGTATTAACAATAATAGGGCTGTCAGACTCAAAGAACCAATAACAATATTTCTCAAATAACATACAATATTTAAAAAAATTAATTTCATATTATAATGGCATCATTCGGAGGTAGCTAAAGATGAGAAAGTTTGCTATGTAAGTTTGAACGATTAGAGGTTTTTTACTCAATCACACAAAATCAGCTGAAAAGATTTACATGAAGTTTGAAACACGGATAGATTGTTACTAAGATTGTTTTTTTTTATACTGGAAAAATGTAACTTTGAAGTGGGATTAACAAAAACACGAACTATAGCTGATTTTCGATATAGATAGGGAAAGTAAATCTATCTGTCTGTCTGTCTATTATCTTTTCACGCCTAATCCGCTAAAGCAATATTGATGAATATTTTCGTAAAAAAAACTTGAATAAGTGAAGTAAAGTTTATGTCGAGAACCATTTATTTCTCTAGCAACAAGGTGTCTTATTAAAAATTGTTACTAACGCGTGCGAAGCTGCGGGCAAAAGACTATTTATAGTATTGATGATGAAAAAAATAAGTATCTTATCGCAATATTTTAAGGTATTATTTCTTTGTCAATTTCTCCCTTAGTTCTTTGGCTTCCCCAATTTGACAACCCTGTAGAAACAAAACACGTGATATGAAAACATAATATATCTTAGAATGCAGCTATAGAATACACTTTATTAGTTATTCCGAGACCAGCTTGACCTTTAACTCGTCTAGAAATACTGGTATTGTGACATCTGCCCAGTTGTGGAATACTTGTTAATGTTTATTACGATCGTGTATAAAAATATATATAAAAGCAAATATAGTTCTTTGCTAGTTTTTCTCTAGTACATCTTTGAACTTTTAATAAAGTCTGACAAGTTATCCTTTTTCAAGAAAATGATCAATTGATTGATTGCTTTTAGATATGCTTAACGGCATAGATTATTCCGCCAATGTCACGTGGGGTGGCGAAAACAAGAAAAATGTCAAAGACTCATGAAACATATTGACAGAAAGAGCTGTCAATGTCAGAAAAGTTTTTTTTTTTGCATTATTTAGAAGTCGTTAACATCCATGTAAGTACAAAAATTGGCTTATAATGTTATTTTAAAAATGTTATGTTTTATTAAATTATATTCGTAGTTACCGCAAAATAGCTTATGGTTTAAAAATTTTATCAAGTTTAATGCAACCGCGTACTATATGAAAATATATATGTATATAAAATTTTAATTGTATTAATCTTTCAAGAAAAATCGCTATCAAATTTTAAGTTGTTACCTTGAATTTTTAAAGTTATAATCCTCACTAGTTAAGTCGTAAAAACATAATAAAAATAAAATTATCGAATAAATACTAACACGATATCGAATAAGTTTAAGTGTTATTTATACTGACACTTTATATTTTAACTCAATTAAATTAATAAAATTATTAATTGAAACGTCACGAAATGGCGATTTGTTTTATCGACACGACTCAATAAAAATAGCTTCTACATATCACACATAAAAAAGATATACATTTTAATGGACGTTCTTTTTTCTACAGCTGATTAAAATTCAATAAAAAAAATACGAATATCTATAATAGTTCTCAATAATACACCTGTGGTCACTTCCACGTCTACAGTAACAAAAAAACTTCCTTTCAAGTTCTTGTTGAAGAGTCTTGCTCACCTTGAGATAGCATTCCTACAAAATAGGGTTGCTCTCAGAAAGCTTCGGTCATTGCCAATCTAACAACACAAAACGTTTTTAATTTAACCCTTACTGAAAAATGTAACTTTAGTTTATAGATTTAAAAGTTTCATGAGACATATAGCCAAGTTTTATTGCTTGTCATCCGTGATGTTTTAGCCGTAATCTATACCATACCAATATTATAAAGCTGAAGTGTTTGTTTGTTTGAACGCGGTAATCTCTGGAACTACTGAATGGGATTAAATAGCACATTTCATGAGGAATACTATAGGCTACAATATCACGATAGAATATTAAGAAACCGAGCAATAAGAAAGAAAGCGCAGGCGGGTGATAAGATGTGGGTAGGTTAGGTTAGGTGGAACATGCTTGTCTCATCCGATGGGAGCCGAACTAGAGTCGAAACATTACCGAGAACAGTCGAACTGTCTACAATAACTATGTAGATCACGCGAGCAAAGCCATGGGCACTCCTAATATCTTATAAATCCTTTTAAAAATTCTAATAAAATGTGTATTAAATTAATATTATATCATTTGCATTCTTGCTACAAACTGTATACCTATATACACCTGCTTCCTAGATTCCTAGCGTCTTTGTATCCTACCTAGACCGATGACATTGTATTGCTGTCATTGTTATGGAATTTTGATTATATAAATTAATACATCTAGTTATATTCTATTATCTATGACTATGAATTGCAGACACGCTCTTGATATATTTGTTTTGCTCTGTTAACTTACGTAGTATCATTAAAGTTATCGCAATATTTACAAGCCTTTTATGTGGCTTCATCTTCGCAGTTTCATTTTAAAGTATTTTGAGTTTAATCATTGACATCTTAAATTCGTAATAACGCAATGACACGAAGTTAGTCATTATCTTGCAATGTATTCGGATGAAGTTAGCATCACAAGTTTCAAACATGTAATAATGTAATATATTTAGAGTGTGACTAACTAGTAACGTGTCAAATCACACTCTAACGTTTCGTTCTATGAATGGGTGCGTTGAAGTCCAAGTCTCCCACGCCTTCTTATCGTTTACCTTTCTTTTCCTTCTCTGTCCCGTTTTTTCCTTGGGTTGGCAACACGCTTGAAATGATAGTATTGCAAGCCTCTTTATGCTGCGGTGATCCGTGTATCGCTCTCACTCATCGCACGAAACGCAACAGTACTTTTACTTACTTAGTTACTTTACGCCGATTTTCTTTGTATAAATTTTAATGGTTTTATTAAAAAATATTAATTAAATTAAATAACGCTTTACCTCTTTCACTAAAATAATATTGGTGTCTTAAGACAATTATATTAAAGCATTTAAATTTACCGATATAATCAATTAGGTACATAATATGTAAATCGTTATCAAGAATGCGGTTTCAAATCTTACTTATATTCTATAGGTACGATTACATTTAACAGTTTTAGAACAAATTTAAAAAATATAGATTTACTACTACTAGAACTAATTATCTACTAAAATCTTGCAATCAATATTTCTCCAACCCATTAAAGGATTTAACAGTAATTTAACACAGTTGCGTCAAACTAATGGCAATGCAATATTCTATTAAATAAAAAAAAAAAATAACTTTTAAATAAGACACATTTATGCTGTTCGACTTGTTGTGTTTATAAGATTGCTTAACATCTTTTTAGAAACAAAACTAAACCTAATACAATAAATTTGACACCGTTGTGGCGTTGTGGGTAGCGAGTCTGCCTTAAGCCTCGACGGTTGCGGGTTCGATTCCCGCTCGGAGCAGATGTTTGTATTAATCGTACAGCCATGTTTTCCGGTCTGGTTGTGTTTGTCCTTGTCATTGTGAATGTTTCCGGACCCCGACACAGGATATAATTACCCTAATGGGGGCCGTTGAGTGTGTAGCGTTTAAACATAATTTTAAACAAATGTAAATGTATTGGTTACGCTGTTTTTTGTTAATGCGAATTTGACATATTATTTTGACACAATACCATTAAAGCCTAAAGAGCCAACTTCGCTCCGTTAATGCGAGAGTCGGAGTCGACCCCTTGCCGTACCCACTCCTAGCGCAAGCTTCGAGCTTATTTGGAGGGGCAATAGGAATATTAGTATTGCCTTGAAAAAGCATTCCTAAAGTCTAAAAATGGTAATTAAAATTCCCTCTTAAAATAGATTATTATCAGATGTAATATCCAACCGGTTGTCCAAAGGCTTATATATGCTTTCTGAGGCACGTTAGGTAGTCTTTTACATTTATTTGTATGTAAATAATGGCTTCAACGTATTTTATAATCATGTATCATCCCACGTCTCAAGCCTACGTGACTTGAGAACCACAATATCTATGTAGTAGATATGTATTTAGAATGATATTCGGTTGCAAAACATATTCTTTACAAATGCTTGAATATAATTGATGATATACGTGCTTAAGAGAATTGGTATGGTTGGAATTATTTATTGATTAAAAAGATAATATTATTTCGACGTCGTTGTGGTGTAGCGGTAGTGAAACTGCCTTATCGCTACAGTTCGTGGGTTCGATTCCCGCTCAGAGCAGATGTTTGTATTGAACATACAAACATGTATACCGGTCTGGGTGTATTTGTTAATAGGATATTTATATATCACAGGATTCTCTAGTGCCAATTCTGAGGTCATCGCGTATGAAACCGCGGGCAGAGACTAGTGTTCATTTTATTACTACAATGTTTTTTATCTGTACCCAAAAAGAAGTATTACACGTATTTTCGCGCGGGTTTTTTTAATTCGTTTTTATCGTGTTCTTTAAAACGCGTGCGAGACCGCGTCGAGCTGTCGCCTCATATCAAATAAAATATCTAATAATAATCCTTTGTATATAATATATTCCAATCTAATAAGTTAATAAATCACCCGTAAATCATTGTGGAGGTCACGTGGCAATAATTCTATGTCAAATTTAGTAATCTGTGAAATTCGTATTTGAGCTATAAAGAGATAGTATCAAAATGCCGTAATTAGTTTCTAGTCTCAGACAAAATTAAAAACATGTGCATATCTTCTTATTCGTTCGTGCGTTATTCCCGTTATTTACCCAGGGTCTTCTTATACTATTATCCGGATTTGAAGGGATAATTGATTTAACACAGAGCGATTGTTATATGACCTCTGCAACCCTAAGGGCGAACCAGTGACTCATTTGATAAGAGCAAATTATTTATCAAGAAGTAACGATTATTATCAGATGTTATGACAACAGCCGGGACCCAACACAACACACAAGTACAAACTCCAGACCAAAACAGATATTTATATATAGCTAAGAATTAAGAATATCGAATACGCAACCGTCGAGTTCAAAGCAGGCTCACTACCAGCACGCCACAACGATCGTCAACATGTGCATGTATATGGAAATTAAAAAGCGATTTTAGATTAATTCACCTGGCTATTAATTTGTAGCGTGAAAAAATTTACGTCCGATATAACGTTACGTAATCTTATGTAACACCATAATTTGTCCGTTAAAAAGTGTATCGGCGATAGTTGAACGAGAAAATATACAAAAAACATGCAAGACTGCGACACATGTACATTTTTTTATATATAATTCTGTGTTGTATAACTTATAAAATTGGAAAGTAAAGATTCCAATATTAATTTTCAGATTCTGTTTTTAAATTAAATTCTTTAAAGAAATTATTCCGATCGTAAACTGACTTCGTCAATTTCTTTCGAATTAAGTAATTTTTAAAAGAATAAGAGCTCAAAAGTTATTTTACGCATGCCACGGAAACTTTGATGTTGACCTCCTTCAAAACGTCGGATTAAATCGAAATTTTTCATACTTATCAAGGACCGGTGACATTTTAATTATTTAAAAATAAATAAGAAAAAAAATGTATTTTATTGTAATAAAGAGCATCTGGTGCTTTTTAAGACGTCATCGGAATGATATTCCTTCCACTCATATATATTTGACGACGTTGTGGCGCAGCGGTAGCGAACCTGCCTTAAACGCCACAGGCCGCGGGTTCGGTTCGCTCGGATCATAATATGTTTGTATTGACCATGCAAGCATTTTCCGGTCTGGGTGTATTTGTCCTTGTCATTGTGAATGTTTCCGGACCCCCGACACAGGATATTAATATCCTAATGGGGGCCGTTGAGTGTGCAACGTTTATTATTATTATTATTATTATCAATAAAATAATTATAACTCTTAACACCATGCTCCCCACGCATTTTTTACAATAAAATAGTTTTCTAAACTATTATTTATTTTAAAATTAAAATTTACTTCTACAAAATATTTTAATTTCAAACCGAGATATAATACTACATACTGTTAAAATGAATTTCACGTATTTACTTCAGGCATTATTAGTTAATGGTAAACTTTAGTTCAAGTATTTCTAAAACAAATAGAAAATTACATAACACTTAAACAAATGCGGCTAAACACCAAAGAACAGTACAGGCAGTTATGTAAGCAAAATACGTATAGAATCTACGCATTATCTTAAATTCCACAAACGAGTTTAAAAGTTAAAACATACTGAGTATTATTATTTAAATGAGAATAAATAAAGCTTTCATTACGAAAATAAGCTATGTAGTTATTTATTACATAAAGAAATTATGTTGACAAACTATCAAACGTATTAAAATAATATAATTACTTTTATTAAAACTCGACGACGTTGTGGCGATTCCCGCTCAGAACAAATGTTTGTATTAACCATACAGGCATGTGATCCAGTCTGGGTGTGTTTGTCCGTATCTTTGTATGTTTTTCTGCACCCCAGACAGAGAATAGAACAATCCTAATAGCCCCGTTGAGTGTGTTGCGTTTATTATTATTACTATTATTGCGCAATTTTTCAAAAAATGTATTGAACGAGTAAAACAAAGTCTAATTCTATGGGGGTTTATTTGCATTTCTTTGACCATATTGTCTTATTTTGGCAAGACCAAACCCTATATCATAAAACCTGTTACGATTAAGGTCATATCCAAACATAAAATTCTGATTATAATACGAAAATAATTGGACGCAAATAAGCAATACCATGTCAACCTACAAAATTGAAAAAACTGAGTTATATATGCAGAAGTGTTGGTAAATGGCTGAAGAACATTTTTCTTTAATATTTGTAGGATTTTAAGCTTTATAACTTCTAAAAAGCCATTTTTAATCATGCCGTTTATGTATTATTTTAAACGTTTTGGGTTATATCATATACGAAATATACGGTTTGTATGCTTATTTTATGTGAAAATAAGTAAAACAACTTACATACATCTTGAAATTGCCAAAAACTTGACCCATATATAAAAAAATCATATAAAGCAAGTTGTTCAAAATTTTCAAAGGCGTTTTTCTCGAAATGACATTCGTGTGGGTTGACATGGTATTGCTTATTTGCGTCCAATTAGGCTATACTAATATTTAGATGACCTCCCAGTTATTATCGAAGATACACAGATAAAATGTATTGGTACACATCCAAAAACAAAAAAATACAACCGAACTGAGAACCTCCTCCTTTTTTGATGTGGGTTGATAAAACTTTCTTAGCTTCGTCAATTCGTTGTCGAACATTATTAAAATAAAACGAAAACTATAAAATTTATAAATTATATTTTCGAATAATATTCGTTAAATTAAACAATTTTACTTTATATTATAATATGAATACTTGAGGCGTTTTGGAAAATTATCGTTATATTATAATGCACTTTAAGTAGCATATTAAAGAGTAACGACGAAATAAATTTATTAATTTATTCGTAATATAAATATGAATAAAACATTTAAAATGATTCATACTTTAAGTTATTTCTTGATTATTATCATAACAGACATTATTATTACTATTATTATTAAATAAAATACACTGTAAAAGATAAAAAATTCTTAAAGTACATTATCAATGTTAAATTAAAAGGTGAACAGAGGGCTTCTTTATTTCGCCCAAAGAATCGGGATTGCGATTCATTGGGTAAATGCAGCTAGCATTCTTGCCACCATTCCCCGTGGACATGATTTGTACATTTTTAATTATATGTAAATATAGTTATTTAATTGTAAATAAGTTGTAATATTGGTTGTAAAAATTAAAAGCACATAGAAATAATGCCCGATATTAATATAAATATATAAACGCTGCACATTGAACGGCGCCCATTAGGATAGTGATATCCTGTGTCGGGGTCCGGAAACACAGACAAGGACAAGGACAAATACACCCAGTATGCTCCGAGCGGGAAACAAACCCGCGACTTGTGGCGTTTAAGGCAGGTTGGCTACCGCTGCACCACAATGTATGCCTACTATGTAAACTGTACATATGTATCTACTATCTAGCGGTATTTATGACACCATAATATTATTTTCTGAATCGCAATTCTAACCGCACTCCAAACCGCAAGTTGCAGGATACTTGGCGAGATAACCATCTGGCTACATTTAATTTAATCTACCTATCTATAACTGTTATAGCACAACGGATACAAGTACGATAAAATTTTATGCTTATTTATGTATAATTATAATGAGCATATTACGAATATGAACGTTGTTACATTTAAAATATAATAAAAATGTTTACGATTTTTGAGATTGTTAATAGTTTTAGATAAGTTATTTAGTGCACGCTGCATTTAATATATAAGTTTAAACGCTTTTGTAACTAAAATTAATGTAGTAGTAATCAACAATATTCTTTATAACAATATTTTGAGAGTATACTTTATTTATTAGTAATTAATATTATTTAAGAATAAATATAAATTTGCAATGCTAACCCAGTGTAATTGTCAACAGGCGGCTAAGGAGCGGCGTCCGTTCCTGCGTCGTACAAAAGCGACGGCACCACCGCTCACCGATGCCGAGACCGCCACCACCAGCACCGTCGAGACGATCACCAACAAGTTCACAAGAGGCAACAATAAGTTCAAGTTACGGAAAATTGAAAAAACGAACGAGAAACCGCGGGAAAATAACAGCACGAGCGAAAAACCATCGCTAAGCGGCGCGCAGAATCGTAATGATAGACCGCGCAACTTTGTTCGACGAAGACTTGGAGGGGCGAACTGTGAGTCCGGTTTTTGCATTCTCAAACATTGACGCAATTCATCTCACACCCACACGCGAATATCACCTTTAAAAACTTTAATCATCAATCGACTTTCGAGAGAATTCCATGTACCATTTAACGAACAATTGCTTTTATATTTTGAATACTGTACAGTGCATAGGTTTTTGATTCAGTAGTGTTTTCTTATTGACTATCGAAAGCTAGGTAATTGACTTATAATTTTTCTATACAATTTGTATGAATGTGTTTTAAGTTAGCCTTCGTACAGACACGTCTTGTTGCCAATCAATATAGAAGGCTACTTATTATGGTGTTGTAAGCTCTATGGGGGTGTGGCTGTTTATTCGATACATAAAATATACCAGTAGTTAAAATTATGAAACTAGTTTTATACAAAAACATTGCTATACAAGATATTTTTGCTGGGAAATTTTATAGACCTTTTATTACTACATAGTGAGTCATTGAATATATTTGAATTCATAATGTATAATGTGTATACAAATCGATTTAATTTCATCTAATTTGAATAAAAACTTACTAAAATATCTGAAAATAGAACAAGTCCGGTACCTTTTCCTCCTGTTTGTCAGCATAATTTCATATATTTTTGTTTTTTTGTCGAATTCGAGCCCCCGTCAGGGCTGTCCCTTTTTCACGGCCCGGGTTTTGTACTACTTACCCCCCGCACTCTCTCCCTCCCCCACTCGGTGACGCTCTAGGCCAGTAGGGCCAACAACAATACACATTCCGAAAAAAAAAAATCTTAAGTACCAATTGTAGGTCAAAACAATGTACACACATGTACTACGTAAAGAGTAAAAATGACCGTGACTTTGTTTACAATATCCCGTCGTCCTTTCGTCTTCTCGAGAAATACCAATAATGACACATGCAAATAACAACTGTAATACTAAAGATTAAGGTGTGTAATTGTATGTTATTATAATTAATATTGTGTGTCAGTCATAAATGAATCAGAACCTCAAGTAAGGTCGTCGAGGTACAAGTTTTATGAATTTCAAACCTGTTATGATGGTTACTCGTTTTCCTCTGAATTTTCACTCGCATATTAAAAAGGATGTTTATTGTCGTAACGCTGACCGGTTATTAAATTTATTATTTCTAGTAATGTGACCAATGAGATACACAATTTGTTGGTATTCTTTTGTTCAATGAACTGTTTGTTACATAACGAAGGAGTCTCTGGATAAATGGTGTGAAATTGGGATGTTTTCCAATTTTTATTTTTCTTTTTTGTCTACTTATTATATGCAGAATATTTAGTCTAGATTTTAAGGTGGGGTGACAATAAAGTATTTCTTATTATTATTCAAGAATGATCTGATACAGACTGATTATAATGATTTATCGATCAGTAGATTGTTTTTTTGATTTATATTAGGATCTAAGAATAGTATATTGAAACCCTTTTTCTTATTTTTAGAATGCAAATCTCAGGCTGTTAAAAATGTATTGAGATTCAAATACAGCCGTAAGAATACAAAATGCCAGTAGTTGGCAGTAATCACTCTACAAAAGCGTGTTGATCATATAGGTAGAATCATGTACAGATATTAGTTTAGGTATAATTACATTATTATGTACACATATATTACTGTCTGTTTTGAATAAATTTACATTTCATAATATTTATGAACAAATATTTATAAAGTCGTTCACTATGAAAGAAAAAAATAATTGATTTTTAAATCTTATTTCGTAATTTCGTGTCGTAGAAGTTTAAGCGCGTTTAAGTCTTTTATATCCGTCATACGAACCTTTTTTTTCGTTTTCATGATTTTTAATAAACTTTTTCTTTTTGAAGTATTTTAGGATGAGCTATTTTAACCTTACATTATAAAAATCTATGAAAAAGAGTTTAACTTCCGATCGAAAATCGAAAAAGAATGACTTAAAAGATCCTTATAAATTTTAGCTTCGATTTCACTCATTTAAGCGAATGATTCATACCTTGTGGCGAAGTGGTAATAACCTGCCTTAAGCACCACAGGCCGCTGGTTCGAATCCCGCTCGAAGCAGATTTTGGTATCAACTATAAGGCATGTCTTCCGTTCTGGATATTTGTGTGTATTCTGATCATCAACATAACGCCATAGCCATATGTTCTAATACTATGGATTTGCCCGTTGTCTTTGTGTATTTATTGTGTGTCTCAAAAAGTATTAACCATACTACCCACATAAATTTATATTATAGTCTACTTCACAAATCGTCACGTACGACACAATTACTACTGTCCAAATTTCACATAATTCAAATCAAAGCGGCTTAATTAGCTTTAGCGGTTTTCGTTTTGGTACAAAAGTTACTTTCAAGGCTATATGTTAACATATTATTGACGTTTTACATAACACGTCCAAGGACAGAAAAACAGTTATTTCAAATCTGCTACAAATAAATAATGCAACAGCCCAATGGCATTTAGACATATCAAGCATTAGTAACATTCACACGCGAAGACTGACCACAACACATAGAATTTTGCAATTGTTAACGCAATCATGTAAATCTTGTTGAAGCTCAAAAGATTTTTTTTATGTCAGAGGGGACAAACGGGCAGACGGCTCACGTGAAGTTAAGCGATTACCGCCGCCCATGAAAAACTGCAATACCAGAGGGCATTGTCGACCTCTTTTAGGATACAGCTGGTTCATGAGTTTTTCACTAACGTACGGCGGTAGCTAACCAGGCTTCGATCCATTAGGCCATCTGAGATTATCGAATTATAAATTAATAAACGCTACACACTCAACGCCTATTACGATAGCTATATCCTGTGTCTGGGGTTCGGAAACACACAATTCATTGCTGAAGCAAACCCAGAATCAATGTGCTTGTGTTATGGTCAATACAAATATCTGCCTCGAGCGAAACTGACCTTAGCTTAGCTTAGTCCCGCCCGGTGACGCTGTCAAGGCCAGTAGGCCCAACAGCAATACACATTCCGAAAAAAAAGCTTAGCTTAGACTACACATGTTCCGGTTTGGATGTGTTTGTGCTTGTCTTTGAGTGTGTTTTCGGAATCCGATAATGGTGGTTTTATGTAACCAATAAAATTATAAATATTATAGACTCAAAATAAATATAAAACAACATTTCCATTTGACAATATGAAGCGACCGGAAACAGGATTTCCAAAGTAATAAAGGTTATAGGGACAGCAGTTGACCGAATAATCTTCAAGGTTGTTCGGCATCGGAGAACTTGACTCTGCCTTTCCACCGTGAAGCGTTACGAAAGGTAAGTGATGATAATTGTTATCACCATCATCGTCATCAGATATTGAACTCTAAGGCATTAATATAGATGCTAAAATGCCTTAGCAGTGTTAGATAGAAAGATGTTTGCATGAACGGCTTATGTACAAATATAAAGTTTTACAAGTCGGCCATGACAGGGCTAAATTAGCGTGTTATTATTAGTGACCGACCGAAATTTCGGTTTCGGTTTCAGTTTCGGCCAGTTTCGGCCAAAAATCTAGTTTCGGCTTTAGTTTCGGTTTCGGCCAAAATATAGCCGAAACTTTCGGCCTCGCCGAAACTCGAGTGTTCGTGAGTTTTCGTGCGTTGTTCGGTAAACTTCGCAGCTAACTCGTGACCGCTCGCTGACGTGGCCAAAAATCTCCAGAAATAAGTATTTAGATTGATCTTTAAAATATTGTGAACACAACATATTACTAGTTAGTTATGTACCTAGTATATCTAACTACAAATTGTGTTTTTAAGTTTACTCCTAATAGTAAGTCCTGTATTTTCATGACAAAAAAATGGTTATAACTTTAATGAATTTTTAGTTTTTATTTTATTTAACTGTCTATATTATATACAGTTGTGGTCAACTAATTAGGGACATTGGTATAATATAAGTAACATTTATTTATATTTTCCGTAATTTCAGTTTACATGAAGTCTTCATTACGTTTTTTTAATGTTGATCTGATCTTGATCATTTAACCAATGTTTCCTTAATAGAATAAATAATTATTGGAATGGATTGTAATTAAAAATAAAAACTATTAAAATTCAACTTTACTTCTCCTTCGTGCTAATATAACTCTGGACAAGTAATTAGGGACACTTAAGAAAAATGTAGATTTATATTAAATTAATTTAAAAAGTAACGCTTTCTATTAAAAATTAACATCAAATAATGACACGTTTCGTTAGTTGGTAAATGGCTGAAGAACATTTTTCTTTAATATTTGTAGGATTTTAAGCTTTATAACTCCTAAAAAACCATTTTTAATCATACAATTTATGTATTATGTTAAACGTTTTGGGTTATATTTTAAACGAAATATGCAGTTTGTATACTTATTTTTTGTGAAAATAAGCAAATAACTTACATAAATCTGAAATTGCCAAAAACTTGACCAATACATAAAAAAATCATATAAAGCAAGTTGTTAAAAATTTTCAAACGCGTTTTTCTCGAAATTACATTCGTGTGGGTTGACATGGTATTGCTTATTTGCGTCCAAATGATCCAAAGAATTCATGTCTAGGCTATTGGCAGGCCAATCTAAAACTGACGTAGTTCACCGGCTAGGAATCGTTTAATAAACAGTGAAGTATATTTTGGATCGTTTTCGTGTTAAAGCGCCACTAATGTTACTTCGCCACTAAGTTCTAGTCCAAATATTTGTCTTTTAATAATTACAGAGCCTACAAGGGAACTTTTTAAAGCTATTACCAGTCTGCGATCTAAATTTCTTTCTAGGTACACAGTTTCAGTAGTTTTATAGGTTTGAAAATATTGCAAAGCGTTGAAAACCATACTTTTGGAGCAAATCAAATGATAAGCTATTTTACGGTATGGCCATTTACGTTGAGATAAAATTGTTTTCGCTTTGTCGTTTCACAACTTAAATAAGAGACCCATGTTTAAATAATAAATTGTGATATTAATTAAAACTATAAACTAAAGAATGACGCCAAATAAAAATACAAAAGCTTTACGCCTTTGTATTTCAGGTTTATTTATTAAAAATCGAATATAAAACACTAACTCTTGCTGTCCCTAATGAGATGGTCAGTCAGTAAATGAGCAATTTCGATGCAAGAGATTTATTTTTAAATAAACTATATTAAAATATTCTTAGCTTCGAAAAAGTACACACCATTGAATAGTATACTTTACAACAAACAGTATCTCATAAAATAAACCTTTTAACATATATTTTTTTTTAAATTTTTCTTTTAAAAAATTTTTTAACCAAATTATTTTCCGTTCCTAATTAGTTGACTACGAATGTATACATGCAAATAAATGTTAAAAAAACTTGAAATTAAAATTTCAGTAAAAAAAACGTAATTTCAAATATTTTTTAAAAAGTTTCGGTTTCGGTTTCGGTTTCGGCCGAAACTGAGAAGGAGGCCGAAAGTTCGGTTTCGGTTTCGGTTTCGGCTGAAAAACCAGTTTCGGTCGGACCCTAGTTATTATGCCCATTAGTTGTTACTTGATATGCAATGATCGTGGCCACTGAAGATTGGTGGAAAACTTAAATGTTAAGAACACTTATATAAAGACGAAAAAACGGAATATTTAGTTTTGTTTTTAGAATACAGATATATATAAAACCACGCCTGTGGTTTTATTAGTATTCATTTTGAATCAAACTGGCATGTGTAAAAAAGTATCGATAAATCGATAATCGATATTTTTAGGTGTATTGGTTATTATCGAGTATAAAACTCCGATATATTAACGTTTTTGGTAAAAATAACTCTTGTGATCTTGTTTTTTTTCAAACGCAAAGCACCTAGACATAATAGGTAAAAGTTTGTTTGGTGACCTTTTTATTACAAGCAAAATACCTTCATAACTCTATTCCGGTGGTTTGCATTTTGTACTAAATTATATTAAATTGATATGTTATTGAGAAGAAAAATATCGACGATGTCGGTTATTTTCTCGAGTGTAGTTAATACTTGCCCAATTGAGCAAGCCCAAGCTGAAAACAACGAGGCTCTACTATATTTTTTTTATGTTACAAGTTGGCAAACAAGCATATGGCCTACCTGATGGTAAGTGGTTGCCGTAGCTAGTAGGTGCCACTCGCGCGTTGCCAACATCGAGATATTAGTTCTTAAATCAACTCTGCCCAGTAATTTCACTAGCGTACCCTTCAAACCGGAACACAGTAATGGCTATTGCACTATTATTTGGCGGCAGAATATTTGACACTGCGGTGGTACCTACCTAGCCGGCCTCTTACAACAAAAGACCACCAAGACAACCAGTGTGACTGATTGCACTGGTGAAATAATCTCTGGTGTGACAGAAGTTATCACAATAGCTGGCGATGGGGTCATCACATCCCGACGCCGGTAAATACTATAAATAAAACGCGATAAAAGATTTTAAGCCATGACCTCCGTTCAGTTATTATCTGGCCATAATAAATCTGCAATATGCGGTAGTCGTTATACGCATTATCTCTGGTATTTTGATTTAAACAGCAATAAAACGGTACATAAAATGCGGATTCAAAATCTCGCGGCGAGTTTCTCTCGCATTATCATGTTACAAATTCACATTTTTATTTAACTTTTTATAAAAAAAGAGGTAAACGGCCTGACGTATGTAGAAAGCTTTAACGTCTTCTGCGATTTATATCTACTTATATTGAAACGTCTATTTTTATTGCGTGGTAGTTGAGCTGTGCTTTTATACACATTGGAATAAAGCATAGAATTATGAATACCGATTTACTACTTTACCAATTGAATACCGATTTATTACTTTATTACTCTATGGAATTAATCGTCGCTTGTCTTACCTATCACCTTATGTATCACTAGCAGTGCCCGCGCTCGCTCGCCTTAAAATAGTTTTTTGATAATCCAACATTTTTCCGGGATATAAAGCATCCTATGTGTTAATCCAGGTAATAAGCTAGTGTGTTGCAAATCCATGCAGTAGTTTTTGCTTGAAAGAGAAACAAACATCGATCCATACATTTAAACTTAGTAATTTATAATATTAGTATAACTTGTACAGGATAAAAACAGTCTTTGGGGTAAGTTCTATAAAAAAAGTCCAACTCTTAGCGATTGACATCTTAAAATCCAATTAATGATTTTATTTTTATTATGTAATAATTATGTAGGTATCACCAGCGCGATTTTTATCCTAAACATAAAGCTAAGATTTAGCTCTTTAACAAGCTGTTTTACTTAATCTCAAAAATTAAGATAAATCAGAAAAAAGTAAAGGCTTTTTAGCCAGCTTCTTCCTACTCTCAGGGCTTTCTACCCCCAATTAGTGCAACGCGATAAATAGCGATAATAAAACATAGAACCACATTTTAAACACAAAAACTTTAATTACAATTCACCTGGTACGACAGATTGCAGACAATGACTTAAATTTCATTTTATAATATGATAAGATATCGAATTTCAAACAAAAATGTTCTTTTTATATAACACATCCATAACAATTCCAAAGTGAAAACTTTCTCTCCAAAACAATAGTGACACAACCACCTTTTAGGACAAATATTTTACATACACACAGGCGGTTCCTATACAAGTTGCAGAATATAATAATCGTCGAATAAATGTTCTGAATTATGTAGAAATAAATATCTTTCCATACTTTTTGGATACTAACGAAAAAGTAGCAAACAAAGCAACAAATGAAAATATAACGGAAAAATATTCAAATAAACAAATTTCATCACATTATTTTGAGACCCCATAGCCGGGTGTGTACATCCCGATGACGTCCCAAGTCTAGGCTCGACCTCGCAGGAGGGGCCCTTGGGACGGATTCAACTTGTGCCCCGCGTGGCAGTCCATCATTTACCGGCCGAGGTCTCCAGACCCGGCCCCCACCGGTGACGCTGTCAAGGCCACTAGGGCCAACAGCAATGGACATTCCGAAAAAAAAAAAAAAAAAAAAGGGTGTGTATTTTATTTTTAACTAGCGGCCCGCTCCGGCTTCGCACGGGTATAAAATATATAGCCTATGTCATTCACTGAAAAAATGATTAAAATCGATCCAGTAGTTTTGATTTATTCATTACTTCCGGTGGCCCGCACGCGTTAAATGTAATTTACGACATCACATTAGAAACCTCAAAAATTAATTTTTTTTTCAATTTTTATACATATAAACCTTCCTCTTCAATCACTCTATCTATTAAAAACCGCATCAAAATTCGTTGCGTAGTTTTAAAGATTTAAGCATACATAGGGATATAGGGACAGAGAAAGGGACTTTGTTTTATACTATGTAGTGATTACAATCCAATTCCTTGCATACAATTTTTATGTTTAGGGATGGTTCAATACAATACCTATTATAAGAATACTATTTCCTATTTGACCAGACCACGTATCTAATATTACAAACATATTTTTATTTTTATTTTAATAAGTATTATATTAAGCACCATTTATTTAGTTAGTGTTTGTTACCTTGTAGTGTTCTCTGATTGATAAGGTGTCAGTTTTAATCCTAAGAACATTAGAAGGTTAACTTTAAAGATCAATCAAATTAATTTGTTATTAGTAAATTATAGTCAGGATTGTTTAGCATATAAGCTATAATCGAATATTAAGGGTGAATAAGTAACTCCTTGGATAAAAATCTCAAAGTAATTCATAAAAAAATTTAAAAAAAACCTCCTTGTGTCACAAGCGTCCATGGCCAACGTCGGTGATCGCTTGGCACTTATCAAACTGTAGATTGTACGCTTGTTTGCCAAACAAAGATGAATATAACGGTCTCTGTCGTAAGAACTTTTACTTTATTATGTGTCAAATATCATCCCATCAAAAACATTAAACGAAAAAATCTAAGTCTCATAAAGTGAACTGCGTTCCACTACAAAAAATGGTGAAATCTCATGTATAACTATGACTGAAACATGGCAGTTGTACGACACTAAAGTATTTGAATGAGTAGAATATGTTGTTGTGTTTTTACATTTTATGTATTTGATCGGATATCATATGTTTTTGTAGATAGTCCTACTTTTTTCCGGTAACTTCTACTTCTTGAATTAAATCGTTCTACAATAAAAAAGTTTAATTGAATAATTTCATGAATTGAAACTTTTTGAACCCAAAAGTCTACATTTCCATCTGTGGAGCCAACTTATATACTAACATTTGCCGAACTGTCTGTCACCATTAGACAGATTGATTCAGGAAGGTGTAGCTGTATAATTTGTTGAAAATGTCGGAAAAAGACAAGACTTTGTAGTCACAAAAACGCATGGCTGAGTCTACAGGTATTAAACACTATTGTAAATAATCATAAAACATAAAAAACTAGAGAGAGCTACATTATGCAGTGGACTAGCAATCAACAAATAAAGAGAAACAGCTTGCCTACCATAAAAAGCGAGTGAAACCGTGCTTAACGACTAGTCGCCAGAGATGAGGTGAAAGCAACCGGTCAAGTGTAGCGGCTTTCTTACATTACGTTATGGCTATTAGATAATCACTAATTAAAGATTGACAGGAATTCTTATTAGATTGATTTATATAATATGTGAAGTTACATCAGTCAGTTTAACCTGTTTTAATTCCAATATTGACAACTTGCCCATTAACACTCACTTGATTCATTATTGTATACCAATAACTTCTCCCCGCGGCTTCACCCGCGCGAATTATTTATTTTATTGATAAATATTATTAGAAAGGATTTTTAATGAAGTACCTTTAATGCAATATAGTATACAATTTAATTGGTTCCCCATTCAATCCTTTCATCCCCTATTTCACCCTCTTCTCGTTTTGTTTTTGAAAGAAAAAGTAGCTTATAGCCGTGAGACCATGGAGACGGCTATATCTTTATTATGTATAAAAATTCATCATATTCTACAAACCACCTCAAATTTAATTAACCATAGTAAATATCACTCACATCGCATCTTATAATATACAGAGCTTATTATGTTGGTCTAATCACTGTAATACTTGATAATAATCTTAAACTTCTGATGATTAAACTAGCTATTGTTGCTCACTAACCTTTAACAGATTTGATCAGATAACAAATTAAGTTAATTGACTTATCGTATAGTGTTAGTTAGTCTTGTAAAAAATACCAGCCTTGGAGTGCCACAGCCGACATGCTAAGCCGCCTAAGGCACACACAAAACATTGGTGTTTTCGTTTACCCTCAATATATATTATACCTATATTATATTATAATTATTTTATTATATAGTCCAATTTTTTTTAATGGAGAGAGATTCCCGTTAATATTAGAAACGTCAATTAATATGCTTAACTGAGCAAGAGTTTCGTTCCTATGCTTTAGAGAGCACGATAACAGTTATTGCCAGGCTGTTATCAATTTGATAATAGTCGATAATTCCGAAACTGTATTGCCACTGACAACACTAACCACATAATATTATGCTCTACGGGTGCACCAAAAAGTAAAAGAAACAGTATTGAACAATATCAGAAAGAAGACTTGTCTATAATTCAACATAAATTGATAGACTTAAAAATTAAACCTAATATAAAACTTACTTGTAGTTCAGTTACGTTTGACGCTTTTAGCCCTTTAAAGACACACAAAAGTGACCATACACAAAAGATCTACATGGCAAATTGGTGTCGTGGGATAATAAACCCTATTTCAAAACTATTAGCCCTATTATGGCACGTGTCCCACGCTCTTGTGACAGGCACATTTTCACCGCTAATTTTCTCTTGTGTAACCTGAGCGATAAAACGACGCATAATTATTGTCACAAGATTTGCGTAAAGACTATGATTATTATACAATTATTGAATGCGAATAGCTTTATGACTTATAGTGCGATTCAAAAGAAGACCAAAAATTATATAAATTAAAATATATATATATCTCAATACCACACTTGTCAAATAGAACCAATTCGCTTCGCCTTCAGATATAAAATTGAATACCTAGGTAAATATGTCGTAGGGTTATTTAATAATAAGAATTTCGCAACAACCCTAGTTCTTTTAATTAGATAATGGTTGAAGCTTGCTGAAAAAAGATACGGTTTTTGAAAAATCATGAGTCACATGTTTTCGTAAAAATTTAAACTATCACATAGTCCTACGACATTTAAATAAAATCAAAAACGTAATTCCCTGCTTTGGATAAAAGTTTAAAAAATGTAGAAAACTTCCACATTCTCTTATTTTTTAAGTTTTGAATTATTTATTTTTTGTCGAAACTAGCTCTTAACAGAGTTTAATAATTTGGTTGGCAATTAATGCCACTCCATTTTAAATAACAAAAAATCACACAGATTTTGTAAGCTATTCAACTTATAGTTATATAATAATTGTAATAAGATGCTATTGTTACCGAATGTAGAATGCAATTATATAATCTTTGTCAGTGTTGAATATTTGAACTTGAATGACGAAAATAAACAAGAAATTAAAATTGCTTTTACAGTGAAGTAAAATGAATACAATGATCGCGTTTGTTTATTATTGAACGAGCTCTCAATATACGATATAAGATACTGGAAAATAGTATAAAATTCTCTGAAAAACGAAGTCGAAAATAATATTATTATATCATACCACAAAGGTGGTAAATAAGCGTACAGCCCGCCTGATGGCAAGCGGTTAGCATAGCCTATAGACACTTGCAATACCATCATTATTACAAGAGTCTTCCTAACCCAAGGGGGAGTATCTCCGATGACGTCCTTAGGCGTGGTTCGGCTTCGCAGGAGGCACCCTAAGGACGGAATCAAATTTGAGACCCTGTGAGGGCTGCCCCTTTATCACGGTTGTACTCGCCTGGGTGACGCTGTCAAGGCCAGTAGAGCCAACAGCAATACACATTTCGAAAAAAAAAATAAACCAAGAGACAGAGAAGGAAGGAAATGAGGGAATTAGAAGGGCAACAGTATGAATACTACGAAACGCAACTGTATGAATACTGTTACTTCACGTCGATATTCTGTGGGAGGGTAAAACTGCCTCGTCCCAGCTATTTGTGCTGAAAACAGCAAGACTGTACAGTGTACACAGTTATAATGCACATGCTAATTGAACCTCTAATCAGAGAACAATAACCAATTTTTAAATACGAAATGTATTCTCTCTTTGCCTTTTTCGTATACATTACCTTTATTAATTTATATATTAAAACTACATTTGCCGCCGTTAGTTTAAGATTGCAATTAACAGCGCCAATTGGTTAAATTATACACAAACGAGTTCCACATATATTAATAACGTTTTAAAGTAACCTGTCTTGTAAGCAGCATTTTACACGGCACGAAGTTCTATTTTGAAATGTATCGATGAAAGAAATTGGAGCGAATTAATCAGTGTACAATCACACAAGTGAACATTAATTGCGACATCCATCTTGCCTATAATGTACTTGATTTCTATACTGAACTAGTTGTTTCCCACGGTTTGGCCTGCTTGAAAACATTCACAGCCTTTAAAACATTCACAGTCCCGACACTAGACATAATAGTTAAACAATTGCTATGAACCCCATTAGGGTCACAGGACTGTAAGCGAGTTAAGCCTCAATTGCTCAACGGTGAAACGTTAGAGTGTATTTCTTGTACGCGTAGTACAGTATGTACAATGAATCTATGTGTATTTGCGAATACCCCTGTGTTTTCTTGAAACCGTTTTGCGGTGATCTGATTATGGACTTCCCAAATAAATAATAATTAACTACTACTAAATGCTTTACTATAAAATTGTTACAAGTATCTTTTTTCTTATAAAACAGCTCATATTTCTAAAATTATCAGGCTTATTCTATAAAAAAAGTTTTGGGTTAATTAATGCTTTCTTTCATTTATAACTAGACTAGCTTCTGCCAGCGGCTTCGACCGCGTAAATAAAGTGTTTAATACAAACTCTGAAATGCCACCCCCTCCTTTTACAAACTTCATGTCATATTTATTTATATCGAATCAACAGCATAAAAAATAAGTTTCCAGCTTCTAGCTCTAAAAATGACGATACTTGCATACAACGTTTCATCCCCACCCTTTTTCCCATTAAAAAGTATCCTTGTCCATAAATGTCCTTTCTCAGGATCTAGACTATCTATGTAGCAAATTTCATTTACATCGGTTCAGTAGTAGCGTGAAAGCGCAACAGACAGAGAGAGAGACAAAGTTACTTTCGCATTTATAATATTAGTAAGGATAAGGACTATGTCATTTTTCAATTACAATGAAACCACAAAAAACCAAAATCTTGGATTACATAACATATTATTCAACAAATGATGCTACGGAAAACGGAGCTCTTACCACTCTGTACACTCATTGTCTTCTCGATTGTTTGCAAGATACTTTATTTAACCTTTCCTTAACGCTATACTTACATATACACTTCGGTATATAGAATCGCATCCGGCCATTTATCGGTCTACGTGTTCAGAACAATACTGTGAAATCGGTCTTTCCGAAGACTTTCAAGTCCATCGCTTTGATAACATTTACTTCAGCATTTAATTTCAATTTTGTAACTTTTTGTTTAACAAACAAAATACAAGTGTATGTAGCCTATTCAGTTATGTGTATAAACTTTAAAGTATTGTGTGTATAAGATATTATATTTTTAAAGTTTCCTGGCAACAATATCGTATAATATATTTATCAATGTATACAATTATACGTCTTATCATCATAAGATTAGTATATAAATTAGGATGTTTGTTACTCGGTTTAACGAATTATGATTCTATAATATTTAATATTTGATAATCATGAGATAATTTTTATCAGGACTATGGGACGTATATTAAAATTCTGGGTAGATGTGTCTTATGGAACATTATTTATTTAAAAATGATTCCATCAATGATTCAGAATGATTTCTCTCTGGATTGAAGTATGTCACTACCTATATTAATGTTAATTCTTATATTAATTTTCAACAGCAACATCATTCAAACCGAGCTCGACAACGCTAGCACCATTAGGACCTTCGCGTCGACCATTCCGTATAGCCAGTCGCCGACGTCCCATTTCTTCGACCACATCTACAACAACCACCGCCAAGACGACTACCGTACTAATTGAAAGTGAAGAATCGCTACAGGATATTGGAGATACAGGTATGGTAGTTCTAACAAAATAAAAATTAAATTATCTGTAACAAAAAGAGTTCTTAATACCAAAAAATTTTTAGATGACATAGAAGATCCCACACTGAAATCTAATGCTTCGCCAAGGACAACTCTAAACGTCCAAAGGAGAAGGCCATTAATTCAACTGAAGAGTGAGCAAGATCAGAGTCCGTCAGCCACAAATGAAGAAGAGAAAAAACGACAAAGCAAGAAGTTTAGTTCTAGCTTCAAGCAAAACCAACTTGATGAGATACTTAAGTTGAGAGCAAGCGCCGAAGAAATCGACAGTACGACTGAAGTACGCACCACGCTTGAAGGTAAATTCAAATAAAATACACAACATTTTTTTAAACTAGTTTTTAAAGATTTCATTTCATATTTTCTGATACAATCACTTGATTTCGTTTATACTTAAACAATATTCTCACACATCTTCACAGATATAAATGCAGATACAGCTGTGGCTTTAGCTGCTAACCAACTCTTAGCAGCACCAATACCAATAATTTCAGACTACGACGAAGAATCTAATCCAACAAGTAAAACACCTCAAACAATTGTAGACTATAAGTTCACTAGTCCAGGGTACACTGAAGATTTCTCCAAAACTCAGACTTATTCCTCAGAATACTCACGAACACCGGCTTATACGTCGAGACAAAAGTTTGTTGAAACATCTACAGCAAGTTATGCTTCCTTACGAACTGAACCAGAAACGCTAAGTCCAACACGATCAACATTTTCATCTGATCCAAGACTTCCCACCTTCATGACAACTGAAGCTTACACCAGCAGAAATTCAAGACCAATTGCTCCAACGAATCTTGTAAATCCAACTATATCTGGCGTTACGCTTAGCATAGGCTCAGAAGGTTCTGGTGAATCAACCGCTCGATATACAAACTATCTTGCAGAAACTAACCCTTCAAGTTACACAACAGACAATTACGAGGCAAGAGTATCAAGACCTGGATTGTCAACTAATATAATCAATCCAACTACTGCTGGAGTATCTTTCGATTTACGGGAGTCGACATTAAAGTATACTGATCTTAATCGGGACGTGCCTTCAACTTACCCAACAGTTTTCGAAAGTAAAGTGTCTAGACCTTCAGGATTTTCTCCTAATTTAGTTAATATAGATGAAGTCGAAGATGTCAAGTCAACATTGAGGTACGAGGGTTCGAGTATGAGGAGTCCATCTACTGCTAGATACGAGGGATCTAGCGACAAGATTTCGGTACCAGTTGTCTTCGGGTACTCAACTGGTGGCCAGGGCTTGCGAGAGCCCTCGTATTTCACCAGAGAATACCTTTTGGAATCACCAGTGACTAAAGCTTATGATGGTAAGGCTAATTATTATTAATTCATTTGCTCAGCTCTATACCAATAGTTGTTTTTTTTTTTAATCTAATCAAAAATTTCAAATACTTTAATATTTCGTACATTTATATGCCATAAAATTTTAGATGAATACCAATATCTATCACCGGTGACGACCGCGCAGACAACGACTAAGAAACCGCTTAGAAGAAAAACTGTATTCAGAAGAATTTCTACAACGCAGTCTTCAACTTCTGTACTTCCACAAACTACTCCAAAACCACGAAGAACCACTAGAAAACCATTCGAAAAAATATCAGTAAGACAGAACCAACTCCAGAAGAACACAGATCAGAAGGAAATTGTTCAAAAGAAACCGATTCAAAAGACCCCAGTTCAGAAGACGCCGGTACAAAGGGTCGAGGAACCAAAAGTGGCAATAAAGCCTATTGGTGAATATGATTACTATGACGCCAGTCAAGAAGAAGTGGCGGATAAATATGAAGAAGGAACAAAGGTTATTCTCCATGGGAAAGGTATGTATTAAATTCCATATTGTATTTTAAAAAATAAATCTAAAAATTTACAAATAAAATACATACTAATATTGTATATAAATCCAGAAGTAATTGTTTTTCTGCTTGTCTTTTCATAAAGACATTTAATGTGGAGAGACGTACATTTAGTTTCTTTTCTATCAAGAGAATTATAGAGATAGTTGTCATCATTTTCATACTTTTTTTACAGGCAGTATCGAATGCTTGGACGTCGGTAATTTCCCACATCCGACGTCATGCAAGAAATTCATCTCGTGCGCAAGAATGGAGTTCGGTTCTCTCCTCGGATGGGAGTACATCTGTCCCAAGGGATTATCCTTTGACCCAGTTGGAGGAATATGTAACTGGTCGGCAGGATTAGGATGCAATGAGAAAGACTTGTGAAGTTTTTAGGCTGTAAAAGTCTTGTGATGATCTTAGGCCGTAAAGATGTCAATTGTACTTTGAAAGTACATAAGAACATCAAACAATAAAAGTACATCAAAACATCATCCCCAATTCTCACAATTGTCTAATGTGTACTACACTATATATATATATATAAATATATATTACATATTTATTTTTTTAAACTATTTTCGTATGATATGATATGTCAATTTTCAAAGTTCTCAATGAAAATACTCTTTTTTTTTTTTGTATATAGAAAACTAGGTGGGACTTATTGAAACTAAATTTTTATTGGCTGTTAAATTTATTTATAATAATGATTATTGTGGTGTAAATTAATAAAACCTAGATTTTTTAATTCAATTTTATGTAGTTTTCGAAACCACTGCCACTTTTTATACTTTTACATTTTTTTTATTATTGTAGTTAATAGTTATACCTTTGTCTCATTAAATTATAGAAAATTACTAGACATTGTCTACGGCATACTCGTCTTAAAAAAATAAGAGAAATAACTCAAAAATGTGCCTTAATTATTTTACAATTTTTCGTTTTAAGTAATGTTATGTGACTAGATATTATAAAAAAATAAAAAATTATAAAATATATAATGTTTCATTGAAAAATCCTGGTAATCAAAATTATTTGCTATACAAAAAATCAAGCAAAATATTTATCATTTGACGTTGTGGCGCAGCGGTAGCGAACCTGCCTTAAGCACCACAGGTCGCGGGTTCGATTCCCGCTAGGAGCAGATATTTGTTTTGACCGTATAGGCATGTGTTCCGGTCTGGGTGTGTTTGTCTTTGTTTATGTTTCTGGCCCCCAGGATATAGTTATCCTAATGAGGCCCTCATTGAGTTGAGGGAGGTTGCGTAGCGTTTATTTAAAGAGGGAGCGGAATATATTTAAAAAAAAAAACAATTAATAATTAATTTATTTATAAAGTTCTCTTACTTATATTAACATAACCAATACCGATGCAGGTCATCTTGATCTTTTGAGCTGAACTAGTTGTCTCTTCATCATCTGAGCTCACTTCATCATCTTCTGGCCTTAGGACTTCTAATTTGAACATCACACCGAAAAATTCTTTTAGATGCTGAAGGAATTTTATTGTGTAGTCTGAGAGAGGACCAACCTGTAAAGATTTTTTTCCTTTATCACCATTTATCAAAATACGAATCGAAACTTTGACTTGCTTTCTTTTTGCAAAAAAAAAAAAAAATTGTCCTATTCATAAAAATATATCATACATTTTATAAAGATGCGATGATAATGATACATAACTAGTATTTGCCCGCGGCTTCCCCCGTGAATAACGCGTTTTGTACAACTAAATGGTTCCCGATAAAAACTTTCATCGTGTTTAATTTTTTTTTACCCAACCTTACGATTTTTCCAAAATCATTTAATACTCTATAGCCTGGACACTTCTGACAGTTGCTACCTCCTGCCAGTCCCGAAGTTATCCCGAAAAAAATATAAAAAATTGAGCTTTATACTTTAATGAATTTAAGGTACTATTTTAGACACCTTTACTATCTGATACCTGCCCAAGTAACCACTACTCAAACTCTATAGTCGCTGGTCGTTTTTACCTATATAGGAGACATGCACTGAAAAACTTTCCTCCTCCTCCTCCTCCTCACGTCGTGTTCCTCATTACTGAGGGTCGTGATTCCCCTGATGAAAAACTTTATCTTGAATAATATGTCGCCATTTTATTCGATCTTTGGCCACGTGGAGCGCGTCATGGAATTTAGAGCTCACCACGGAGCGTATTTGGTCAGACCATCGGATCGGGCTTCGACCTCTTGAGCGTCTGCCGTCGACCTTGCCAGTAACTATGAGTTGTTCTAGGTTGTGGCCATCCTTTCTCGCGATGTGACAAAAAACTCTAGCACTCTACGGAGACAGGTTGTCGATAGTCTGACTTTGATGTTTAATTCTCTTAGAATTGACGCGTTGGTGCGGAAGGCATTCCATGGTATCCGCAACATTTTCCTCCAGCACCACATTTCAAAGGCGTCGATACGGTCTCGGTCAGCCTTCTTCAGCGTCCATGTCTCCGCTGCGTAGCTGAATATGGAGAAAACCAACGAGTGAACTAGTTTTACTTTGGTTTTTCTTGAGATGTTCCGATCCTTCCATATTTTCTCCAGCTGGGACATTGCGCTCTTAGCCATTCCGATCCGTCTCCTTATCTCTTTCTCGCAAGACCCAGTGTTGCTTATGTTTGATCCAAGATAAATGAAGTCTGTGACTATTTCCAGTCCAAGTGCGCCTGTGAGATGCAGACAATTTGCTCGGTCTATTATCATTACTTTGGTTTTGGCGTGGTTGATCTGTAGACCTAGTTCTAAGCTGGCGCTTTTGATTCTGTCCAGAAGAGTCATCATTTCTGATTCGTTGGCGGCTAGTAAGGTTGTGTCATCCGCATAACGAAGGTTGGATATTTTGGAGCCACCTATGGTGACTCCGCCTTCCCAGTTTTCGCATGCTCTCCTTATAATGTATTCTCCGTAGGCATTGAAGAGAATAGGTGACAGCACACAACCTTGTCTAACGCCTTTGCCAAAACTAAAGGGTTCTGAAATTTCCTGGTCGACCCGGATGATGTTTTGGTTTCCCAAATACAGCGCCTGTATGAGAGCTGTGAGGTGTTGAGGTATACCCAGCTCTGTCAAAATTCGCCACAGATCCGTCCACACCACACAGTCAAAGGCTTTACTGTAATCAACAAAACATAAGATGGCGGGTGTGTTATACTCGTAGGATTTTTCTATCAGCTGTCGGATGTTAAGAATTTGTTCTCGGGTTCCCTTGCCCTTCACAAACCCTGCCTGTTCTTGGGAAATTTGCCAGTCTAGAAAGTAACGGATTCTGGTGTTAATTATGTGCAATAGTACTTTGCTGGCATGGGATATGAGTGCCAGAGTTCTGTAATTTTCGCATTTGGACGTTGAACCCTTTTTATGTAGTGGAAGAATAATAGACCGTGTCCAATCGATAGGCCATTCACCGGTGTGCCAGATGTTATTGCATATATTGTGTAGTAAGTTTATTCCTGCTGGGCCCATTGCCTTTAGAGTCTCTGCAGTCACCTGATCAGGGCCAGGAGCCTTTTTAGCCTTAAGCATATTCAAAGCGGCGGTAAGCTCAGATCTTAAGATGGGGGGTTCCAGAGTTAACTTATTCCATTCACCAAATGAGTATGCCGAGTTGCATTGCTGTGGACTCTTGTAGAGCTCCTCACAATAATTGCGCCATCTTTTGGTTATTGCAGTTAAATCGTGCAGTAATGTGCCATCGTCATCCTCAATCATCCATGTCCTACTCTTAAACTGCTTGGAGAGCAGTTTCACCTTTTTGAAAAGGTCCGAGCATTGAAATTTATGTGCGTGTTGCTCTATTTCCATACAGATGCGGTTGATGAAATGGTTTTTGTCACGTCGGCAATGAAGTTGTACGGCTCTGTTTAGTTTAGAGTATTCTTCTCGGTTTTGGTGGTAGGATAGTCCCTTGATTTTTAGCTGTTTCCTGTTTTCTATGATATCCCAAGTTTCTTTGGATATCCAGGTTTGTTTGCAGAACGGTTGGTGTCTCTTAATATCGGTGATACTTTGCATTGCCTTCGATATATAACCTTTTAGTTGTTCCCATTGTTTATTCACATCTGTATTGGTTGGAACTGGTTGCTTTGTGATTGAGTCTTCTAATGTGCATTTGAATTGCTTTTGTTCCAATTCAGTCAGAGAGCGAAGTCTTGTGGAGCTACTTTTCTTGACTGCTTTAAGTCGAAGTGCAAAGTCAGCAACTAGAAGGCAGTGATCAGATCCGCAGTCGGCGCCTGGGTAGGTTTTTACTTTTGAAATTGATGATCTCCAGCGACTATTGATCATCACGTAGTCTATCTGGTTGCGACAGCGATCCCCTGGGGATATCCATGTATAAAGCCGTCTAGGATGCTGTTGGAAACAAGTGTTCGTGATTGTGAGTTTCCTGTCTATGCAAAACTCTAAGAGTCTGGTGCCTCTATCATTTCTAGCACCAAGGCCGTACTTTCCAACAATATTTCTGATGTGATCATCACTCAAAGTGCTACCTACTTTTGCATTCCAATCACCAACGATAACCGTTATTTCGCGATTAGGAATGTTTGAAAGTGCACGGTCTAAATCGGCATAGAATTTGTCACATATGTCTTCATCGGCGTTTGATGTTGGGGCGTAAACAACGACGATGTTAAGAGTGCATGGGCGTGTGTGTAGTTTGAGGGTCATTATGCGGTCAGAGACAGGTTTGTATCCTGCTACATGGTTCTTTAAACTGCGGGATACCCAGATAGCGACCCCGTTAGTGCTGGAATTCGGAGAACCTGAAAATATAACACGTTTTCGTTAGAAGTTGAGAAAACGTGTTATATTTCTCAGGTTCTCCGAATTCCAGCACTAACGGGGTCGCTATCTGGGTATCCCGCAGTTTAAAAACTTTCAGCTTTCATAAAATAACGAAGGTCTGGCCGCCCTGAGCTCTTACTCTAATACCAAAATTCATCAAAATCAGTTCAACGATTTAGGCATGATAAGGTATGTATGTATAAGACAGATAAAGCTACGTTAAAATTTATAATATTAGATTGAATAATAATAATATAGTCTGTATTCCATAAGACCTATCTTATCGAAATTCATATCTCGTAGTTCGTTTTTTGTTTATCTCACGAAAAGTTACATATTTCCGGGATAAAAAGTATCCTATATTTTCATTCAGGTAACAATCTATATCTGTGCCAAATTTCAGCCAAATCCATTTGGCCATTTTTGCGTGATTGATTCACAGCCGAACATCCAAACATAAAACTGTCACATTTATTATATCAGTAGGATCAGGATAACGGAAATGTTTTCTGATTGCCGTAAATAAAGTTTTATTAATAACACTCACAATACACTCGCTAACATCTTTTTGCCCAAGTGCCATCCACAAAGCCAATATCCATTGGAACGCAGAATCCACGGCACCACCGCGATGGATCTCATCTAACAGCTTCAGGGCACACTCTCGGCCTATATCTTCTGGTAGGGCTGTCTCACCGGTGCCTGCTTCTGGTGATTTCTGCAGAATTAGCAATTTATTTTGAGCTTGTTAGACAATTGACACCGTCGTGTCTTTGTGTTTGTCCTTGTGGGTCTCCCCACCGTGCTTCGGAGAGCACGTTAACCTGCCGGTCCCGGTTGTGATCACATAACATCTGATAATAATCGTTAACTTTTGATAAGTAAATTACTCTTATCCAATGAGTTAATGGTTCGCCCTTAGCGTTGCGGAGGTCAGATGGCAATCGCTCTTTGTAAAAACTAGCAGCCTGTCAAATCCGAACAAGGGTGATAAGCAGACTCTAGGTAAATACACGTATAATACCGGGAATAATGCTAGGAAAAAGAAGCTTGTTAAACCATTATTGTAATTTTGATTTCGTAATGATATTACTAATAATAGTTAACTTTTGATAATGGTCATTTGCTCTTATCTCTTATATAATATTGAGTTACTGGTTTGCCTTTTTTGTTGCGCAGGTCTGTTAGTAATCGCTCTGTTTAAAACCAATCAATCAATTAAAATAATTTTTATTCAAGTAGACTTTTAAAAAGTGCTTTTGAATAGTCAAACGCTACCGACGGTTCGGAAGGTTGATTCTATCGAGAAGAACCGACAAGTAACTCGACAGTTACTCTTTTCAAATATATGTTTTTTACAATTGTACTCTTTCATATAAAATTTGGTTCTTGAATGAGATCCAGCAATATTAAGAGTCCCAAGCATTTTTATCGGAAAAATATTCCTCTAACGAATAATAGGCTTTATGGATAAGTTTATTTTTTATGTACATTTGGAACTTGCTTGTTGGCAGTTCCAATAAGCAATCTGGAATTTTATTGAAAATGCGAATACCTAGCACCTTAAAAGAATTACTGACTTTACGCAGACGAAAGCTAGGATTACAAAGTTTATTTTTGTTTCTAGTGTTAATTGAATGTACATCGACATTTTTGCTAAAAGACTTTAAATTATTCTTAATATATAAGAGGTTACAATAAATAAATTGTGACACCACAGTCATTATGCCTATATCCTTAAAAACATCTCTTAGAGAGGCCCGCACTCTTAAATTATAAAAAAAAAAAAAAAACCTAGTAACATATCAGGATAGGAGTAATAAGCAGACCGTGGGTATGTGGGTAATAATGCTAGGAAGAACATGTAATTTAAGGGACCTTATCATCAAATATATGAATTTAATAATGTACTCACAGCTTCAGCACAGTAAAAGGTTTTATCATTCGTCTCTGCTATAAGACTGATACCAAATCCAGGACTCTTTCCTGCATTCGGACCTCGACATTGATCTGTGTTTATATAGACGTCTGGAAGGAACTTTAACATCACCTGAAATAGAATATATATATATGTTTTGGACATAGAAAATTTATTTTTGGCCAGTAATATAATAAGAATATTTTACTTTAATATAAAACATAGTTTATTTTTTTATTGTGTATTGGTGATGGTCCTACTGACCTTGACAATGTCACAGACGTTTCACCGATACAATTTCTATTACACCAAAAAATTAGTTCTTTTTTTAAATGAACGCTACACACTCAACAATCCCCATCAGGATAGCTATATTCTGTGTCAAGGGTCCCGTAACATGAACAATGACAAGGACAAAACACACAGACCGGAAACAATGCCTGTATGCTCAATAGAAACATATGCTCCAAGCAAGAATCGACCACGGGATTGTGGCAGCTTAAGGCAGGTTCGCTACCGCTACGCCACAACGTCATCAAATTTCCTTCAACAACTAATTATTTCTGCAGAAGTTTCCAATACACATTGCTGTATTGAAGTAATATTGACTCATTTTTCGTTCTTTCTACTCGCCTTAGCAGTAGATGAAACAGCTATAATAAAAATTGTAATAGAAAACATTTTTACAACCAACCCCTTTAGCAGATTCGACAACTCTGTTAGCCATTGTGGGCGACACTCGGAGCGCGTACACGACGCCGCGGATACGCTTCACCAGACCCCACTTACTCCACTGAAGGGGTCGCAAGTGACGACGTACAGGGCACTTGAATACTACCTCACCCCCACCAAGTGGTGGAGCACCTAAAACAAGATAAATTTGTTTTTAATTTAAAAAATAAAAATTTATAAACGCTGCACACTCAACAGCCCCCATTAGGATTGTGACATCCTGTGTCGGGAGTCCGGAAACACATACAAGGACAAGGACAAATACACCCAGACCAGAAAATATGCTTGCATGGTCAATACAAACATATTACGGTCCGAGCGGGAATCGACCTGTGTGCTTAAGCCAGGTTCGCTGCCGCTGTGCCACAACATCGTCAAAATACTATTAAACATTATATCTTACAAAAAATCATTATTTTTATCAGATAAATTAAATAATAAATAAATAACTGAGACATTTTTTTATAATGTCATGTATTACACTTTTAACCAAACTAAACAGGTACTTTATCCTATGTTAACTTAGTAACCTAAATTTCTACAATGCAAAGATTTGAAAATGGACACTGACACTGAATCAATAAAAATTTTCATTTTTATATACAAAATTATATAAAACATATCATGAAAAATTTCGAGTTTATGTAACTTAAAAGCTAAGGGGATACTATGAGTTGTCCATCTATAAATGTTTTCTTGGTTTTGATAAAATGCAAATTAAAGTCAAATTTTATGAAAAACTCTTTTACTAATATTGTCACAATAAATAAAATTTGTCTTACCCATTGTTTGTATTGTAATATATTATTAATAATCAAAATAAATTGACTTACCTCGTCTAACTACTTTAAGCTCCAAGCCATCATCGACAAGGATGAATTTTAATAGAACTGGCAATGCTGCTGATTTAATTTTATCCACGGACACATCCAGATCATGATGAGTGACTCCTTGGAGAACTGTATTTAACGGCTCTTTGCAAAACGGACCCAATGCAAGCAGAACTTCTAAATAATAACCTGCAATAAGACAGTATACTATGTTATGAATTGATTATTAGGTTTTATCTGCTACTTCATCTGCATAGAATATGGACATTTATTTGAATTTGGTTATAACAATTGCAGCATAAAATGTGAGTGTTTTGGAGACAGAGGCGAGAATAGAGTTGGATATATCAAATTTATTGTATGGTATTTGTTGACTGAATTGTTTAAAGTGAAGTGCAGTTATTATTATTTTATAAGGATGTTGTGGCACAGCAGTAGCAAAACCTGCCTTTGTGAAATCGATTACCCTCGGGGTAGATTTTTGTATTAACTATACAGGCATGTGTTCCAGTCTGTTGGGTTTGTGCATGTCTTTTTGTGTTTCCGGACTCCGGACGGACAAAGGATATTACTACCCTAATGGCCCCGTTGAGTGTTTAGCGTTTATTATTTAATATATAAATACAAACTAACCTATTCCCCTCTGAGGGCAACAACTATGAGTAACTTGACCACCGATCAATATTCCAGGTTGGAAATACAAGGAAGTTCCTGTTTCACTCAATTCAACCCTCGTTCCGTTTGTAATTTTGTCCAATAGCCTTACTAAATTTACTTCATATTCTCTAAGTCCTGGGTCATCGTGGGAACTTCTAATGTCTTCAATTTTTATTGCTCGTCCGCTTAAAGTCGATAGTAATAGCCTTTGCCTGAATAAATTACTGCCTTTGTAAACAAGCACATCATTGTGTATAGTAGCGGGCATTATTGCATTCAATTATTAATTTATCTTCGTATAAAATAGGAAATGAAATTAAAACATTTCTAACTTCTTATTTTTCTATAACTAAGCATAAAGCACGTGTCTCAAAACTTCAAAAGTCAAAACAATAAATAAAGAAGACTAGTGCCGTTACGCCGTATACTATAGTGATAAGCGTTATCGATTATATAAATATTCCATTAATCGTTTTTGCTAATTGCATAATCAAAAATTGATTTTCAATTCATTGTTAATCATGTAATGTTGCGTAATTGTACTTTAATTTCTTGATTATAAATGAATATTCTTTTGATATTTGTTTAATTTGTGATTTCCCTTAAAGAATAATGGTGGCATTTTGTTAGAGAGTTCCACACAAAATACATATAGAAATATCGCGTACATCTGTGGTTTACCCGTGACCACAGATTGGAATAGAGATGTATAATATTCATAAGTGCCTATTAATGCCTACATGAATAAAGTATATTTTGATTTGATTTGATTTGATTTGAATAGAAAAAACAACAAATCGATATTTTTAACTATATCGATTTTATTAACATCCCTTCTATGGCGTGAATAATCATTTGACACTTTGACAGCTGACAATTGATGTTTTATTTTATTTGCTCTGTGGTTTAATTGAATGTGGTCCGTGAACTGTGAGTTGATGAATTCGTATTTCTTAAATCTTGAAAATCAAAAATGTGACCTACGATTTAAATTGATTGATTGATTTATTGTAAGAACTAAAACTCCTCATTTATTTTAAACAACGTTGTCAAAACATAATATTATTATCAAATTATCGTAAATGGTTAGAAATTAAAAATGAAGATATCAATAGGCGACGTTGTTTTACCGGGAGATTACTGTGAAGAAATTACAGAGGCTGGTGAAAAATCTAAAGTTATTATAGGACCTGGACTACGTAAAGAAATTGACCGTGTTTATATTACCAAACCCGGTATATTAAAGAAGAGAAACCCTTGTACTTATTGGGTAGAAAGCTATCAGAAGAGATACGTACCTTCGAGAGGAGAAAATGTAATAGGCGTAGTAGTACAGAAGGCTGGGGATATATTCCGCGTAGATGTCGGCGGCAGTATTACAGCTGCCTTATCATATCTATCATTTGAAGGAGCCACTAAAAAAAATAGACCAGAAATTCAGGTTGGCGATATTGTTTATGCTAAAATGTTGGTGGCTAGCAAAGATATGGAACCAGAATTAGTATGTGTTGATTCTCATGGAAAGAAAGGTAGGCTGGGTGTTTTAAATGATGGATTTGTATTTAAATGTTCATTAAACTTAGTGAGAAAGATTTTAAATCCAAGTTGTCCATTGCTACAGTCGTTAAAAAATGAATGGCCTTTTGAAATGGCGGCCGGAATGAATGGTAGGATTTGGATAAAGGCTAACTCAATGAGAGAAACAATAGCTGTTGGAAATGCAATATTAGGTGCAGAATATCTGAATGACAGTGATATAAAGAGTATGTGTAACAACATAGCTGCAATATTGGCTGGACATGTGTCTTAGAAATTGTTTTGTATAGTTCAATTGAATAAATACTTTAAGAATAATGTTAGTTTTTATAAAATTATAGAATTATCTTCCTATCTAGATATGCCATTCTTAATTTAAAATCAAGAGACAAAATTAAATACAACTACGAAATGGACTGGATAACAATTTCAAAAAATTGACATTTTTTCTTAAATTTTGTTATCAAACAGCAAAATTTGAATCAAAATAATTTGATATTCATAGAGGCTGTTGCTTATATAATCCCCATGTCTCAAAATTATCAAGTAGGGTAATATTTATTTTCAGCTCTGGTTGTGGAATGATGTCTTTGCCAAGTTTTCCCAACACACTACAGTATGGGGTCCTTCAAGGGAAGGTTGAAATTTTTTAAGGCAAGTAGTAAATCTGCAACATGCAGGCTATATTTCCGGTGTTGGAAGCATTCACAGGCCACTTGGCATCAGGAGGGCCTTATACTTGTTTGAAATAAATAAACGTTGCACACTCAACGGCCCCCATTAGGATAATAATATCTTGTGTCAGGGGTCCGGAAATATTCACAATGACAAGGACTAATACACCCAGACCGGAAAATATGCTAGCATGGTCAATACAAACATATTATGCTCCGAGTGGGAATCGAACCTGCGACCTGTGGCGTTTAAGGCAGGTTCGCTACCGCTACGCCACAACGTCGTCAAATAAAATAATATAAAACAAATATCATCGTGGCCAAAAAAAATATGATGACATTTTAATTTGTATGAATAGATTATAACAAAATCAATTTTTATAATTAGTTAAGATAATTATAATGAAGTTTACAAAGAAAACATCCACAAACAGTGATGAAGATTTATTTTGGCAAATGCAACTAACCTAATCATAGAAATCTCGATATATGTAAAACTACAACTCTTGTCCAACTTGTGTTTGCACAGACACAACTATTTATATTGGCTTTCTTGATTGTGTCTGTTTTAGTCTTTTTCTCCAAAACAATCTTTTTTTAAGATAAGATTTTAAATGAAAGTACAATTATAACTTACTGACAGAATTTAATAAACCATTTTATTTACAAGATTTTTTCAAAAAAAGCATTATATTCTAAAAACGGAATACAGAAATTAGTGTTTTTTTTTATTTAACATATTAAATACTCAAATAATAATAACAAAATATTGTCGTTTTGATAAGCCAATGCAAAAAGTTGTACCCTTATAATAGTGTCAAAATAAATATTAATATAAGATTCGTCAAGCAACACCACATTCGCACTATATACAAAATACTGTGACAGTTACTAGCAAACTTCATTTTACTTTACAACTAAAGTTAGAATTAATAGGAGTTTACTGACCAGAATAAATTTCGTCCAAGAAACAGTGTTTACATAAGTAGAAGCAATAAATTTGCATGAATTCAATCCGGAATCCAGATTGAAATTGAAATGATTGAATATTGGAGAAATATTTTAATTAAATTATATGGGCAACCTGAACAACTCAGATCAGGTTGGTCACTTACACTATATGAATACAAAAATTATTGACATTTTAAATTATATTGTAATAAACATACAATTCAAATTTTTTAGGCATACTCTGCTTATAAACAGCTTAAGTCTGGCCAAGTTTTTCACATTATTCTGCCTGCAATGCTTTTTCTACAAATGTAAACCCAGTTTTCACATTCAATAATAATTAAGTAAACAATAAAATAACAAAGTGAGCTGTAAATTATATTTTAATATTAAAAATTTACATCGATAATATGAGACCAGTGAAAAATAAAATGTTATTTAATATAATAAAATTCGCTTTACAATGATATTGGAGTTACAACAGCTGTGGTCTCAATATGTAAAGATAATGAGTTATTAAACATCTGTGGCACATTAAATCCTCAGTGGACTTCCAGTGAAAATCAGTCTATAATGGACCTAATGAACAGCCTCTTCAGAAATTTACGCAACGGTAACACAACAATAAGTTACCTTTAGTCCTAAGAAAAGAGCTTTTTTTTCAATAACATAAATACTTTTAAGCATTATTTTACATATTAACTATATATAATTAAGCAACAGCAAATATTTCTTTAAACCATAAACAAACTATCTAGATCAATAGATAATTGGATAGTTTTTTTTTTGTTCAAGCTCCAAATCTTAGGACCGCACGTCTTATAAAAAATTTATTACTAAAGAAAAATTGAAAGAACTACTCAAAGGAATGTTCTTTTATATACATTTACAATTTAAATACATATTTTTAATATTATTTCTACAATGTACATATATTACAGTTGTTTTTGCTTCACTGTCATTCAAGTGATCAGTCATTTAAGTTTTTGCGTTCATCTAATAATTATGTGAATAATTATAATAATTTACATGTCATTTCAATTATTTAGAATATATATATTGCCAATTTGCACTTATCGTTAGAAACGAATTAACTATTTGCAACATCAATACAGTTGTGAAAATAATTTAATATTTTTTTATTGGTTTTAATATTTATAAGTGACTACTAAACCGCCACGTCATTACAAAAATTAAATTTGTAACAATCAAAAATGTCTTTAATAATTATAATTAGAAATACAATATTTCAACTACTATACAATACTGATGAAATAATTACAACTCTGCAAAATAAATTAAAAACTAAACATCTAAAAAAATTTAATACCTTTTATTTTTTAATTTTATCAGAATAAAATGTAAAAAAAAGTCGCCTACTATTTACAAGTCCTTAAGAAAAAAGATTTAAGATATGCATCACAGCAAACCAGTAACACTATACAATATTTACAGTTTTTTTTTTAATTTCAATAGTCAACTTTTATCGTATTTATATACGAAAATATAATTTAATCTATCGTTAAATGAAGAGATCATTACTTTCATGTACATGGCTACATTCACTTGAGCCGTAGTAGCATATAACGCGCTATATAGCGATAGGAAATGTGGACGATTTAAGTATTTGAATATATGTAGATTTCTTTTTAAATCAATGCGATAATTTCTTTTTAAATCAATGCGACACGACCATCGTATTTGTATACATATATTTTATGTTTAATATATGGTTCCGTATTATTGTTTTTTTATTTAAAATTTTTAAAATAACGGTATGGAATAATAAATTTCGAATTATGTTACGGATTTTTTAATAGTCGCGTAAAGAACAAAAGCTCGTAGGGCCAAAATTAGACACTTGAACTTTTATGCTAGCCTTAGACACCAAAAAAACTATCGATATCTTTTTTAACGAAAGTCAGTTGTCTTATTCACAATAATGTGGCACTTCTGATATATTTAGCCCATCGACATTATATATATACAAAAATTGTAACAACTTTAGCCCTAAGTTTACTGATGGTGAGATATTCGGTATTCATAGCAACACGTAAGCTTTCAATATTCAACATTGTAATCGTCTCTTTGTAAAGGCAATACTTAATGTAAAGTTAAGTTGACACCTCGTACAAAATTATATTCTGTACTTATTTTTTTTTTTTTAATTATATTAGAAATGCTTTTTCTAATTCCTATTTCTCTTTTCACGTGTAACATTTGCTAGATGTGGGTACGACAATAGCCCAAGAGCATGGGTGTAGCATTTGGCCCTAGGGAGGGTCAAATCCGAATTTTGTCCCGGTCAAAATGAATTATATTTGTGATACCTTGGTTATCCAAAGCCAAGGGAGTCAGGATGGATCCTGGATTCTCGCATTGAGCTAGGTTACTAACCATTATGGTACACTGTTATATTATGTAATATAATATTTTTGAAATGTTTAAACTGTCACAGAGCTTTTAAACTTTTAGAAGTGTCTGTTAATTTAGATAACTTATAGCGAATATGACTGTGACATTAGAATAAAAATTACGAGGTGCAAAGTTAACTCAAAAGTGTAATCTAAGAATAAGACAGTGTTATTTATGTAGTACTTCTACTAGGCTTCAACGTCTTCAACTTCTAGAAGAAAAAACGTCAGGAACTTCGTTCCTGAGGGTCCCTCGACCGCACAATTTTTTTATCAATGTTGGCAGCACTGACAAGTGAATTCTTTATAATAATGGTGTAAATTCATTAATTATATCATTAGAATTACAACGTTAATTTATATAAGGCAGTATGTGAAAGATTTGGTGCTGTAGTATTTTTGGCCTGCAGAAATGAATAATCTATATTTTTTATCTATTTCTTTATCATGTATAACAAGATCACGGTAAGGTCAGAGCAAAAAAACTTGGTTGTTTTTTAAATTTAAATTAATATCTTTTTGTTACAAGAGACTGACAAAGATAACAATGATAATAATTTAGTATTAACTTTAATATGTTGTTTACTCTGTGCATTTAATATCGCCATCTGATAAAAATACAAAATGTAAAATAGGTGAGTTATATGATTACCACTCAAAATAGTGAAGACCAAATTAATTTTTTCAACAACAACATTGATTTTGATTGTTGTGTTTTCTAGTTTAAAAATAAGGAAAAATATGATAAATTAAAAAATAGCGCTAGTAGTATGGTAGATTAAACCGCTTTCATTTTCATTTCTTTAAATCATGTTGGAAAAACAAAGATGGGTGACGAGCGCGGGCGGTATAAAATAAAAATGACCACACGTACACCTCTATCGCTTTCTACTAACTTTGCGAAGATAGAAAGAGATGTATGATTAAATGAGAACGAGAAGGCGCTATAAAATGATTATGTAGTTACCACTTCCAGAGCTCGATAGCTTTCTACTATCATTGAGAAGATAGAAAGAGATAAATGTAACCGACGCGAATATACTGATAAGGCGTAACAGTCGTTCCCAGAACAATAAATCTGTAGAAAGAGACAGATGTACAGAGAGAACGAGATGGCGCTATAAAATCCTGTAATTATCACATGTAAAGATTCTTAGCATTCCGCTAACATAAGACTGAACACTCGTTCCTGGAACAATGACTCCATAGAAAGAGACAAATGTATGGGATGAGAACGAGAGGGCGCTATAGACCGACGCTAGGGCCGCACGCAGAGCGTGCCGACTAGCCGTTCTCAGAACACTGAATCGGCTGAGCGAGACAGGTGTACCGGATGTGAGGGTGACCGAGCTAGCCGCTTCCGGGGGAGCTTCTCTAGAGTAGATAGCAGGTGGGGGAAGTCTGGCCGCTCAGTCGATCGATATGACCAGCATAGCATTAGGATGTCCTATAACAATAAAAAAAATATTATAAGTTTTGGTAATAAATTACATATGTAGCACCGGGCGCTTTCATTGGTCTATTCAAATAGCGCGCGCTTCAACGGCGTCCCGTTAGATACTTCCGTCTCTCTTCCTCAAATTGTAGAAAAGCGAGAGGAAAGATGTTACTAAACGAAAAGGGAAATATAATTGGAAATTCAGGGGGTAAATGACCTTTCAAATAGAAGTTAGCCAGCAAGCATACAACCCACATGGTGGTAAGTGGTTGCCACATACCATCAGCGCTTGCAACATTATGAGTAGGTTTCACTCACACATTGCCCACCTCGAGATATTAGTTCTTAAATCCTCCTTAACCCAGTAATTTTACTAGCTACAGTGTCCTTCAAACCGAAACACAGTTATGCAAAGCACTTCTGCTTTGCAATAGAATATCTAACAGTGCGGTGGTACCTACCTAGTCGGCCTTTTTCAAATTCAAAATTCAAATTCAAATATTTTATTCAATGTAAATACATAAATGTACACTTATTGAACGTCATAATACTTATTGAAAATTAAAAGATTAAATAATATCATTACATTTTAGAAAAAAATGCCTATAAAACGCTTAAATAATAAAGTAAATTAGTCAAATAAATAAATAAATTAATTATATATCATAAAATGTCAATCATATAAATAATTACTAACATTGATAAATTTTTGTTATTTCATTGAATTAAGTGGAGCCGTCCAAGCGTCCTTGTCAGATACATATTCATTTAAGTTGTAATAACCTTTACTGCAAAGTGTTTTTTTAATAAAACGTTTAAACCGTCCCTCCGATAAACCTCGAACTTCTGGTGGCATTTTATTATAATAAAGGGTACAATTACCCAAAAATGACGTACTAACTTTTTTTAACCTGTATGTTGGGTTTTCCAAATTATCTTTATTTCTTAAGTTTTTTTGATGCCTTTCATAATTTATTTTAAAATTTTCTAAATTTTTACGAACATACATTATATTTTCGTAAATATACTGGCTCGCGACTGTCATTATATTACTTTCTTTAAAAGTTTTGCAATAAAAGGTCTAACTATATTATTACTTGTAACTATTTACGGGCATAAATAATATAATATGTTATATTACCTTAATGTCCCTGGATGCCTGCATGTTGGCCAGCGATTGCTTGACGCCCTTGCCGACCTGCCAGATAATCGCTTCCGGCGGTTGGCCTTTGAAGGGGTATTCCCCGCACAATAGCTCGTACCACACAGTCCTGTAAAAATATATAATGGTATTCGTTCGGGGTTTGATTCCCTCTCAGGATACATTTACATGTTTTTGGACTTTTTAAAACAAAAATATAATAAATATAAATTATGAAACTTGTGTTCCAAATCAATCTTTTTACTAAATGAGCACTAACAAATATTTTCTATCTAGAAGATTACAAGAAGTTATAATTTAGTTTGGTCTGTTATTTAACAAGAGAACATTCTAAACCCCTCTTATACTAATAATAATTAAATGCAATATATTACAAGTATCAACCCTAGTATTGAGTTTGTAATCAATTTCGACATTCTCAAAACTGTTCTGTGAGTGAAGCTGGTCGAAAAACCCTTCCTAAAAATTCAAACGATTGGGGCCGGCCATGGTTTTGGTTTCTAGAGTTGACAACCCTGACAACCTGTAGACGACGCCAGGTGGATGCTCACCCGAAGGCATAGACGTCGGTGGCCTTGGAGAAGGGCAGGTGCAGCGAGGCGTGCGGCCGCAGCGCGCGCACCAGCTCGGGCGCCAGGTAGCACAGCCAGCCCGGCGGGATGCCCAGGCTGTCCCCTCGGGCGCTGCGGAACGGGTCATGTAGGGCTTTACTATTGAAGACATGGTCGTCGCGAGCATTAATGCTTCAATTTTTGTCAAACGGACATGAAGATTCAAGTGATGTTAAGGGATACTATTACCGTTGCCCATCAACACCGGCAACAACAGAGGGCATACAGGTGTTCCAACCTTTAATATAGAACGGGTTAAACGCTGGCTGACCTCGAAACGCAGTCATTTCACGAGTTTTTCAGCAACATATTGCGGTGGTGGTACCAGACGGCCATTTAAACCCTACCACCAACATACATACAATTTTCCTACGTAAACCGTTTGACCACGATCCACCAGGCATTATTACTCCCCCAGTCCATGGATCCTTCCCTTCTATTGGAGAAATATCATTCCTCAGTCCTCCACACCACAATGACACCGAAATTCTTAGTCAAATTTAAAAACAAGAGATACTCAATTTGTTCTTTTTTTATATTTAATAATAATAATAAATAAACGCTACACACTCAACGGCCCCCATTAGGATAGTTATATCTTATGTCGGGGGTCCGGAAACATACACAATGACAAGGACAAACACACTTGGACCGGAAAACATATCTGTATGGTCAATACAAACATCTGCTCCGAGCGGGAATCGAACCCGCGACCTGTGGCGTTTATAGCAGGTTCGCTACCGCTGCGCCACAAGGTCGTCAATAAGTAAGCAACGCCATCGTTTTTTCTTTTGAATCTTGAAATAATTATATGGCGGCTAAACTGTAATTCAAAAGCATTTTTTACATATATAAAAAGTATAGTAGGCTTTTCCATAATCTCAGATAGCTCCGATAGTAAATTATAAACAAAAACTCACTTGTTACCGAAGCACAATTTGGTGACGCTGAAGAGTCCAAAGTCAGTGATGACCACTTTCCCGTTCTCCAGGAATATATTCTTCGTCTTCAGGTCTTTGTGGATTATGCCTCTAGCGTGGAGATACCCCATACCCTGGAACAAAATGTATGAATATAAAAATACTCCTAGTCTGTCTACGCAGTACCAGCCACCCTTTGCAAAGGGCTATCCCTGTTTCACGGCTGGGTCTCAATACTCGCTTTGGTAAAATAATCGATATATCACAATATCGATATTTTTCATCATCAAAATAATCGATAAATATCATCGTTTTTTCTCCAAAATTGATAATCCATATTAATTTTCTATAAAGAAATTTTAGCATTACTAAATACATTAGTAAAAGTATACGTGTTTTCTGCAACCAGTAATTTAAAGATATCGATATTTTTAATTGATAATAATCGATACCACCAAAAAATCAATTATCGATTTATCGATTTTTCATCTAATCACACCGGTGACACTGTCAAGGGTCAATAGGGACACATTACGAAATACAACTACGTACCTGTGAGATCTGTTGCGCCACGATGACGCTCTTGTTCGCCGTGAACTTGTCCTTCCGCAGGTGGATGTGCGTGAACAGCGTCATGCCTTTACACAGTGACGTCACGATGGCGAGGCGCGGCGGTTTCATACAGGCCCCCATGAACAGCACGAGGTTCTCGTGACGTGTTTTACGAAACGTTGCCACCTGCAATAAGGTACGATTGACATTTAATAAAAAAATAGTTTTATTATACATCTGGTTCGATAAGTCCTGTTATCGTCTTCTCTTCTTCATCATAGCATTATTCCCGGTATTTTATGTACCCAGGGTCTGCTTATACTCTTATCCGGATTTGACAGGTTACTAGTTTTTACACGGAGCTATTGCCATCTGACCTCAGCAACCCTAAGGGCGAACCAGTAACTCATTGGATAAGTGCAATTTACGCATCAAGAGTTAACGATTATTATCAGATGTTATTAATAATAACCAGGACCGACAGCTTAACGTGCTTTCCGAGGCACGGTGGGCAAACCCACACGGACAAACGCCCAGACCGAGACAGAAATTTTTAACAAACATCTGCCCGAGCGGGAATCGAACCCGCAACCGTCGAGACTAAAGGCAGACTCGCTACCCACAACGCCACAACGGTGTCATAAATCCCGTTATCGTAAATACAAAAATAAGTAGGGTATATAAATGATTACCGTTGTATTATCTTTTACAAAATTATTACTAACTACGATGCTAGAAGTACCCAGAAATAGATATAAAAAAATCTTAATAATGAATGATAATCATCGTGAATTTGACGAACGTTGTGGCGTGTTGGTAGCGAGCCTGCGGTTAGCCTGGACGGTCGCGGGTTCGATTCCCACCCGCTGACGTTTTTATTAATACAACAAACGTATGTTTCGGTGTGGGCCTTTGTCCTTGTGGAACTCCCTAATGTGCCTCGCAGAGCATACTAGGGAGGTGGGATCTAATCTCACAAATGTGACAAGCTGTGACAGGTCAAAAATGAAAAACATTGCTTTCAAGTGACGTAAATTACGGATAGCCTCTATGATGATGATAATGATGATGATGATGATGATGATCGTCTCACCTCGTGCTTGAAGGTGTCGAGCGGCGCGGAGTGGTCGCTGATCGCGTTGACGTGCAGCAGCTTGACGGCGACGGCGCCGTGCCAGCTGCCGCGGTACACGGTCCCGAAGCGGCCCTTGCCTATCACCTCGAACAGCTTCAGCTCGTCGTACGGGATGTCCCATTCCTTCATCGTCAGCTGTTACGTTCATTAATGATGGTTTAATTAGTTTTCATTATTATGATAACTTCATTCCTATACCAAATTAATGTTAAAGACAGTGCCCGGAGGCCCAATTGTCCCCTCTGCTCCCTTCCTTTTGCCTTCTCATTTGGGTAGTCAATGCGCATGAGTTACTTCAAGTTTCGCGCGTGTTCATATGATGCGGTGGCAGGTGGCTGCTTACCATCAGGTCGGATTCTTGTTTGCCAACCGTCATTTAAAAAACAGTAAAAAAATCTATATTGGAAAAAAAGATTTCTTCCAATATAAAAAGCGTACCACTTTTTTATTAGTCCAACTATTAACTCCAAAAATTAAACCTTAGTATTTATTCTTGATATTGTATTTTTTTTTTCAATTTTGTATGTTCTACTTTACTTTCATTTCTATCCCCACAGGATTCCACGATTTGACTATTGTTAAACTAGTTTTATGTAATATTGTGATTTATGTAAAATAAATTATCAACTTAAATTACTTGACGAGAAAACCGCCTTCAGGAAATTCCTTAGGTTAGGGTCGCAGAACAAAATAAATTAAAAATCTTAATTTTTTGGGATAAAAACTTTTTTTGTCCAATAGTTACAATACTGACCGAGCGAAAACCATATAATGAAAAAAGTTTTACTAAATGATATCGTGAAATAAGGATTCTGTAACATACTTCTTCGAATATCCGTCGATGATTTAAAAACGCAGACATGATGAACGTACACACAACCCTTCAATGAAATGACTTCAATATTAAAACACTAAAACGTCACTAACTTGACACAAAGTTATTATAAATACTACACACAAAACGAAGTGCACGAGTAATCAACGCTTGCACTTATCGACTGAGGTCGGCGGATGTGACTCCGACGATAAGCTCCGAATCGACAGCTCCGTCATGGAATGTGAATACCACACTCGATCAGTTTCCTTGTAACATTAGTATGGAAATACGAGATTGGTCATTTGAGATGTGTTATTTAAGATAAACTATAAGTATCAAAGTGTATTCTTTGGTTTATATAGAGCGGCGAATCAATTGAATTTAATTATCAATTTAACAATAGTCGAAAAGTCAAATCAGAGGTCTACGGGCGACCTGAACAACTCTGACACTAAGTTGGCCACTAACCACTCGATCAGAAGAAGAAGATCGAGCGGCGATTGTCAATTCGATTCTTTCTTATGACAAGTACGTATTGCAATGTTGCATATAGACAATGTTTTGTTTATCTTAAAATTTTTCAAATAAAAACAAAACGTCTGTAACACAAAAATAATTTGATCTTAGCAATTTATTTTATTTTTACTTTTTTGAGAAGTTGCATTCTTTGTGAATCATTAGAAGATGTATATAATAAGACCAACACACAGAACACTTTATGACCCTATATGGCAATAAAATAAAAAATAATAGGATCAACACAGAACAGTACCCTGTATATATGGAAAAAGACTAATCCTCTACTAATAATGATCTAATGACTAATTAATGATCCTCAAACGAAGAATATTTCGCGTGATATTCTCAAACAAAAAAAACAACCTTAATAAGAAATCTTCTTAAAGGCGGTTAAAAACTTAAGCAAAATTACTTCATGAACACAATATCAAGCAATAGCCGAAAGTTAATACATTAATAGATTAAATTAATTACGACAAATAGTCATACAATATCAAATGTTTTTAACGGCAGACAGACGAGTCATTTCTCCATATGTATTAAAGTATGAGGATTTGAGATCGTTTCGAGTGCCGAGAGACGCCATAAATCAACCATTATCTAAAAGCTTCTGATAAAAAAGCTTGTAGTGATGAAACGCTTATAAAGAACTTTAGTATACTGAAGGGTCAATGTATTGGTTTAAAGATTTTATTAGGTGAAAGGTTTTTTTTATGTTCAAGAAATTTAGCAAACGTTTTTGTACTCGGCTGACAGTATGTTTGTTTCAGTTGTTTGGCATTTTTGTGATATAAAAAATATACATTTAATAAAAAATCCATTTAGTTTTTCACTCCTCATAAAATTTCCTACAGTAAAATAAACTACAGTAAAATGGTAACTTTATGTCTAAAGTCTTTTTATCGCTGAATTATATATTTTTGACTGAAACAATTAAAATATGCCAAGTTTTTTCCATAAATTTAAACATCCTTAAAAACTTTAAAAAATATAACTTTAATAACAGAAACACAAGTAGTGTTCAAGTGATTCTAATTTCTTTATTTGTATTAAATTATCTTTAATAAACATTCTTATGAGATTTTTTTATTTTTTAAACGCATTTTTATCGAATATACGAAATCTTTTCGAATAAAAAAAAGCATATGGCCCTTCTGGTGGTAATAAGTTGTCGTAGCCTATGAGCGCGCGCAAGACTAGCTACAGTCGAAACCACAGGATACTGCTGTGCGATAGAATATTTGACACTAGGTTCCTACCTCCATTAGACCTCTTGCAACAAAACGCCTACCACCAGTTGAAGTTTTACTAAGCACCGGTGCAGTGGTGTGTTTGGTGTTGGAAGTTTATTTGAGTTTTTTATTTCATGACGGTTGGCAAACAAGCATTCGTTACGCCTGTTGGTAAGCAGTCACTGTAAGCTATGAACGCGCGCGATACATAAAATATCACATGCGCGTTGCTTACCCAGGATATAAGAGGTAGGGATGAGAAGGGAAAAAGGAGGAACGGAGGGGTGGGAGGTTTGGCTTCCGACGCTCCACTACTCTAGGCCGATTTTCTTTGAGAGGTTAGTACTCTAATACCACTGTGTGTGTGTGTGTACTCACGCTGTTCTGCCGCGGCCAGCGCGCGTCGTGCGCGGCGTCGTGGCGGCCGCTGTCCGTGGAGCCCGAGCCGCTCAGCGACACGCGCCCCGAGCCCTCTGCCGGCAGAACACAACATGCCCTCCGTAAGTAGACTCGATATAAAGAATAATACCCTATTACAAAGCTACAAGGTTCAGTCACTCAAAAATTAAAAAGGAGCCCTTATAAGATCGTTAAAGCACAAATAAAGGAAAAATTCCAAGAAAAAAAGTTGAAAATCAAAGGTGTCCCCCATAAATACATAATTGACCCCAATTAAGGCCTCTGAGTTGTATGGGCGCTTATACAATTTAGAGGACTAGCTTAATTGGCACCAGCGTCAAATAAGCTAAATAAATATAAATGTGCTAGAGTGTAAAAAGATTGAAATTTTGTTTTTAAACAGAGATAATTCTAGCATTTATGGAGGTCTTTGTCAGTCTTTTTCAGTTATCACAATTAAAAGAACAATTTTAACTTAATAATTATTACAAAAAAATGTGTTGTACCGCTTTTGATGCTGGACGTGAAGTCCTCCTTGGAGTCGATCATCGCCCGCGCCGGAGACTGCACCGCAGAGGTATGGTTCGGACTGGACACTGGCGTCTTCACCTCTGTCAACAAAATAAGAAAACGTGTTATGGCGCAGCCCCACCGGTGCGCTTAGCGAGGCTACACATTGCAGCCTCAATGGCTCAACGGTAGAAGGACCGAATCCGCTCCGTTATCACGAGAGTCGCGGGTTCGATCCTGACCCCCTTGAGCTATTGTCGTACCCCCTCCTACCGCAAGCTAGTAGCTCATTTGGAGGGGCAATAGGAATATTAGTAATGCTTTGAAAACATTCTTTAAAAAAAGAATTGTGTCATCGCTTTGCTGTGCAAGAAAATGCAACCCACAAATACACTTCGCACGATTACGAGATTGATGACGTCATTCGTCTTTACAAACACGTGGCTTGCTCAAAAATGTCGTCCACGCTATGCACGCAGTACAAGAAAACGTGCTTAGCTTCAGCGCGGAAGGTTAGGTCGGACGGCGTATGATTCGAAAACTGTGGTGCGCTACAGACGTACATTAGTTAATATTCGTGTATAATATATGCTGCAGCGGAAACTTAGACCCATATTGTCAAACAAATGAACCCCACGGCGTTATAATGCGTCGCATGGCCGTGCACAGGTGCGCCGCAGTGGGACAGCGACTTTATTATCACTAATATAGGCCTACGGGCAACCTGAACAACTCTGACACTAGGTTGGCCACTAACCACTCGATAAGATGAAGAAAAACTACTATAGATTGGTTTGATTAGATTAGTTGTGTCAGTCCGTACTGTGTGTAAATCTAGTGATATCATCTTACAATCTGGATTAGAGAATTTCTTGGAAATGTTGGGGCAATGCTAAGTAAGTATAGAAGATTAGCAAATATCAGGTATGGTGATGGTGGTAGTTGTCATAGTGATGGTGGTGGTGATCATGGTGATGGTAATGTTGCTGATGGTGGTGGTGGTGTGAGCTCACCCGGGAAGTGGAACTGCTGCTTGGGCGGCTGGTGCGGCGGGTGGTGGTGGTGGTGCGGCTGCGGCGTGGCGGGCGCGGCCAGCGCGGGCGACGACGGCGTCGAGCTGTTGCACGACGACGTGTTCGACGACGAGTCCGGCCCGCCCTGGGGGGACACACGCCGATTAGTGGGGGCAGGAATATATTGACAAAGTAAAACTAAGGCGAGTGATCTTTGCTTGTAGCTAGTCTGGAGGCGGAAGATTCTAATTCACTTTATAATAATAATAATAAGTGGTTGCGTCCTAAGTTTCGTGACGTAACATAACGAAATAGTTCAAAATGTTACATTACTAGCTACCTTCGGAACTGTCTTGATTAATTAATTTCTAGATATAAAATTGTAAAAATGATGTGATGTCACACTAGCGGGGGAGGGTCTCGAAAATGTGACGTCACACTATGGAGTCTGTGTTAGGAACGGGGTAACACCAATAGTGAAAACAAATTATTAGCAGTCAAGTGCGTTGTGGACCTCGCACAGTTGAAACTAAAGGGTTCCGCAGCTGGGTTATGAAGAATCTTAAGGACTTTAAAAATAATAACGAATTAAAATCGACCGCAAAATAAGTTGGTAAATTCATAGTAATTATTAAAAGTAATATGAAAAACAAAATTATGGGAACAACTTATATATCTCAAAATTTTGTTGATCATCTTCTTCAAACTAAATGTGGATGAAAGTTCATGTCATCATCATCATCATTCATCATCTAAAAGCTTTCCAGAATTTTAAATCCCATAATTCAAAAGTTAGAGGGGGGACACAATTTTTATGACTTTAGGAGCAAACATCTCAACAATTACTGACTTAATAAAAAAAAAGCAAAATCAAACCACCTTATCATTTTGAAAGACCTATCCAAAGATATCTCACACGTTGACATATGTTGAAAATTTTTTTTTCAACTTTCAATTACATGTATGGACTGCTACCCTTCATTATTATATATTTTAAGATTTCATTACACAATCGTTGTGCGGTTCATAGAATACACCTATTTAGTAAATTTCGTATAGATAGAGCCAATGGTCTCCGAGTAAAATGACTGTGACATACGGACGGACGGACGGACGGGCGGACAGACGGACATGACGAAACTGTAAGGGTTCCGGAACCCTATAAACAATGGAGAGCAACGTACGTGGTGGTGCGGCGCCGGCGGCGGGCGGCGGCGGTGCGGCGTGAGCGACGGCAGCAGCGCGCCGCGCGGCGCGCCCGCCGGCAGGTACAGGCCGCCTGCGCACGCGCGAGCGCGCATCAGTACACCGACTACACTCAGCCCGCGGGCGAGGGGATTTTTGAGCTCCTCGGACTAGCGTCGGGAAACAGAGACCAGTTGTAGCGCAGGGGTCGACTCGGACAGCGACGGTCGCGGGTTCGATTTCCACTCGGGGCAGATGTTTGTATTGAACACGGAAGTATTTGTTCCGGAATCCCGACATAGAATAGTACTCTCCTAATGTAGCTAAGCAATTAATCTATGTATTCGCTCGTTAAATTCAAGCTACCGCAAATCAAAATTACACTTTTTTCAGGAGAGCTAATCAAAAAATGAAAAAATATTTTTGCCTACTACTTTCTTATTTTACATCAAAAATATGCACATTATACATTTGTAGACGCGTATTTTTAAGCAGTATTAAATGATTTAAGTGGTTCTACAATAAACTGATTGCTGGAAGAGATATAAGCATATACGGTACTTTTGAATATAAAAAATATGTAATCCGCAAGTCAAAAAGCCAAAACCAAAAGTCGTGTTTTTCTATAAAAAAATTAAGGAATTGAATTAAAATTTCCATGATATTTAATAGTATAAATTAAATGCTATATAGTATATAGAACTTTAAAAGAAATGAAGATTCGTTGCATAAAATTCATATGGGCCCTGACTTCGTGTTTTTGAGATGGTTCAAGCTCATAATGATTATTATGTTTTTCTTTTTTTTCTTTGATCTGGACAACTTTGGGGCTACTTTGGTATTTTTAACAACAGTTATTTTACACTAATTATTTTATCAAAAATTGAAGTGATATTCATAAAAACATGATGAAATATGGCACTTTTAAAAAGTAATTTTTGAAATATGGTGGTTTAGATTATATTTCGAGCGTTTGAAACGAAAATTCCAAACTAACGGTTGTGTTATTTTTGTACTTCACAATGCGAAATCAATGGGTGTCTTTGCTAAATATAAAAATATGTAGTCTTAAGATTGTATTTTTGCAATAAAAGAATTTTTATTTTTTTATTTGTGGCACTTTTGAATTTAACGAACGATATATAAAAGGAGAACCCCTGACATATCAACGCCCGGCCCAAACACTTGGGCCTAAAGCGCAGACCTTTTTACTGGTGTTGTTTTTAAAACGTAAAGAAGAACTAAGGAAGGATTTTTCGAAATTTAACTTTTAAGTGGGTGAAAAAGAGGTTGAATGCTGGTACGGAAGTCAGCCATTTTTGAAACCAGAAGCTTTTTTTTGGGAATGTGTAATGCTGTTGGCCTTGACAGCGTCACCGAATACAGAAACCCGGCCGTGAAAAAGTAGAAACTAGAAGAATGGAACTTTAGGCGAATAATTTCAGATAAAGAAACACGTATTTTAACGTTTTCTAAAATTCCACATCTAAAGGGTCGAAATGGGGATTCAAAGTTTGTACGCTCATTTTTTTTTTTTTAAAGAATATTAGCAATGCTTTTTCAAGGCATTACTAATATTCCTATTGCCCTCCAAATAAGCTCGAAGCTTGCGCTAGGAGTGGGTACGACAATAGCCCAAGGAGGTCAGGATCGAACCCTCGACTCTCGCGTTAACGGAGCGAAGTCGGCCCTTCTACCGTTGAGCTATTGAGGCTCTAATCTAATAATATCTCATTATTCATGCGGGCGGAGCCACTGGCAGAAGCTAGTTGGTTTATGTTAATTTACGAATTTTGATTAACCTCTTGATTTTTAATAACAGACCAGCGAGCCCGGCAGATGTTATCCTCCCACGAAAATTAAAAAAAAAGTGAGACCCGATAGCAGCGTCCTCTACTGGGTCAAATTGTTAATCTCAACCATTCTCGAATCCATCGGAATAAACACAAAAAAAATCATCAAAATCGGTCCAGCCGTTTAAGAGGAGTTCAATGACATACACACATACAGTACGGTAGAATTATATATATAAAGATAATACATTTTAGACTATATAAAAACTAAATTATTGATAAATTACATTTTAATCCTAATGTATCAGTTTACTAATTAACTGATCCAGAAGTATGCATTCATAATTATTATATTACCATCTTTGTGAAATTTCTCTTTGAAAGCCGTCACAAATTCTGGCGGTAAGCCACAAGATGGAGGAACTTTACTTTCACAATCCCTGCAACAAGAATAAACACAATTATCTTCTAAACATAAATATTAATTATTAAAAAAATCTTATTAATATTTAGACACCATAGATTTATACTATGGACAATGTCAAAGAACTGCTGTTGCTCCTTTGTAAATTCATCACCTACACAATGGAACGAATTTAGTCACAAGCTTGCAACATAACCGATTGAAGTTACCGTGTGAATAAGTCTATTATAGACACATAATGAACCTGCTTTTGGGATTTTATTTATCAACATTCTAGAACATTCTTTGAGAGCCATGTTTTTATGAGCAACAATGAGCTGGCTCAATTAGGGAAGTACTATGGGGAGCATTGGCGACAAAATATTGTCGTGAAGTAACCACCAGTAAATAAATTAATAAATAAACGCTACACACTCATTAGGCTCCCATTAGGATAGTGATATCCTCGGCCCCCATTAGGATAGTGATATCTTGTGTCGGGGGTCCGGATACATACACAATGACAAGGACAAATACACCCAGACCGGAAAATATGCTTGCATGATCAATACAAACATATTATGCTCCGAGCGGGAATCGAACCCGCGACCTGTGCCGTTTAAGGCAGGTTCGCTACCGCTGCGCCACAACGTCGTCAAGTTACAACCAGAAGATCTAAAAAAGGTTATTTATCCTCTTCTTTTATTTTCCTTCTTTGTCCGGTCTTTTCCTTGAGTCGGCAACACCCTATGTAATGCTGTTGGTATTGCAATAGGTTGCAGTGACCGTTTACCATCAAACCAGATTTGCTGGAGTCTTAAGCAAAAAATGCCATGGGTTCGTTTTCCGCCTGGGGCAGACGTTTGTATTGACCATAAAGGGAATTGTTCCGGTCTGGGTTCAGATAGACCCACTATGAAGGCCGTCGAGTGTGTAGTGCTTATGTGTATAAAAAAAATGTTAGAATCAGTCACCGGTGACACTTGAACTTGCACTCCTTGCACTTGAGCCCCGAGCCGAAGAGCATCTGCTTGTCGCAGTAGTCGCAGGTGGCTATCATGTTGAAGGTCTTGGTGAAGCGGTGCGCGATGTCGTGCGCCATGCAGCCCGACACCGTGGGCGTGCGCGGCGAGCGCGGCGCGGGGCCGCCCGGCGGCGTCTAGGGGAGGGGGTTATTTGGACGCTAATAAGCAATACCATGTCAACCCACAAAATGGAAAAAACTGAGTTATATATGCAGAAGTGTTGGTAAATGACTGAAGAACATTTTTGTTTAATATTTGTAGGGTTTTAAGCTTTAAAACTTCTAAAAAAACCATTTTTTCAATCATGCAATTTATGTATTTTTAAACGTTTTGGGTTATATTATATACGAAATATACTTGTATATAATATGTATACTTGTTTTTTGTGAAAATAAGTAAAATAACTTACATAAATTCATATAAAGCAAGTTGTTCAAAATTTTTAAACGCGTTTTTCTAGAAATGACATTCGTGTGGGTTGACAAGGTATTGCTTATTTGCGTCCATTTATACAGTGCCGATAAACTGTAAGGCTGCCTGTTCAATTCCCGCTCGGAGCATATGTGTTCTATCTTACTAGCATCTATTGCCCTTGTCTTTATGGGTCCCCACCGTGCCTCGAAGAGCACGTTAAGCTGTCCCGCTTGCTATCACGTCTGATAATAATCGTTAGCTGATAATTTGCTCTTATCTAATGAATTTGCCCTTGGGGTTATGGAAGTCAGATGGCAATCGCTCTGTGTAAAGACTGGTAACGAACCTGCCTCGGGTTCGGTTCCCGCTCGGAACAGACGTTTGTATTGACCCTACAGGCACATGTTTCGGTCTAAGTAAGTTTGTCCTAGATTTGCGTATATTTCTGAACCCCACACAGGATATCACTATCCTAATAAGAGCTGTTGAGTAAGTAGTGTTTATTTATTTAATTTTTTGAACTGAACTCTCAACAACACCCTATCTACTTGAATTTATAAGTTTGCTGTCCCAATATACGTTAGACAAAAAAAATAAGGCTGTTTCATCCGACTAATGAAATTAATATCATAGCAAAGCAAAGGAATTACGTACATTGACATTGGTGTTGTAGTATCTGGGCGGTGGGTCCGGGTCCGGGTCTCGGGGGGAGGCTGGTGGGCTGCCCTCCGCTGTGCCAACCGCTGATGATTGACTGTTATCACTGCAATTTTTTTATGCCATGAAGGTTGAAAAAAAAGCATACCGTCCACCTGATGGTAAGCAGTCACCTAAACTTATGAAAGTTGTGCGTTACCACCCGGACGGATAGGAGGGAAGGGAACAGAGGCGGAGGGAGATTGGGCCTCCTCATTCATTGCGCGAAACGCAATTGTTACTTCACGCCGATTTTCTATAAGAGGCTAGTACTTCGACGGTCTGTTTATGCTGGGAAGATCATGGCTATACTACTAGTAAAATTAAATTAATACAATTTGTTAAGATTTTGATATGAAACATTTAATTCGGTTCGGACCAGGTGAGGAGGGCCCCCAACCGCAGAGGTCAAACTCTGCGGTACCCTGGGCTTGTCGTGCCGGGGGCTCAGTAGCCGGGAGTCGATTGTGCAGGTGGCACCTTCGACTGCCCGGTGAAGCTAACAGGGTCGGACGGTTCGGGCGTGGGGCGTTTTACGCTAGACCGCGCCTAGGAGGGTGGTGTCGTATGGGTCGCTCCGGTACTTTTCTGCTTATCAGAATGGACTGCGAGCGGCTCCTGCGACACCGGAGGGGTGTTTGACCGGGGCCTTCAGCCTCGGTCAGGCGGTAGAGGAAGAAAACCTCTTTAAAAATAACGGCGGTCGGTCGTAGAGGGAAACAACCTCATTAAAAAGTTAGTCTCGGCGGGGGAGCCCTAGGACCCAGGGCTCCCTTGGTTGGGTTTGCCAGGGCCTTCTGGTCCTGGTCGGCGGGGCGCGAAAGCGCCGTGGAGTATTTTATTTATGTATAGTATGTATTAGTATGTATATATGGCGGCAGTAGGTTGCCGCCACCGGTGGGCCCCTCGGGGCAAGCGCGGGGGCGTCGCGGTGGTATGCTTCGCCGACCCCGCGACGTCCCACTATGGCGCTAGATGGGACCTTGGAGTTTTAGTGGGTAGGGAGCTCGGCTCCGAGTCCACACACCTCCTGCGCCATTGCACCCGTCCCGGCGCTCGAGTGCGTAACCGCATTTCTCCAAGTAAAAAAAAAAAAAGGTGAGGAGGGGTGGGGTCGCTCTCTCACCTGGTTGAGTTATAGTGTATGCAATTTTTTTTTAAATTTTGAAACACATTGCCTGTATTAATTAATAGATTTAAAAAAAGTTATACTTGTACAATGCGTGTAAGTAGTGGCACGATAATAAAGTTAGTCGATATTGTTACAACTGAAACAAGATGATTTAAAAAAGTTCCTTTCATGTGTATTTTCTATATTAAATAATTCACAAGGGCTTATTTATGTATAAAAAAAGCCCATTGGCTCATAGCTTCAAAGATACAATAAACTGTTCATTGCGTCTGGAACACCTGCGATGTAGTGTCGTTCAAGTAGTTAATAATATAGATTAACCAACCTAAGGTCCGAGGCATCCGGTTTCACAGAGAGCTGGGATTCGTGCGATCTGGACTTTGTGAGGGCAGCAGGAGCCGGCAGGTGTATGTTCTGCTTGCGCTTGTTTATCGGGGTGGTGGGAGATTTACCACCTGGAATATATAAATAAGCTTTATAATTATTCGAAATTTTGTATATAATTCAGTAATCAATCTATGTATCATAATTATAAATAAACAGTTGTGTTGTTAAACAATGTACGAAAAATCACAAGTTTATGAAATACTAGTTGCGCCCGCGGCTCTGCTCGCGTGATGTCCATTTTTTCTTTATTGCACAGAACCCTAACCTACCTGTATTTTTCTAAAATAAAAGTAGTCTAATTTACTCCTTATTACATCAGATACTTGCTAATAATTGCCTTTTGGGGATCAAATAAAAAAATGTTACCTTTTTTATTATTTGAGTTGTGGTCATTTCTAGTTCTGGGCGAGCCACGACCGTGTCTCTCCCACGAGTCCCAGTACAAAGGTAATTCAGCAGCACCATCACCACGAGCTAGGGCCTCTGGAATTGTATAAATCTATTGGTTATATATTTTTCTCTTACTCTTAAATTAAATATAAGTCTTTACAAATCCGAACCAAATCATGTAATGTAGGTTATAATATTATAATATCATTACAAATTCAAAGCTTCAATAGCTCACGGTAGAAGAGCTGACTCCGCTCTGTTAACGCGAGAGCGCGTTTTCGATCCTGAGCCCCTTGGGCTATTTTTGTACACACTCTTAGAGCAAGCTACGAGGTCATTTGTAGGGGCAATAGGAGTATTAATAATGACGTGAAAAATCATTGCTAATAAATACCAAACTATTACTGATATGGACGAAATGTAACCACAACATCAGCATAAAGTAATACTCCTATTGACAGGAAAAAATAACCCTTTTTTTTTTACTTGAAGAAGTGCAGTTACGCACTCGAGCGCCGGGACGGGTGCAATGGCGCAGGAGGTGTGTGGACTCGGAACCGAGCTCCCCTACCCACTAAAACTCCAAGGTCCCATCTTTCGCCACTGAGACGTCGCGGGATCACCGAAGCATACCACCGCGACGCCCCGGCGCTTGCCCCGAGGGGCCCACCGGTGGCGGCAGCCTACTGCCGCCATATATACATATACTACATACTAATACATATATTGGTATATATACCTCCGCGCGCGAACGCGCCAGGCCAAAATAACCTACGTCAACTGTTAGGTGTAAAGAATTATTTACTTACCCGTATAAGTCCTTAGCCTCTGCATCGCTCTACACAATCTCCGCACCTCCTCATCCCGCGCACCGCAGAGCATCGCACGCAAATCATGTTCGGTTCGCTCGCGCAGGGTTTCCAGCGATGACACTCGGGATAATACAGCCTGGAAAATGAGATAATTGAAAAGATAAGTTATATATTGTATCATTAGGACTATTCTATTGATATAACTAAAATTTGTCAAAGCAATGTGTAACAACTTGGTGCTTACCGAGCAATTATCAAACTTTAATAGTGATAGCCTGAACAGACTGCATGTAGATTTCACCAATATCTCTAGCATTAATAATTAATATTTGTGATCAAATAACAAACAAGATTTCAAAGTTTTTTCTCGAATAACAATTGTATGTATAATATATTCAACATTTGTAAAATATATGTACATATGAAAAAAAATTAAAAATAAATATTAATTTTAATACCTCTATAGCATCAACACTGAGCCCCACAACACGCAGCCACTGTCGCAAACTAGGAACATGTCCAAGCTCCCTTTGGATCTCCTCCACAAACTGGGCCTTGATGACCAGCTGACGAGAGAAGTGTTTCACCAGTTTACCCTGTAATTAATGAATTTAAATACATAAAAAGAATTTTAAACCAATCATATTGAATTAGTTTAGTGAGGTTTTGTTTATCATCACAAGTCTTCACAATAATAATAAAAATAAACACACAGTCATGTTTGATTTTGCAGTTATTAACACTAAAGCTGTAGTGAGATTTAAAATAGTGATATTTGTAAACATAGTCCCATAAGTCAGCAGATCTCAATTAGTTTTTATACTACATCAAGAAAACTTCAAACACGCATACAATTGAAAGAATGATAAAAAATGGGCTCATTTTTCATTGTTCACTTCTGAAAAATGTAGTTGCTTTTTGGTCAGCTGCTGAAGGCACGAGAAGTAATGCTTGGTATCCAGTAGTACTTGGTACATAGACACTGATCCATAATATTATAATTTCCACACATTGTTTTTATTGATTTACATTTTCTCGCACAATAAAGTATTACATGTAGGGTCACTTCACTAATTAGCGACCGATTAGCGAAGTCTTTAACTTTACGTTGTTATATAAATATGAAGTTTTGACAGAAAACTTTTACATATTTTTCGGGCAGCAGATATTATGAAAATTATATTAACATGTGAAAAATTTTGCAGAAATGCTGTAAAAAATGTAGTGCTAAGACACTAATTTTAGTTCTGAATGAAAGTGTTATCTCTTTCTTCACAGAGATGCATTTTGTGCAGAAGCAAATTATTTTCTAAATATTTGTGTTGTACGTTCCAGAAGTGGTTGCTAAGTAGAGATGTTTGAGAAACTGGCAAACCTACCCTACCTTAATGTGGTTGCATATAGGTGCAGTTTTATAAATGTTTGTATGTTTTTATAATCTATCACACAAAAAATTTATTGCCTTAAATATAATAATATTATGCATCACTTTGTATTACTCTTGAATATAGATTTATATTTTTGTGCATTACAATTTCTTCTTCTTTTAATTTACAAATGCTGTATAATTTAAAATAAATTATGCGCCAGTACAAAATATTTTAATAGTTTAGTATTTAATGCATAGTATATATATGAAGAATAATTCACTTTATTGTGATGTGTTAATATTTGTCAAAATATTCATACCACATTTGGTTATGATACTGTCAAGCTAACAGAATAAATTATTAATATATGCTGTCCCATTGAATTGTAAAATATGTATTGTTTTAGTCTAACTTATGAATCACATTTATAAATGATTGTGAAAGCATGACACACTTAATTTATTTATATTTTAAATACTTCAAATAAACAACTTTCTAATGAAGAATTCATTAATTTATGCTTAACAATGAATCGGTTTTATTTTGTCATTTATTTGTTTGTTATAAGAAAATAAATTATATAATGTTTAATAAGTTTCAATATCATCCATTTTTAGTTCTTTTTAAAGGTAGTTCATTTATTTTAACATACAATTTCTTTAAAATATAACATGACTGAAGTTTCGTATTCGTACACAATCGTTACAACACTTTATAATGTAAAATAGGGCAGTTGAACTCAAGGCAACTGGGTATGCGCGCGCTTACACTTTCTACAACGGCAATGAACTATTCACCAAGATCCTTGAGCCCAGAGGCCTTGAAGTGCAGACCTGGCAGACCGACCAAGGGCGCATCTTGTTTCCATAACAAGTTAGGTAAAGTCAACCCCCTACCTCCAGGGTCCGGATCTCCTGCTGCGTCAGCTCGGCGCTGGTGGAGCATTGCGTTCGCAAGCCCTCAAGCCTGTCCGCAGAAACGTCGATCATCGACTGTATCGTCTCTATCAAATGAATTGCATCACGGATTCTTTTTTTTTCGTTCTCGCTCTCTGCATCCATTACAATATCACAGCACTATACACGATCCGCTAATCACTACTTACTAGTATAAAACTCCTTATTCATTATAAAAAATGAATATGAATATACAAAACATTGCAGGTGTTGTATTGCCGATACAGCGGCCATGTCCGAAGAAAATCTATATTCTTGTCTATTGCTCTCCGACCGCCGACGTCGGGTCATAGACAATAATTTGACAGCTGTTATCGCAATAAACGGTGGTAGTTCTTATAATTTTTTGGAATGGCAACCGTTCTGTGATTATGACATTTAAGTAGTCTATGACTTACATCAATGGAGTGAGGACGTTTGTTGTGAAACTGTTTCCTATTATTTCGCCTTCCGTCGTTTTAATTATATGTGATGTAAATAAACTAGTTAGAAAAAAATCTTTTATATTTCACGATTAGGTGGTGATTGTGGATTTTTTTCTTAGAGTTTAAATGTAGAGATAGTAGGATGTTTCTCAAACGTATATTGGTGCCTCTGTTCTGCCTTGGAATAGAAGGTAAATTGAATTAAATTGATCTTGATGCATACGGACTATAATTTCTTTGTTGTCATTATATTATTTACTATTGTAGTTCCTTGGGTTCTGGGCGAGGAAGTAGAGATTCGGCAAGTGGCCGCAGACAAGGGTACCAATTTGACCATACCTTGTGGCGGTCTGCTGAAGCTACCAACTAACGTCCAGTGGGTTTACAGAGGAAACCGAACTCATCATGATATATTGGTAAGTGAGCAGAAAACGAGTGTAGTTAATTCAAACAATTACCAGTCTAAAAACATTTTTCTGAATCTACACTGTACTCTTAATCGCTCCAATTGGACCATTTTTTATTACGGTTCTAATTGGCCATTAAATGTGCTCTAAATGATGTTTTTGTCCACTGGAATCCCGTATGTCATACGTAATGTTTTTTTTAAAGTTAACTTCACTAAAATATAAACACTTATTACTTCGAAACAACTTCGAAATTATATATTTTACAACATGTACGTAGGTATGTCGAAGATACCTCTATTTTTTAATAGAGATACAAATAATTCACGAAACTATTGTATTTTAAAAACAAAGACATTCATTTACAGGAAATTGTAAGCAACCTAAAGGCTTACTTAAGTATTTTTCATCATAACGCAATACTATAATTATGTGTATTATCTTTTATAAATAAAAACACCTGTGTATACCTCATTACTACTACATTTTGTAAACATTAATTTAACTCCTTGAAATTTACAATGGTCTCAATTGTATCTTTTAATAAATCATTTACCGACTTTTTGTCATAAAACAGCAACACTCAATATTTAAAAATATAAGATTTTATTTCTAAAACGAGAAAAATAATTAGTTCGTCCCAAATCTCACTAGATATAAAATAAAATAAATAACCAGAAAGATAATAAAGTGTCCACTTACTTACATTAATAACTTCTCAAAAGATTGTTTATGTAAAACAATATTACCGCATTTATTATATAAGTATGTATATACTTTCGACAAACTAATTTATAGGAGACGAAACACGCCAACACACTTTTAGTAATTGAATATACGATTAAACCATTTTGCATTGACCTAGTCGAATACCGACATCATAAATTCTTAAAAATATTTCACAGTTCGATGTGATGATAACCAACGTTAAAGGTAAAAATAAAAATATCCCATAATTTATATAGAAAAATTCAATCCGGAATTAAATCAGATCAAGAAAATTTTGGCAGAATCATTTCGCACTAAGTCTAGGATAAAATTTAAAAAAAAGTAAATAAATGGCAGTAAAAAAATGGCGGGGATAATGACTGCAATATATAGCAGCGTACGGTATAAATTCACAATTTCCTATTCCTATTCTCCAACCTTACCTAACAGCGGAAATGATAACAATCGCCGTGTGGAAACACGGGATCGATCGAACGAACCAGCTTTGTTCAGCTGTATTAACATTGTCTCGACTTTAGAAAAGGGTTTCTTTTAACATGCCTATAGTATAAAATACTGTTATACTATAAATGATATAAAATTACGAACAAATATACTTAGAAATAGTTATAAACGTCAGTTTCTTTCTTCTTTGTAAATTTTAGAGGGAAATAACGAAAAATATTAATATCATTAGAAAGAGACAAAATGTGTTAAAAACATAGACTTATTAAATACTATAGACATACTCTTGCATACAGATAAAATGTCTAAAAACAAGCTTGCTACCTAATCGAATGGAGGTAGCGTCACAAGCTTGCAAGATAATTGAATAAAGTTAACGTATGACTGACTTTGTTTCCTCGTGTTGATTTTGAATTTACGAAAGAAAAGATGTTTTTAAAATTTTGTCTGTTTGGAAGGACATGTCTAAAGTATGTAGTAGGTCTATGGTCGATAATAACATTTTGTAAAATGAGGATTATATTTAGAATTTATATTTAAAAGATTTTCATTACATTCATACGGGTAACAGCTACGTTACTATGTATATCGTCTCGCCTTGTAAGGTATGTCACCATCGGTTCGGAAATAAGGTTCTACTGAGAAGAACCTGCAAAAAAATCACCAGTGTATAGACAGGTCTTTTCAAACTAAGAAAATGTGTAAACATTTACTTGTGTTCCTTCGTAAATTAGCAATAACGCAACGAAACGAAATTAGACACAAGCTTGAAATATATTCGAATGAAGTTAGCGTCGCAGGCGTCGCAGGTTTGCAATAGATTCGAAGTTCGTCTCGTCGCGCGTCACCCCGAGCGGGAATCAAACCCGCGACCTTTGAGACTAAAGACGGCCTACCCGCCTAACACCAACGCCAAAACGGTCTTAACAATATACTCCAAACTATTACACTTTATCCTCTTAAAGTAAAGGCAAATCGTGGGGGAAAGAACATCGTCAAAATATAAAAGCATATAAGCCTATTGAAAATGTTTTATTTTTCTTCAACTTCTCATCAGTGGTTGAAGTTAGTAATTGTTTTTGAAAACAGTCATTAGGGTTCCAAAAATTTGAGGTTGTAGAACATCAAATTAACTTTCAACCACATTTGTTTTGAAGAAGATAGGTCTAAAAATTTTAGAGATATATTTGTGTTCCCATAACTTTGTTTTTCATATTACTTTTCATAATGATGATATGATAACCAACTTATTTTTGCCGTCGATTCTAATTCATTATTATTTTTGAATTCCTTTGGTTTCGACTGTGCGTTGTCCAAAAAGAACTTGACTGTTAATTATTTTATTATGTCCATGTATTGTATTGAAACATCTTATTATCTTTAACAAAACAATTATAAATCGCAAAGCAAATGAATAAACAATTTAAAATTAACGAACCTAAAAACTCAATGTCAAAGTTATCGTTCGTTAAAAGTTTTATCTCGTTACAATAGCTATCCTTCGAGAAGTTTCGACGAGTGGAAAATTTAATTCATCCAATCTTAAAACGAATTTTGTAAACTTCATCCACTTATTTCATCGTCCTGGTATTAACAGTTTGTTCAAAATACAATCTAATAAGATTTTTTGCCAAGCCCGTCTATACAAATGATGCGAACATTTCACATGTTCCGGTTGTCGGGTAGCCGGCGCCGGTTATCCGGTAGCGAAGTGTATGGGCATGTATGGTAGCTTTCACACGTACCGGCGAAATTTTGCTCGGCAAGAGGTCGCGAACGCCGGGTTCAACACTGTGCGTACGAGCTACTAGATTCAAAATTGGGTCGTGTGAAAGGGAAATGAGTTACCAGACAGTCGGCGCCGGATACCCGGCTACCGGTACGCCTGAAAAGGCACAAAAGCTAACTTCATTCGGTTATGTACTTCGTGTTGAATTTGAATGAATAAAAAATACCGGTGAGTCACCCGATGATGAGTCTTTTTCTCACCCGGTGAACTTGTCACCCTGTCAAAGCCAGTAAAAAAACCAGTGAGTCTGGCATTTGTCTGTATGTAATGCCTGTCCATTATATATGATAAGTTATATGGTTAGTTAACGTTATACATAGACACCATCATCCCTTTCATTTATATTAAAGAATAAGGGATATAGGCACTGTAATAATAATAATAATAATAATAGGCACTATAGGCACATACTATACTCAAAAATACATTGCTCTTTAAGAATACGTAAAAAAAAATAGAGCCGTCGCCATCGTAACGACGCCGTCACGTAAGAATCGCTAATTTAACGATTCATTTAAATCATAATCCGCTTAGCGATATTAAACCCTTCTCGACTTTAAATAACCGTTACATTTCAAAATCAAAACTTAAATCAACGATTCGCGACGACACATAACTATATTCAAAAATTCAATACAAGCGGACGAAATCGCGACCAAGTGGGTATAGCCTAGAAATTGATTTTCAAGCTTTGGTAAACAATTTCACAAGCCTTAATTTGGCACTAATTTTTCCTAATTTATGCGTTGTAAAATTAAATCAAGAGCAAGGAAAAATATAATCCAAGTCACTTTTTCCTCTGTGAGGAATTCCATACAGGACACATGATAATATACATAGTTATCAGAATTGGGCAAACGTCGCCATCTTGGCGTGCGTGCTATTTGATTTATATATATTTTCATACCATAAGCTATATAATTTATTTAATTTTATTACTGACAAATTTTCTAGTAATTCCAACTTTAATGCAGCGTGGAACTCGTCCCGGTCAATTGGTTAATTTCCTCTATTTCCTGTCCTTAATATGTGTTAGCGTAAATACGATAGCACTGGCCATTTTAATCCGGACGAGTTCTGTATATATAGAGCTTGTATATTATTTACTTTTGCTGCTTTTTTTCTTCTACCTTTATCTTTTTTTACTTATTATAACATCAGCGACGTGCCAGCAAAAGTTCAGTTAAATACGTTTCAGCTGTTTTAGAGTTCAGCCGAAACAAACAGACAATAAGTTAGACGGATAAATATAAAATTAATGTTTTTTGTTATAAGTATAGGGTATACTTTCATATGCAGTCAGTAAAAATATGCGTTTTACCAAAGATCAATTAAGTAATGACAAACCGATACAGTATGTACATCACTAGCTGCGTGGGACATCACTACGGGCGAACTCTCCCGCGCACTTTTCGGTACGGTTGCGCGCGAACGAAGGATAATCATTGTTCTTCATAAATTGTACTGTTTCCAATAAATAATTGATATTGGACTTACGTGTGAGTGTTTGTGTTTTTATATACTTAACAGTAACTTACACGCACTTACTTTTACAGAGAAAATTTTTTAGCTCTAGCCGTTTAGGACGAGTTCAGTAACATACACACGGACAAAAGAATTATGTATATTAAGATATGAACACATATGAAGCTTTATTGATCCGATATATGCTGTTAAAGCCGCTGGGCGTAACTAGTTTTGTAAACATATCACTGAAACAGAGCGAATATTGTTCAGTTGCAATAAAACGAGTCACATCTGCTATAAATAGCGTCCTCCGAATTAAGACATTGGCCAATTCATTTTATGAGCGTCCGACCGTCCAGTTCCACGCCATGACTGATATAATATGCTCACTATTTAATATATAAAATTTTCGTGTCGTGGTGTTTGTTACCAAACTTCTCCGAAACGGGTCGAGCTATTTTTATGAAATTTTGTGTGCATATCGGGTAGGTCTGATAATCGATAAATATCTATTTTTCATACTCCTAATTGTAGTCCACCCCAAAATTTTATTTTTTGGCTATTTTTATTTTTTGTTGTTTCATCAAAAAATACATTAACCCTAAATTTTCACCCTTCTACCATCAATGCGAACTTTTAATAGCGATAATTAAGTAATTCAATAATTTTCACCGGTGTCACCTCTGTTCACAATTAGACTCAGTTAAGGGCGCTGGGTTCCAGATTTTTATCGGAGCAGGACAACGTTTGCCGGACCTGCTGGTATTTTTAAAGAAATAAACGCTAAACACTTAACTTTTAAAAAATAAGAAAAAATTTAATTTATAGCAAAAAGAAGTAAGGGGTCTGGTGCCTTTTAAGATATTATCAAAATGAGAATTCTAGTCATATCTGTCGATAAAATATAACTATTGACACCATGCAACCCATGCTTTTTTCCTTGATAGGGCCAAAAATTCATTTTAATCTCTCATTTTGAAGGAGATCAAAATCACATTCAAAGTTTCCGTTACATACATCTGAAGCTAATAAAAGCATGTAATATATACAATTTGATTTCATATGTTAGTAAGAACCATATGTACATTTGTTTTGATCTACATGTTGTCCTTGTGGGTCTTCGCTATCCGCGCACGTCATATTCCGGTGCTTATGAAATAAAACGTATGATAATAATAAACGCTCCGACTTAAATGACACTTCATTTCACTTACATAATATTTATTTTTGTGCACTTCATTTTTGAGAATTTTTTTTCAAGTCGCGGCAAAACATTTTGTAGGGGATAGAAAAATAACTAATTTTGAATTTTTCCCTTTAAATAACCTTATAAAGCTAGTTTGTATCATTCCGGTTTAGCTCACATAGAGAAATTTTTATACAGTTTTTTGTTCCTAAATTCTTGTAAAGGAACCAATTGTTTACAAAAAGTTGACAATTTGATAAAGTATTTAATGCCCAAGCTAATTTTATTTAAGAAGAAGAAGTGGGGATAACGACGTTGTGGCGCAGTGGTAGCGAACCTGCCTTAAACGCCACAGGGCGCGGGTTCGATTCCCGCTCGGAGCATAATATGTTTGTATTGACCATGCAAGCGTATTTTCCGGTCTGGGTGTATTTGTCCTTGTCATTGTGAATGTTTCCGGACCCCCGACACAGGATATTACTATCCTAATGGGGGCCGTTGAGTGTGCAGCGTTTATTGGTTTGTTTTATTTAGACAACGCGAGCGGAGTCGCGGACGCAGCTACAATTTTTCTGTCTGGTGGTCTTTCATTACAATTACTATTTCATTGGAAAGGATTGGAAAACCCTTTTATTATTTTGACATTAATTTTTCCGGGACTCGACAGGATATAACTATCCTAATGGTGTCGAGTGTTCTTACGTTTATTAATTACTTTTTTTTTCCAATATACTTTGGGATGGGCTAAAATATGACCCCTTAATATGATGACGATGTTTAAGAATCCTTGGAGCAGTTTCCAACCATCGTGCTATATAAGCGTAATAAGGTCATTTTTCGAAGCGCGTATAGGCGCGCATTTTATCATACGTACAACTCGTACGAGCGTTGACGCGCGTTTAAACTTTTATAAGCGCGTAATATAAAGCGTTATCAATATGATATTGACACTCGCCATCGAGCGTTCACGCCGCAATAGGCCCGTGTACGCATATTCGGCTCTGAAGCGGGCATGTAGGAGCGTATTGCGAATCGCTGTAACCGCCCTTATAATACAAACGCAATTTATTTATCATGACGTACGTGTCTCCACGCGAGACTTTACTGGTAAATGTAAATTGTATTGTAATCCGTTTATCGCTCCGCAAATATAGCATAAAGTTAAATATTTACGTGATCGCCATATATGAATGAATTTTTATTAAAATAAAAACGAATCATCCCTACAAATATAATTTAATATCACCACAAGTCTACTTTTGTGAATATTTCGTTATGTTTTTATTGATAAAGTAGCTTTATTCGCTGGTTTGCAAATTTCAATGCAGGGTTATGACGATCCTTTCTTTTGATCGTTGCGTTAGAGTATAGATAATAGTATAGATAGATTGCTAAATTAATTTTCAAACACATATGGCCCAATGCTCAACTTTGAGCCTCTGCGAAGGCTGTTCCCTTTTGACGCTGTCAAGGCGGTATACGGTATACGGTAGTAGAGCCATGTTTCGCGCTCACACCTTCGGGTGAGTCTATCGTATAGAATGCGCTCGGGGCGCTGCCTCCATCTCCGATGACGTCCTTAGCCGTGGTTCGGCTTCGCAGGAGGCACCCTAAGGACGGAATCAAATTTGAGCCCCGTGAGGGCTGTCCCTTTATCACGGCTGAGTCTCAGTACTCGGCCCCCCGCCCGGTAACGCTTTCAAGGCCAGTAGGGCCAACAGCAATACACATTCCGAAAAAAAAAGCTTTGCTTCTCTCAGCACAAAAGGGCCGGCTCGACCGGGAAGTACTACCCTCTCACAGAAAATCGGCGTCAAGTACAGTATCATTAGATACTGTTGCATTTCGCGCAATGAGTGAAAGCACTGGAAGCACAATCTCCCACCCCTTCTGTTCCCTTCCTTTTTTTTTTCTCATCCCGTCCCTCTTGTTCCTTGGGTTGGCAACGCGCTTTTGATACTTCAAGTATCGCAAGCGTTCATAGTTTCCGGCCTCTGCTTAACATCAGACGGACCGTATGCTTGTTTGCCAACCGTCATAACATAAAAAAAAACTTTACCCGCAACTTCCTTTCCATAGAGGATTGAGATTTATGTACTTTGTTGTCTCTCTTGAACTTTAAATAATTTATTCATTATATAGTTCAAGACTCCGATACCGCAAACATGGAACTAACTCATTTTCTATTTACTAGAACGTGCTGAAGTTTTAAAAATAATGGATCAAATACTTTTCAAATTTTTCTTTTCAAAAACACAAATTCACAAATTTTTCTTTTCAAAAAAACTCAAATTTTTTTCTTCAGCCCTGTTATCTCAGTCTTCTTCTTATCGATTGGTTAGTGGTCAACCTAGTGTCAGAGTTGTTCAGGTCGCCCCTAGGCCTCTGACTTGACTTATCGACTGTTGTCTAATTGTCAACAGCCGGGACCGACTTTTTACATGCCCTCCGAAGCACGGAGACGCTCGGTTGAATACCACTATGCGATCAACCATCTAGTGACTGACCGCGCCTAATGTAATAATAATAAGAATAATTTATTAGACACAATATCATATTACAGTTTTCTCCTTAAGTGTGTAATGTTACAAATAATATTTTCAAAATATGAAAGGAGTGACTGTAGCAGCTGTACTAGTATTTAAACTGTATGATATAAAGTTGCTTAACCTACCGATCGTTTGCCGATCAGCAGGTGCACTCGGCTATGAGCGTCTCGTTATCTCAGTAGAATCTATATTTTTAACCGAATTGATCGAGGCAGCCCTACTACTCTGATACGGTTACGACATTTGAAATGCCTCCAACATAACGGGAGGATCCTCCGACCAGTCGGATGATATTGCCTGGCGGGCCGAAGACCGGGGCCAAAGCCCTAAGACTTACATTGGGAAGTTGTATATATAGGTGACGAGCGTAGGAAACTCTGATAGCGCGATTTAGGATTGTGACGATCATTGGTTGTCAATATCGTTGCGTAGTATGCCCTGTGGGTGTTGTCTTTCTATCGAGTTGCGTCGTGGTGCATGTAGATGTCGCTACACGGTAATATCCGTAGATACTGTTACTTCAATACCAGTTACTAGACTGCATAAAATTATTAACCCTTTTAAAGGTAACTGTATACGGTTTTACAATAGGATCCCAGAAAGCGTTCAGAAACTTTCTATTAATAAATTTAAAATAAAGGTCAAGACACGTTTTTGTGGTAAGGGCTATTATAAAATTAATGAATACCTTGAGGACACCACACCTTGGGAATGAGACAGTCACTCCAGGCTTTTCAGTCAACATAATATGTAAATTACTTGGACATTGAAAAAAAAAATAATATATAAAAAAAAAGAGATATGACCCCCGAGTTTGTTTCGCTGGTTCTTCTCGGGTAGAGGTTTAATTTTGCAGCCAGTAGTAGAATCTTGACTTTCAACAAATAAATTATATGCTTTTTACGTTGAATAAAAATATTTGATTTGATTCACGTCGATATTCTGTATGAGGTAGTACTGGCCCCGGTTGAGTTTTATTTGATGAGTGAAAGCAGAGGAGATCTCAACCCCCGTCCCTGCTTATTCATTTATTTTATTTTGCGTCACTGTTCCCTCCCTTGGTGGCAACACAATTGTGATGCTACTGGTAAATCAAGCTTCTATAGGCTACGGTTTTTTTTTCTTATTAGAATGAATGGGTTAATTAATGAATAAATTCGAGAATTAATGAATGAATAAATGAATGAATGAATTCATTTCTGTAGTATAATGTGTAATTACTACTTTCAATATTCGCATCGCTGCGCTTCATATTTAAATACGACAGTATTTCCCTTAAAATATAACAAAAGATCTCTTGTATATAAGACTTGAAGGTAAAAAATTGCTTTAGAGTATCTTATATTCCACTCGAGCGTATCCGTTCCGCGAGCATTTGCATAAGCCCCAGGCGATTTTTAACGTAAATTTATTTTACGTTAACGCGATTTAGTTTTGCACGCTTGCGTCGATTCAAACTTTAATATTGTACCTCGGAGAGTGAAGTTTTGTAATACTGAATCTGCATACGAGATTTAAGAAAAAAACTTATAAATGTTTTTGTTTTATGAATAGCTTTCAGAGAATTATATTTGATACATAAACATATCAATGGTTAATTTTAGTGAAATTTCTTAGCATCCATCAGCACTAGTTATTGAGTTTTTTCTTTTAATGAATGAATGAATGTATGAATGTATTTACTATAATGTGAAATACATTTTTTTAAATATTCGCATCGCTGTACTTCTTTTTAAATACGAGAGTATAATCAGCTATAGTCTTGCGGTTGTAGTTTAAGGAAGTTAACTTACTTTTAAGATTGTTTATTTTGATTTAATGACAAGAAACTATAATGTTATAAATTAGGGCTCTTGTATTGTTTTAAAAATGGACTTTTTACTACTTTAAAATTATTCATATAGACTTTATCTTGTGATGAGAGGGCAGCCTACTCTCTGACTTATGGAATATTATGAAATAAAAAAGGACTGAATTTACATGCCTCCGAAGCAAGGAGACGATCAGTTGAAAGGCCATTATCCCATTTATTCATGCCCACTGCTGTATACTTACTCCTATTAAATGTAACTGTATCATCAAAAACATCATCAGTAAGAAATAGTGCCGATAAACCTCTAAGCGACTATAACATTCCAGAATACAATAGACAACAATTCCCTAGATATACCAACATACTGCCAGTAATATAGTAGTAATATTGATCTTATCTCTACAGACAACAAAGACAGCTGTGTAGATTCAGTGTATGCATATACATAATATAATACTCTATTCAAGATATGCTATTTTGATATTTACATATTAATTTTTACAGAACTTGCGAAGAAATAGGCGCTTATCGTTTAACCGGCTTTAAAAGGAAGGTTCTCAGATTGATTGAATATTTTTAGGGTTCCCTAGCTAAATGGCAATAACTGAACTCTTATAATTTCGTTATGTCTCACTGTCTGTCCGTATGCCACGGACATTTTACTCAGAGACTATTGACTCTATCTTTATCCAAGATAACTTATAACCACATTTATTTTAGTTTTTTATATTATTTTTAGTATTTATTATCAAATTACCAACTTATTTTTCGATTTTAATTCGTTTATAAAGTTCTACATTTTAAAGTTCTAAAAATATTTATTTATCAAGTTACGTTTCTACTTTGTGTGGTCCACCACGCATTTGACTGATAATTTATTTAAATCATTTTTTTTCCTATATTTATATTGAGATGACGTAGTCAAGGAGTTAAGAACTTTAAGACTGAAATCAATCAAATTAAAAGCTTACTATCCGCGATCATTGTTATAATTAGAAGAAGTAAAACCGGTGTTACCTTCTAGAGATCTTTAATAATAATGATTCCTAAAATAGTTTTAATACTCTTAAATATATTTTCTAAAGTAGTGTAACACCTTCTTACAATAAATATGTAACCTTTTTTATATACATACAACAATTACTGCGTTCTAGTTTTTAAATATATGCAGGGAGTTCCAATTATTCAGAATATCGATACAATCATAAATATATTTAAAATCAATTAATACACAGTGCATTATATGTATGTTATATTCCTCTAGCACGCAACAATGTAATTAAAATCCCGCTAAAACAATTCGACTACAAGGACCAAGACACATACTCGAACCTTAATAGAAAACGTAGACTTTAACCGAAGGTCGTAGATTGAAATCAGGGCAAGCACCTTTGAGTTCTAAAGTGCTTAATTTGTTATTCAAATAGATCTCATGCTTAACTGTGAAAGAAAATATCGCGAGGAAATCTGCATGTCGTAGAAAAGTTCTAAGACATGTCTACCTGCCAATACTAGAGATGGTCCATTGCTGGAGGTAGGCCGTACATTAGTCGACTTCACGTTTGGACTCTACCTCCACTTCCCAATAGGTGGAGTAGATTTACATATCTGTTCCCCGGTCTACACAAAAAAGAAAATTATTTCTTAACATATAAGCTTTAATGCAGAAAACAAAATAAATAAACAAATTTAGCAAGGTAGGTACAAGGTAGCAAGGTACCACTGCAGTGTCAAATATTCTACCGCAAAGCAGTAGTGTCTTTCGCATTACTGTGTTTCTGTTTGAAGGCACTTTAGGCTAGTGAAATTACTGAAATTAAGAACCAATATCTTGAGTTTGGCAACGCGTGAGAGGAACCTACTAATGTTGTATTGCAAGCGCTCGTAGGCCTAAGGAACCGCTTACCATCAGGTGGGCCTTATGCTTGCTTGTCAACTTAGTAATATAAAAAAAGATTTGTTAGCTATTTATGTAGTCTGTAAAGATGTTAACTACGGTCACGGGTTCTCGCTCTTTTAAAATAAAACAATAGACGGTCTGATTATAATCATGCTAATTCTGAGTTGTGTAAACTGTTTTTATGTTTTATCACGTAATAAGAACTTCATAATTGTTCTTGTAGGTTTTTTAATATATAATTAAAACTTTATGGTGGTTTCATCTATATAATTACCTCCGTTGTGGGTGTCAAAAATACATTAATATTATAACTGCTAAAATATCTTCCATTTAGGTATGCCTTTTACGAATATTACTATTATGAAATTTGTAATATGTGTTTATATATAAACCGAACCGGTAAACATAAACTTACTTTATAATATGGACCGCCCGTCCATTCTGATGAAATGTCAGACTCGCTGGTGCTCTTTCGTAAATTCAAAACCAACGCAACGAAATTTACTTAGTCACAAGCTTGCAACATAACCAAATGAAGTGATCGTGTGACTAACTTCGTTCCTAAGTTTATCCTTCGTTTGTAAATCTATGCCGGTGAATTCAGTATCCACGCATCTATAGTCGTGGGCGAAATCTACTGCCTATAAATCTCTGGATTATCCGAGGTATAAATTCAAATGGAAAATAAATCTAATAGAATAGATAATTGAAATTTCAGAAGGATTATAGGAATAGATTTTCGAGTAAAATATTAAAAGAAGATTAATATCCAATCAGGCGAAATGCTCGTGAAGCGCTGAAATTTCTTTTGTAATGATATTTAGTCACTGCTTTGCATTTCTGTTTCAAGAATCTAATATGTTTTTTGACTATTCTAAATAGGTTTTGGTGTCGTAATACCCTAGAAGTAGAAGTGGACCTCCGATCCATGTCTCTATTTAACTAAATGCAATATAACGATTAATGTTTTTTTATTTTATTTCTTTTATTTAGTATTTAATCTATGTATACTTCTTATTTTTATTTAGTACTAGCGGCCCGCTCCGGCTTCGCACGGGTATAAAATATATAATAAATGTAATTATTTACGACATCACATTAGAAACCTCAAAAATAAAAGTATTTCTCCACTATTTAATGGATGTTATTATACATATAAACCTTCCTCTTTAATCCCTCTATCTATAAAAAAACCACTTCCAAATCCGTTGCGTAGTTTTAAAGATTAAAGCGAACATAGGGATATGGGGACAGAAAAAGCGACTTTGTTTTATACTATGTAGTGATTTAATCTATGTATATCTGCTTGGCTAATTTTTAATCTATGTATATCTGAAAAACCTTCCTTCCTAGCATTATTCCCGGTATTATACGAGCAATTCCCAGGGTATAGGCTTATAACTTTCGTCCGGATTTACTGACTACTAGTTGTTACATACACCGATTGCCATCTGACCTACACAACCCTAAGGGCGAACCAGTAACTCATTGGATAAGAGCAATTTACTTATCAAGAGGTAACGATTAGTGTGATAACAACCGGGACTGACAGTTTAACGTGCTCTCCCAGGCACGGTGGGGAGACCCACAAGGACAAACGCTCAGACCGAAACAGATATTTGTAAGATCAATGCAAATATCTGCCCGAGCGGGTATCGAACTCGCGACCGTCGAGGCTAAAGGCAAACTCACTAACCGCAACGCTACAACGGTGTCGGATATCTTAAAAACCGTTGTATAAAATAAAGTTGGACTAAGGGACCGACCAATGGGTTACACCTAGTTGGAAATAAAGAAAAGAAAACGTGCAAATAATACTGCCTTGACACGTAGGAAACAATGGACACTTAATGCGACACTTGGCACGGAGAGTACGTCTAAACTGAACCTATTCCTAGACCGAGCTTGGTAAAGAAAATTTCATAAAACATCTCCTTTCTAGCATTTACTGACATTCCGGGAGAATGCTTAGCTATAAGGTAACATGATATTTGGTGACTAGTCTTAACATAGAGTTTACAATCTTATTTGTTAAGCCCTCGGTTCGAATTTTTCGTACCTCGAATTGCACAACACATAAATGCTGTTCTGTGTGTGCTTTCTTATACACTTTGGGGCTACGTTCAAGTTCTTTGTGTCAAAAAATGACTATATGATCAATACAAACAGCAGTTCAAAGCTGCTTCTGGGGAATTGTAACTTTGAAATCGGAACTAAATTTTCAATATGGTTCCTCTTTGTTTTCCAATTCAGGCCTTGATGTCTCTTTGATCGTTAAGTGACAGATTCAGAGAAACGTCGCTTGAAAAATAAGATTGTTATAAGATTAAGAATGACCCTTTTATTATAAGAAAAGGACTCCGAAAACGGTCTCGTACTATCTTTCAGAGGACATGGAAAGCAATCAAAATCATTTTTTTATGAAAGTAGGTTTATATTAGAAATTGAATTATTTTTTGTGCAAATTTTCACAAGTACCGGAAGGCAACCCTGAAAAGCGCTGGATTTATTTTTGCGTCCGCTAAAGTAGTGGCCCTACTTTTTCAATTATTTTACCGTCCATTAATCTTTCTTAAATCATAAAAGTCCTGTGATATCGTTATATTAACAAGCGACTCGTTTTTGCTTAGCTAAAGTTAATAGAAATATTATGATAGGCTATGAAACAATACAAAGAATTTTTCTTGCGATGTCTGTTTTCATTGAAATTTCTAAATAACTTTAAAAGAACACTGTTTCTACCCTTGCTATCTTTCTGAATTGTTCTTTTATTCTCATGAAATTTGTTGTTTGACATGTCTTTATATATCCCAGTCAAGAATATCACTATTTTTTTTTTTAATATGATCTTTTTATAATCGTTAGTATAACATTTTACACCATTTCCGTACCGCAAATTTACACACGTTGATCTTGATATATTTTCTAATTTTCATCTATATTGATCAAATTATTTTATGTTTTAATGGATGACGTAATCAAACAATATAGGTTGCTTTGACAAAAATTAATACACTTACAAACTGAAAAATTCGAAAAAAAATGTAAATCGTAAAATTAGTTGAATCGCGTAAAACATGTATTTTTTAAAATAAAAACACTTAATTATCGGGTTTCGTGTCGTTCCAATGATTAATTCGTGATGTTTAAGAAACAGGTTTAAAATGTAAAGACACTATACATTTCAATGTTTTTCTAAAAAAAATACTAAGGTTCTTTAATGTATTCAAGCACACACACACACACACGCACCTATATATACATACAAAAACAGGGAGACTCAGAGTCAACTGCAGGCTTGTTATAAAACATTAATCAAGTGTATGGATTTGTTGGAATCCATTATATGCTGATGAGATGTCAGGAGAGAGGGTGGAACATTGTAATGCACTTTATAGCCTCGTTTTTCTGGCCCTCTAAAACGAATTATGAATTCCTTATTCATCTATGCAGCGCTTTAAAAACAAAATCAACAAAAATGTATTGAAATAGACTTTTCTTTGATCCTTTAATCTGAAAATGAATTTAATCCGTATTTTTCGAACTCTAGCATATATTATAGTGTATACATTTAGGAAATACATGTTGTAATATATATATATGTATATTTTATGATGTTTGTCACACAATCCGCCACACGTTCCGCCTGATGGTAAGTCACCGCAAATTATGAACGTTTGCGATACTTGAAGTATTACATGCACGATGCAAATCCTCAGAACAGGAGGAAGAGATGAGAAGGGAACAGATAGACACCCTCCTTGGGTGGGAACCTGGGCCTCCGGCGCTCTCACTCATCGCACGAAACGCAACAGTACCTACTGGTGCTGTTACTTTACGCCGATTTTACTGTGAGATAGCTGGAAGGATCATGGCTCTACTACCTTAAAATATATCGGTTTAATATAGTAACGCCCCTATCTATTCCAGTTACTATATAAATTCACTTAATAACCTGATATATGATATATGATGATAATATGCATGTAAATTTAAATGCGGGTGCCCGCATTTAAATTTATATTAGGTTTGAATATCATGTAACAACAATTTCACTTAAAATTTTCAATTCAGCTATTACAGAAAGCGGAGTCAGGAGAATTATTCCATCGAATAATTTTCTCGTATCGGCCAGGCATTCTCCGCCTGTGTCCCGACGTCCCTATTTATAGGTACAATCCAATATCTCCGGGACACCCGAAGTCCCGATTCCGCGTGACAATTGATGTTTTCAGAAACAACGGTTTTTAGATATCGTTATTTAATATATCGCATGCCAGGTCCCGCCTTATTCAAAAATTTGTCCTTAGATAGTAAACCCTTTTTCAAACTTAATTATGTCCCGCTTTCATGTACAAAAAATATTTGGCAGCACTGCCTTGTATAAAACACTTGCATAGCACTTTGTTTTCAACGATAGTTCTCTCTCTTTTCGTCTTATATATTGTGAGAAGGACAAACTATAAGCGAGAACCTTCGATTATCACCAATTTATTTGACAGAGTATACCAGTTCTGTTCAGTTTCGGTGAGATGCAATTTGTACGATTAATTTCGTTTTTATTCGCACTGTAACTTCAGGCAATTGATTTAATGCACTGGAGAGAATCTGCATTACGATTTCGATTCCCATTCGAGATTATTGTATTCCTCCGAAAACAAAAATGTAAAATGGGAACCAAATTGAATATAATGATAATTATGGTGTGGTTGTAGACTTCACCAGACACACAAAAAGCCTTGATATCTGAATGGATGTTTAGTTCTTTAGACAATTCTAAAATTTATTTAAAAGAACACGTAATTCTAAAAGAAATTTAAAACACAATTTCTTGTTTTTTGTGCAACAACAATCTTTACTATTTAAAAATATAACTTCTTAAATTCGAACAGTCGAATTATTAATACAAAGCAGATAAATTAGGATAAATTGAAGCTCAAGATTTGAATTGGCTATTTTTCACATACAAGTAATCTTATGTTAGGCTAATCAACATTTTTTTACCGGGGATGAAATCTACCAGATACCCGGTGTCTTAGGGAGGAGAACCGGGTTATGTGGGGTTCCATGACAAGGTGGAAACGTCATGGGGACCTACTAAAACCTCCTCGGTAACCGACCTCACTGCGTTTCTCAAGTTACGGGAACTCGCAGAACGAACCAACGCGAGCTGACAATTACTATGCTTCTAGCTACTGGATAGCGGAGCTCGGTCCCGGAGGGACGATATGGTAAAGCCCCCAGCGCTACGCACGCAAGCGCTCGCAGTCGGGCTGTTGGGATAACCTCTGTCACAACAGAGATTATTCCACCAGTGCAATCAGTCACACTTGTGGTAGGTCTTTTGTTGCAAGAGGCCGGCTAGGTAGATACCACCGCAGTGTCCAATATTCTGCCGCCAAATAGTAGTGCTTAGGCACTACTGTGTTCCAGTTTGAAGGGCATTGTACGCTAGTGAAATTACTGGGCGAACGAGATTTAAGAACTAATATCTCGAGGTTGGCAACGCGTGAGTGGCACCTACTAATAGTGCTGCAAGCGCTCATAGGCTACGGCATCCACTTACCATCAGGTGGGCCGTATGCATGTTTGCCAACTTCTAATATAAAAAAAAAAAGGGACCACGGACTGCCGTCCTGCTCAGTCAGTTTCATTACAGTCAGGTCGTTGTACTCGTGGTTACTGATATAGCCGGAGTTAGTTTAGCCGGGTTGCTTATTCGTATCGCTTGTAAAAACTAAACGAAGTAACCAGTTAAATCTGGATTATAATGAGAATAACACTCTAGCAGATGTTTCATCTGATAGCCAATTTAAGATCCTTTCCGGAATTATTATGTTTTATATGTTGACGATCATTGTGGCGAAGTGATTGGGAATTTGATATTTGTCTCTGCTTGGCGGCTAAATCTTAGGCGGTGGAAGTTAGCTTTTTTTTTTACTATAAAGGTCCTCGTACCCTATAGATGCTTATAGTATCAGTAGCGTTGCAAGCTATTTATCGACCCCAGGGAATGTGGAAATGAAATGATGAGGGGGAAATGAATAAAGTCCCACCTAATGACAAGCGTTTCTCGTAGCCTACCGACGACGCGTTGTCGACCTTGAGATATTGTTTCTTAAATCTTCTTTGCCCAATAATTTCGCTAGGTACGGTGTCCTTCAAAGCGGAACACCAGGTGCAAAATACGCTTCTGCTTTGCTGTAGAATATCTGACACTGCGAGGGTATCTACTTAGCCTGTCTCTTGCAATGAAAGGCCTACCACCGGTATTAAATTGTATGAATTGTATGAATATTTTTTTGTTGTAGGAATTTAAATTTCTTTACGTTTCTTGGAGGATAGGATATAAAGTGACTTTAATTTTAAATAACTACATAAAGTTGTTCATTATGACTTCTTAATTAACTAAAGATTAGACAATACAGAAATTAAAAAGCTTATCGTGTGTTTCTTAATACAATTTTTCTCAAAATTGAATATTAAGATCAGTTTTTGTTTGTAACAGACATCAGTAAGACGGAATGAAATGTCATTGAATTTTAATAATTAACCTTTTTTATAAATGCTTTACATATAAACGGATAAGACTGTTATTTTAGCCAATTAAGTAATTCCTTGTAAATGATATCGTCTTAAAACAAGTTCTTAAGAATTACGTATGACGAGAAAATATGTAAAATAAGTTTATCGCTTCGTTTGAATCGGATCTGTTCTTTGAAAACCAAGTTTTGACCATAGACTTCTTACATTAAGGACAGACCCTACGATACAAAAATGTCAAAAACTTTCGTAAATTCTCTCCGACGAAATTAAGTTAGTCACAAGTAAGCAACATAATCGAATAAAGTAAGAACATGACTAACTTCGTTTAGTTGTAATAGTGTTCAAATTGCGAATGAGCACCAGTGAATCTTTGGACATTTTTTATGTATGAAAAGGCCAATCCTTATTAGGGTTCTGTAGCCAAATGGCAAAAACGGAACCCTTATAGTTTCGTCATGTCCGTCTGACCGTCTGTCCGTCTGTGCGTCTGCCCGTCTGTGCGTCTGCCCGTCTGTGCGTCTGCCCGTCCGTCCGTATGTCACAGTCATTTTACTCTGAGACAATTGGGTCTATCTATACGAAATTTACTAAATAGGTGTATTCTATGAACCGCACAACGATTCTGTAATGAAATTTTTTTATAGTAAGTCGATGATTTTTATGTATTTTTTAATTATACCTAATGAATAGAAAATGAAAAAAAAAAATTGTTACTTTTAACTTTTTACATACTAGCAATACCCGCGACTTCACTTGCGTTAATGTAATTTTTATCAGAGATTTTTTTATTCTATAACACACAGCTACACTAACTTTCAAGTAGATATTATGTTATTCATTTTTTAATATCAATATCTTAACCTAAGGAACCTAAAATTGTGTTTGCTTTGAGCTTCTTTTATAAATGACTAGTTAAAGTGAGCGATACCACTTCGTGCTTTATCTCTTTCGAACCGTATGTATCTAACAGGGACAAACTCACAATGCTACCAATCAAACAATAATGCATTACACTTGTTTTTTATTTTAAAAAAATATATCAAAAGCCGATATTGTCCATTGGATACCAAACGTAGACTTTAACCAAAGCTTATGGAATCTATATCTGTGCCTTTCATCTAAACCCTTCAGTCGTTTTTGCGTGATTGAATAACAAACATCTAAACACACAACATTTTACATTTATTATATTAGTAAGATGTGAAAAGTTGTATGTTTGTCGTTCTGTCATTTTTATGCAAAAACGGCTGAACAGATGTTAATAAGACTTTACCATATTATCAGAAAACGTATAGGATACTTTTTATGTGTTATAGAAAAATTATAGGTTCCTGTGGGATGGTAAAGAGAAATAACATTAAACGGTCGTACATCGTAGCAACTACATTAATCACAACCAATATTTAATATTATAAATGCAAAAGTAACCCTGTATGTCAGTAACGCTTCAACCAATAAACCGATTTTGATGAAATTTGCTACAGTGATAAACTTGAAAAAGAAATAGACTATATTTTATCGCGAAAAAAAGCTTGTAGGCGGAGGAAATTTTGTATGGGGAACCAATTATTATTTCTCTATTGCATGAAAAATTAATAAGGGTAAAGTCGCGGACAGAAGTTAGTAAGTAATGAATTATATAGCACTTCAAAATAGAATTATATAGCGTTTAAAGCAAACAAGAGAGTCGCTCCTTAAATTGCACAGTTAAGTCAATAAGGGTGTTTATCGATTCCGTCCCGTTTGCGTTTAATGAACAAATTCAATTATTGTAATGAGTCCAGACCGCTACAGACGTACATGTGAAATAGCCATATAAATTTGTGTTATGTTAAACAATTTAGTAGCAGTAGAATCATGCTCCTTCGTCTTCTTCCTAGCGTTAATCTCGGTATTTTTTTCTTAGGGTCTGCTTTTTACTCTTATCCGGATTCGATGGTTAAATTGCATCACAGAGGGATTGCCATCTGACCTCTGCAACCCTAAGGGTGAACCACTATCTCATTGGTTAAGAGCAAATTACCTATCAAGAGTTGACAATTATTATCAGATGCTATGACAACAACAGGGACAACCAGGTTAACGTGTTCTCTAAAGCACGGTGGGTCTCCCCACAGGGACATATGTCCAGACCGAAACAGATATTTATAAAAAAACATCTGCAGCGAGCCGGAATTGAACCCGCGACCGTCGAGGCTCAAAGCAGTCTCGCTACCAGCATGCCACTACGGTCGTCAATGCTCTTCCAGCACTGATGAGACGGCTCGATCGAAGAAGTTACTACCCTCGCATAGAAAATTGGCTTAAAGTAACAGTATCCATAGGTACTGTTGCGTTTCGTGCGATGATTGAGAGCGCCGGAGGCCCAATCTCCCACCCCCTCTGTCCCCTTTTTTCTTTCTCATTCCTTACCTCCTATCCCTTGGGTTGGCAACTCGTTATGTGATACTTCAAGTATCGCTACGTTCATAAGTTCCGGTGATCGAATGCTTGTTTGCCAATCGTCATGAAATAGAAATAGAATATTACTTGGCTAAACAAAACGTTTTGTGGGTCTCCCGTCCGTAGTAACGCACGTTAAACTGTCAGTCCCGGTTGTTATTACTTAACGTCTGACAATAATCGTAAAGTCTTGGTAATTTATTCTTATCCAGTTAGATACTGGTTCCCCCTTAGGGATGCAGAGGTCAGATGGCAATCGATCTGTGTAAAAACGTTGAGTGTGTAACGTTTATTACTAATTTATAAATCTAGTTTAAAGAGAGACTTAGAGAGAGATTTTACTTTAAGAGCTATGGTTTTATTGTAAATATGAATAAATAATCAGTCAAATGGACGCAAATAAGAAATACCATGTCAACCCACAAAATTGAAAAAACTGAGTTATATATGCAGAAGTGTTGGTAAATGACTGAAGAACATTTTTCTTTAATATTTGTAGGGTTTTAAGCTTTAAAACTTCTAAAAAAACATTTTTTAATTATGCAATTTATGTATTATATTAAACGTTTTTGGTTATATTATATACGAAATGTGCAGTTTGTATACTTATTTTTGTGAAAATAAGTAAAATAACTTACATAAATCTGAAATTGCCAAAAACTTGACCAATACGTAAAAAAAATCATATAAAGCAAGTTGTTCAAAATCTTCAAACGCGTTTTACTCGAAATGACATTCGTGTGGGTTGACATGGTATTGCTTATTTGCGTCCAAATGCGGATAAGAGTAACAAGGAGATCCTGAGAAAAAATACTGGGAATAATGCTAAGAAAAAGATTTTTAGGCTTTTTACATAGACATTTTAGGTCTCTTCTTCTTTTGGCTAGGCGTTGACATATCAATCATATCTTCTCTTATATACACATATATAGATATATGTAGATTATACTATCAAGATAAGATAGATACCGCCTTCGCTTCGCATCTCTATGGACAGAGATAATAAGCGAACTAATTAGTTTTCAATTGAGGTCTTCAGTCCAGATCTCTAAGACAATGACCTGATTACTAACCAGTTGTATCCAATCCTACGTACGCACGTGTCCAGAATACTAAAGGGAAAATTGACGTTATGGAACACGTTTCACAAATTTCCCTGGAGGATGGTATAGATTGAATTTTTTAACGGTTACAGTCATGCGAGTTCAGATAGCAATCTCCATCATGATAGACACTTTTTCTTTTATTTGAAAAGTTGGGCAGATGGCTCTACTCCACCCAGTGGCGGGTATACTAATTTTCAATGTACAGGCTCTAATGTTTTTGCCGATCTTTTCTCTACAATTGTCATATCCTAGATTATTTTTACAATCCAACAAAAGTCCGATTACTGGTTGGGGGACGGAAAACTAGCTGTTTTACTGTAGAATACAGAAGTTTGCTACTCGGAATGTACAATGACAAGTGAGAGGGGAAAGACATCGGCAATTTTCTTGGAGATTTCTACCTATAAAACATTAGAAAATCGTCATGGAGAAATATTTTTGTTTTCTATGGGGTAGCATAAAAAAACGGTCTCCAAATTTGCCGCCCCAAAAATCTGCCGCCCTAGCCTACTCAGCCTGCTGGTAAGTCCGCCATTGACTCCACCTGATGGTAAGAGGCTGTAAAGTCCAAACGCGAAGGCGGCTAACACAGGTTCGGAAAGCAACCGCGTTAGCCACTCTCGGCCTGACTACCCGCGAGATGCCTCTTCACGCTTCGTTTAAAGGTGCCCAGATTATAGGAAGACGGGAACACGTGAGACGGCAATGAGTTCCACTTTTTAGAATTACGATGAAGAAAATAATGGGCAAACTTCTTTGTTAGCGAAGGAACGATGATTGATGCGACAGTTAGTCGGTGACATCGGAGACCGGCACACGTAGTTCTTGAAAGGGGAGGGAGGTATGATGGAGAATAATTCCTCTGAACCCTCGCCATGACACAATCGGAAGATAAAATATAGCGACTCTAGAACAATTTTTTTACTCTAATTAATACTAATAGTAGTAGAAGAGCTTTTCCCATGAAAAAATGGGCCGGCTTTGACCATTGAAGTATTACCCTCTCACAGAAAATCGGTATAAGGCAATAGAGTATTTTTGCGTTTCGTGCGATGAGTGAGAGCACTAGAGGCCCAATCTCCCACCCCCCTCTGTACCTTTTCTTTTTTCCTTCTCATCTCATCCCTTAGCTTGGCAACGCGCATATGATTATTATCGCAAGTGGTGATAAGTTGCGGTGATTGCTTACTCATCAGGCAGACCGTATGCTCGTTTACGAACCGTTTGAAATAATAAAAAAAACCTTTATTTTGATTTAGTAAACAAGGTGATTGACCTTTTTTATATCACAAAAATGACAAACAAGCGGACGGCCTGCCTGTTGTTAAAAGTTCAACGTAGTCTATAAACTCTTGCAATATATACAATTAAATAAAATTGAAGTGTCTGTTTGTAATTTCAAATTAACAGCTTTTCATTAAATGCACATGAAAGTATATACGGCACTTAAATAAAAAAATCTATTTTTATTTTTTTTCTGAAGTCGATAAAAAATATAAAGAACGCAAACATAAAATTAACATGGAATATTCGAGAATACGATGATATAAATGTTAAATTACCAAAATTTTAAATAATATAACGTAATTCTAACCTCGTGATGCCAATGACACCACAATAACATCAACGTATTTATAATTATCTAAGCATAAAGTTTTTCTCTGTATCATTAAAACATGGCCTTGGCCTTTGTACATATTAAAGTACAAACATTTTTATATACCAAAAAAGATAAAAGAAAAACTTTGTTGATAACTTTTTGGTTTGTGGAAATCATAACCTAAATAATCGAATATCGAATAAAGTTAGCCTGTTTAGTATTTATTTATTAGGGTTCCGTAGGCAAATGGCAAAAATGGAACCCTTACAGTTTCGTCATGTCCGTCCGTCCGTCTGTCCGTCTGTCCGTCCGTCCGTATGTCACAGCCATTTCACTCGGACATCATATATATATATATATATATATATATATATACTAAATAGGTGTATTCTATGAACTGCACCACGATTTTGTAATAAAATCTTAAAATATATAAGAATTAAGGGTAGCAGTCCATACATGTAACTGACGATTGAAAAAAAATTTCAACGTATGGCAACGTGTGAGATATCTTTGGATAAGTCTTTCAAAATGATAAGGAGGTTTGATTTTGGCTTTTTCATTAAGCCAGTAGTTGTTGAGATATTGGCTCCTAAAGTCGTAAAAATTGTGTCCCCCTCTAACTTTTGAACTATGGCATTTAAAATTCTGGAAAAATAGAGCTTGCAGAATGCCGCACGAACTTTCATCCACATTTGGTTTGAAGAAGATAGGTCTATACATTTAAAAGATATATAAGTTTTTCCCGTAACTTTGTTTTTCATATTACTTTTAATAATTACTATGATACTACCAACTTATTTTGCGGTCAATTTTAATTATTTATTATTTTTAAAGCCCTTAAGATTCTTCATAACCCAGCTGCGGAACCCTTTAGTGCACGCACTAACCACTGTCGGTCCCAGTTATTATCAATGACATCTGATAATAATCGTTAACTCTTGTAAATTGCTCTTATCCAATGAGTTACTGGTTCGCCCTTAGGGTTGCGGTGGTCATATGGCAATCGCTCTGTGTAAAAACTAGTAACCTGTCAAATCCGGATAAGAGTAATAAGAAGACCCTGGGTACATAAAACTACCGGGAATAATGCTAGGATGAAGAAGATCTGGTTTTTAATACACTAATAAATGTAAGATTACTAGATTCCAATAAAGCTACAGATAAATTCAAACGAGACTCAAACCTTTCGATTTAAACCTTTGAAAGTTGCCGCAGCCTTGACGACATTCCTTTGTTTTCGCGTCAGTTTCTCAAGTTGTCACGTAGGTAGTGATTAACGACGTCATGACTGACTCTTCCTAGATAATAGCGTTACGTCAGACGCAATATATTCTAAATACAAAATTTTCATATGCACTTTGATTTCGCTTTTAAAATTTGCTTGTGTAATTGAATTAAGTCAAAAAGAGGAATGTTCATCCCCAGTCGAGATGAGATTTTATGCCTATTTAATGCTATGTAAAATGAAAATGCTATATAAAATATATTTAGTATTGCGTGTAAGCCAAATCAAAGTTTATTCAAAAGCCTTCACCAGAGTGAATAACTTAGAATAACTCGTTTTGCTTTATTCCTCTGTTTGCATTTATCGTATCGAGATATTGTATGTGCCGGTTTTAAAACTAATTATATAATTTTATACACAAAACTCGGATTCAAGATTTTTGTGTTGTTGTGTTTTTGTTCAACATTTAAAATTTCTAGTAAGTAAGTAGTGTTCAACATTTAAAATTTCTAGTAAGTAAGTAGTGTTCAACATTTTCATTTATATTATTTTTTATTTATGATTATAATTGAAAGCAAGTATCGAACGATGTGATTAAACTTAAGCCAATTTACCTTATTTAATTGTAATAATAAGTAATGGGTTAATGTGGTCATCGTCGGCATTTCCACTTCATCAAATAGTGCATTTTCAAAGCATATGCACAAGCTACTGTAAAAAAAAACACAAACCGCAGTAGCGTGAATTTAAAAATGGAAGAGTTCCCTCAATTACACAAGGATCCCATTGTAGCGACATCTACACGCAACATGACGTAACGCGATAGAAAGACAAGATTGTCACAATGTCGCATCAAGCTACAACGACACCTACAGGGCATACTACGCAACGATATGAACGATCAACGAACGTCACGATCCTAAATCGCGCTATCAAAGTTTCCTACCCACTTGAGGTATATATACAACTTTCCAACGTAAGTCGTTGGGCTTCGGCCCAGGGCTTCGATCCGCCAGGCAATATCACCCGCCTGGTCGCAGGATTCTCCCGTTGTGTTGAGACACATTTCTCACGTCGTCACCTCCACAGTGGTGACCTCCCGACGTGATCCTCACCTTCCACTTGGTGAACCCTTCAGAACATGCAACCTTCGCAGCCCTTGTAGTGGCATTATCATACATCATCCCCCTGACCTCTTCAAGAAAGCATCAAGTCTAGCAACGCATACCGCCAGCCAGCAGCACTCAGCCTCTTCGGGTACCCTGACCACACGCATGCAGCGAACGCGCAGGCTTGGTCAACACCCTCGGCTTCATCAGCGATTGGCACAGCACACTGCACTTCGGCCGGTCATCTAGCAGAGCCATTCTCTCCTGGTCGACGCAGCAGCCAGCCTTCACTACACGCCCTTACTCCGACTCACTGGAGCGCATGTGTAGCAGCATCGCACACTCATCCACTACACGCCATCACTCCGACTCACTGGAGCACGTGTAGCAGCAACTCACCGCACACAGTTCCGACTCACCGAGAACTACGCGGCAGCTGGTTCCGACTCACTGGAACCATATCCACTGGCACCGGCAAGCACTCAAGACTCTTCAAGCTTCTCATCGACCTCCGGTCTCGGGAGGGAGTGATGTAGCGACATCTACACGCAACATGACGTAACGCGATAGAAAGACAAGATTGTCACAATGTCGCATCAAGCTACAACGACACCTACAGGGCATACTACGCAACGATATGAACGATCAACGAACGTCACGATCCTAAATCGCGCTATCAAAGTTTCCTACCCACTTGAGGTATATATACAACTTTCCAACGTAAGTCGTTGGGCTTCGGCCCAGGGCTTCGATCCGCCAGGCAATATCACCCGCCTGGTCGCAGGATTCTCCCGTTGTGTTGAGACACATTTCTCACGTCGTCACCTCCACACCATCATCAGATCCAGATCTGATTACAATAGGACTGCTGCGAGATTATACCCTTTAAAGCAAAAAAATAATTATCCAAATTGGCACAGACGTCTTCGAGTCGAATTGATAACCTACTTCTTTTTGAAGTTGGTTGATAAAACCGAAGTATCTTTTTTGGGTTTTGATATATTTACACTAAAACTAGCGGGCCCGGCAGACGTTGTCCTGCCCCGAAAAAATCTGGGACCCGATAGTAGCGCCCTTTACCCGGTGAAAGATTTTGATTGGCTAATATGGCTATTAAAAAGCAGGGGTTGGTGATAACAAAGTGAAAATTTTGGGTCGTATGTATTTTTCAATGTCACATAATAAAAAAATAAAGATCAAAAATTTTACCCAAAAAATAAAAAATAAAATTTTGGTGTGGACACCCCTTATCCATTAGGGGTTTGAAAAATAGATAGTAGCCGATTCTCAGACTTACTGAATATGCATTAAAAAATCATAAGAATTGGTCAAGCCATTTCGGAGGAGTATGGGAATGAACATTGTGACACGAGAATTTTATATATTAGATATAACAGTTTTGTTTGTTCTTTGGCATTCAATTTAACTTATTACAACCTTTTTTTTTTTCAACTTTTTGAATGTGTATCAAGCTGTTGGCCCTACTGGCCTTGATAGCGCCACCGAGTGGGAGAGTCGGATACTGAGATCCAGCTGTGAAAAAGAGACAGCCCTCGTGGGGGCTAAATTTGATTCCGTCCTTACGGTGCCTCCTGCGAGGCCGAGCCACGACTAAGAACGTCATCGAGAATGGAGCTTATTGAGCTACTGGGTAGTGAGGCGGTGAGGCCGTCTTTTCTTCTTCGGCTGAAAAAGCATTACTATACTTCTCAGTAAATAAAATAAATAAATAAACGCTGCACACTCAACGGCCCCCATTAGGATAGTAATATCCTTTGTCGGGGGTCCAGAAACATTCACAATGACAAGGACAAATACACCCAGACCGGAAAATATGCTTGCATGGTCAATACAAACATATTATGCTCCGAGCGGGAATCGAACCCGCGACCTGTGGCGTTTAAGGCAGGTTCGCTACCGCTGCGCCACAACGTCGTCAGTAAAGAAGACATTCCAATGCATTTCGAAAGCAGCTAGTTTATAATAAAACATTCAATAAAATAAATAGAAGGTAAACAACTATATGTATATGTATGTATAAGGACCACATAATGGCCTTGGGCCGTCAATGCTTCTATACAAACAATGGTGCAGCCATTACAATAAATGGTCACATTGTCAATACACTAGCTTTCAGACTCAAATGTTACTTATTTATGGCCTTTACCGGCAAGCCACAATGTAAAATGTTGTCTTTTGAAAAACATAATTAGAATATAATTATAGTTATTAAATCCGCAGTGCACACGGAAGCTCCTACAGTTTGTTTTTGTCTTTTAAACAAATTGCTACCTATTGAACGGTTAGTATAGGTTGGATCAACCTTGATTTTCATTACGAAAAAACGATTTTCACGAAGAAAATGAGTGATACGATCTGATCGTCGGAAATGCGAAAAATACCGGACGATGGTTTTTCACACATCCGGTAATTTTTGAGTCCAAATTGGGATCATAATATCATAACGAGCCGTACGTCGTCGTCACTGAATTCTACATAATAACAGCTTATATAATTATAATGTCGAAAAAAACGTTATATACTTAACAGTACTATTGTACTTATCTTTATATATAAAATTCTCCTGTTCCAGTGTATGTCACTGAACTTCTCCTAAACGACCGATTTTGCCGATTTTGCCGATTTTGATGACTTTTTGTGTGTATTCCGGTAGATTCGAGAATGGTTTAGATTAACAATTGGACTCAGTAGGGGGCGCTGCTAGCGGGTCTCACTTTTCTTCATTTTCGTGGCAGGACAACGTCAGCAGGGCCCGCTAGTGCTATATAAATATGGCGGGGCTTGAAGACAAACAAAATTAAACACCTAGAAAGCAAATATACTTCGAACTTCTACTACTAGAAATCGTAACTTCTACCATAAGCGATACAAAAATTTCACTGCAACAACACATGAACGGTCATCATATATTCTTATTCTTATTTATTTATTGCAAAAACTGTGTACAATTAATTAGATCTTATTGTTTAGATTTAGTTCTAACAGTTTGCCAATTTTGGCGTGAAACGTACATAATATATAATACACATTTATTAATATTAATACTGAAGCATAACAGTTATACAGAATACAATTTTTAGACAAGAACATTCACAATATATTCAGAATATACAAATTAAAGTATAATTATAACGTTATTATTTAGTCAACAGTATTATTTTATACAACATAATTATTACAACAACATTCAAATATTTTTATGCTAAGTAACTAAGTATAAAATGATTACGATTGATATATTTGTATAGCTAACACGATCGACAATTTTAAATAGCGGAATAGGCACAACCAACAAATTATTGTGTATCGAATTATTGGGTTAAATCAATTTTATATATTTAATCTAACAATGATCATAAAGAAATATGTTTCATAGACAAGAGTGGGTCACGTAGTCTTGTCAACAAACGATTCTATTGCCCCTCTTCGAGCTTGTCAAAGAGATTTTTTTTTTTTCGGAATGCGTATTGCTGTTGGCCCTACTGGCCTTGACAGCGTCACCGGGCGGGGGGCCGAGTACAGAGACTCAGCCCTGATAAAGGGGCAGCCCTCACGGGGGCTCAAATTTGATTCCGTCCTTAGGGTGCCTCCTGCTTGTCAAAGAGAATAAAGCGTTTTGATCTACGCTCTCCTACTAGTACTGCACTCGCTTGAATCGATTAAATTATAAGAAACAATACAATTAAAACTAAGAAAATCGACGTGTTCTAGCTTGTTCACCATCATTTCATTCATATCTCACCCCATGCCATCTCTATCCAATCGTCACCATCCCTTGACACCCCACTTTTTATGTTACTAAGTTGGCAAGCAAGCATACCACTTGATGGTTAGTGGTTGCCGTAGCCTATTAGCGCTTGCAACACCATTTGTTGATGTCACTCACGTATTCCCAACCTCGAGATTTTAGTTCTTAAATCTTCTTTGCCCAGTAATTTCACTAGCCTACAGTGCCCTTATATTTGACACTGCAGTGGTACCTACCAAGCCGGCCTCTTACAACCAAAGACCTACCACCGGTGCGACTGTTTGCACTGATGGAGTAATCTCTGCTGTGACAGAGATTATCCCAACAGCGGGTGATGGGGTCGTCACGTCCTGACGCCGATAATGCCACTTTCCTATCAATGTTCTCCGATAACGTTTTTTTGCCAGCTCGCTCTCCTACGCCAATCTGAGGACATCATCGTAAATTATTTAATGTGTAAACGGTAATCCATGAATGTTCATAAAAATAAAATCATCGTCAAATGTTAAAGTCAAATCATCAAGGCAAAGGTCGTTGTTATTTTACATGTGCAAAACGAAGAAGCAACTTCAATCCGCAATTTTTAAGACAAAAATTACTAAGACGAATAAAACTGATACCTTTTTTTACGAGTTCGCCGCGAACACAAGCGTATTGCCCATTCACTGAGAAGAGGCTATATAGAATGCTACTGGCATTGCAAGCGTCTAGGCAAGGGTGACCATTTACCATCAGACGGGTTATACGCTGTTTGCCACTTTTATGGTATAAAAAATTGAGCGTTTATTATTACAAACTGTATAAAATAGTACAGATGAATTACCAATTACAAATATTTGATTCAGTCGTCAGATAGCCAGGTTTGTCGCCCTTTCCCATCCAGTCCATTAGGCTAGATAGCTTCAGGCTCCAAACAAACATGCTGGCTTTTCATATTCATCCCGTTAATGGAATTTCAAAAACCATTTAATTGGATGTAGGACTGTAGTCTGTAGGTATATAAAACTCTTTTATTTATTAAAGCCTTTTGAAAAGGTATTGAATATAAAAGATATGAATAGAAATGCTTGTACAGATAAGCCTTTTTAATTTTTTTGTTGTTTGGTTTGTACTTGAGATGGTTTGATTTTAAAATGGTTTTCCACTACTGATTTTTATTTTCAAAGGTTTTTTTTATATATCACAAAGGTGGCCAACGATTGCGGCACACCTGATGGTAAATTGATGTTGTATGATGGAATTGTTCCATTTTAAAACTTATAAAAAAAAAGTTTTCCCGCCGTTGGGATATGACGACGTACTAATGATGCTACAAGCGCTCATAGGCTACGGCAACTACTTACCATCAGGTTGGGCCATATGCTTGTTTGCCAACTTGTAACATAAAAAAAAGACCGCAACAATTATGTCTATCTTTTAAGTTTAACCCACTATAATATTTTTATGGTAATATAATTTGTTCTATAATCACGCTACGACATAGTAACCATAAACATGGGTGAAACCACGGGCACAGCTAGTTAAACAAGTAAGGAGTAAAATAAATATTTAATTAGGCAATCTAGCGCTATGAAAGCGGATCTAATTAAAACGCTGCCGCTGTATTCGTTTGTTTTTCAGTAAAAACATATTTGTATATATATATTTTTTTTTATGTTAAAAGTTGGCAAACAAGCATACGGCCCACCTGATGGTAAGTGGCTGCCGCAGCCTATGAGCGCTTGCAGCACCATTAGTAGGTGCCACTAGCACGTTGCCAACCTCGAGATATTAGTTCTTAAATCTCGTTCGCCCAGTAATTTCACTAGCGTACAGTGTCCTTCAAACTGGAACACAGTAGTGCCTAAGCACTACTATTTGGCAGCAGAATATTGGACACTGCGGTGGTACCTACCTAGCCGGCCTCTTGCAACAAAAGACCTACCACCAGTGTGACTGATTGCACTGGTGGAATAATCTCTGCTGTGACAGAGGTTATCCCACCAGCGGGCGATGGGGTCGTCACATCCCGACGCCGGTGTATATGTCATACAGATCATTTGTGACGGTCTGAATAAAAGCACTTGGGTTTTGTGGATGTATGCTGATGTATCTGCACATACATACCAAAATGGCGCCGTTGAATGTGTAGTATTCAAAATAAAATTTCAAATCCGATTTTACACTTTTAAGCTTATTTGTAATTGTTTGTATAAAAATATAGTTTCATGCTTCTAGTTTCAAAAATGATGGACTTCCATACCAACCAAACCCTTTTCACGCCTTTTTTAAGAATAATATTAGCAATGCATTTTAAAGAATATTAGCAATGAAGACGTTTCTAATATTCCTATTGTCCTTCCAAATAAGCTCGAAACTTGAGCTAGGAGTGGGCACGACAATAGCCAAAGGGGGTCAGGATCAAGCCCGCGACTCTCGCGTTAACGGAGCGAAGTCGGCCCTTCTACCGTTAAGGCATTACAGCTTCAAGGGTTCATTGATAAAATATTTAGCTTTTTAAGTCCAAGTTTGGCGTTGATACGTCAGTGAAGTACTTGTCCCTTTATATACCTAGTACATTAGAAAGATTAACCTTCGCAAAGTCTATTAAACTGTTCTTTTCAGTATTTAATCTGTGACATCATTGATGTTTAACAATATGATGTATGTCTGTTATGTAATTTGTATGTACGGGAGTGATATAGTCAATCTTGACAAAACTCCCAAGAGAATAAAGTAAAAAAAAAAAAAAAAAAAAACAATTAAAGAGTAATGAATGGTTGGGGACGTGAATGTCCCACAATAGTCGAGATGCACAATACGGGTTACGAGCGTATCTGCTTCATTATATTGATTAATTGATACTACTTGATACTTTTGTTTTTTTAAGTTGATATTATCGTGAAGTATTAATTAAAAAACTATAATTATTATATATTTAATACTATAGACAATTACAAGAATAGCTTACTATTTTTATTCTGAATATATAGACATTTAGACTTTTTTTTCGGAATGTATATTGCTGTTGGCCCGGCCCTACTGGCCTTGACAGACTCGGTCTTCAAAAGGGGACAGCCCTCATCTGGGCTCAAATTTGATTTCGTCCTGAGGGTTCCTCCTGTGAAGTCGAACCAGGGCTAAGTACATCATCGGAGATGGGGGCAGCGTTCCAAGCACATTCTACGCGACGCGACGTGCGAAACAAACGACCGCTCCTCGCTGGCGAAGACGGTGTTGTGAGCGTGTGTGTGCTGTGTAAGAGGGGTATTGTCTTATGAGGTAGCGCCAGTTCATCCTTAAATTTTTTATTTAATGGGATACACTATCCATTGTCCTCTATATCTATAATTTTATCTGAAGTAGTAAACATCGTTGTCATTTATCCACTGGACCGTGTCTGTTCACGGCATTATATCAATGTAATTTAACATGACGCAGCGCAACGTTGCACAGCGTTGCGTAACGCTGCGTTGAACACAGTAGCCTCGAAGCGCTACGGTAGCAGGTAAATATATTAGCCGGTACCTGAATAGACTACAGGTCCATGGCAAAAGTTTCCGTGTGATATAACCCACTATTTACATGAATAAATTGCTTAAAAAACAAGATAACTTTTTAATTATCTGATCATTAATATGGGTAATTTATTCCTGTACAGCCTTTTTATAATTCCTTTTCTATAGTTATATTGATACATTACCCGTTAACGCCACATATAATATGTTGAACAGTACAGTGAAACCTTTATATATTGTAACTTCAATTTTCCTATGTACTCACCTGCACCGCTCAAAAGTGACGGCTGAGAACTATTTTTTCTGTTATAGTTGCAGATTCCTGAACGTAAATCACGGGGGTAATTTCACACACTTCTTATCCTGTAATTAATGGATAACCTATTGTCAAAGTTGTGCATTTCATATAGGTATAGTGACGTCTGACTTGAATTATCAACGACTACAAATTCGATAACAGCCGTGACTGACTTCGCTAGACACCATTGGAGTTCAGTGCTTCCTAGGTCGCGTTGGTTTGTTCTAGGAGTTCCCGTAACCTGACAAACGAAGTGAGGTCGGTCATCGAGGAGGTTTTAGTGGGTCCTGATGACGTTACACCCTGTTATGGAACCCCATTTAACCTCCTCTCCGTTCTCCTCCCCAGAAACCCGGGTATCTGGTAATAGATTTCCTCCCCGTAAAAAAAACGAAGTGTCACGTCTATAGCTCAAGGGTGCCAGCATCGAACCTGCAACTCTTGCAATGCACTGGTATACGATTGAACTATTGAGGCTTTTAACCGACTAGTGAGCGTCTCCTAGCTATCAGGTAACTGGAAACAAGGCGTAATTTGATTTCAACCGGTGGATGATTAACAGAGAATTCGTGAATACGATCGCCCAGCTCGGTACAAAGCCTAATTTAATAACAGACTCGTTGATTAAACAAAGCTCTGTGCTTTGACTATCGCGAGTTTAATATAAAAGTGGGAAAATTAAAAGGAAAGAATTAATAGAGATTATAATAATTTATGACATGTAATTGGACTGTGGAAGGTACCGACATGTGAAATCGGACGAGTAAAGACGACATCTATAATTATTATACATATGTATGTAGTTTATTTTATGACGATATCGTATGTAGTTTATTTGGTTTTAAGGTATTTATGTATTTTATGTAATTAATTATTCCTTTTTACTGTTTATGAATCTATATTTATATATAATATGTACAGCTACACCACCTACCTTTTTTCTTAAGTCATTCTCAATATATCGTAGGTTGTCTGGAAGAAATCGCTACCTAGCGATAAGACCGCCTATTTGTACTACCTATATTTATATTTAAAACTTTTGTCTGTTTCTTTTATTTTTTATGTGGTGTACAATAAAGAATATTCTATGTATCTATCTGTCTATCTATCTATCTTCCTCCAACACAAAGAAAGGATCCTCCAGCCAGGCGGGTTATATAGCCTGGCGGGCCGAAACCCGAAGACTTACGTTGGAAATTGTATATTATCACTACATAGTATAAAACAAAGTCGCTTTCTCTGTCCCTATATCCCTATGTATGCTTAAATCCTTAAAACTAAGCAACGGATTTTGATGCGGGTTTTTTTAATAGATAGTGTGATTGAAGAGGAAGGTTTATATGTATAATAACATCCATAAATAGTGGAGAAATACTGTTATTTTTGAGGTTTCTAATGTGATGTTGCAAATAATTACATTTAACGCTTGTGGGCCACGGGCAGTAATGAATAAATCAAAACTTTTGGGTCGATTTTAATCATTTTTCAGTGAATGACATAGGCTATATATTTTATACCCGTGCGAAGCCGGAGCGAGCCGCTAGTACTATATATATTTTAGTACAGTAGAAACCTCTCATAGCGCGATTTAGGATCGTGATGATTGGGCGTCAATATCGTTCCGTAGTGTGCTATGTATAAGTTTCGCTGTAGCTTGATGAGCGATGTGACAATCTTTGCTTTCTATCGCGTTACGCCGTGTTGCGTGTTTTTTTAATGTTAGAAGTTGGCAAACAAGCATACGGCCCACCTGATGGTAAGTGGTTGCCGTAGCCTATGAGCGCTTGCAGCACCATTAGTAGGTGCCACGTTATGCGTTGCCAACCTCGAGATATTAGTTCTTAAATCTCGTCCGCCCAGTAATTTCACTAGCGTACAGTGCCCTTCAAACCGGAACACAGTAGTTCCTAAGCACTACTATTTGGCGGCAGAATATTTGCACTGCGGTGGTACCTACCTAGCCGGCCTCTTGCAACACAAGACCTACCACCAGTGTGACTGATTGCACTGGTGGAATAATCTCTGCTGTGACAGAGGTTATCCCAACAGCGGGCGATGGGGTCGTCACATCCTGACGCCGGTAACCTAGGTAAACTATGTATGTATGTACTTGGTGGTTGATAAAATTTTTGATGGTGTGCCAATTAGCTCATGACGCGATCGCTGAAGCTAAAGGCAGCCTCGCAACCAATACGCAACAATGGTGGTGAAATTCAATACTGACTACATTTATAAATAATTACAATTGTACATCATGTCTACGGGAAATGATGCAAGAATACTAGCTGTATGTCCTAGCTGAATTGCAATCCCAATTCTGAGGGCAAAAAAGTGTTATTTATTTACTTTCAGCTAAGTTCGTTAGTCTTTATACATAGCCAAGGCGAAAAAGAGGACAGGTGAAAAAGGGAGATAGAAGAGGTTGAAGTTCAGGTATCTCGCTCTTACTCATTATCATCATCATTTTACCGGGACCTGGCGGTGGCGGCGTGTTTCTAACGTGATCTTTCCGCGTAACTCCGCACAATCACCAGCCTTTTCGTCAACGTGACACGCAGTTCCCGCTCGCGCAGTTGTATCGCTCAAGTACGGGCCACGTTTCACTGCCATACAAAAGGACAGGGCTCCTGCTTTTACTCACAGATCTTTTAGGGAGTACTTCTCCGATAGCGCTGTCTTTTTACCCGACTGCCGGAGGGTAATGTTTTTCTGGCTGTAAACAGCACCATATACTAACAAATTTGTTTGTTTTGTTGTTTTTTGTGTTTTATTTTTGTTCAAATTTGTGTGTTGTGTTTCATCGTAAACAAGTACAGTCAAACTAATAATGGCGAAATGTTTGATCGTAAAAGTTAACTTCCATGTTGCGGATAATAACTTCAATATAGTTAAAGCACCTGCACCTCGTACACTGCGGGTTTGTGCGGAATTTATGTACCTGCGGTGTTACGCCTTTGTGAGGCTGTGGAACTCGCACGTATGAATTAATGTTAGACGTATTGTGGCTAAGCGGAAGCGAGCCTTAAGCGCCACAGTTCGCGAGTTTTATTCCGCTCAGAGCAGATGTTTGTATTGACCATACAAGCATGTTTTCCGATCTGGGTGTGTTTGTCCTTGTTATTGTGTATTTATCCATTCGACATAGGATATAACTATCCAAATGGAGGCCGTTGAGGGTGTAGAATTTATTATTGAAATACTAAACCTGGGAGCCCCAATGCCCTCTGCTGTTGCAGTTATTCATGGGCGGCGGTGATCGCTTAACATCAGGCGAGCCTCCTTCCCGTTTGCCCTGTCTTACATTAAAAAAATCTGATATGGAATAAAAATTAAAAAGACTTTTTTTAAAGTCATGTAAAAAATACAAATTCAAATAGCAAATTCGTAACGGCTTTGAAACCTTTACAACGAACAAGATACAGAGTTCAAGGCTAATACGGCATTTCCTGGTTTTAGACTTACATAATTATAATTGTTATATAATACCTAAAATGTTATAACCCACCAAAAACATTCTGTAAAAACTAGCCAAGTCTCGATGGAGCTGCTTGTTTATCTCTAAAAAGTAATGAAATCTAGACAAAGTCCTGCCAAGTCTAACCTTCCTTCCTTCCTTACTGCTCCTTACTCCTTACTGGTTCCTTACTCCTTACTGGTTCCTTACTGCGATTTCTTTATTATTATAGTTAATGTTGTGTGTCTTGGCCGTTGAGGGGTAAACAAAGGTACTAAACCAGGTGCTCCATGACACTATTGCACCAATCTGCCGCCAGGACCGCTACCCATTGACGATGGAAAATTGCCACTTGGAAAACGTCAATAACCAGTCAATTGTACGTTGTCGGCCAACGGCCAAGTCACACAACATTAACTCAGCTCCAAATCCATGAGGATTTCTCCACCTTAAAAAAAACACCTCTTACTATTAGGTGGGCCGTATGCTTGCTTGCCAACTAGGAAATATAAAAAAATTATATAATTTAACATCAAAGAAATACGTGTACTTTTCTTTATAAACTAAAACTTAAATTTAATTTAACGTTACAAAAATAAAACAACAGAAACTCAAATTTACATTAACAAAATCAATTATGACTAATATCAAATACATTTTCGACATGAATTATTATTTCACTGAAAGTTTTGAGTTTCGCCAATACAATTTGTCATTCAGTTCCCCCAATGTAATAGATCTAATAGTATCTGATTCACCACGAACTTCCCCTATCTCTGCATCAAAAGCTTGTCCTGTGAGGTTATTTCTTTGGGAATTCGACGGGTTCCGTATTATGACGTGTAGCATTTTACAAAATTGATTTAAACGCTGTTTATTCGCTGGTTAATCTTCACGAAGAAAGTATATTTTTAATTGTTAAAGTCATTTATTCCAATATATTAATGAAATTATTTAATAATATATATAAAATACAATGGACTGGTTTCATTTAATTTCACTTAATCAGTATTATATTTTTTTTATTTAAACCGGAGGGCAAATGCCTTTACTCCACCTGATGGTAAATGGCAGTAAAGTCACAACCCGAAGACGCTAATACAGTTGCGAAAGACAACTGCGTTAGCCACCCTCGCTCTGCCTGCCCGCAAGATGCCTCTTCACGCCTCGTTTGAAAAAGCCCAGATGTACTATACATAGATTATACGTATAACTTATAATTATTAAAACAATAAGTCTTAGATTGTAAGTCTTTCTTTTTGTCTTTTAAAGAACTCGCAAATAATATCCAATGTTGTTTGCCTTAATATAGTTATACATTTAGATCGTTTATGATTTTTGCAAATAGTTTAACATTGTAACATTGTAATAACTGCTGGTGAACTTTTTTAAATAAATAAATAAATTATTAATATTTAATTGAATAGATCTTATTCTTCTAATTAACGAATCGAATTTACAACTCAGATACAGAAATCGAATTAATTTGACCCATTTACACTATTTCATTTTGCAAATCATTGACCGAGCATAATGAACTACTAATGTTTTGTTACAATAGCACTGATCGTGTTAGTGAAAGTGATTTAAAATTTAACTGAAATCAAAGAAGTTATAATAAACCTAAGGAAGGCATACTATTGTGGATTTCAGTTTCGCAGACACATACATAAAAAGTGTCCCACAAATATAACACCTTTAAAGTTTTAGATACCGATATTGTTATTTTACACTAATTCTCTGTGAGGACAGTACTTCACCGGTGGAGCCGGCACATTTTTTCTGGAAGGAGCATGGCTCTATTAAAAGTAAAAGTAAATCAACAAAACTGTTATACTTGCGATAAATATTTAATTTACCAATAATAGTCGATGAAAGTCACTAGGGAGAGGTTCACATAATGACGCATCTCTAAAACTGATTAATACACGTCTTAGGGGTGCGTACAAGACGACGTCCCCCTTTCCGCATGAGTCACGCAAGTCCAGACAAATTTGTGGAAATAGGGATTATTAAAAAAATTCAAAAGTGGTGAAGTAAAATCTTGCCGGTATCTAACCCTATATACGAGCATTTATATATGGCGTGGCCTGCTCTTGAGCAGCTGAACAATAATCTGAACAATTTTTATTTGCCTCATGATCTGATGATGAGATGATGATGGTAAAAAATATGACATCACAATTCACATCCCCTTTACCTATCTTTATTAACAATATTTCTCTTCTATGTTTGATTAATTCTGAGTTCAATTGAAATACATTTTTTATTGATCTTACAAATATCTGTTTCGGTCTGGGCGCCGGCTATCTGTCCTTGTGTGTCCCCACCGTACCTCGAAGAGCTGTCGTTAAGCCATCGTTCGTGATTAATATTACAAAATATCTGATAATAATCGTTAACTCTTAATAAGTAATTTGCTCTTATGCAATGAATTACTGATTAGCCCTTTGATTTGTGGAGGTCAGATGGCAATCGCTTTGTGTAAAAACTAGAAACCTGTCCATTCCGGATAGGCGTAATAAGACCCTGGGTAAATCCCGGAAATATTACTAGGAAGTAGGTTACTTCGATATTCTGTGAGAAGATAGTATTTCACCGGGCGAGACGATCAGCTGATGCCAGAAACAGCAAGAGTTTTCTACTTCAACTAAATATATGGAAAACTAGAAAGGTTGGGATAAAACGATAGCTTTATCCGTTAGCCATACTCGACTTACCGGTAGGTACCTTGATTTGTCACTCCTTACCTGAAAATTAATCACGCCATTAGTCTCCAACGACGAAACAACTTAAGCCGGGTCACCGACGCCATTAGAAGGAAACGAAACGAATCGACCTCGTTACATACCATAGTACGTAGTATATATACAGATCAAAATATTCTTTATTATGTCATAATGGTTGGCTAACAAGTATACGATCCGCCTGAGGGCAAGCAGTCATTGCTACATATGAACACTTGAGAAAATGAAGTACCACATGCGCGTTGCCAACCTATGGGATAGGAGGGAAGGGATAAAATGATGGGAACAGAATGGGTGGGTAATTGTTATACTTTTATACTATTTTGGAAAAATGATTATAATTGACTCCTTTTCTGTGTGTTCTTGAATAAATTGTAATATGACTCCAACCCAAGGAACAGGAGGGACGAGATGAGAAGGGAAAAAAGAAAGGCAGCAGAGGGGGTGGGAGATTGGGCCTCCGGCGCTCTCACTCATCGCACGAAACGGAACAGTACCTAATGTACTCTTGTGATACTGTTACTTTACGCCGATTTTCTGGGAGATGGAGTACTTTCCGGGCAAACTTTCCATTTGTGCTGGGATGAGCATTGCTCTACTAATACTGACCGATATGACATAAGAAGGACGTTCTCAATTCGATTGGATTTTTATATTTGCTGCTACCTCAGATGTCCTTTCTCGCCCAGTGACGTTGACAATGCCGGTAGGGCAGCACCACCAGCCTTAGACGATCATTAATATGAAATGTAATCATACAAGATAATATAATTTGATTGCGTGAAGCACGTCCCGTTTTTAGTGGCTCTCGTCGCTACAGCGGACCCGTGAATTGCATAATATTGATAAATATTTTCCATGAAAATAGCCAGTAGCGTTCACAACTAGGTCGAGAACGATCTTGAACTGAACTTATTTATATATTTTATCTTTATTTTGTAATTACCTGAAATCGTTTGATAGTTGTTTACTAGGAAATAAATGTTAATAGGAATTGAATTTCACGATTAACGTTTAACTAAAGGGCCAGGGGGCCTACCATTAACTCTTATTGCGAATCAAATGACGACCAATATATATTTTGACATATACATTTATACGTCATGCTCATATAAAACCTCAAACTCAAAATATTCTTTATTCAAATAGGCTTTTAAGCACTTTTGAATCGTCAAATATAGTCTGTTATGTCTGCCTAAGTGAAGCTACCGCCGATTCGGAAGGTAGATTCTGCAGAGAAGAAACGGCAAGAAACTCTACAGTTACTCTTTTCAAAAATAATCACATTACATTTGTCAAATGTACAATTAAGATATATATCCCGCATGAAACTCAACGTATATTAATTTCATGCCACATTATCTGCAATATATTCATTAACGGAATAATAAGCTTTATTTAGTAAACACCGCTTAATATAAAATTTAAATTTCATAAGTGGTAGATTCAAAATTGACCTGAACCTGAATGTCATAATTGAATTGGATTGAATTGGTTCTCATTTGAATTGCCATACGAGTTAATGGCAAGCACCCAGTGCTGAATACTGACCAGCGGACGCAACTTCGCCTATATGTTTTCTTTATTTTAGGGCACTTCTTTTGTTATGTGACTACGATAGCAAGCAAGCATACGACCCACTTGATGGTAAGCGGTTGTCGTAGCCTTTAAGCGTTTGCAACACCATACATTTGAATGTGTTGCCGATCTCGAGATATTGGTTCTTAAATCTCTTTTATAAGTAGTTATTTCACTAGCAACAGTCCGTCAAACCGAAACGCCGTATACTGCTTTACGGTAGAATAAGGGGCACTGTGGTGGTACCTACCTCTTGCAATATAAAATCTACCACCAGTAACCAACTATTCTTGACAGTGACCTTATGTCATTTTTTGTAAAGAATATAAGAAATAGTTTTTCAAGTCTACTAATATTCCTATTGCCCCTCCTAATAAGCTCCTAGCTTGCGGCAGGAGTCAGTACGACAATAAAGGATACAGGTGCAAGGATAGGATAGCCCAAGGGTCATGATCGAATCCGCAACTCTGATGAGCTATTGAGGCTTAAATCATAACAAAGAAATACTTAAATAAGTATGAAGACGAGGATTAATTATGAAAAATAAAATCGCAGTTACTCTAATCAACGCCACTTAGCTTGATGAAGGGTTTTCAACTTTAAGAAGTTTTACAAGCGCTTCGCGCTCGAACAATCACGTCGACGAGGGATCTTCAAGTTACATAATGTTATTAAATATTTGCTTTGGAAATAGCTACGTTAGTGCCCACAACCGGGTCGAGGGGATCTTGCGCTCATTTATAAAAAATCTGGCTAGCAAAAATTATATTTCTCATTTTTACGGCAGTAGTCATGATTCTCTCAGCACAAAAGGGCCGGCTCTATCAGGGATGTACTACCCTCTCACAGAAAATCGGCGTCAAGTAACAGTATCATTAGGTACTCTTCCGTTTCGTGCGATGAGTGAGAGCGCCGGAGGCCCAATCTCCCATCCCCTCTGTTTCCTTTCTTTTTTCCCTTCTCATCTCGTCCCTCCTGTTCCTTGGGATGGAGTCATATTACAATTTATTCAAGAACACACAGAAAAGGAGTCAATTATAATCATTTTTCCAAAATAGTATAAAAGTATAACAATAAAATGTTATTTGTATTTTAGTCTCGATACTGTGCTTTCTTTTGTGTGTGCTTTCTGATTTTTGGAAACCAAAAGTATTTATGTCCTATCTAAGACAAGGATTAGTCAGCCCTATTCTAATGGCTAATCTAAGGAAGACATACTACATCCTACCTAAGAGTAAAACTAAAAATTACATTTCATTAAATACAGTCAAAAAAAGTAAGAAGTTTTAAATTGAATTTCCTTCGTATGCAAAACTATGATAATTTAAAATAAAAACGGATTCTGGTTTTTTTGCATTTCCCTCGCCTCGATACGCCTGTCACCCGCAGAATATGTTCACCCCGATTGTTATTGCTGACCGAAAAACTCTTGACAATCGTAGAGCGTAAAAATATAGAAAAATCTCTATAACGTGCCGATGTCAGATATTTATCTGATCGAATCTCTTGATTGAACATTATAATGAAATGATTCTTATTTTAGTGAAGTAGTAGTATTACTTTTTTAAATACATAAATAAACGCTACGCTTACCCCCGGTTTCTCGTACATTGATCAAATTCATGTCAACTTAACATACCAAATTTAGAACGCTCATTGGTTAAAGATGAAGAAGTTTAATCGGTGATCAACAGACAACCAATGAGCGTTTTGTATTTGCTATGTTAAGTTAACATGAGTTTGATCAACATTCGAGAAACCGGGGGTTAATTGGCTAAACGCTACACGCTACACTTAGTTTAATTAATTTACTCTAAGCCAATGTGTAAATTCTCCCTTAAAGGGTAATGGAAAATAGTTTGTAACCTATGTCCACAGTACCACCAGCCCCATCAAGATCGCTGGTTACCATGTGGTTAAAGTTAAGGAAAGGGACAGAAATAGTGGGAGTGTAGGCCTTCGGGTACTGTAACTTGTCGAATAAAATGCTACAGTGCTACTGCTAGGACTTCCTTGTAATGGATGATGGACACATTTGTAATGTAAATATCGCGTAAAAACAGTCATAAGAACATCTTAAATGTAAAACTTAATGATTCATTTATATCGAAAAGTAGACCCGGTCACGCTTTGCTGTGATAATAATAAATACATTGAATTGTTTCAAATGATAGATATGTATCGATGATTTATTTAATTTAATTCAATGCGCTTATGTAATAAATATTTACTTATATGCACTCCTCTTTCGTATAAACTTGGAGTATACCAAATTTCTGTCCTAAGCACGAAAAGTATAATAATAAAGGGGTCCGAAGTTTTCTCTTTACCTATTGTAAGATTTTAAACCTTATTTATAATTTTATATAATTTTATTGTGTGTACTGTCCAATGTACAAAAGTGTTATCGTATAAAATATACGTGTAACCGATGACCCCAGAAAATAGCCCTTTTATGCTAAACATCATTTATCATCATTTAAAGAATGATTCATAAGCAACCCTTAATGTAGAAGCACGAACTGTTTACTAAAAGTTATTATGAATTATTCATAGGAAAACAGACGTAGACGTATTTCCTGTAGTTTCTTCCGCATTATATTTGGATTATATTGTGTTGGGAGCTGACAACGCGACAGAACCGTACTGCATAATAACGCGTAGAGACGAGTGTATTTTTACTTTAAAAAAGTATTACTTTCCTAGCATTCTTCCCGGAATATTGTTCCTGGGTTTGCTTATTACTCTTATCCGCATTTGATAGCTTACTTGTTTTTTACACACACATCTCATCTTTGGAATCCTAAGGGTAAGTAAGTCTTTGGATAAGAACAAATTAATGATGCTAATCAGATGTTATGTGATAACAACCGGAACCGAAGCTTAAGGTATCACGGTAGGGAGACCCATTAGGACAACGCCTAGACCGAAATAGATTTTGTAATACCAACATCTGAGAGAGAATCGAAACGGTGACACACTACGTACTCTCTTAAAAAAAAGTAAATTGCTTAAAAATGGGGACTTTGGGGATGGAATTTCATTTATCTGTATTGTATAGATAGAGATATTGTGTTATACATTTCTTTCTAATATTCTTAAAGGCAGAACTCAATTTTCTCTCTTTTCACTATGCTTTCTAATGAGACTTGTTATGTACAAATGGGCCGGCTCAACTGTTTGCCGACTGTCCGAAGAATGTGAAAGAAGAGGGTGAAATAATGAACGGTAAAGGGTTGGATACGTTTGTACAGTTACGATCCGTATCGCTAAAATCTTTTAAATTGTGACCTAACGTAAACTAACTTACATTTATTTTTGTATGTGTGTGTGAGGTCGTGTCGTGACCGATTAACTGCAGTCTATAAATTTAACGACAATTTTTTACTAGTCTGTGGTAAAACTACTACCTACGTAGTAAATTGTGGTGATAAAAGTGTTTCGTGTCTGGGAACTTTATTTTTATATTTTTAATTATATGATCCTAACAAACATAAAGCTATTTTATCACGATAATCAGTTGTATTCGTAGATAAAAAGACTTACTTTATACTATGGACTGGCCCATTCATAAAGACAAATTGTCACATACTCGTTGGCTGAAACGGTGACCCTTCGTAAAATCAACATTTTTTTTTAACTTTGGAAAACGCATTTACGCGCACTACTTGCCAGTGGTAGTGTGGGACTCACCACTCGCTAAACGAGCTAAGTAATAATACCCACTAAAAACCAATAATCCGCCTGGACCATAGTGGGACGCCACGGCCTCACTTGCGCAAACAACCACGACGCCATGGACCATCGTCGAAGCAGGAGCCACTCTACCTAGACTAACTTTTTAATGATGTTTACCTCCCTCTCAGTTCTTTGTTAATAAAATATCGAACGATGATTTACCATTTTATGTTCATGGAGAACATGACGCTACGCTACTATTACGTTGTAATACCATTTGTTCGTCACGTTTCATTTATAATTCGTCACGGCTTGAGGCCGAAAAATCTATTAGCTTTTGTTTCCATTATAAACGACAATGCCGTTGAAGAATTATATTGTGTGTACAATTGTGGCGAATCGTATTTCTTTATAGAGAATTGTGTCATTTTGTTTGACTAAATAGTTTTCGCGATATGGATTTTAATGTATTGTCTATTTAATCTTGCCTCCCGTTTAGCTTATATTCTTATATAGGTACTAAGTCGTGTAACGAATATTTTTATGTGATACAAGCTTCCGCCAGGGGATTTTAATACATACTCTGAATCCCCATCTTTAGGGGTGGAAAAAATTGCACCTGTTAATGCTAAATCACAATTTTTTTACCTTTAATTGTTTGCTAAAAAGTAAAGTTTTTATTGACGTATATGTTTTAAAAGAAAACAAAATTTAATTCCATAATAAAATAAGCCAAGACACGAGCACGTGTAGCATCTGTAGCACTCTTAAAGCGAGGGCTCTTTGTCCCGCCACACGAATAGGGTGTTGCGTTACTTTCCTTATCGAAACAACTCCACTCGTCCACTCGACGTCGTGCGACCATTTCTTTACCTCCGAGAAGAGGACAGTAAAATATAATAGAGGAATCCTATTAATAAGCGTCCGTCCGTCTGTCAGCGCTCTGTATCTCACGAACCGTAATTGGTAGAGAGTTGAAATTTTTAGATTTTTTTGAAGCTATACTTCTTTTGGCGCGTTAGGGGAAAATTATGAGAATAAATTTTTACGATGCGTGCTCACACCGTCACAAAACCGACACCCTAAAGTTAGCTATAGTCAACATTTTTTGTGAAAGTGACGTTTATTTTGACATTGACAGATCATTTTTACAGATTATTAGTGATATTTAAATAAACTTTATATAACTAGATAATGCGTTATAATAAAAGTTTCAATGTATTAAATACCTTTTTTCTATTGTTAGTGTCGTTTTTTCTACAAACGCAGAATAAGGCGAAAGATAAAATTTTTGAAAACATTTTTATCTTGTTACGCCAAAGAAGTATAACTTCTAACGCGTGTACATAAGTACACACACACTTTTTTTTAATTCATGACGGTTGGCAAACAAGAATACGGTCCGCCTGATGGAAAGCAGTTACCACAACCTATAAACATTGTCGGTACTTGAAGTATTTCATGTGCGGTGTCAACACAAGGAACAAGAAGGAAGGGAACAGAGGGGTGGGAGATCGGGCCTCCGGCGCTCTCACTCGTTCGCAATCACAATACAGTCATTTTCAATACCTACACAGGAAGACGTGGACTAGTAATGCATCGCCTACCGTAGTGCAATGAAATCGTTTTCTCTAGCTAATAACGATTTCATGCTTATTTGTGTTCATTGCTTTGAATATTCTTACGTATTTATATATCTATAAGAAAAGACGAAGAGCTTTAATTAAAATGTTTACGAAAGATAAAATCTAAATCATTTAGTCCTTAATATTGTGACGCACAACCGTGATACGTAAACATCATCAAAATATTTTGTTAGGCAGTAATGTATATTACACAGTACATGGTTTGCATTATTTATTGATTCGTCATATATACATTTAATTCAAGATTATGTTTTCTATGTTCTGGATTATTAATCTTAATTATGGTCAATAGGTAAGCCTATGAAGGGGGTAGCAGTAATCATTTAAAGTTTTATTTTTTGTAATCTTTATTTATTAAATCTTTGCTTCGATCACAAAGTGTATTTAAAGTTTACGACATACGACTTGAAGTAGGTAGATTCTTCAGAGTATCGATACTCTGAAGAATGTACCTTCTTTCAATAGTACGTGGAAAATTTTCAATGGAATTGTTTGACATGATGAGTACGTACGTTAATTTTCTAATATCGTGCCCATCGCCATCGGCAGGATCTACATCCAGGCACACACTGGAATCTATATCGTAGTGCACGTCTTTGTTCCAGAGTAATATCTTACCACAAATCCTCCAGCTTATGAATTAATTCCCTGCAGATGTTTTCCCAACGCGCTAACTTTGGCGCGAGACTTTGCTTTCAAGGGAGAGAAGAAGTTTTTAGAGGGTGTTAGGCCTTTTATAGCATATATTTACATGGAGCAAGTAATCCACAGTGTTGTGGTTTGAAGGCCACTGTAGCTAGTGAAATTACTGGGCAAAGGGGATTTAAGAACCAATATCTTGAGTCAAAACTTGAGTGACTGCAAATGTATGGTGTTGCAAGCGCTCATAGACTACGACTACTATTTACCATCAGGTAGGTCGTATGCTTAGTTGCCAACTTAGTCACATAAAAAAAGAGGGTTGATTACAGCTTACCAACAGATGGGCTTTACGGTTTGCTACCTTTATGATAAACAAACTTAAAATACTGAAGAAGATAATGGGACTAATTTATGAAATAACAGGACGTGTGGTCGCACTTGCTACCTGCGAAATGTCATAGTTTTTGAGTATTAGCAACGGCAAGAGTGTATATTGATCGCTGTTCAAGGCAACAACCGCAAGGCCGATACCTACATATATAGCAATATAGCTTCTAGTGCTGGAACTTCGATTTGAATTGACTATTTGAATGAGGCGATTCTATTATAGGTACATTAAGTTTGTCATAACAAATTTGATAATTATCATCTTTATCTTTTTATGTTATAATACATGGGACCATTTTCCTATAACCGTTTGTGGTGTTGAATTTGAGACTGGTGCTCTTTACACAATGATTTTCTTAAGTATGCGAATACATTATATGATCACGTTTTACTTATTAGAACATATATAATATGTATAATTACGATAAATTACTTAGTGTTCTAGTTATAACAAATAAATTTGGAAGAAGAGGCGCATAACAACATGGGCTTGCGTAGGCAAAAATAAAAGAAAATATGTATGTAGCAATGTGCACGTTGTCTCCATGAGCGGGACCGTGGATATTGCTTGCTTAATTTGGACAGTTATAATTTTATAGCATACAGAAGACAACATAAATCGGTGTTAAATAACAGTACTGTTTCGTTTCGTGCGATGAATGAGAGCGCCGGAGGCCCAATCTCCCACCGTCTCTATTCCCTTCCTTTTTCATTTTCTCATCCCTTCCCTTTTATCACTTGGGTTGGCAAAGCGCGTTTGATTCTTCAAGTATGGAAGTTGATATCTTTTGAGGAGTTATTAGTTTAAGGCAATTTGCTCAGTTCGTAAATATATTAGTACTTATTCTTGAAAAGAAAAAATTGGGATACGCCAAATTCATGTCACACGATAAAATTTCAACAAAATCTATATAGTCACATTACTCGCACTGCGGTCTAAGACAAGCTTTACTTACTTCTAGCATTGTTGCCATTATTCAACGCGGATAAAATTTGTAAAGTATTAATAATAAATTCTTCGATTATATGAAAATCACTAAAAGAAAACTTGTTATTTCAATTTTTTCAAATTTTAAGTCAATTTTTATCAATAAAAGAAGACTTGTTATTTGTTATTATATTTTATTCTTTGTCATAGCATTAACCTACATTTTACAGACAAGCTATATAACTCAAAAATTGAAAGAAATAGAATAACTCGTTTATTCCACCACCGAAAAACATGCAAATATCACTTAGGGGTCGGTACGATAACGTAATAGGTCAGAATAAGGTCGCGTTCTACCTGGTACTGGTAACATTTCATACTTTTAAGAACTTAAATCATTCACATATGGCGTGGTATCGGATACTGTTACCCAAATTGTTTTTTCAACGTATAAAGAGTAAGGGTTTTTTCTTTTTTTTTACTTGGGCAAATGCAGCTACACACTCAAGCGCCGGGACGGGTGCAATGGAGGCGTGGGACTCGGAGCCTGGCCCCTACCCACTAAAACCACCAAGGTCCGATCTAGTGGGACTTCGCGGGTTCGCTGACGCATTCAACCGCGACGTCCCGGCGCTTGCCGCTTACGTGGCCCTCCGACCAGGACCCTAAGGCCCTGGCAATCGTCAAAGTAGGGCGCCCTAAGGCACCCTCCTTCAAGATAAACTTTTTAAATAGGTTATTTAAAGGGTGAGTGCCAGCTCGATCGGTAACTTACACATTGCAATCCCTCAGAACGAAAGAACTCAACTACGCTTAAAAGGCTGCATGATATATGAATCTGCATATGGCTGCATGATACATGCTGTGCGGAAATTAGGCATAGATACGTCTACATGAGACCCGCCTATTGTAATCCTTCTGGCATAAAAATTGGACGTCGATTTTTACAATGAGTACATACAGTCACTGAAAAGTCCTAGAGAGCTCTCAACCATTAGAGACTTTCTTAACTTTTTGGTAATAAGTTTACATCCCTAGACTCAATCCTTTTAAAGAATATCGACCTGATGTATCAGTATTCGTACGACTTCATTTATACAATAAGTAGGAGACCTTCTTAATCTTCTTTTATTCCTTCTTTTTCTTACCTATTTACTCTGCGGCACATGTGTGCGACTACAGGTTCTCGTTGCTGTTGCAAGAGGCTGACTAAGTACATAAGCGCGTCCTCGTGCCATGGTTTGTTGCCGATTGTCATATGCCGATTTATAGTATATTTTTAATTGTATTTGTAATCGACTTAAAGTATAGGGTCGGTTTGTCACTGCACGTCATAGACAGGGTACCATTGAAAAACAGTGTTAGGTGTACTCGCCTAACTTACTGAATGGTCCACCCTTTTGGGACACAACACTTTATTATTATTGTTCTATTTATTATATTTTTAATAATTTTTAGGATTAAGTTTTTAATTATGTTTAATTTTTTTTTATTATTGTTATACAGTTTTGTCTCTTTTTAACTATAATGCTTATTAATGTTTTAGTTTAGTTTATTTCTGTTGTGTCTTAATAAATATATTCTTTCTTTCTTTCTTTCTTTCTTTCTACAAGCATTCAAAGCCTTTTGTGACCACTTATCATCAAGCAAGCTTAACACTTGTTTGCCACTAGCAGTGGTTGGGACATGCCAATTTCGTATTTAATATTCTTGAAACTTGAAGAATAATTAATGTATCTTTGTTTCAGGGAGATGGCAGTCTGTTCCTTAAGCAAGTCGGAGTTGACGACGAAGGTTTATACGAGTGCAGCGTTGAAAACGAAACAGCATACATAGATAGAGTCAACCTCACAGTTAGAAGTGAGTATCCCTACTATATGTAATGTTATAAACGCGAAAGTTTTGCAGAGGAGATTTAAGAGCCAATATCTCGAGGTTGGCAACGCGTGAGTGGGACTACTAATGGTGCTGCAAGCGCACATTGGCTACGGCAACCACTTACCATCAGGTGGGCCGTATGCTTGTTTGCCAACTTGTAACATTTTTTATGTTACAGTTTAAGTAACTCAGTCTATCTGTCACACATTTACTCTTAATCCACTGAACCGATTTTGATGAAATTAAGTACAAATATACTATGTGTGTGTATATATGCCTAAATAGACGCCTAAATTGTTGGACCGATTTTTAAGAAATTTTACCTGTTAGGTTTGATAGCGTTCGGATCAATATGAAAGTCCACGCAGCCATCTGCCCACGACTAACAGTAGTAGTAACTTGTAGATAATGCTTATATAAAACTTGTAATATGGAAGAAATTATCATTGACGATATTATACAAACCCTTACAAACCCTTACAATAATGTCATACAATGATTCTTTACTACATCCCTCTTTTGCTAGTACACATACAGAACGGCAGTGTATTTAAATTATTATAGTGAGATACGACTCAATCAACTTTTAAATCAACGAAGCAGTGAAATGCACTCCATTGAGCTATAGCTATGGTAATTTTAACTAATTACGTCAGACGTTCAAAACAGAAGCAAAAATTTACATGAATCTTTTAAAATGTGAAATACATTGAATATGATTTATGTTTTAGAAGTATTTTTATATCTATTAATTAATCTCATTTCAAATTCACGAATGATTTTCACATAATTAGATTTGTGGTGGAAAATCAGAGAGAGAGAAAATCAAATTTTTTGGTCCTTATTATTCGACTTACGTATGTATCAATTACTATTAATAATACACTTACTATAGAAAAGCCCTTCCATACAGGCTAAATGTCAAAGACTCACTGGTGTTCTTTCATAAAATCAACAATACCGGAACGAAAGTTAGTCACAAGCGTGCAACATAATCAAATTAAGTTATCGCGTTTGAGCTAGCTCTTCTTTTTAGAAATCGGGTAATAACCAGGCTAATTGATTATCAAAAGACGACGTTGTGGCGCAGCTTTAGAGAACCTGCCTTAAGCGTCACTGGTCGCGGGTTCCATTCCCGCTCGTAGCAGAAGTTTGTATTGACCGTACATTTTTTTTATGTTACTAGTTGGCAAACAAGCATACGGTAAGTGGTTGCCGTAGCCTATGAGCCCTTGCAGCATTTTTCTCTGGTCTGTTAGTGTTTCCGGATCCCCAGCACAGAATATAACTATCCTAATGGGTGCCGTTGAGTGTGTCGCGTTTATTTATTAAACTCTATAAAACCGCAAGAACAATAAATCTATGCACATATATAAATTATCTATAACATTATTACTTAAATATAAATTTACGTAACGACCATTATTCCTCCGTGTATAAAATCAATTCATAACAAAACAATTTAGTGGTATTCAGTGCGCACTAATCCCATCATGACACTAGGGACAATCTGTTAAATTGGATCCATTATAGGGGTTCCATGATTTAATGTAAATGTGGAACAATCCTGATTTATGTTTAAATTTGCGTGCGATATATTTTTTTTGTTACTAAGTTGGGGAGCAAACATACGGCCCACCTGATGGTAAACGGTTGTCGAAGCCTATGAGCGCTTCTTTCTTATCGGGTGGTTAGTGGACAACCTAGTGTCAGAGTTGTTCAGGTAGCCAGTAGGCCTCTGACTTGACTTATCGACTGTTGTCTAATTGATTGAGCCGGGGCCAACTTTTTACATGCCCTCCGAAGCACTGAGACGCTCGGTTGAAATACCACTATGCGATCACCCATCTAGTGACTGACCGCGCCTAAAGTTGCTAAACCTACCGATCGTTTACCGATCAGTGGGTGCGCTCGGCTATGAGCGAGAGTTTGCAACACTATTTGTAGGTATCACACTCCTGTTGCCAACCTCGAGATATTGATTCTCTCATTTGCCCAGTAATTTCACTGCAGTGCCCTTCAAACCGAAACACAGTAATGGCAATGACACTACTGCTTTGTGGTGGAATATTTGACACTGCGGTGGTACCTACATAGTCGGCCTCTTACAACAAAAGGCCTACCACCGGTGCAACTGCTTGCAATGGTGGAATAATCTATGCTGTAACAGAGGTTATGTACAGTACTGTACAGTAGTATTCACTTTATTTTATATTTATAGTTAATTAAAATTTAAAACCCATGTTATATTTTAATAATTGTATCACAAACTAAAAAGTATAGCATCAAAAGTACTTGGTTTTAAAATTTTCAAGCTATTCTTTATAAGCTTAGCATAAAATGGCTGGTCTCTAAACACAATAAAAAACCGTCTCGTTTTTCAAATATCTACAGATAATAAAATGCTTCCCTTAATAAAGTTAGAAGTTAAGTTTTAAAGATTGTTTTACTAGCTCTAAATAAAAACAGTTTCCTCTATTTTACCAGCCGGTCCATAAACTAACTAAGTAAATTGCTCTTTGTTATAAAGAGTAACTTAGGCTACTATTATTTTAAGAAAATAATTAAGTTCCGTGAAATAAAGAAAAATCGGTACACCAAGCGAACTGAACCGAAGGCGTAGCTAGTATATAATATCATTTATATTACAATAGCAATGAAAAAAGTAGTTAAGTACCATTTTCTCCTGTAATTGTCAATCGCTTTTTTTGTTTAATAGCTATTGACACTACTAGTTTAATTTAAAAAAATCGTCTACGTGAAATTAAAACACGAATACATAGTCACACTACACAATATACCTGAAGACGCGTCACGAAGCACGAAGGCCGCCTAATCGCAGTCATTACTGTCCACGCGACGCATCCTCCGTAACCGCGTATCGTCGTATATAGACTATCTTATATCACAAAACAAGGTATAACCCGCGAGACTATTCAATAGAGATATTCATAGTTTTATATTTTAATTGCATCGTGATTAGAAATTTTGTGATTCAACTAAATAGTTGCCAACTTTCATCCGATATTTCACCAGGTTCACTAGTTTTTCGTGATCTACTACTAAAAAGTGTTCTACTTTCTCCAAAATCCCATCTATTTCTCCACCAAAATTAATCAGAACCGGTGCAGCGATTTAGGCTTTCAAAATTCGTGCATTTCGGTTTGTATGTATCCCACGTGAACTTAACGTTTTTCGGGATGAAAGTATGTGCAAATCGGGTAACAAACTAATATATTATGCTAAATTTTATCCTAATCTGGTCAGCCGTTTTGCTTGATTGAGTAACAAATATCTAAACTTCCAAACATCGAAATTTACGCATTTACTATATTACATACCTTTACAAGCTTTACTTGCAGCTTCATTGCTAAAGAATTTTGGGTAAAAAAGAGGTTGAAAGTTTTTATAAAAGTTCGTCATTGTTTAAAACTAGAAGCACAAAACTAAGTTCTTTGGCAAACAATTAAAGATAAAGAAACACGTGTTTTAACATTTTGTAAAATTGCACCTCAGAATTAAAATCGTCATTCACGCGGGCGAAGCCGCTGGCAGAAGCTGGTTTTATTTATATTTAAAAATCGTATGATTCCACCTGTCGTCAGGCGTCAGTTTCCTTTCGAGAAAGAACTAAAGTGCTCAGCGCAACTTAACGACACACTCGACTCGCTTAAACATGTTCTATTTTTAGCTCTTGCAAAAATTCTAACAATGTTTTACGTGTACTGCAATCAAAAGATCCCAATTATGTAACGTCCTTTTAAAAAATGCTCCGAGAATTTTATATGTGTAGATCTAAAAAGCCTCTCTTTGCATTGATTTCAAAATATGTACTAAAAATATCGTAAAAGCCCTGCATGGAAGTTTGCCTTTTGAACTATAAGAGACTTCGTCCTCTTGTATGTGTGCTGCCCCCTGCTTATGTTCAACTTGATGGCTAATGGCCAACCATGGCACCAGTCGCTATCGGCAGAGTTAGATACAGAATAGGGGGCCCTTTTGTGGGCAATGCTGAGTGGCCCTAAGAAAGTTGGCTCGTTCTACGAGATACCTATCACACGGACTGTGTTCTGCCACTGAGGAGGCTTTAGTGGATCCACATGGCATTACCGTCTTATCATAGAATGCCACATCTCTTCCCCAGGAAACCGGTTAGCTGGTAACAGATTTTTGTATTTTTAATATTCTGTCAGAGGATTCCCGCTCGCCGGGAACCCGGCGATCAAGTCGCCGATTTTGTTTGCGGCAGTCGACACAACGGTCTAAAGTGACAATAATTTATACATATATATATACATATTTGCATATGCAACTCATAGATGCATTAACGATATCAATAAACAGGAAAATTATCACTTTTTCCATGTTAATAGTATACACGATTAAATATTTAACAAGAAATATAATTTAAATAATAATGTAACCAGAGTTAGCGGTGTAGCATGATAGAGCTAAAGGATTTATTCAACGTAAAATATACGTACTTGTTACGTTAGTCGGTAACCGCTTCTTATCTTTAACAGTTAATATTAGTTGTTATAACAATAGATAATTTAGGATTCAGCGGGGAAATGCAGCTATCATCCTAGCCTCCATTCCCCGTGGATGTGATTTGTACAGTTGTTTTTATCTGTAAATATAGTTAGTAGAATTTTAAATATGTTTTAATACTGGCTAAATAATTTATAATAAAAAATGTACCCGTAACGTTAGGTTTCGTTAGATGTGTGAGAGCGGTGGATGCCGTTTCGATTCCCCTTTCCTCCTAAGCCTCTTTCCTCGTCTCTTTCCTCAAAATAAATAGCTCAACGGTAGAATTGCCGACTCCGCTCCCTTAGCGCTCAACAGAGAATCGAGGTTGCTATCCTCCCCTCCCAGCGTAAGCGACTAGGCTATTTTCATACCCACTCCTAGCGCAAGCGACTAGGCTATTGTTATACCCACTCCTAGCGCAAGCTTAGAGCTTATTTGGAGGGGCAATAGATATATTATTAATGCCTTGAAAAAGCATTGAAAAAAAATTTTTTATACAAGTCTAACTCCTTTACTTAAATTCTTTAATAAATGACAATGCATATAAAAATTAATTTCTGTTTTACATACCTTAGTCATAAATCTTAAAGTAAAGAAAAAGAAAATACGGTTTGAAGACCCGTCACGTTACGTCATCATCTTAAACAGGCACGTCGTCTGCATCAGCTCCTTGATTCCCATCCATTTTACGACCACGACCAGACAGCCTGATCCGGATTCTACGAAAAGCTTCTCCCCGCAGCTCGCTTCTTACATATGCTCGGTGACATCTTTTGTACTGCTGGTAGGCGGCAAATAGTATAGCCACTCCACATAACGCCAAGATTACCGACAGCAATATATTATTTACTTGGAAATGCGAAGATGCGTCCGTGTTGGCCGTTGAATCTTGACCATGCTGGTTTAATATAATTTCTTTATTTTCACAAGAACATTTCGTACATTGTTTTCCCATCTTAATTTAAAACATACCACGTGCAAACGCGTATAATGTAGCGTTCATTCCAGAGTCTTGCATCATCCCGACGCCAAACGCCGATCGAATTCTGCTGTTCGCGCAACTTACAGTCAGCGCGTCGGTGGCAGGGTCGCCATATAGTGTTATGCCTTATTCCATAGGTAGCAGAGGGGGAAAAGGAAACACGTCTGTCCTATACTAAGACTCGTTTAATACTACTCACAATTACAATGCCATAGGCTATATATATATATATGTTACGTTACATACCCCATACCTCACATGCATGCCTTTTTTGGGATCTTATAAAGAATTACATATATACCTACATAAAAAATGCTAACATTTTATTCCTAACTTTTTGTAAAAATAAGATTGTTTTAATAACTTATTAAAACAGCGAGTTAGCGGTCTTTATAGCTCCTAAAATCCACGCCATAACTTTAATACAAATTTACAAAGGAAGGTTCTACGCTACATTTAGAAATTAACCTTTAAGCTTATTAGATAAATCTGAGATGGGCTATCTCAGTAGATAGAAAACGTAGACTTTAACCGAAGGTTACGGGTTCAAAACCAGGCCAGCACCTCTGGGTTTTCAACTGCTTAATTCGTGACACAACTTGTCTCATTTCGCAGTTTAAATTCTAACTCTGCACTCAATTGAAATTCTAGAACGCTCAATATAGCAAAGTTCAAAAGCTTTTAAAATCGTTTATTGTTTGAAAGCTAGTACACAAACTTTTAAAACTCAAAACAACTTTAATTCCATTTACGTAAATTGTTATTTGTCAATGTTCTCGAATTTTTAAACGATCAAAAAAATCTTATTGTGTATTGCTGTTGGCCTTACTGGCCTTGACAGTATGGAGCTGGACGAGAAGACCAAGAGACCGAGAACCGAAAAAAAGACAGCCTTTGCGGATGTTCAAAGCTGATTTCGTCCACTGGTTGCCTCCTGGGAGGCCGAACCACGGCTATGGACGTAATTTTAAAAAAGAGGCGACGCTCCGAGCGCATTCTAATCAATGGACTCACCCGACGGTGTGAGCGCGTCGCGACGTGCGGAACAAGGGACCTTGTCCGGCGTAGACGGTTTTGTGTGCGAGTCTGTGCTTTGTAAGGGACATTATCTAACGTAATCCTATCGTTACTGTCTTACAGGACGCCTGACTTTTGGTTTATCATCTCTGTCTGTATAAATACTAGACTGTTTGATAAGTGGATTCGGATGCGAGGAAATAATTTATGTCCTAAAACAGTTGTATGATCAAACTTAAAATAGTGGTTTTTTAAGTAGAAAGCTAGTAGTAGTAGGAGATTTAATACAAGCGTGCAACCTTATGGAATAAGCGTGATAACCATAATCGGATGACGACGTTGTAGCGCAGCGGTAGCGAACCTACTTTAAGCTCCACAAGTCGCGTGTTCGATTCCCACTCGGAGCAGATGTTTGTATTGACCATACAGGTATGTTTTCCGGTCTGGGTGTTTTTGTCATTGTGTATGTTTTCGAACCCTCCGACACAGGTTACAACTATCCTAATGGCCGTGAGTGTGTAGCTTTTATTTATTTATTTAAATTGTTGGTCATTTCGTTTGTTTGTGTTAGTGCGTAATTTACGAAGGAGCACCAGCGAATCTGATATTTTTTATGTCTGGAATGGCCGGTCCTTAGTAAATAGTAGTTCAATGCAGTATTATATACTGCATTGAACTACTATTTATTCTCCTTTTAACACAAACATTTCCAGTGATGTTTATTTACTGTGTCAATTACATCTGAAGCTGCATCTGGCTGTAATTGAAGCGACATATGACCAGTTACCATCTGGTTTTATCCGAGTTCATCGGTAACTCTTGTGAATAAAAATCAATTGGACGAAATTATTGATGTTTATTTATTCAGACTCTCATGAATAAACTGTACGAAGAAAATATAATTGGGGTGTTCTGGAACGAAATATCGCGCGTTACCCGCTGGAATGGAAGGTAGACCGAAAAAAGTGTAATAAGAATTTTTCCCACACCAGACGTCTTCTTACTATGGTATAAACGACAGCTTCATATATATGGATTTTGCTTGTGTCCAGTTTAAGTTGACCTATACTAGAAATACATAGGTATTCTAGGTACATACTGAAAGACTATTTCCCTATTTTTCGTTCTATAAAATTAGTTTTATAAAAAAAAATTATATTAATTGTTATTAATATTTGGCAGATAGCGAAAGAACTGTGTTCCTACCGCGTGTTCCGAGACACCTTTATTTTTTTATGAAAATAAAAACTACCTACCTACCTTCAAATCTTTCCGTCTCGAAGCTTGACTTCAAAACCTAGAAGCTTGCTTATTTGGATTCCAGTTTTAATTATAAACATTTCCATAATCCTCTCAGGTACAGCTAATGCCCTCTAAACCTTAATATCCGCAAACAACACGAGTTTTAACTTAAGTAAGTTCATAATGTGCATGTGTCCCAGCGGCACAAAGACTGCATGTCTGCGTTGTGCCCCCCTGGCCGTCTCACCCAAAGCCCCTCCTAACGACACTAATGCTACACTAAAACATTGTGGAATGTGCGCTAAACACTAATGTTCGCGGGCGCATTATATATTACAACTACTAATAAGGCATACAAAATTAAAAACGCTACAATACAAATGAGTAACCAGTAAAAAACGGAGTGTTTGTTTAATTATTATTTGTTTTAATCAACATTTGTAGTCGTGACGTTCTTATTTTTTTTTTTTTTTCGGAATGTGTATTGCTGTTGGCCCTACTGGCCTTAACATCGTCACCGGGCGGGAGGGCCGAGTACAGAGACTCAGCCGTGATAAAGGGCAGCCCTCACGGGGGCTCAAATTTGATTCCGTCCTTAGGGTGCCTCCTGTGAAGCCGAACCACGGCTAAGGACGTCATCGGAGATGGCGTGACGTTCGTGTATGACTAATTGAAAAATATACTGCTCTCTACGAGCGACCCGCCCCGGATTCGCACGGGTAAAAATATAATTTTGTAATAAGCCAGACCAGTTTTAGGGGAGGACTATACAGTGTACACCCGAGGTTTATGGAGGTCAAATTTTGTGGGGACATAAACTTTGAAAAGTTCATAATAACTATTCAGTTTTAGCATTGCCCCACACTTTTGAGTTTTGGATTTGAAGTACACAAAGCCAACCACGGGTCTGACTTTTATGGCATATGGACTCGATCATACCCTTTAGATCCGAGCTGACTTGATTTTATATACTATAATAGATTTCTAAATAAAAATAATTATACATAATTAATCCATACAAGCTTACGACATCTTAGAGATGAATATGACTTCGTGATGCTCTTTTTTCTTGTGTTGTGGCGCAGCGGTAGCGAACGTGCCTTAAACGCCACAGGTCGCGGGTTCGATTCCCGCTCGGAGCATAATATGTTTGTATTGTCCATGCAAGCATATTTTCCGGTCTGGGTGTATTTGTCCTTGTCATTGTGAATGTTTCCGGACCCCGACACAGGATATTACTATCCTAATGGAGGCCGTTGAGTGTGCAGCGTTATTTATTTATTATTTTCTTACAAATTTCAATAATATCATTTATTTGGACAGAAAGTAGGTACATAAAATATAGATGTTTACAAAGATTAAGATCCTTGTAAAATCTACCTTATTTTGGGCATGCAAACATACAGAATATAATAATTATATCATGTCATATTATAAATTTGGCAAAAAGAACAAAACAACGTTATTACATTTAAATTTAAATGAAATAAAATGTATTACTAATATAAGCGATTTAAAGTTAGGAGCTAGATTATACATAGTCGAAACAGGTAAATATGGATTTATATTGTAATGCCATTTCAAAACATCATTTATAGAATAGTAACATTTTTCTATTAAAAGTAAAATAAGAGATTTCAAACTCAAACTCAAAATATTCTTTATTCAAATAGGCTTTTAAGCGCTTTTGAATCGTCAAATATACAGTCTGTTATGTCCGCCTAAGTGAAGCTACCGCCGATTCGGAAGGTAGATTCTGCAGAGAAGAAACGGCAAGAAACTCTACAGTTACTCTTTTCAAAAATAATCACATTACATTTGTCAAATGTACAATTAAGATATATATCCCGCATGAAACTCAACGTATATTAATTCCATGCCACATTATCTGCAATATATTCATTAACGGAATAATAAGCTTTATTTAGTAAACACCGCTTGATATAAGATTTAAATTTCATAAGTGGTAGATTTGAAGTTTAAATCAGAGATACATCGGCTTACTGCTTTTTCCTTATGTAATACAAAATGGAGATACATCTACAGAGACGCAGAACCCTAATCATTCGCCCAAATCCGACGAAATGAGAAAAAAAGTGTCCTCGTCTCTAAAACGTTAATATAGACGTCTCGTCAACCCTTGGCAATCATGGAACCCCTTGGGCCTTCCCAACGTTATGTCGCTTGACAAGAAAGATAAATGAGTTCCATTGAAGAAAAGTCGCTTAACCCCGTGATAAAAGATTTCTAGTCATGGTATTTTTACTGAACGTATTATCTGTAGATAATATTTAGACATAGTTGAGCCATGTTACTCCCAAAACAAAGGGGTCGGCTCGACCGGGGAAGTTCTACCCTCTCACAGAAAATCGGCGTAAAGTAACAGTATTAGTACTGTTGATGAGTGATGGTGCCGTAGGCTCTGTCTCCCACACAATCTAATGTTTACATTTTTTCTTTCTCATACTTCTTCTTCCTAGTATTAATACCGGTATCTTACCCAGAGTCTGCTTATGACTCTTACCCGGATTTGACAGGTTACTAGTTTTTACACCGAGCGATTGCCATCTAACCTCCGCAATTTTTGTTATTTTTTTTTCAAATTTTCTTTCTTAATTTATTTTAATTTTGAATTATATACATACCTTAGATTATAAGTAAGTTTCACTGCATTGATAATTTTACTTTTTCAGAATATTTATAATTTTACTTTTTTATATATTTACTTCTTATAATATAACATACCTATTATTGTTATTGCTTTTTGTCACCTTTAATGATTGTTATTTTTTAATTAATTTTAAACTTTTTTTACATAGAATCAATTATTGAATGCATGTATTTGTTTTTCTTGTGTTACTTTTGAAATTTGCTTTTTATTTATTTTTAATTTCTTATCATAATTTTGTCACTAGTTATTTTCGTTTATTTAACTGAATGTATAAGTGCTGTGTACAGTTGTAATTGGAAAACAGATTTAGCGTGTTTTGATATTTTCCAATTTATACTTAATAGTTTTGATCTGTTATCTGTAACTGGACCAAATAAAGTAAAAAAAAAAAATCCTAAGGGCAAACCAGTAACTTAATGGGTAAGAGCAAATTACCTAGTTTTAACGATTATTATCAGATGTTATGATAACAACCGGGACCGTGCTCTCTTAGGCACAACGGGGAGACTAACAAGGACAAACGCCCAGACCGAGACACATATTTATAATATCAATACAAATATCTGCCACGAGCGGAATCGAACCCGCGATTATCGAGACTTAAGGCTCGCTACCAACACGCCTCAACAATCGTCAATGGTCGTTTTTCCCTTCTCATCCCTTCCCTCCTAACCCCTGGGTTGGCAACGCGCATGTGATACTTCAAGTATGACAAGCGTTTATAAGTTGCGGTGATTGCTTACCATCACGCGGATTATAATATGCTTGTTTGCCAACCGAAATGACATAAGAAAAGATAAATCTATTACAGCACACAATGTTTAAAAAGGGTGAAATGTATTATATATATATTTTTGGAACGAAGTTCCTTATCGCGCGTTGTGAAAGGGGGCTAGACGGAAAAATTCTTACGAAAAGTTGTCACGACACTTTTTGCTATAGTAAGCTATTGTAAGCTGTGCGGCGTCGCATGTTTCTCTGTCTGTCTCTCTCTCTTATAGAAAGCAAGCCAGATATTTTCATTTCTATTTCGCATTGAACAGTGTGGTGTCGCGACGATTATTTTTGTTGATTTGTATTTTGTACATAATAAATAATAAATTAAAAAATATTATTATAACTTTAAAAAAAAAAATATTACAATTCCTTTACTAATTAATCGAAAGGAACTTCGTTCCATCCGGGTGTCCCTAGACACCTCTCAAGTTTTGTTATTTTCTTTTATATTTAAAGCTTTCTTTGTTGCCATTATTGTTTTTCCTTTTTGTTTTTATTTATTTTTGTTATTTTCACTATATAATTACCATTGTTTTTGTACTTTGCTGTGTTCGCAAATATTTTTTTCTTTATTTCTATTTGGGAACATAAAAATAACAAGCAAAGATCAAAGTTCACGTATTAGAGCACACAAGCTGTATTCACGGCTCTTAACAGTTTTTCTATGAGATCCCTGTTCCAATTTTCGTCGAAATTGCTCGAATAATTTCGCTTAACCCATTTCTAAACTAACAGTACTAATACGAATAATGTAATATTGTCTCTATTTCAATGAAAATTCCATTCATTCATCATTCCATTCTACGCCGTGCACCGAGGGCATAACGTCAACGTAACATCTCTGACATAAAAAATAGTTTAAAAATTATTAAACGTAAAATAGTTACCAGCTTCTGACGTATTACTAATTGGAACAATGAAGAAGTTGAAATAAACATTATTTGCTATGTGGATTTTCGAATTAATCAGAAAACGTAACTTTTAAGTTATTGTGAACAGTGCATAAAAAGTGAAGTGTTATCAAGTTATTAATAAAGCTACCTTCAAATATTGACATATTTACGAGTTATCATAAAATGCTATAACAAGAAGCACAATTTCAAACTGTTGGTTGAAATAGCAGTGGCGTATTAAGTGACAGATTGAACCAGTGTTTACGATCCTTACATCTTGGGTTCAAATCCACGTCTCTACACAAGCTTTTTCTTTTTTTTTTTTTAAATACATGTTATTTTTTTCTCTGGAAACTATTCTAGAAAGTTATTATATATATTTTTACTTTCTATTTTAATTGTAATACATCTTCTTTGCTACAAAAATGCTTGGACAATGTTCAGCTTGCAATAATAATGTTTTAGTTACACAAAAGAGATTGAAGTGTTCTATCGGAAGTTGCGCTCTACTGTATCACTATGAGTGCGTGAGCTATGTGGACACAACCTCATCCAATCGAGCGACATGGATCTGCCCTTCTTGTGAAGCAAGCAAGCCAAAGAAAGACAACACCAACACGCCGATTCAAAACAAAAGTCGCAAACAGCAGCCTCCCGAAACTGTCTCCGTCTTGCCTCAGCTATCAGATGTAGGTAGCTCTAATGAAAATGTCATCATTAATGAGATTAGGAATTTGCGGCGAGAAATGAAGGAACACTTTGAGAATCAGCAAGCAAGCCTTAATAAGTTCGAGACCAAGCTAACCGATGTTCAATCAGAGGTCAGAGACATTGGAGGTAAACTTGTTTCTTTGCGAAAAGAAGTTGAAGACTTAACGACATCCATGCAATTTTTATCTGATGCTCATGACGCGCAGGTACGACTAAACGATGAAACCAAAAAGTCTCTTTCTAAACTCATCAGTGAAAATAATACCTTACAATCTCAAATGATAGAGCTAAATAGCAAGATATTTCAACTTGAACAACAAGCTAGAGACTGCAATGTTGAGGTGCAATGTATCCCCGAGAGCAAAAATGAGAATATTCTCGCAATCATTCAGAAAATGTCATCAGTAATCTCATACGACTTGCCAGATGGGAACATACTTAACTTCCATAGAGTTGCTAAGATGGATAAGCAATCCCAACGTCCACGAAGCATTGTGATTAAACTATCCAGTCCAAGAATAAGGGATGACTTCCTTGCAGCAGTAAAACGCTATAACAAGAGAAATATACAGGACAAACTGAATACATCTGATTTAGGATTTGCTGGTGAAAAAAAACCTGTATATGTCTTGGAACACCTGTCACTTATAAATAAAAAGCTACATGCCGCCACCAGGCTGGTGGCCAAAGAGAAAAAATATGAATTTGTGTGGATTAGAAATGGTCGAATATTTGTCCGAAAAAATAATGAATCGTCAGCACTATGGATAAAGACTGCTGAAACTTTAAAGAGCCTTAATTAGTATATTAGTTTATTTTATTTTTATTTTATTAATGCATGCATTTACATTTTTATTTTATAAAATTCACTCTAGAAGTTTTTTATCAGAATGTGCGAGGTCTTAGGACTAAAACAGAGGCAATCTATACAGCGGCACTATGTCATGACTATGATTTAATAATACTTACTGAAACATGGTTAAACAAAACTGTTTTCGATAATGAAATATTGGATAGTCGATATACTTTGTACAGACGAGATCGCAGTTCATGCCCACTTTCTAAACATAAAAAGGACGGTGGCGGGGTAGCTATTGCTGTAAGCAAAAAATATGAGTCCATAAGAAAATATGATTGGGAATCAGAAGGTGAAGACTTGTGGGTATCAATTAAATTGAATAAAGGTACCGTTGTATACATCTGCGGTATTTATGTCCCCCCACCTGTAACAGAACATTATTTAGAATGTCTGTTTAAAAAAGTTAATAACGTTTGTAATTATAAAATTTCTCCTAACTCTCCCACACTTATTATGGGAGATTTTAATTTACCTGGTATAACTTGGGTAAAGAACACTAACGGCAACGACTTCTTACCCGATCACTTTATTAACAATATTGATATTGAAAAAATGTGCTAAGCAATTGGTCACACCCCTAACGGTCATTTATAATTATTCCTTACAAACGGGTATATTTCCCACTAAATGGAAAATTGCGCATGTAACTCCGATTCTTAAGTCTGGCAATTCAAAAGATATTACAAACTATAGGCCTATTTCTATTTTACCTGTCTGTGGTAAGATTTTAGAAAGACTTGTACAAAAAAAATCTTCTATCATATAGCCCCTTCCCTAGTTCCTAATCAACATGGATTTCGCCCTCATAAATCTACTGCTTCTAATTTAGTTTGTTATGTTTCGGATATCACCGAGACAGTTGATGCTACTGGCGAAGTACATGCAATTTACACTGACATGCGTAAAGCTTTTGATCTGGTCAATCATATAATTTTATTAAATAAAATTGGATCCATGGGAATTCACGGCTCACTCTTGCGTTGGTGCGAATCTTACTTAGAAAACCGATCGCAACTGGTCGCTTTTAATGGTTACAAGTCCTTTGAGAGTAAAATCCCATCTGAAGTACCACAAGGATCCCATCTCGGTCCTACATTCTTCTTAATCTTTATAAATGATTTGGCATATGATATTAAATCTAAATTCAAAATGTTTGCAGATGATTTAAAAATATATAGAACCATCAAAGACGAAGCTGATGTCAAGGCATTACAACATGACATTGATTCTGTTTATTCATGGTGCACTATGAATGCTATGTCTTTGAATATTGATAAGTGTTTTTACATTAGGTTTACTAGGAGAAAATTATCGTTAGACGGTAAATATAAAATAAACAATATGTACTTAAAAGAAGTTTCTAGTATTAGAGATCTGGGAGTTATTGTAGACTCTGCCTTAAGCTTTCGTCAACATATTGAGTATATTACATCAAAGGCATCTAAAATATCAGGTCTAGTTTTTAGGCAAATGAAAATGTTCAACGACCGTTCTCTGTCAATTCTTGTCTACAATAGTATTGTGCGCAGCATTCTGGAGTATTGTAGCACTGTTTGGAGCCCAGGGTACCAAGTTCACTCCGATAGCATTGAACGAATCCAGAAACGATTTTTATACCACTTGTCGTACACAGACTTTAATTGCTATCGGCTGTTTACTTACGAATCTCGTCTTAGCCACTATAATATGAAATCACTTAAGGATCGTAGGAAGGTTGCAGATGTGATTTTTCTGTCAAAATTAATAAATGGGCTTATTGATGCACCAGAATTGCTCGGGCGCTTAAGTTTTGCGGTGCCTCGTAGCAGTAGCCGCTTACATAATCGCAAGACTTTCTGTTTGCCTCATACAAGAAGTAACCTTGGTCAGCATAGTCCGCTGTATAGAATGTTATCTCTTGCAAATGGTTTTAGAGATACAGTAGATATTTTTAACGATAATGTCATGACCATTAAAAAGAATATGTACACTCAAATTTTTTACTAATTAATTAATTTTTAGAAAACCTGTAGGTAACTTTTGTGCTTAGTTATATATTTTTTTATTATTATTAATATCATTCATTCATCTCATATTCATATTTTCATTCTAATTTTTAGTTGCGTAATTTAAGTTAAGTTTATTTTACTATTCTTCTTTTTATTTTAGTACCCTCTAAGTATAAGCATGTTATGTCCACATCGAGAAGACTCAATTGAAACATAATGTTGTATTCATTTTCTATTTTAAGTCGTTTGTATAATTGTAGTCAGTTTTGTGGACTAATAAATAAAAAAAAAAAAAAAAAAAAAAAAAAAAAAAAAAAAATTATCATAAAAACCATCACACCAATAAAACCTTTGTAAAAGAAATTACTTAGCGATTGTTTAGGAGGTAAATGTTACACAGCATACAATTCTTTGCGTCCTCTGTCCCTAGAATCCATATTTATGTGACATAACAAAGTGAGTCTGTTTTTCGACTCAAATTGTGATGTTTACAAGCAACGGTATGTAAGATATAATTGTTTTTTTCTTTCAATAACTGGACGCAAATAAGCAATACCATGTCAACCCACAAAATTGAAAAAAAAAACTGAGTTATATATGCAGAAGCGTTGGTAAATGGCTGAAGAACATTTTTGTTTGAATATTTGTAGGGTTTTAAGCTTTAAAACTTCTAAAAAGCCATTTTTAATCATGCAATTTATGTATTATTTTAAACGTTTTGGGTTATATTATATACGAAATGTGCACTTTGTATACTTATTTTATGTGCAAATAAGTAAAATAACTTACATACATCTTGAAATTGCCAAAAACTTGACCGATAAATAAAAAAATTCATATAAAGCAAGTTGTTCAAAATTTTCAAACGCGTTTTCTCGCAATGACATTCGTGTGGGTTGACATGGTATTGCTTATTTGCGTCCAACTATAAATATGAATTATACAGACATTTTATAAAGATATATAGATATAACATAATATAGATCTGTCAAGAGTATACCTTTTGGACTGATTTCTAAAGGAATTAATTTATATACTATGCTATACCAATAATTAAAGTAATACTTTTTCCACAACAATTTTTATAATGCAAACAAATGCAGATTTCTACAATACCCTATCGCGTGCCGTCTGCACCAACGACTTGTCATAGACCCAACATTCCTGCCCCAGTTTAATTAGAAGACCTAAATACGAAACGATCTTAAACGATATCACTGGGTGATAAGCCCATTTCAGGATACATTGTGGCCATTTCGTTTGTCTATACCATCGACATACTCTGTGGTTCATTTTATAATGTGTTTTTTAGTTAAACTGCGTTAATTTTTGTGCATGAATTAAGAATTAAAAATTGAGTAACATATTTCTTCTTTATTTATCCGTTCATAATAAATTGCTCTTTTTCAACTAGTTCAGCTCGACCATGGACGTATTATAATAATATAATAATAATCACTTTATTTCATAAAAGGTGCTGTAGTACAATTCAATTAACTATATAAGGTATAAATAAACACAAAATACACTACAGTAAAAGGTGGAGGTACTGTTCTCTTAGATAGGCTATAGAATAACCTGTAATAAAGAGTAACAGTGCCGTATCCCTATGGGTTGGACTAATTGTGTTTTTATTACATGGTTACAAGTCACAGCTATATTTTAATTACATATACTAAAATAAGTATTATATAAACCCATGCTCCTCTCAGGACAATTGGGTCGACTCGATCGGCGATGTACTGCCTTACACAGAAAATCGGCATAAAGTAACAGTATCATTAGGTACTGTTACGTTTCGTGCGATGAGTGAGAGCACCGGAAGCCCAATCTCCCACCCCATATGTTCCCTTCCTTTTATAAAGGAATCATATGCCGCCCCTTCTATCCCTTGCGTTGACGTTCGCGCGCATTCATAGTTTGCGTTGACTAGTTACCATCAGGCGGACCGTATGCTTGTTTGCCAACCGTCATAATTAATTAACAAAAAAACATAATATCGACGTGAAATACTTTATAGTATCATTGAAATACAATAACAATAGTTGTTACAATTATCGAAATGCTAATACATTTACTGAGATCCGAACTCCCATTCCCAGTGCCTTCTAATCCGACTCCTTCTTGTCTTCCCTTCTTGCTTTGGATTACATTTAAAATATAAACCCATCGTGTATGATCGATCCGGAACCATCTGAAAGAAAACGATTTGCTTCTTAAATACGCATATTATAAAAATAAAACCTAACCAAGGTGTGTTAGAATAAAATAAAACAGAACAGATACAAGCCAGTCGCCTGTACTCATTCTGTAATCACTTTGTCCACAGCGGAACCCCCACCTCTAGTTAACGTGACAGTCCACGCTTCCACAATCCTCGCTATAATCCTGTGGAACGTGGCTGGGGACGGAGGCCATCCCATCATAGACTTCACAGCACAATACCGATCCGCAGCACCAGTTAACGACAGCCTGGAACCGTGGCGACCCATCAGTCCTAATCACATCAGCCCTAATTCGGTAACTAAAACCTTTGCCTTAACCTTTTGTTTATGTCATGCCGATTGGCAAACAAGCATACAGTCCGCCTGATGGTAAGCAGTCGCCGCAACCTATGAACGCTTGCGATACTTAAAGTATCACAAGCGCGTTGCCAACCCAAGGAACAAGAGGGACGGGATGAGAAGAGAAAAAAAAGTAAGGAAACAGGGTGGGAGATTGAGCCTCCGACGCTCTCACTTATCGCACGAAGTGTAAGTACTTCCCCGATCGAGCCGGAGCATTTGTGCTGAGAGAAGCATGGCTCTACTACCGTTAAAGCCTTTAAAGGTATGGTCCGCCTGATGGTAAGCAGTCACCGCAAGCTATGAACCAAAAGATAGGACCCAAGAGAAGGGATGAGAAGGGTAAAAAGTAAGGGAACACAGGAGTAAGAGATTGGGTCTCTGGCGCTTCACACATCGCACGAAACGCAAGAATACTCTGGTATTTTACGCTAATTTTCTGTGAGAGGTAGTATTTTCCCGGTCAAGCTGGCCCATTTGTGTTGAGAAAAACAAGGCTGTACTACTTCTGGATATACAATCATCAATTTAATATTTCAGAGACAAATCGACGTATATCATTTGGATCCAAACGCTTCATATTGGTTCCGAGTTTGGGCCAACAATGTCCTCGGCCCCGGGCCCCTGTTGAAGTGCTGGCCACTACACTGTATAGCGACCAGGAAGCAGGTTTGTTAAATAAGTATAAACTATAAAACTGTGCAAATAGGTATAAAATCGTCTCTTTACCACAAAGGGAGAATTCTTCGACCGGGCTAGAGACATTGCTTGGGTCGAAGCCCAACGACTTACGTTAGGAAGCTGTTAATTATACTGTATTAACGTAGAACGCTTTGATACCGCGATTCAGGATTGTGACGATCTTGTTCGCCAATATCGTTACGTAGTATGCCATGTAGATATCACTGTAACTTTCCATAGCTTGATGCGGGATTGTGACGAACTTGTCTGTCTATCGGGTTACACTGTGTTGCGCTATGCTGCGTGTATCGCTACAAAACCAAGTATCTACTTGGTATTATTCAAGGGTAAACTAAAAATACTAACTATTAACATAGATTGAAGATGTTTTCCGGTCTGGATGTGTTTGTCCTTCTCATTGTGTATGTTTCCGGACCTCCGGCACAGAGTATAACTAACCTAATTGAGTGAGCTTGTAGCGTTAATTTTATCGAATTTCTATATATTATGGACAAGCCCTTCCCTACAGACAAATGTCAAAGAAACCCACCAGAGAGGGTGCTCCTTACTAAACGCAAACGAAGTTAGATACTTTCAACAACCGATTGAAGTTAGCGTGTGACTAGGTTCGTTCTGTTGTGGAGCACAAGCGAGTCTCTGACTTTTTGTCTGTACAGAAGATCTTGTCTATAGTATACAGTAGGTCTGATATTACGTAATTGGGATCAAGTTTTCCACGCACGGAGACGACCGAAGCCCACTAACTTACTTTAATGCGCTTACTGATTTGCAATCCACTTGACTGAGTAAGCATATCGAGTGCAGTACAATATAAATACTTTAAGATATACATGTATAGTTTATTATAAATACTTTAAATAGTTACATCACTATAAAGGTTTTTAGATGAAACGTTTATAAATTACAGAAATTACACTAACTAATAATATTTTTCTACCTTGATGAAAAGTTCGCTTTTAGTCCCTGGTACGAGAAACAAAAAGTGCTCCATTCTCTCCTGGCAGGATGACACTAATTGTCTCCCTTTATCTTCCGGTAACCTAGCAACCGTGTGTTTATCCCTCGTACCAGTACCTTGTACCACGGTACACTGGAGAAAAGTAGGACATTCTCACACTCGAATTATTGACAATCGCGTACTATTAACGTACTTCGATTGACGTTAAGTATTACAGCTTTTATTGATTGGTCCAAAAACGTTAATGTTTTGAAATGGAATTGGCTACATTTTTAAAGAAATGTCACAAATATTCAAAACGTTTTCGGTATATCTCACATCCGCTTAGAGCGTGTATCGCGCGTTAACTTCGTTCGAACTTCGTTCCAATAAATAACCAAGTCATGCTCTCACATGTACTTGAGATAATCATCTTTACCTTATAATAATACCATAATTACATTTTACAACATTGTATCAACCAACAACATCTACATATTAAACAATGTTATGTTTTAATATAATAAGAAAATGCATAGTAATATGCATTAATGAAGGTTTATAAGTAGCGCGTAGATTGAAGTTTAAAAAGAAAATTTAAAAACTTTTTTTTTAAGTTGACGACGTTGTGGCGCAGCGGTAGCGAACCTGCCTTAAACGCCACAGGTCGCGGGTTCGATTCCCGCTCGGAGCATAATATGTTTGTATGAACATGCAAACATATTTTCCGGTCTGGGTGTATTTGTCCTTGTCATTGTGAATGTTTCCGGACCCCGATACAGGATATTACTATCCTAATGGGGGCCGTTGAGTGTGCAGCGTTTATTATTTATTTATTTATTATTTATTTTTTTAAGTTTTTAAGAATAAAGATAACAAACATGTTTATGGGCGGGAATGAAACCCGCGACCATTGATGCTCAAACCAGGCTTGCTGCCAATGGTCGTCACGGCACAATTTTATACACTAGAATGTAAATCTATATTACTATTTAAATAAAAATAAACTAGCCACACAAATTACACATATTGTACCTCAAAATAAGCTCGTAGCTTGCGCTAGAAGTGTGTGTATTACAATGGTTCAAGGGAGTCGCAAACCAACCCGTAACTCTCGCGTTAACAGAGGAGACGAACCGTTCAGCTATTGAAGCTTAATACTTACTTAATATTATAAATACGAAAGTAACTCTGTCTGTCTCTGTGTTTCTGTCTGTCTGTCGCGCCACCTGTCACCTCAATACTACTGAACCGATTAAAATGAAATTTGGTGCACAAATGGTCTAGAGCTTGAGCCTATATCCTTTATGGGCTAGTTTTTAATCTGAAAAAAGAGTTTTAAGAGGTTGAAAGGGGGGATGAAAAGTTGTATAGAAGTAACGTCATTTTTAGAGCTAGAAGCTTGAAACTAATTTTTTAAGTTGTTAATTCGATATAAATAAATATCACATTTAAAGTTTGTAAAAGTGGGGGAGAGGAGTTCAGAGTTTGTATTAAAAACGGTATTCACGCTGGCAGGAGCTAGTTAAAATATAATTTCCTTAATGAAAAATCCACAGAGCTCTACAAACACTTCCTCGAGGGTGCGGAAACATTCGACACACGGACATGGGTGGCCGCGGTGTGTGTAGTGATGGGCACGCTCGCCGTCCTAGCGGCGGGCACGTGCGCCGTGCTCTGCCGGGAATGGCGGCGATCAGGTGAGCAACAACCCTAGCCCGTGGACTCCCGGCCCATGCTGCCACGGCTCTACTTCCTCTTCCACTGAGCCGGACCTGGACCTGGAGTTAGGTTTTTCCAGCATTTAGATTAGCCATTAGCTTGCTTCGGTCTCAAACTTTTGGAGTTTATTAATGCAAGAAAACAATTATTTATCACCAGAAAACATGTTAAGATAATGATGGTTTTGAATACCTATAAAACTATCTGTTCTTCATTGATCTTCAAGTGACCAATAAATATAGATTAATCAATCATTTTATTAAGTGTTCAATAATTAGGTTTTACTTATTTCAATATCTAAGATTATAATTAAAATTCGGAAGCTTTTCTTTAAAACGCTTGAAAATAACGCACACTTTTAAACACTGATTACTAAAGCATTCTAGGAATATTTTTAAATTTAAATAAATAATTCTTATAATCTTTAAAGTGCCAATAATATACAAAAGTTTATATATTTTCTTTTATTTAAACTTGGATAATGTAGAATTTATAAAAAAAATATATTAAAATAGAAAAAAAATTGATTTGGCTTAGCTCTTATAAAGAAGGTGCTACGCGATTTATAATAATGTTAGGATATACCAAAAAGCAATAATTTCAATATCAATAAAAATCTTACTTTAATTCAAAATATTAATAATATTCGTAGTTACCACTATTAGTAAAGATTTCCTAAAAAAATATTACTATTATTTATAAAGACAGGTTTACGGACCAAATACATATACGTCAATTACATACCACTTGGATAATAAAGTTAAAAAGAGATATACCTTATAAATAACTTTAATACAAGGAAGGGGGTGTATTGGATTTTTAGATTTTTGAGCTATAAGCTTGCTATATAATATGGTGATAGTATAATAATTAGCTAGCACTAGAATTTTATTACTCTATATTAGGTTAGGAATCTGCAATATTTCATAAGAGCCTCATCACACTGACTAATTGCGAGCGACTTCAAAGCGAAGCGTGTACGAAGCGAACACGCATCGGGCGTGCAATGAGTTCGGAGCGAATAATGCCGTCGACGTAATTAAGTAAGCTCCCGTTCAATATTGTATAGTAATAAAAATAAACAGGAATAAGTGTTTATGTACGTTTTGAACTGGAAAGCGCCAATAACCGCTGAAAGCCAGTTTGTTTGAACACAGCAAAATAACTCTCACTCGTAAATATATTTTGTTTTTTTTTGGGTAATATTTGGAATGAGCTTGTTTATAAATGTTCAAAAATAATAATGGCGTGCACTGTGTCATATTGTTTAAGCCGATTGGGTATTTTGTCAGAGCATAATAATTTCGTCAGAATCCATCCCAAAACGTGGATTGTACGCCGCGACATCTACGCAACGTGAACTAATCGCGAGCACGCTGCGTACTCGCTTCGCCTTGAACTCCCTCACCAGTGTGATAAAGCCTTAATAATTTTCATTGACAATGTATATGCTTTATAGATAGAAGCTTTACATTTTATTACGTATACGAGATATTCTTGCCAAAATTGTTTTTTTAATAGAAACCTTTTTCAAAATATATATTTCAACATTAAAGTATATATGTATAGATAAACATTCCAAATGACTCAATATATGTAAGTACATTTACCGAACTTCATAATAACGAAACAAATAATATAAGCTAATTATATATAATATTATATGTAATGTGTTACAGAAGTAAATGAGCAGCTTTGTTTTTATATAGATTTCATGTCTAAAAGAATTATTATGTATTAAATTCTGTACTGTCTCACTCTAATAGGTATTTTAAAATTCTGTAGATTCATATATAAAACTTTAAAATTAGTATAATATTAATTAAATCTCGAATATAATCTTATGACTGGACTACAATATTCTTGGACCACTGACATAGCCTTTTAAACTTCAGCACGCTTAAATATATAAATATAAGATATACCAACCAAAGATATATACATAATAATATAAAAAAATTTGAATAAAATATATCTTCTTTCTATGAATTAAAAATAGCATAACGTATTTTATAATATCTTATAGCTTCTGAAAAATGCCACTTAAGCCTTAAAATCTATAATACTACTGCATTATATAAAAAAAACTTTTTAATACTGTGTGAAACGACGCAACAACAATGACGTGACACGTGACTTTTTCACACATTGCTATGTGTGTGTGTGCGATTCGTCAACTATAGGGTAATGATAATTCAGATGTATCCATTTCTCTTCATTTTTTATTTATTATGACAGCTGTATTATTTAAAAAAGTGTGTATTCTTGCAATTGTTATTTATATTTTAAATATTGAATTGATCGTAATATTTAAATGAGACAGGATAGTGTGCTTTCCTTTTTTAATTTAGAGAATATATTTGAAAAAAGTATTGGATACAAGCTTTATCCAAAATAACTTTATTTTGTAGTACCTACTTCATTTTTAAAAATCATTTCTTAATAACTTGCTTTAGCCTAATAGTACTTGTTCGATGAATTTCATATTATAAGATTAATTTTAAAATGTCATTTTATCATTATATATATGAAATTCGTTGATATTTGCCACATCATAGTAACAAGAACCGTGGCATACGAAATACAATTTTTACAGGAAATTAAAAAAAAAATCAGCGTTACTCAAAGTATGAATTAGAATTCATATTTTATACTTATCGCATGATGCATACCTTCGAATGATTATAATGATGCCATATTTACTCATTTTTTTATTCATTCGAATTTTTTTTCTTCTTTCCCTTCTATCGCACTCGCTTGGAACGCACGCTTGGACTGCGGGCCTGCACACTAACAAACAAACACACATACTCATGGTGATGGTATGTATTAATCCGACTAAATTTAAACCTAATTTTAACCATTTCCTTTTACTACTTAAATAATTACAAATAGATGACACTGAAGAACAGGATGTTATAGAATTAGTGCCTAACATAATTTTAAATCCGGGATTCATGGAATCCGATCCCGTCCGACCCAGGGAAACTTATGCAGCGTCGATTATCAAGTCAACGGAATGTCCAGGGCCGGGGAAGCCTAGGCGTGTCTGATTTTCGTCTATACTGAACCTTAGAATATTCTATCTCACTGATTCCGGACTATTATCATGATCGTAAATTCGAACGGGGAAAGGGCAGGTAAGTTTCCCAAATAAAAGTGCCATTTTGTTGTTACGTCACGAGCGTGCAATCGTGCATAGTAATCCAGGTGCGAGAGACTGTGTCACCCTCCTACATTTACATGGGTCAATAGTTTTGAAAATAAGTTCTTTGGGAAATTAGCTATGCCAAAATAATCTCGTAGATCATTATCTAGGACCTAGTGTTCTAAAAATAAAAATAAAAAAACATTTTTTTTTCCGGTGCCTCTCTTTCCCGAGAATCTATCTATGGGTACGTCCTTTATCAGTGGCTAAAAATGAAACGTGATAAAACAACGAATTGACTAAAACAACAGGAAGTGTTTATAGCTTAAATGTTTGAAGATTATTTGGAAAATTGGTCGATTCTATATCATATGTCCGTATGTGGTCGAAGGGTAACGGTGGACATATCAAATGCTACGTAAATGATTATTTTGTAATATTGAATTGGAGCGATAGAATATTCTATAGTTTGTAAAATTTAGCTATTGCGCTGGCCGTTTGGCAGATTTTAAAATACGTTTTTATTTTTCCAAAATGTTGATGATCGATTTATATTAGTTTTTAAACAGTTTTGTGAGACCAGCAATAAGATCGATTCTATCTGCGTTTTGGAAAAATAAGAATATGGTAGATAGCTCTTAAATACTGAGAGAGATCACTTTTAGGACTTAAGACGTTTGAGCGTCAGAGTTGCCATTATATAAAATAACAATTTAGCAGTTTCTGCTCGGTTCAGTTTTACACATTTCTTTACAAGAACTAACGCTTGCATTTACTTTTGATAAAACTTTTACATCGTTAAGGCGTCTAAGGCTGACACTGACTTTATCCTATTTTTATTAATGGCAACCCTGATGCATGTGTAATTTTGAATAATATTGCTTACCGTTCAAATTGAATTGTTAATGTTGCTAGCTATAATAAATCGTAATTTAATTATTTATTTTTGCAATATTGTAATATGTATGATATTTTTGTAATGATCTCAAGTAATTAAGGATTTCTAAAAACAACATTGTTTATTTTTTTTATTTCTAATTGTGATTTTATACTGTGATTATTTTTCTTCCAAATATTCGTTCATGTTTTATTTTAATGAAAATTATATATATAAAGATATCAGTATGCTTAGAATTTTTAAAATATAGGTTTATTGAGACTGTTTCAGAGTGAAGTAATAAGCTTAGGTTATGATAGAGTAGATATTTAATAGCGTAAGCACAGTGGGTTATTTAGACGCACGTCTACCGCCCAGTATAATAAGCCTTTGAAGCACAGCTTACAATAAGAGCTAAAGCGTTATTATCAAATGACAATATACTAATAATTACTATAATACAGGTAGGTATAAGACACTTGAAGGCAATGAAGCTTAAAATATGAATTAGATATGAACATGTTATATTAATTTGTCAGAAAAGAAAACAATAAGAAATTCAAATTCTAAAAAGAATAAACTTGTATGTTTCTAAATTAATTGACATGAGCCATATATAGCAAAGTAAATTAATATAGGATTTGATTTTTGTAATTAGTATGAAGTATCAAAATTATTAACCATCAAATTAATGTTAGAAAATGATAGGAATACAATACACATAGTATAATATATACAATTGCAGGTGTTCCGATAGTAGCAATTTTTGGCCCTATTTTCTTTTTATGTTACATCAATAACAATAATTTATAATGTGATAAAAAAATGTAATATTTTGATATAAAATAAAAATTGTATTTTATGTATTTTGTATAATATATTTTAATGTTTGTGACAAATTAATATAATGTAAATTTATTGACTAATAGATAGATCAGATGAAATATAATGTTGTTAACGATTTAAAGAGGGGTTTATTTTTGTATACGTCGTGTGCGCATATCAGGAACGCCTTAGATTAAAAAATATATGTATGTAAATAAATATTAACTTCTTTCCTTTAACTAGTCGCGCATTAGAACAATTCTTTGTTATATTTTAATGTATCTACATAATTGAATTCAATATTTTGTGATTTTATTACATAATATTTATAACGAGTTTAGTAAAATTGTTGAATTTCGCATAAAGGTTTGTTCTAATGGTGAAAGCTTCCCCTTCTTTCCTCCCTTTCTATAATGCTCATTGCCTTTCTGTGTTTACTACCTTACTACTCTCTTTGAAGTCATTGTAGATAGATTTGTGAATGATGCCAGTGTATTATCATTGCAGTGCCAGTGTACCAGTGTATAATTCACATATCATTGTTTAAATATCAGGCTTAACTGTCTAGTGACTTATCCACTAATTTTAGACTCACTCCACCTTATACTGATATTATCAATAAATCTATCGCCCTTCTTAGTACCATTTATTTTCTACTAACCAAAGTCATTTAACAAAGTTAAAATATAATGGCATCTATCGCAAATTAAACTAATATTCCTGTACCGCGTTGTGCTTGCTCTTGAATCGAATAGTGTTAAGTCTGCAATTATCTATCCGTCTTGCGTGATGTTTATCGTGCTATGTCAATTATATAAACTGTATGTGCTTTGTGTTCGACCTTGTGTGTGTGCTCTTTTTAATTTGATATATACGAAACTTTTAAAATATTATTTGGAAGCTTCTGGTTGATTGCGAAATTGAAATGCGTTCTTATGATCTACGGTAAGTATTTTAGACTCACTTCGTAGATAATGTACATCAAAGCTATCGTAAAATTTACTATTAATATCATATTCGCTTCCAGTAGTACAGTTTTCATTCATTCTTCCTCATTACATATACGGCTTTAATCAACACGGAAAAGGTCACGATATTATCCTGCAAAATGTATAAACATTTGAATGTTATATTTGATTATTTATCGGTATTATAGTGATAAATGGGTTGTATTAGGTGTACGCTAGAGGTAGTCATGGCACGTAGGGTAGTACATGCGAGAAAAAAGACTGGGATAAAGCCGGTACTGCTAATTGGTTCTGATCTAAGGATGAGAAATACCTTGATTTTATCTACAGAATTGCATAAAATATATTAATAACGCATGTTTTTTTAAATATATAAACAAGTCCATTGTCTTATGATTTGATTATTATCATGACCGAAATATTTTGCCCAATCCAAATTACAGTAATAAATCCAAATTAAATCTTGTGCAATACGTAAACTCCTTAACTAGGAAGTTTCAACGTAAATTCGAACAAAAATATTAAAAAAAAATATATATATATATTATATTTTAAAATTATTATGGTCTTTTATTTGGAATGTTTTCGTAGTTTTTAGTTATCTGTTTTATAAAAATTGTCAAGCCTTAATTTGCACAGATAAAGAATGCTTTAGTGTAGATTTGCATAGTTAGTCTGCACATGCTTCTGTGGAGTCAAATTCGTATTATATTCAATGCATGAAGTTTAAATTTTTTTTTTCTTGATTTAAATTTAATCATATTACGTAAACAATCAAATAATCTTACAAACGGCTACTTAAAAAAATTTAAGTAATTTTACTTTTAACCGCAATTAACTTTTCAATTTTGGGGCGTGGACTTTACTATGTGTAATTTTCATTTCATTTCAATAATAATAAAAAATGTTTTCATTTTATTACTTTTTTAAATTATCGTGTTCGTCTTTTTTGTTTGTTTTTAAATATTGAAAGTACACGTTAGACTGTCTCATTTAAATTTGCATCCTATTTTGATTTTAAGTGTTGCCATTGCATGTATGTGTGTAAATATTTATTATAAATATATAGCATTGGTTATTTATAAAAATTAAGGATTTTTCCATATAATAATACCAGTTTGATTTATTACTTGTTATTATATAAATAATCATGGTTATGATATTGTGTAAGGTAAAATAAAGAATCTCAATTTTATTATTTTATCTATGATTTTACTATGGAAATAAAGATGGCGTTTTTTATATTGTCTACGAAAGCTAAAACCTTGAAAAATATGTATAAGTAAGCATCAAACTCACCAAAATCATGTAAAGCAATTATAAATTATTTACTTTATATTAAAGTAACATTTTAGAATAAGATCGCCTTTTATAAGCACGTCCATGTTGTAGATCAGCGAATGGATGATTTATTTTGCCAATGTATCTAATATAGTTAAGTGTATGTTACCAAAATATTTTGATTGGCAATATTTTTATATTTCGTAAGTAATTTTTAAGTATAGCGTAATTTTTCCGGCTGAAGGGGAAAGGCAGATTTATTGTAATTTAGGTATTCTTGTGTATTTTTATGTTATTTTAACACATACAAATAAATATTATGATAGCATTATAAATAATGAGCATAATAATAAAAAAAATACAATCTCAAATAACCCGCTTCTTTTTTAAACTGGTTTATAAATAAAGGCATCCTTCAGTATCAAACACAGAATATTTAAAAAGAAGATAACTCTGAATTAATGTCTCACTCGTACTTGTCTACTTTTTACTGGCAATAATTATTTTTAATCTCCGCGTCAAATTTTAATGAACGTTTGTATCGAGCACATTATTGTGCTGGAATTGAGCCCAGCAGTGTTCATGTATAAGCACAATCTTGTGCAAGATTCGAGCAGAAGGCCTAATAGAATATTAAAGAATGTCATACCTAAATGTAAATCATGTCTTTCTACTTCTGATCCTCCTATCGTAAGCCCTAATCTGTTCAGTATGCAACTGTAGTGTTGAAACAAAACGCTTTATATATTACAACTAAGATTGATAAGTAAAATACGCATCTAGGTAGAAAAGTATGAGATTCTCACTAGCGGATTATTGACAATCGCTGATGCCAATGTACTACTTTTTGCTGTGATGCGTATACGATTTTCTTCCTACGATGAAAAGTTCGCTTTTAGTCCCTGGTACGAGGGATAAACATACGGTTGCTAGGTTACCGGGAAGTAAAGTGAATTAATTAGTGTCGTCTTGCCGCGAGCAAATCGGGCACTTTTGTCCCTCGTACCAGGTACTAAAAGCGAACTTTTCATCAAGGTGGGAAAGAATACATACATGATCACAAATCCATACAACCTTTTAAATGTTCACTGCAAATTGTTTAAAGTTCTAATTGCTATACAAAAGTAAATACAACCAGATAAATATAATAAATAAATTATTTATTATATTCATCTGGGAAAAGGTTAAACAGTACACATAGTAAAATATTGATTTTTGTTAAATAAGAAGTCCTCTGATATTAAATTGCTGAGTGTTGTCTTTTTGACAGACTGAAATAATGTGATTCACAATAAAAACGAAATATAAATATTATTTTTGGTGATATTGTAAAACGAATCTCATTCCAAAATAATAACGTGCAATCATAGACTTATGTGCAATATAATAAATGTTATGATTTTACTTTTCCAACCAGCAAAATTAGTTTTTTAAATATTTGACAACTGAACTGGGCGTAGACAGAGAAAAAGAATAGCTGGATCACGGAGCCATAACAAGCTGTTTTAACCCAACGTCACACGATATATTGTTCGGTCAGACCATTTCTCAGAACAGCAGAACTAGTAAATGAAATATTAAGCTTATATATAAGTATGGCAACGCTATACCTACCCAGTTTTTTTAGTATTATGCTGTGGGTTTACATACCCCGCAATAAGGCGGGACAAATGCTGAGAAGAAGAAGAAGATACCTACCCAGTTTTCGGTCAACAAGATTTGATTATCGCTCCGTCTAGGTTTTTTCTCCGTCTATGTGGCTGTGAGTTGAAATTGTGTTGTATATAATTAGTGAGATTTTGGCGTAACACTGGCGGGACCGTCGTGTAATATTTAGGGCGGTTACAGACCAGCGTTTATACGAGCTTAGAAGCTTGTTATTTAAAGACCCTGTAGGTATGTATAGGGTGCCTTTCACAACAAACGCAACTCGTATGATCGTTGTCGCGCTTATGGTAATGTCACTCGCCACCTACGATTCGAGCGTTCACGCCGAAATAACACGGGAGGCGCGTTCAGCTTTTTAAAGCCTGCTTTGAAAAAAAAAACGATAGACTGTAACCGCACTAAACGTCACGCTCATTTCCCGCCAAAATTACCAAACGTCATTTTTCGCCAATAGCTTTTGAATATTATGTTAATTTTACAAGAAAAAAATTCGCTGGTGTTTATTAAGTATATTGTGATGAACGATACAATAGTGTTATACCTGTTGTTGTGATGTTGGAAATCATTCCCATTAAAATACATTTTACACAACTATTTGTTTTATTTTGTACTTGTCTATTACAATGTACTCATCTATTAAATAATAATAATCTGTTAAAAATAAATAGAAACAATAATAATAAACATATTTATTATTGTTTGACTAAAATTTTAGTAAGTAATTATTATTACTAAATAAAAATAAATATGTAATACGGACATACATACGAAATTTATTATATTTTGCTCATGACGTGTCGCTATCTAGTTCAGATTCCTGGAAAAATAGAAAATTTAACGATCAAATTGCTTATAACTGACTTCAAAAAAAGGAGGAGGGTCTCAATTCGTCTATGTTTTACATCATTCGTAACCAAAAAGTATAGAATAAAATAGAATAAAAATGAAAATTAATAAGTATAGAATAAAAATTATTTTTGGAGAACATACTGACTTCAAAACTAAAAGAAAAAAAACCGACAGCAGTTGTCGGTGCTGTATGTGGCGATGTTTTACTTAGCACCGATATTTATTGCTATTTTAATCTTCAGAGGATTTTACACAAGAACTAAGCTATGTTAGTCATATTTGTGAACGTTAGTAAATGAGTCATGAGCGTTGGTAGAGCATTGACAACGTGCTCTGAGTCTGTGATGAAAACGGTAATAACTGAAGAATGTTATTACTAACTAGGCCTAATATTGTTTCGATTGAAAATTTATAGTATAATATGAGTTAGTAATAGTAGAGTCACGCTCCTCCTAGCACAAATGGACCGGCTGGATCGGGGAAATACTATCGTCTCCCATACTCATCTACGTAAAGTAACAGTACTGATGCGTTTCGTGCGATGTGTGAAAGCATCCAATCTACCACCCCCTCTGCTCCCTTCCCTTTCCCCTACTATCTCTTCGGGTAACGTTCATAGGTTGCGATGCCTGATTACCACCAGGCGGACCGTATGCTTGTTTGTCTATTGTCAAGACATAAAAAAGTTACTAAAAAGTAGTAAAGAAAGTAAAAGTTTGAGTCTACGATAATTAGGTTTAAAGATCTAATTAAGTAAACGGTAGACATAGCAATCTCTTGGCTCTTGGCCTCGGTTCTCGTAAGATCGAATCCTGGCCTTCACAGGTCTCTACCCGCCAGCGGCATGGTTGTCGTAGGTTTTCAGATTCAGTGTCATTGCATGAAAGTTGTCGTTGTTAAATTCAGATTTGATATTATAAATTCATAAGTAACTCTATCGATTACGTTTTCACACTTAACCTGCTGAACCGATTTTGATGGATTTTAATGTCTACTTTTTAAACTTGAAGGAGGGGATGAAATTTTTGTATGGGAAACAAATAGCTTAATTTATCATTTAGCCTTATTAATCCGGGTCCACAAGCTATAAAAACCACTATTTTTAATGATCATTATGATTTTTAGGAACAATCATTTTTAAATGAGGAATTTTAATATTTTTTAATAGTCGTTTTAACGGAGTGACGTGGTTGTTACTTAAAAGTTGTATTGTTTATAATGTTATATCAAAATTTGGCACGGCTGTATTGTACTAAGTCACCTTCAAGTCAGTATTCCTCAGAGCTTCTTCCAGTGCTATCAAACCAGGGTCGTCAGGAGTGTAAACGCGGCACTCCTCCTCGAAAAACCGCTCCATCTTCAGCTTCAGCTCCTCGTTGTATCGGTATCGTTCCAGGTAAGACTCCTCGGTGCTCTCCGAAGGTGTTCTTTGAAAACTAAAAACCAAAAATAAATCTATGGTGTGTTTGAATAGAAGAATGGTAAAATAAATAGGAAATTTTTTTTGTAGTTTTTCTTTTCATGAACTGCAGGAATTTAAAAATAATTAATTTAAAATTAACGACGTTATGGATTCGCGGGTTCGATTCCCGGGCGGTACAGAGGCTTGAATTAACTATACCACCCCCTCTCAACCCCTCTACTTTTTGGACTGCAGCAAGCAATCATCTACATACTTGAGACTACGACGACCAATGCCATCTAGGGGACTGAACCGTTGTAGTTTATGAAATAAAAACGTAGTATAATGCATTATAATATCACTTCCTCTACTCTTAGATAAAAACAAAATAAGGTAGGTATACAATTAAACTTAAGATATACTCTGGTGTGCAAAGGCCGTCTTATTGCTACAAGTTCTTAATTACAAATCTATATTTTATAACGCTTAATAGACTTAAATCGGAAAGAACAAAAAAAAAAAAAAAAAGTAAATAAAAAATCTTTTAAATAACTCGCAATGTAAAAAATCTCCATTCAAAACGACTAATAAATGGGTTAATTGTTATTACTTTCTATATTTACTTCAGAAATAATTTAGCTATTTTTATGTGTATTAATTTAAACGTTCGACGATTATACCAGACATTGGCAAGCCTCGTCGTCTCCATTATATTAACGATAAAAAACCTCGTCACAAAATATAATTGAGTTCAAGTAATTAGAATTTTAATGAGTACCTATTTAAAGAATCGAGGTAGCCGGGAGGAAAAGCTTCGACTGCGGTCCGCATATGAACCCACGGATCACTGAGACTTCTGTTTTTGTACTGAAATCAAAATAATGAAATTTTATCCTATATATTGTTTTTTTTATTTATTATAGTAGACATAGACATACGCAATCTATAAAAAATCCCAACTATTTATTTAATAAAACATGAAGTTTCTTGTATGAACTTTTATTTTTAAATTAAATTTTACTATTAGTATTTGTTATTATAGCGGCAAGAGAAGTTCACATACTGTTATTTTTTTTTATGTTACAGTTTGGCAAACAAGCATACGGCCCACCTGCTGGTAAGTGGTTGCCGTAGCCTATGAGCGCTTGCAGCATCATTAGTAGGTGACACTCACGCGTTGCCAACCTCGAGATATTGGTTCTTAAATCTCCTCTGCCCAGGAATTTCACTAGCGTACAGTGCCCTTCAAACCGAAACACAGTAATGCCTAAGCATTACTATTTGACGGCAGAATATTTGACAATGCGGTGGTACCTGCCTAGCCGGCCTCTTGCAACAAAAGACCTACCACCAGTAACTGATTGCACTGGTGGAATAATCTCTGCTGTGACAGAGGTTATCCCAACAACGGGCGATGGGGTCGTCAAATCCCGATGCCGGTATAATGTTAACAATTAATATCTTAGTATCTATTACGTTTCGTGTCATACAGCCCGCTGACAAAGGGACGAACAGCAGAGGCTTAGTAAATGGCGCACCCTCTGAGTACGGAACCCTAACGAGCAACTTATTAAATCTGTATAAGAGTTAAATCTCTATCCTGGTCGAAAAAATATTGAATTGGTCTAAATGAACATGTTCATCTTATAAAATCTTATATCTGAACAAACTCGTATGTTATTCGATTTCTTAAAATAACTAACTCTCACAGACTCACCCGTCTATATCTACCATAGTCTATCTCCGAATCTGTCATTGCTCTAGATAACGCCAAACTGGAATCAGAGCTGATAGTTTTCGCTTCTAACTCGTCCAAACTGACTGAGGATATGCTATCACTCGCTATTGTCTCCTCCGGTTCACACCAGATATACGGAGCAACGGTTATGTCCTCAGGTAATTCGAGTTCATTGACCATTTGTGGTCTTGTTTTTGGTACAGTTTCAAGTACTGATCGACACATATCCATATTTATTCTCTTGTTAAAATATGTAATTAGTGAACTCCATATCCTTTTTTCATATCCCTAAATTAGATTATGATTTTTGCCTTTAAGAGGATCACAACTCTATCTGAAATTCGATAACATATCTTCCTAGCATTATCCCCGGCACTCAGGGTCTTCTTATTACTCTTATTCTGATGTGACAGATTACTAGTTTTTACACAGAGCGATTGCCATCTAACCTCCGCGACCCTAAGGACGAACCAGTAGCCTATTGGATAATAGCAAATTACCTATCAAGAGTAAACGGTTATTATCAGATGTGATCATAACAATCAGGACCGCTTAACGTGCTCTCCGAGGCACGGTAGAGAGACTCACAAGGACAAACGCCCATACCATATTTATAACAAACATCTGCGGCGCTAGGGAAAAAATATCAGTATACTAATGCATATGTGATGTGTATGTAAATGAAGAAACCAATTTTGTTAATAGGCGTTGTTCTCATTCGAGGCATGAGTTCACGAGATGTAACCACTTCAGTCTAACTAAAATATTCGTTTTATCCTTCCGAAAATACTTGATCATAACTAGTTTTGGAGGGTTCGTGATGCAATAACATTTCCAATTTTAATATTAAGGATGCAAATTGAATGAAGGAATCTTCTGAAACTTTACCACGAAGAGGCTGCTCAATATAATGATGAATTTTGGATATTATGTATTGTGATTGCAATCAAAATGACGACCGTTGTGGCGCGTTTGTACTCTGCCTTTTGTCAGGACGGGCCTTGGGTTTGATTCCCGCTCGTTTCCCGATCTTACAAATATTTGTTTCGGTCTGAGCGTTTGGCCTTGTACCCCGTACCTCAGAGATAACTTTAAATAGTTACATAAGTACAGCTGTCATCACACAACATCTGATAATAATCGTTAACTCTTGATGTGTAATTTACTTTCATCCAAAGAGTAAAACTGATTCAGAGTGTTTGCAGAGTTCGGCTAGCAATCGCTCTGTATAAAAACTAGTAAACCTGTCAAATTCGGATAGGAGTAAAAAAAGAGCCTTGTTGCCTTGAATAATGCTAGGGAGAAGACAACCGCTTGCGAATGGCAATTTAGCTAAATTCATTGTCAATGTCTGAGTTATGTTGTTACAGAACCGGTTGATTTATTTTTACGATTAATAAATTTAATAGGTACCAAGAGAATACTTAATAAGAATATAAGTTATATTTTAATAACATATAATATAACGTGTTTTTCTTATAGCAGTCGAAAGTTCAAAGTTAAAAAAACCTGCTGATAAATCCCTAACTTTAAATTTGAAAATGAAAACTAGTGGAAAATAAAAATTTTACACTTCGTAATTTACAATCTTGTAGGACAATAAAATCTAACTTAGAATATATTTATGTACATATAAAAGGCAAATCGGACCGTATTGTCACCTGACCCCAAGAGATTCTATTCAATTTCCAATGTCCTTTGAAAAATACAACACTAGTTCCTTGTGATGGTATCTATAAATAGCTAACAATCCTTTATAACTTATAATATAATAAATGTGGAAGTTTGAATGTTTCTTACTCTATCACGCAAACACGGTTGAACGTTATTGGATGAAAATTGGCACAGATAATTTTTTTTACCTTGATTCAGACATTGGATACTTTTTATCGACAGCGTTGTGGGGGCAACAGTAGTCTGCCTTAAACGCCACAAATCGCTGGTTCGATTCCCGCTCGGGACAGATGTTTTTATTGACCATACAGGCATGCGTTCCGGTCTTCGTGTTTTTGTGCTTCTCATTGTGTGTGTTTCCGGACTCCCGATACAAGATATTCCTATTGTAATGAGGGTCGTTGAGTGTCTATTTATTTATGTAGGGCGGAAAAACTTACAGTTCCTATGGGATTATCAAAAAACTTGCTACAGCAAGTAATTAATTGAAATTCGGTATAGATCTGTCTTATCACTACATAGTATAAAACAAAATCACTTTCTCTGTCCGTATGTATGCTTAAATCTTTAAAACTACGCAACGGATTTTGATGCGGATTTTTAATAGGTATTCTACTTATTAAAAAAACCGATTGAAGAGGAAGGTTTATATGTATAATAACATCCATTAAATAGTGGAGAAAAAAAATAATTTTTGAGGTTTGTAATGTGATGTCGTAAATTATTACATTTAACGCGTGCGGGCTACGGGCAGTAATGAATAAATCAAAACTACTGAATCGATTTTAACAATTTTTTCAGTGAATGTCATAGGCTATATATTCTATGCCCGTGCGAAGCCGGAGCGGGCCGCTAGTTTACTAATAAATGATTCATTTATCTCTAGTACTATAACAGTTTCTTATACATATAATGGTTTGTTCACCAATGACTTCTAAGTTGCATTAAAAAGACATTGTATTTGTCTGTAGATGACGCAATTCTTAACAGAGATCCCTTATATACTCTTAAGATTAAATTATACAGTGTAAATTGGAAGTAAATATGTGAAATGTTTATATTTATAATAAAACTTCTAATGTCGTGCTTTTTAACACAATTTTCATATGGATTACAAAACGACATAACTACAGAAATAAACGCTTAAGTAAGTAAGTAATGTCGTACAAAAGATATAATAACTATAAATTTGAGTTATTTAAAGGAACATTCGATATCCCTAACCTTTCACTACTAAACCACTAAACGGATTTTGAGGAAATTTGGTCTATAAATAGTATATAATTTTCATTTTTTTTTATTATAAATCTGAAATATCATAGTTTCAATTTTACGAATAAGAGTATATGTAAGTACTAAGATAAATATAAAATATTACTTCTATACTCCTATTGTAGGTAAAACCTTTCAACAAACAACTACTTAGCACAAACTCCACAAACAATAGATCTTAACAAATAATAAACACTCAGCACTCTTGAAGACACCGTAAAGACGAACTTTTGAGAACTGATCTACGAGTCAGAGGTCACGTAGTCGCCGTCCAAATAAAGTACAAGCAATCCGCTGCTAAGGCTGCTTGGTCGATAACTTACGTGAGATCAAACACGCAAAGGCGAAATGCTTTCTCACAAAAAATTGGGGTCACAGTTAATTTATTTACTTAAAACTAAGTCTAGAATATGCTGTAAAATAAAACTGTATACACTATTTTGTTTATCATACGTATATTAGATAAGAGTTAGATGAAGTATAAAAATGAAAATATGAAAAACTATATTTTTATATCTGTCTAAATCAATTAAAAAATAAATAATAATATTCAAGTGAGCTTTTAAATTTTATACTACCAAAATACGGACGCATTTTCTTGCTCCTACTACCAACAACATGACAAGGCTCTACTATTGAAAAACTTTTTCCATTTTGATTATAATTTTTAATGATAGCTACACGGCAACCGGGGTGCAAAACTACTACATATTTTTCTTTGATTTTTTTATGTTAGAAGTTGGCAAACAAGCATACGGCCCACCTGATGGTAAGTGGCTGCTGCAGCCTATGAGCGCTTGCAGCACCATTAGTAGGTGCCACTCACGCGTTGCCAACCTCGAGATATTAGTTCTTAAATCTCGTTCGCCCAGTAATTTCACTAGCGTACAATGCCCTTCAAACTGGAACACAGTAGTGCCTAAACACTATTATTTGGCGGCAGAATATTGGACACTGCGGTGGTACCTACCTAGCCGGAATCTTGCAACAAAAGACCTACCACCAGTGTGACTGATTGCACTGGTGGAATATATGGAGATAATATGGAGTGGAGATAATCTCTGTTGTGTCAGAGGTTATCCCAACAGCGGGCGATGGGGTGGTCATATCCCGACGCCTATAAAATTTTGATATTTTTATTTTGCGGTTTTACCTTTACGTGCTAAAATTTAATATCAGATAATTATTTTTTCCGATTATATTTATATATGTTTGTTAAATACTAGAAGAATTATTTAAATACTTGGTTGCACAATAAATTATTTATTGAAACACTCGACTGAAAAAATTTGGCGCCAGGAGGCCTCCAATTTGTTGCCCCGAAGTCTCCAGACCTCTAAATTCGGCCCTGCATAGTTAATCCGAGAACTACTGATTTCCCTAGATTATCCCTGATTGCGTAATTCTGACGTAATTTAGTGAGATCATCAAAAATAAATAATTCATTAGCAAAAAGTAACTTTAAAGTCAATGAATCAGTCCTTTAGCTCATGTGCCTAAATATTGCACTATCATTTCATCATTGTTCAATATTAATAACCAGATTACAGTTCTATGAAATTAGCTCATTCATATTTTTTAATAATTAAATTTTATTACAATTTTCTTTTAAATCGATTTGAATAAAAATCTTTGAAAAAATCATGTGTCAGCCCAATCTCCGACGGCCTCTGTTCCCTTCCTTTTTTCACCTTCTCATCCCTCCCCTCCTATGACCACGGTACCACTACCACCGGTAAGGACAGCGAGCTAGCGAAATTAGCGGAATTCATTAAAAAGAACGAATATCTCGAGGTTGGCAACGCATGAGTGAATTTACAAAGTACAAATGAATGGTGTTGCAAGCACTCATAGGCTACGACAACCGCTTACCGCCAGCTAATAAAAAAATTTGTTAAGAATGACATTAGTTTTCAAATTTGTATCGGATAATATACAAAATGTCTTATCTCTCTGACTATTGTTTTTACAACTGTTAACAATATGAACAAAGAAGTTATAAAACAGAGGATTAAAATGATTAGTTTGTACATGAAAGTCGATAATGTGTTTATTACACATTACACAGTGTACATTGTGTTGTTCTACGAATACAAACAATGAAGTCGTTTGTAGATAATAGGTAGAGATACTTAGTTAAAAGGCTTTTGTCCTAAAACATTGTCAGACTCACTCAACGTCACTTTATAATCAATAACAGGTATAATTCTCGCTTGTATACATAACTTCTGCCAGTTTCTTAGCCCGCATGAATAACGATTTTAATACAAACTTTGAAGCCTCATATCACCCCTTCAGGTAAGGAATTTTGGAAAATTTTAAAACACGTGTTTTTATGTTTACTTGTTTGCCAAAAACAAAGTTTCATCCTTCTTGTTTCAAAAATGAGGGACATCCCAACTTTCAACCAACGTTTTAAGAACTTTCAACGCTTTTTTTCAGGGGTTAAATGTTACAAAACGTCAAAACACTTTTCTTTATATTTTTCGTCTAAAAACAAAGTTTCATGCTTCTAATTTCCGAAAATTTTCAACCCCCTTCTCAGCCCCTTAATGATTGAATTTAATTCCACATAATTTAGCATTCCCAAGATAGAAAAATTTAGGAAATCGTCAATTTCTCCCGAGAAAGAAAAATCTTTTCCGTTTCATTTTACCAGACGTTATAGGTTGTCAGTGTTCCAACTTGCAACATGTGAATTGATACCCTCGGCCCTAGACGACAAAATGCCCCCTTTTAAAACAAGCGATATTGGTAATTTGAAGGACTGTAACACTAATTAAGCAACTAATTAAAAGGTAATATCCTTGTAGGTTGTCTCAACTTGTCTTGATGAGAACATTATTGCGTAAATTTTTTTTTTTTTATACCGCGATGGTGGTAAACAAGCGTACGGCCCGCCTGATGGTAAGCGGTCACCGTAGCCTATGGACGCCTGCAACCCCAGAGGTATCGCATGCGTGTTGCCGACCCCTTAAAAACTTTTTCAACCTTCCTTTGAAGAAACCCATACTGTAGCGTGTTGGGAAAACCTCAGCAGGGAGCTCATTCCACAGCCGGAGAACATTATTACGAACATTGTGGCGTAGCGGTAGTGAACCTACCTTAAGGTCGGGGTTATGATCCCCGCTCTGAGCAGAAGTTCGTATCGACCATGCAGGCATGTTTTCCGGTATGGGTGTGTTTGTCCTTGTCAGCGTGTATGTTTCCAGACTCCCAACACAGGATATAACTATTCTTATGTGAGCCGTTAAGTGTGTAACGTATAATATTGATTCAACTTTAATATCACTATTTCTTAAATAAATATTGATTTTATCGACAAAACTGTTTGTAATTCTCACCCCTTCGATTTGGCTGACATGGGGTTGTAAAATAATGGTCCACGGTAAAAGGGTGGTGGTCGTTTACGGTAGACCCACAAAATCCGTTTGAATATAATAACAATAGGTAGGTAGGTACCTAAAAGTATAAAAGCAGTCAAAATATCAGAGGTATTATGTAACGCCTACCAACGGCACATAACTAACTACCTATTGAATAGCTACTAATGCAGACAGAGGTACCTATTATTTTATAACTTGCTTCTACCAGCACAGACATATTAGGTATGCATAATACTATTCTACTAGCACAGAAATTATGGCAAATTATGGAAATTATATTCAGGCTTATTGTAGCGGGATGACAGATACACATTTCTAGTAAGTACAATTTTAATTTTATACAGAAAAATATTCATTACTATCTGTTCAGTCGATCGAGTCGAATCTCCGTATCGACTGAACTGAGCAAACAAATACACAAAAATACGACAATTTTGTTAATGAAAAATAAAAAAAATTTAGAGTTTGAAATGGTTGCTATTTGGCTATATATGGCTTATAATTTCGTCTCGTCCGACCATTCATTTGCCCGTCCGTATGTCGTAGTCATTTTACTTGGAGACTGTAAGCTCTATCTATATGAAATTTACAGGTGTTATGTCACTGACTCTACATTTACTTATCTTTGAAAAAAACAGATGAAACACTTCTCCTCGAGTTGTTTTTCATGTCTCTACATTAGGATTCGCGTTTTTAATTAAATGCCTTGACATCGTTTGCAAAATTTAAGATATTTTTGGTGTATTTTTTTCTTTATTGCACTCATTATCATACTACTAATGTTTTTTGCATTTAAAATATTTCTTTATAGTGTTTTCCCACCTTTTGCTACTGGTTAATATATCGTTATTTTTAACAGACTTTAAGAAAGGAGGATTGGGAACCTCCCAATTTGTCTCAGTATTTTGACTTGACCATAACTGATATTATTTTAAAGGAATCATTACCTTTTTGTTGGTCCGATTGGAATTTGGTCAAAATGTGATGATCTTCTGTTAGAGAAATCCAGAGAATTCTTCAAATGTTATAGTTATTTTGAAAGAATTGCTTCAAAAAAAGCGCTGTGTGATGATGTGGAACTCGTTCCCATGATTACAGGTGACCACCGAGCTATGTTATGACCTCAATAAATTAAGCAACATTACGGCTATCAGCATTAAAGCATTAGTGTAAATATTCTTTAGTTAAAGTGATTATACTGCTAATGAACCGGAATTACCCTAATGACGTCATATATTATCTTACTACATCCTATCGTCTGTGGATATGCTCAGTGACGTTTCTCGCTCTTAATAATGGCAGACTGCCCAAATTTCTCTCAGTATTGCAGCCGACATTCGCTCGGTCCCTCGCGAGCTGACTGATTTTATTTTTTATAATGTTTTTATACGTAATAGTGATTAAAAAAAATCGTAGATTACGCTTGACAATATAAATTGATTTTAATGTGAAAATAGAGTGATGTATAGACTTTTCGCATCTACTTTTTCTGTTCTAAATGATATTTGTCAAAGATAGTAAGACTAAGAATGTATAAATTGCGATGCCAATTCTAATATACTTGCAGTTCTGAAGCTTGCACATTACCGGCGCGAACTGCGCAGCGCGCACGCACTAGTAAGACGATAGCATTATATCGGGTTAATAAAGTTTCCACAAAATCAGCTGATATTAATGTATCGAGTTCTCGAGTGACGAACTGTCGGTTAGTTTAATTCAGTCATGCGGCGTTGTTGAACGCAGATGGATGCGTCTAACGGCCCGTCGCTGCGGCTCCGCGGCGGCGTAAATAGTAATTGTGAAAATAAAAAATATGAGTTGAATCTGTGCACGAGTGTCATGTCCCCGGAGACTCAGAGACTCCTACCGCCGACTACAGAGACGATTATGACGAAGCCATTCCCTATAAGAGGTAATTTGTGAACAACAATATATGTTAGCGTCTTCCCGTTCCCGTGCGAAAAGTGAAAAGAATACGTTTGTTCGTTCGTAAAACCGGTGTTATTCGCATAAGAGCAATCTTTGATTTAAGTGTTTTTATTGTCACATTGCATCTGGATTTTTGGTAAGATCTAAGCATTCTTTTAATTATATTAAAATGCAGCAAAGACGTGACCTTCGTTTTACAATTTTCAATGATTTAAACGCAATTAGCTAATGCAATAAAAAGTGGAACTTAACTCTCAAGCCCATCATTAATAAAAATCATTAATCATTAGTAAAGTATACGTTTATTTAATTGCCAAAGAATAATAAGCATGTTTAATGCATATGATACTTATTTTTCTTTTTTAACTTTTCATACAAAGAAATACTCGTATAACATTATAATTGTTTTATGTTAAGTTTTTTATTACCGATGTAGAGTGATAGAGTCATTGTTTTAAAATCTAATGAATTTTAAATTCTTTTGTATTTCAAAAAGATCATTAACTTTGAGTAATTATTACCTGAAAACTCGTCTGAGAAAACATCTTTTGTAATAGCATTATATTAAATTTGAATATTTAATAAAATGTATTATTATATATTTAAAGCCGTTGTGGCGTGCTGGGAGCGAATCTGCCTTTAGCGTCAACGGTCACGGGTGTGATTCCCACTCGGGTCGGGTATTTGTATTGGTCTTACAATTATTTGTTTTGGCCTGAGCGTTTTCCCCCCACCGGGCTTCGGAGAGCACATTAAGCTATCGGTTAGCTACTTGTTATCACATAACTTCTGATATGAATTGTTACCTCTAGATAGTTAATTTGCTCAAATCCAATGAATTACTAGTTCATCTCTAGGGTTACGGTCAGATGGCAATCGCTGTGTGGAAAAACTAGTAACCCGTCAAATCCGGATAAGAGTAATAAGCACAACCTGGGTAAATATAATACTGGAATAATGCTAGAATAGGATAGGTTTTAAATAATAAAAAAAATGAACTACTTAATTTTAAATAATATATTTTATATATAATGGTTTCTATATATATAAGTAATGTATACTAGTGTAGTTAAAAGTGGGTTAGTCGAAGCAAAAAAGCGTTGTCCTTCATGTACGGCTTCTTGACCTACACGTTGTTATTACGTAACAGAAACACCTGACCGAATCAATTATATACATCTAGTTTTAACGACGACATTACATGCGTAAAATATTTTAAAATAAAAATAATTAAAAAAATTATGTATTGATTCGGAATATCGATTTTTTCGTTCGAAAAATGTATTTTTAGGAATCAGAAGTGAGTAGACGTTATAAATATAACAATTTTAATAATTCTTCCTTAGTAATAATCGTAATACACATAAATCGGTGAGCGGATTTCATTACTGTCCTTTCCAACATATAACTAGTAAATAACAATAATAAATGAAAAAATGGTTCATGACCCAACCAAGTAGAGGAGCTCTGACTGTCACTCCGCTTTTCCCGCCAACCCAAGTTGGGTATATAGAGCTGTCATTTGTTTTTTTTTACTGGAATTTACAAAAAGGTCGAAGTTTAAAAGAGGTTGTATGTTTATAATATTATATTAGGTTTTACGAAGTATTTCAGTTTAACTATTAATCTACGACTCTACGTTACTAATAAAAGATGTCTGTAACTTATGTATAATTTTAATTTCGACTCTGAAGTTCTATTCAACATTTAATAATACGGAAGAATTTTACTTTACCTGGGAAAGATTAAGATGTCATAATATAATTATTGGGTATACTCTAAAATAGTCGATGAAAGACAGACGGCTTACTTTTGTTTATACCCGTTTATAGCTAAAATTATGAAACCGTTTTTTTTAACTTGAAATGTTTAATGTTGCAACAAAGGTATTCTTAGCAGCTTAAATTGGATCAACCCCACTCTGTTGAGCTCGGTTTTTATACGCTGTGAAATATCACATTTCAATGTGGTATTGTTGAGGGTTCAGTAAACAAAGAAATGTCGTAATAGGGGTGCTTAAAGCAATTTTCTTTTATTTTATAGCTTAAGAAAAAAATGATGGCAATGATATTTTTCATTTTAAACACCAAAGTGGTTTTAAAGTAGGTACTCTAAGTATAAAATGTAAAATCAAAAATCCTTTGTAGTTTTGACTATTTGGATTTTATATTATTTTAATTCTGCTAACTCCTATAGATACAAACAACAATATACAAAAGAAGGGATAAAACTACAGACTATAAATAAATAGAAAAACTACAGACTAAAAATAAATAATAATAGCTAAGACAAAAAAAAATGTTTCTCAAGAAATCTAACTGGTAGAAAGTCAGATAAATGATAGAGGTTCTTTTTTTAAATCCAGCCAGTGGCAGTCCAAAAGTATAGTCCAGAATAAGCAATTTTATTTTTTTTATGTCAAGGTGTGCTATTGTGACGTATATCTAAGTTTTCTAAGGTTTCCGTTCAAGCAAACCCTTGTGGGTTGAGCGACATTGGAAGATTCACTGCTATTTCGTAAATTCGTGCTAACGCAATTAAACGAAGTTAGACACACGCTTGCAACAAAATTAAATGAAGTTAGCTTCAAAAGCTTGCTACATAATAATAAATGGTTTCGCATTAGTGTTGAGTTTACGTAGGGGCACCACCTTAGTTTATAATATCTCAATGATAATACCAGTTAAATAATAAACGCTACACACTCAACGGCCCCCATTAGTATAGTTAAATCCTGTGTCGGGGGTCCGGAAACATACACAATGACAAGGACAATTACACCCAGACCGGAAAACATACCCGTATGGTCAATAAGAACATGTGCTCCTAGCGGGAATCGAACCCGTGATCTGTGGCGCTTAAGGCAGGTTCGCTACCGCTGCGCCACAATGTCGTCAATGAAATGAAACTGTATTAACTAACTTATCACAACGCGAATAGCCATTTGTACATTAATGATTAAAGAAATTAAGTAAAGTCTACGTCATTCGACTTGATATAATTATTTTAGTAATTTCTTTACTCATAAAATAATATCCATTAAGTATTTGATCTTTTTACGAATTCAATTCAATTCTTCGACTAATTGCTTCCAGATTTTTTGTATGTGTAATTGGATATTATAAATTAACTCGCACAGATAAAGAATTTGACGACGTTGTGGCGCAGCGGTAGCGAACCTGCCTTAAACGCCACAGGTCGCGGGTTCGATTCCCGCTCGGAGCATAATATGTTTGTATTGACCATGCAAGCATATTTTCCGGTCTGGGTGTATTTGTCCTTGTCATTGTGAATGTTTCCGGACCCCCGACACAGGATATTACTATCCTAATGGGGGCCGTTGAGTGTGTAGCGTTTATTTGTTTATTTAATTGAAAACATGAAATTAAAAAATGCACACTTACCATCGCGCTTTCTACCTCTTTTATCTTTTTTTGTTATAAATTTAGACAAATAAGACCAAGAATTTGAAAACAAACCCTTTAATGAAACTGTGTTTAGAACGTAAAAGTAATTATAAATATTTTCTGTTTTCCTTATTACAAATAGTAATCACACCCTTTTAATTGAATTCCAAAAAGAATTCCGAAAATCATTTTGCCTATAACGAGGAACCAACTAAAATTAAGTGAGTTAAATCTTTTTCAAAAATTTATATATTCTAACGATTATACCCTTAGACAGACGTACAGTATTGTTATATATATATATATATTTGAAATAATATCTTTATGACTTGTGTTTTCGTGTAATAGATAAGATATTTGAAACAATAATAGTGACTGTTAACCGTCTATCCGATTTGAGTGCAAAGATTAATAATATTGACCATCTAAACATGTTTCTTTTCGTTTTTTGCTATTGGTCTTAATGGCCTTGACAGCGTCACTGCAGGCAACCCCGAATACTGAGACCCGGTTGTGAGAAAAGGACAGCTTTTACGGGGCTCAAAATTAATTTGTAGCTTGAGTGCCTCCTACAAGGTCGGATCACGGATTACGACGTCACGTCATTGCGAATAATGTCAATTTTTGATCTGAACTGGTTACAATAAATAAAGAACTAACTGGTTTACAATTTAGTACAAATTATAGATCTCGACGTGATTGGGTTTAATAAAACGATTAATTATTGATGAATGATTAATTAATGAAATTAAACGATATTGACTGAACCCTAAAATGTAGCAGGAAAAAGTAAAGCACAAGGTGCCTGTGTACAGATGTGTTGTAAGAAGAAAATGTGTTTTTTTATTGTATAAAATATAGCCTCCGATTATCCATACGCACCTAATCTAATTTCATATTTTTACACTTTATTCTAATTTTTGAATTAAAAAATCGTTGAGAAGTATTAAAAAAATATAAAAATCAATGACAGGATCTATCATTCTAAAATAATAATAAAAATGTCAATATAGTAACTACCTATTGAGTTTTATGCCGGTTCTTCTCGGCGGAATTTGCTATGTTAACCGACAGGCGAAAACTTGACTTAAATACAAATAACTTGACACAATTCAAAAGACTAGAGTATATGGTATTTTATTTATATATATAGTAATTATTACTCTTATTATTTTGCGTTACAAAATACTAGCAGATTTATCTTTAGACAGTATTAGCTTTAATACATACGCCTTTCCTATCAATTATACATAAAAAATCTAATTTTAATAATAACGTTGCATACATAAAACTATAAATAAATTAAGAAAAAAGCACTTTTAAAGTTTTAAATATTATTTATAAGACCGAATAAAATATAAAGTCTGTGCGTAATTAGAACTATTCGCAATCGCGTGAACAGAACTCGTGCGCCGCGTCGTCAAGCAAATAATAGATTAAAACTCGATATTATCACGTCCAAAGAACATGATATCTCATTTATTGGCGTTCCTCGGAATGGCGGGAAAAATATTCATTTGCATCTGATACTATCTCTACGTAATTGCGTATTTTGTTTTTATGTTTAAAAATACTATACTAAATATATTATTTGGCAAGTGTTTCCTTGGACAATATTTTTATTGCATCTCTTTTGCATTATTAAAAAATGTGTAAACAGATTTTTTTATATTCATATTACTAAGTGCGTACAACAATTTGTCCAAATTTTTAATGACTACAACTACTACAACCTCTCTCTAGTATATATACGTAGATCTTAAATATTCATATTTAAAAATCAAATTTGAACTCTAAAAATTAGTAAGTATATAAATTTTACACTATTGTTGATTTTAAAATAATAATAATATGAGCCGAAATAAGTCAACAGTTTTATCTCCGGATATGGACACAGAATGCAAATTAACGATATGATTTAGTTTAAGGTCGAAATAAAAGACGAGAGAAAAAAAACCAACGCGTTTGAATAACGATAAGTCGTATGAGTCAGCACACGCAGAGCACGTGTTTGTTGTCTATAACAGCATATATACAGCATATATAAAGTGACCATACGTTTCGTTTTGAACGGGACTGTACCGTTTTTCGGCACTACATCCCAGTGTCTAGTGTCTTCAGGACTTATGAATGTCCCATTTCAGTTGATTTAAGCATTTTTTAAGGGCATTGACGCTAACTTCATTTGAATATATTGCAAGCTTTTGACTAACTTCGTTAGGTACTGCGTTAGCGTGAATTTGCGAGGGAGCACCATCGAATCTTTGTATATTTGGTTAGCATATATGCCCATAGCATATCAAGTCTATGGCTATGGGCTCTATATGGGCACGCGGGTGACGTCAAAGTTTATAGGCAATCTAAGAATATAGAAATGCATTTTTAAGACTGCTGAAAGACGAAGAATAATAGACATCTGCTTGCTGTAATAGATTTTTGAATTATACATTCATTTAATTGCATGTACTGTGTCTTTTTTTGACATTTCATTTTCACCGTAATTTAAACAATGTCCCGTTTTGAGTTATAGTATAATTGGTCACATTACAGTAACCATAATAATTATAATTATATTATGCATGATTAAACCGGGATTGTTTATTAGGAATTCATATTACATTTTATATAAAGCATGTTTCGGCTGGTTTTCAATTATATTTTGTGCCTTTTGTCAAGCTTGGTTACGCGATGCGATAATTTATTTGTACCTCCAATGTATTCTTATAAATCCTTTCATTCACCACTGGTTTCTAAAAGTTGTATTCAAATAAAACAGTTTCATTTATTTATAGATTTCGAAATCGGTTGAAAAAAGAATGACAACCTGTACATTAAGTACAAGTCTTTTTGTTATGACTGTGTTTTGGTGTGGGCCTTATTATATTGGCCTTGACCGCCCGGATAACCGGACGTGAAAAAAGGATCAAAGTTGATATCGCCCAAAGGTAATCAACAAACAAGTACCTACCGCGTCTTCGCTGGTATAAAATAATTATATTTGTCCATACAAACCTAATCGATTATGTTACTTTAAAAAACCCTAGCTTCTTCCTAGCATTATTCCCGGTTTTTTTATTTACCTACAGTCCGCTGATTACTCTTATCCGGATTTCACAGATTACTAGTTTTTACACAAAGCGATTGCCATCTGACTTCCGCAACCCTAAAGGCGAACCAGTTACTCATTGGATAAGAGGAATTTACTTATTATTATCATATGTTTTGCGATAACAACAACCGGGACCGACAGCTTAACGTGCTGTCCGAGGCACGATGGGAAGACCCACAAGGATAAACGCCCAGACCGAAATAAGTATTTAGAATGAGGTGGTAAAAAGGAAGGGAGCAGAGGGGAGCTCAAAACGCAACAGTACATAGTGATACCGTTACTTTACGCCGATTTGCTGTGAGAAGGTAGAGGTGTAGTGTAGAGGGCTAATCATGTAATCATTTTTAGAAATGTCTGTCCGTGCATACATCACTGCTGTTGAATATGCCGAATAGACGAATAATCTGTGCAGTTTTAAATAACAAAACAGTTTTTTATTCTTTGTAACAAGAATTCTGACGAATATTTCGTCGCTCGTCTATTTTCAGAAGAGACCACGGTAAGCTAGTCTCGAGTGCTATCGTAAACTTTTCAATAAAATTATTATGATAGAGCGTCACATGTGATACGACTTTTACGATAAATGAACAAAAAATATTTATTTTAAAGATTAGCACTTATTGAATTTGTGATTACAAAAGATATAACAAATATTTATTATTTTTCGCCCAAAGAATCGGGATTGCGATTCAGCCGGGATACGCAGCTAGCATTCTTACCACTAATCCCCGTGGATATGATTTGTACAGTTTTTTGTAAATATGTTGTAATATTGGTTGTAAATACATAAAAAAGCAAATATTATAAAAATATATATATTAGATATTATAAAAATGCCTTTATTTCTACTACAGCAGCAACTTGGTGGCGCAGCCTCCGCTAAAGCTCTCCAAACGTCCCTCATTCTTGCATTCGTCACCCAGTCATGTCCACAATCACGTTGTAGTTACAAATTAGTTATAACTATATTAGACATTCATTAAAAAAACTTTTTTCACAAAATTCCAAAATGGCTGCTTTTTAATAATCCATTTAATTTATTAATCTCTTTTACTAGAGCAAGGTTGCTTATTATACGTGGATAATTTATTTAAATTGAAACTAATAAATGATTCACGGGTGGCAGATTTGCATATAATAGTTTGTTCGTTGTTCCTTTTTCAACTTCATTGTTTGAAGTCATAGACAAAGCGTTTTTTTTTTTTAATCGATAAAACAAACGCGATGCTCTAAATTCTTCTACCTAGATATTATGGATATTCAGATAGAAAGTAACATTGTGTTATTTATTAATAAGTACATTCATAATAATTGTTTTAAGTATTTTCATTAGTTCTTATAAATTTAAACCTAAATACAACTCCTTCAAATAGACTTGGGATACTATCAAAGCAACTTTTATCAAATGTATTGACACTTAAAAAAAAACAATTAAGTATAGCATTATTACTGTAATTATCTTTCTGCTCGACTTGGTGGTACGATACTAAAGTATTTGAATGAATAGAATAATTATGTTGCCTAATTTTTTTGTGGAAGAAGAACTGCGTTGCGAAATTTGCATTTCTTTACATTTTATGTTTTTCATGAGATTATTAGTTTCTGAACAAAATAAAAGATTTGCCCAGATACTAGATTAGTATATAGACAAATGATAAATAAACGTTACACACTCAACGGCCCCCATTAGGATAGTGATATCTCATGTCAAACTGTATTTTATGTTTAGCAATTTCAACCCCTAAAAATTTCCGGTATAATAAATAAATATATATTAAATTGAAAATGATTAAAGAAAGTCCCATCACAGACAGCCGGAGATTAGCCAGAACAATGAAAACGGACAATATAAAATAATCTAATTATTAATTCGCATCATTCTCATAAATGACAAAAACCTTGACCCACAGGGTATGAAAGCAAAATGTTTAATTTAAATATTATGTCTATAATATATTTTTAGCATATTTAATTCATCGTCCGTTCAGCTGCTCGCCGGTCAAACGATAATGTCACGAGGAGCGCGCGTGCGCGGCGCAGCACTTGAACTGCGATAACCGAGAAATCTATTTTACACACTACAGCTATTACCTACCGTAAAGTTTGCAAATATAATTACTTATTTCATATTTGTTTATGATAAACTTAAATAATTATTTACAATTTTTATGATATTTGCTTCATGGTAGTAGAGCCATGCTCCTCCAAGTACAAATGGGCTGTTACAGGAATCGGCGTAAAGTAAAGTGGACGCAAAAAGCAATACCATGTCAACCCACACGAATGTCATTTCGAGAAAAACGCGTTTGAAAATTTTGAACAACTTGCTTTATATGATTTTTTTGTGTATTGGTCAAGTTTTCGGCAATTTCAGATTTATGTAAGTTATTTTACTTATTTTCACAGAAAAATAAGTATGCAAACTGCATATTTCGTATATAATATAACCCTTTTTTTTTTTGTTTTTCGGAATGTGTATTGCTGTTGGCCCTACTGGCCTTGACAGCGTCACCGGGCGACAGCGTCACCGGGCGAAATATAACCCAAAACGTTTAACATAATACATAAATTGCATAATTAAAAATGGCTTTTTTAGAAGTTTTAAAGCTACAAATATTAAAGAAAAATGTTCTTCGGCCATTTATCAACACTTCTGCATATATAACTCGGTTTTTTCAATTTTGTGGGTTGACATGGTATTGCTTATTTGCGTCCAAGTATCAGTAGGTACTGTTGCGATTCGTGCGATGAGTGAGAGCGCCAGAGGCCCAATCTGCCACCCCTCTCTTGTCTTCCTTTTTTTCCTTTTCATTATTTCCCTACCATGGGTTGGCAACGCGCAACTATATACTTTAAGTATCACTCGCATTCATAGGTTGCGGTGACTGTTTACCATCAGGCGGTCCTTCTGCTTGTTTGCCAACTGTCATAAAATGAAGAAAAAAGATGTTATCATGTAGAGTAGGCTTATAGGCTAGAAAGTCTTCTAGTAATTAAAGAAATATATAAAGAGACTGATATACTGATTTTATAATTAACCATCGTGCCTCGGAGAGCACGTTAAGCTGTCGGTCTCGGTTGTTATCACATAAAGTCGATAATGATTGTTAACTCATGATAAGTAATTTGCTCGTATCCAATTCCAGTGAGTTGCTTGTACGCGCTTTAGCTTTAAAGTCTGATCGCAATCGCTCTGTATAAAAAAAACAGTAATTCGTCAAATCCGGAAATGACCGGAATACTCCGAATAATGCTAGGAAGAAGAAAAAGAATGATTTTATAATGCACTAAAATCCATTGTCTTAAATTATACCTAATGAGAGACGAGACAATTGAGTTTAACAAACTGTATAATGCTCCACAGATAAAATACAATATAAAAGATCTCAAAAGAATGAATGATATATAATCCGCTTACCATCATTCATCATTCACTGCACTTTTGAAAGAAGCTATTGTTTGGCGGAGTAGAAAAAAAAATTGTTGATTGGTTACTTCAAAAATTCATTTATAATGTATATATGCAGAGCCGCAAAGGATTACAACCGTAATAAATTATAATTACTATAAACTATTTTAGAATTCATTCCTATTTAAAAGGCAAAATTTTATTATCCATTGTGATTTCAATCCACCGAAAACTGAAATTGTCTGTGTTTATATCGTAATTTTTTATTTTGCGACAAGTCCTCACAAAGTTTCTCTTTTACTATTTTTCGAGGCATTCTATTATACAACAAAACATATTTAATTTTTAAGACCAAATTAATTTTTTTTTTAAATCTCTAACTGGCATAAAATTTTGGCAGAAAGTTCATTGTCAAGCAAGAAAATTATTATTAAAAAAAACAACAATAATGAAAGCGGGATTATCAAAGAAATCAAATGTAATTTATATTTTATAATATATAAAATTATTTAAACTCAGGATTTAATGTTAAATTTTATTCACTTCACGCAGTAAACAAGTACGTAATATTTCATTGACAATCTTAATTTTCCGCAATAAACAATATGATATCGGACAACCATATTTCTGGCCAACGATTGTTATTTACAAATTAGTCCGCATCGAAGCAGATCGGTGTTGTCGCATACTGATCAAGCCGTATAACAGGGAACACAAAATATCTATGATTTGAAAACTTACGATATTATCCTTACAATTATTAATAAATTTGACCTTACTATTAACATTATTACGTAAAAATTATATTAAATATTATTTAGTGTATACATCTTAAAGCAGTTTTTTATATTGTATAAGTACTAATTTTATTTAAAAATAGAAGAAACATCCTTTTTTAATAAGAACTAACTTCAAACACCCAAGCTCTAAGGCGCATACTTAAAAACGATATGATATAACGGCCAGGGACTGGAATGCTCTTCCGGCGTCTGTATTTCCGAACGCATACAACCTGAACCTCTTCAAGGTGCGAGTACACCCGGCTTCTCATGAGTAAGCTCGCTCCAACGTAGACCTCATCTATGCTTTCGCGGTCGATGGAGGTCAGGAGCTTACCCATTTATAAATAAATTTTAAAAAAATCAATATAATATAATATAGCCTTATTCAAACAGAAATAAAATAATCATAAAATAAAAACCAATGTTAAAAGTCCGTTAAATAAAATTAATTGCACTAGCCACATTGAAGGTCGTATCGAGGCCTTCGGGCTCCTACGTATTTATTAGCCATGTGTGTCACGCGGCAAAATGCACTAAGCAACATGACGTTGTCATGTTATCGTTATGATAATTGATAAAGCATCTACATTTAAATATATAAAATATGTAGATAAGCTCTCGACTCGACACGACCAGACAAGTACAAGTACTAATCTCTTACATATCAGTAACACGTTGAATGCGTCATGAACAGTATCTAAGCCTTTTCTCATAGACTTTCTAACGGAGATGCTATGAGCATAACCGCGCGCTCACCCATCGCGTGGGTCCATCGTGTAAAATGCGCTCGGAGCTCTGCCTGCATTTCCGATGACGTCCTTAGCCGTGGTTTGGCCTTGTAGGAGGCATTCTAAGAACGGATTCAATTTTAAGCCCCTACGACTATACAGTCTCAGTACTCAACCACAAGTTTGTGTTAAAACCGTTATTCGGTTACTCCATGAAATCAAAACGATATGAGCGGCTGTCTGGAGTATAAATCATTTATAAAACCTTCAGTAATTTAAGTACATAATATATTAAGTACTTTGTAAATTTGAGTTGAGTCATTGACGCGATAATAAGTACAAATTGCAGTGTTGCATTAAATAATGACATTTCTACAAGTTATATAAGTAAATGTAAATTACTCAAGTAATTACACTTAACCGACAGGTTCGCCGAGACATAAATATAAATATTTATTGTTAATAGAACAAAATAATTACTTATTTATTACTAGCATGTGCTTACGACTTTGTTTTTATGTGACCCCGGTTTCTCATACGTTGATCAAATTATGTTAACTTAACATACAAAATATAGAATCCTCATTGGTTAAAGATAATCGATGATCAACAGGCAACCAATGAGCGTTTAATATTTGCTTTATTAAGTTGACATGAGTTGGATCAACGTTCGAGAAACCGGGGGTAAGTTTGCAAACAAGCATACGATCCGGTAAACGGTTGTCGTTATGAGCGCTTGCCACGCCATACATTTGTAGGTATCACTCACGTGTTTCCAACCTCGAGATATTGGTTCTTAGATATTGGTCCTTCAAACCGAAGCACAGTATACTGCTTTTCGGTAGAATAACTGACACTGGCGTAATTTCTACCTATCTCTTGCAATAAATATATACGTTCCACCAGTAAAACCAGTTCGTTTCCGTAGACTTCAGAATTGGGTACAAAAATTTAATGTATCAGATAAATAAAAAATTGCACAAGTAAACTCTTATGTCATTATATCGCTTTACAAATTGTTTCGAAGTCGCGGGCAGATGCTAGTTTTATTATAATATCCCAGGCGTTAAGCTATTATTTAGTGTGATAAAATTTAGCCATTGCGCTAGTCCAATAACCATGTGTGTATTTCATACAAATTCGTATGCATGATTCAGAAACAAAAAATGCAATATGATATATACTCATCATTAACTCGAGTTAATTAACAATTAGTTCTAAAACTAAAACCAGTTTTAAAACAGAAATAAATAAAAATTAAGTGTCAGTTGTAATTACAATATTAATAGGTCAATGAGTTAACAATATAATAAGTATATTATTTAAATTATATAATAATTAAATACCTAAATAGTCAAATTATTTGACTTGTTTCTTTTAACGCACATTTAGTTATATCCTGTGTATAGGGTCCGGAAACACACACAATGACAAGGACAACGACACCCAGACCGGAAAACATGACTGTATGGTCAATACAAACATATGTCCCGAGCGGGAAACGAACCCGCGACCTGCGGCACTTAAAGCAGGTTCCCTACCGCTGTGCCAAATTAAATAATTGCTATTCCTCCGGTTTCCTTTTTTAAAGTCAGCTAACCTGTATACGCAATATCTATTCAACTCCCAGTAAAGCATTGTGTATAGATTATACATTTGATTAATGTAGGAATCTTGCTTCCCTATTATACGAGTCTTCTAACTACGGCAAGACTTCGGGCGAGTGGCATAATAATTAAATACATTACGCACCACGGAAAAAAATTATACCCCGTGACAATCGCGGATGCCAATGTCCTGCTTTCCTCCCGTGGTGCGTATGCGATTTCTTTTTCTACGATGAAAAGTTCGCTTCGACTTTTACGACGACGTTTTTTCGACTTAGACGTGGATGAAATGTATGGAAGAGGATATGCGTAGAAAGGGAGTCAGTGCAGAGATGACGAATGATAGAAAGGCAAGGCAGAAGAGGACGTGATTTGCGGACCCCACTTAGTGTGGGATAGTCTCTGGTACGAGAAATAAACATGCGATTGCTGGTTACCGGAAAGTCAGTTAATTAGCGTCATCTTGCTGAGGTTAAATTTTTTTTTTTCTAGGTTACAAGTTGGCAAACAAGCATACGGCCCATCTGATGGTAAGTCGTTGCCGTAGCCTATGAACGCTTGCAGCACCATTAGTAGGAGCCACTCACGCGTTGCCAACCTCGAGATATTGGTTCTTAAATCTCCTCTGCCCAGTAGTTTCACTAGCGTACATTGCCCTTCAAACCGGAACACAGTATTGCCTAAGCACTACTATTTGGCGGCAGAATATTTGACACTGCGGTGGTACTTACCTAGCCGGCCTCTTGCAACAAGAGACCTACCACCAGTGTGGCTAATTGCACTGGTGGAATAATCTGTGCTGTGACAGAGGTTATACCAACAGCGGGCGTTTTGAAGGGTGCCACAATTCAAACATATAATTTAATTAAAGTTAATTTTTTTTTTGTAATTTAGCGTAAACAGAGTAGCGAACTGCAACGCGTCTGCCATCAATATAATACGTAAGCCTTGGCCTATTTCATGTAATTTATTCATGACGATAGAACTTATTTCATACTCTATCGGATAAATTGATAGCTTTCATTATTTTCTGAGACATTATTGAGTTCCATATCCGAAAGGTATACTCACGAGTAAAATTACAATAAATTTTAACAATAAAAAATCAAGTTTTTTTATTTATTATAATTTTTTTATATACCCTTTTATCGGTATCTTATGAATATGTATCTGTATGTATGAACCCTGTATATCTGTATCTAAATATTTGGATTTTTCATAGATAATTTTAAAGTGAAAATATCAAGTAACTTGTAGGGGTCCCCTACAAGTTACTTGATATTTTAGACATATATGTGTGAGTCCGACACACACTTGGCTAGTTTTAATTTTTTCTTTAATATTCATTTACTACATCAACTTCGACAATCTGTCTCCTAGAGTGCTAGAGTTTTTTGGTCACATTGCGAGAAAGGATGGCCACAACCTAGAACAACTCATGGTTACTGGCAAGGTCGACGGCAGACGCTTAAGAGGTCGAAGCCCGATCCGATGGTCTGACCAAATACGCTCCGTGGTGAGTTCTAAATTCCATGACGCGCTCCACGTGGCCTAAGATGTAAAAAAATGGCGACATATTATTCAGGATAAAGTTTTTCATCAGGGGAATCACGACCCTCAGTAATGAGGAACACGACGTGAGGAGGGGAGGACATCAACTTATTCCTACCTATTCAAACTATGTAAATTAAATGTCGTACATTAGTCGCATCACTATTTTTATAGCGAACTTGTAATTAATATGTTAAACAACATACCATCCGAATTCTGATAATAACACGCTTTTTACTTACGAAAAGATAAAAAGTTAGTTGAGCCCGGCATGCTTTGTAAAAAAAAAGCGTTGATTTTGTTTGGTTAGATTTGATAGGCAAATGGGTAGTAGGCTCACCTGACATTACGTGATCACAGCTGCCCATAAACATCTGCAACACCAGCAAGCAGGTTCCTTTCCGCTCTTATTAGGATACACCTGGTTATACGCTGGTTGACCTCACAACGCGCAGTTACTTCAAGAGTTTTTCATGAACGCGCGGTGGTAGCCAAACAGCGGGCCTTTAAGTCCTCCTGCACTAAAAATGCAGAAAAAATTTCAAAGTTTCAACATAATCAGATCAATTGTTTAGAAACTCATAGAGGACAAACATATAAACTTTCATTTTTATACTAGAATATAGATATTATATACATCGGAGTCATTATTTATTTTACACATTATCAAATACTACGTACAGGCAAGCCGGTGATGTGCCGGCAATGTGACGTCATTGAATTTAGCGTCATGATTATGTCTTTTTCAAGGTTTTGTCGTCAAATTTTCTATACTATACTAGCTGTACCCGCAGTTTTGTACGCCCGCCGGCGTTTTCTTTCTTATTGCGCGGCTTATACGTATGGTATCGTAATTTTATATTGCGTATAGTCTTCTTTCTTTCTTCTAGAAAAAAAAATGGAGACAAAAAGTTTTTTTTTAATCCGACCAGTAGTTCGAGAGTTCAGCCAAACAAAAAAACAAAACTCTTCAGCTTTATAATAGTGGTATTTTTTTATGTAAAAGGGGGAAACGGGCAAGAGGTTCACCTGATATTAAGCGATCACCGCCGCATATGACGCTCCTACATCAGAGACCATGCAGGTACTTTGCCGACCTTTAAGAAAAGTATAGACTCTTCTTTTGAAGTATCGCAGGTCGTATCGGTTCGGAAAGATTTGCTAATTACGTACTAACAACTGGGCCAAACAACAAGTATGACGCACACTGTGACGTATTTATGTAATACACGTAATAAGTATTGAAGAAAAAGGTCGACCTGTATTTTTTTACTCCACGATGTGGTGTTTTTTTATACCACGATGGTGACCTTCTGCGTCTAATGCTGGTGTTATGGAGTCATCATAGCATAGAGATATAAGAGCGTTTTTCAGCATAAATGTGAAAAACGGTGTTAAGCAGAGTGCAGTAGTAGAGTGTTCCCTTCTTTTTTCTCTTCATATCCTTCCCTTCTATCTCTTGGGCTGGCAACGTGCATGTTTACTTACATTGCATACTTCAAGTATCGCAAGCTTTCATAGGTTTCAGTCACTGCTTACCATCAGGCTGACCGTATGCTTGTTTGCCAACCGTCACATGATATTAAAAAACTTAAATTGGGGAATTACCTTTACTGCGGTACTGTAATAATAAGTAAACGCTACACACTCAACGGCCCCCATTAGGATAGTGATATCCTGTGTCGGGGGTCCGGAAACAGTGTAAGTACTGTAACAGTGACGTAAAATAACAGTATGCACAGTGTAGTGTTTCCTTCGATTACTTGGCCAAAGGCCCAACCGGCACCATTTTTTATCCTCTCATTTCTTCAGTTCTCTGTCCCCTCCTCCTCTTGTGTCGGGAGCACATTGGACGTTGGAGAAAGAACCTATATCTCATTTTTTTAAACAATATAAAAATATTATTTTTATACTAATGTTTTAAATTCATATCTTTTTTATTACGTTTTTAATAGATAGATCGTAAAAATCTTCATCTTCAATGAAGAATAAAAACATATAATAAAATACAATAGGTATACATAGAATAAAATTTATTTAAATACGAGTATATTTTATTGTAAAAATGTGCAAATGCATATTTTTATATTATATTTTGAAATTGTTACATTGTAAATATTGAAAATAAATTACTGAAAGAAAAAGTAAAATATAACTCGTTAGAAGGTATTATTTTATAAAAATACGAAAGAGATTCTACAGATAAAAGTATGAAAGGAAAAACTGAATGTCTCGCCCGCAAACGTTTCATTAACTTCAAAAGATACGAGAAATAGCGTAGGTTGCTATTTCCTTTATAAAATAATGTAATGTAGCAATTGCTCAGTAATGAACTGAGTCGACAATTTTAAAAGATTAAAAGGGATGACGAAAGCAGAACGGATATATCCATTCTACTTTCGTCATTACTAAATAAATGTAATAAAGTAATTTTTATTTATTTTATTTATTTATTCTCACATCAAGAACTTGACGGGCGAGGCATTATTCGACCTTTTGACCCTTTCGCACCTACTCTATAGCACAATGAGGCTGTCTATAAATTTAATTTGACCCCCTACCTAGTGACCTCACTTAAATTTTGCAATTTCACATCTAAAAATTTAAAAAAACAGCACTTTGGAAATTACTTAAATAACCTTTTTTCCAGTTTTTTGTTAAAGCTTAAATTTTGAGTTTTTTTATCAGATATATTAGATTAAAATGGGACATCACACCAACCTCGTTCTGTTGTGTTGGTGATTTTCAAAGGAGCACCAGCTCTTTGACATTTTGTCTGCCTTTGCCTTTCCAGTGTATAGTATGAGTGAGTGAGTTGAGTTATTAAACATGATAATATAATTGATATAGATCATTCATTTAAATATTATTTTATTTACATTGTTTTTTATTTTGAATAGACAATTTAGACAACAGATGTTATGATAATTAATTAATTCAGACATACTTTGTTATATTGTAAAACATCTTTCTTTGGCTTTAAGCCCGATCAAAGGCGCCAAAAATAGCCTAGTTCGATATGGGTGTGTCGGGATCGTGCTGCAGGAGATCATCGGATAAACAATAGGGCGTATGCCAAACAGTGAAATTGAATGGAGCACAAGTTTTTTTTTCGGAACATTCCGGAGCACAAGTGTTTGTATAGTTTGCCACGTGAATTAAATAACTAAAGCCGTAGATGCATTATATATTGTGTCTAAATTAATTAACTGTATTAATCTAAATAATATCTTTTTCATCATGATACTTCATTTTTTTTTAAGAATGCAATGCTTTTTCAATGCATTACTAATATTCCTATTGTCCCTCCAAATAAGCTCGAAGCTTGCGCTAGGAGTGGATACGACAATAGCCCAAGGGGTCAGGATCGAACCCTCGACCCTTCTACCGTTGAGCTATTGAGGCTTCGTATTTCTATATTTATTTATTCTTAGTATTGTAATTCTTCTTCTTCTTGCCTTTATCCTAATTTATTTGGGGTCAGAACTCCTTGTGCTTTCGCGCCACGCTGCTCTATCCTGCGTTGTCCCTGGGGCAATATTTTGTAAATTCAGTTGATTCTCCACAATGGTCCACCAAGAGGCTGGCGGTCTGCCTCGTGAACTCGGCTTGGTCTTAATGTTACTTTATAAGTCACAAAATAATATTGATGAAACTACATGAGATCCCATTTTTACAAATTTACTATAAAACACCATAAATATATGTATATATGGCCAGGCTCTTCCATACTAGCAAAATGTCTGAAAATTCGCTGGTGCTTCTTCGTAAATTCTCAATAAAAAGAGTTTGCAATATATTTGAATGAAGTTAGCGTCACAAGCTTACAACATAATTGAATAAACTTAGTGTGTGATTAGTCATTTTTATCCGTAAGGAGGGGCCGGTTCATAGTTTATAGTAAGCCAATGAACAAACCTTATTTTTAAATTCATCTGTAACGAATGTATAGGTATGACCTAAATGTATATGCTTTGTCCGAAATGTTTTGATTTTGATGAAAATTTTAATGGCGCCATTAAATTATTTAAAAAAATAACGAAATAGGTAGTTAAATTTTAAATCTGAAAAATATATCTTTAAATATCATTTAAAAATTTAAAATCTGTGTTCTGATCGCATTTTTTTTGTCTTTGATTGAAGAAATAGAATATAATAGATCTGCTATTACGTCCGTCCGTGTATTTTACACGACACGACGACCGAGCATGATTTCCAGGAAATGTTTAGTATATAATGATCAGTTAGACGTTAGTCACAGGATATCCTGAGCGATTTAAAAACTTTTTCTTCATACTAGCATTATTCCCGGTATTTTATTGTACCCAGGGTCTGCTTATTACTCTTATCCGGATTTGACAGGTTACTAGTTTTTACACGGAGCGATTGCCATCTGACCTCCGCAACCCTAAGGGCGAACCAGTAACTCATTGGATAAGAGCAATTTACTTATCAAGAGTTAACGATTATTATCAGATGTTATTGATAATAACCGGGACCGACAGCTTAAAGTGTTGCAACTGCAAACATGCAACTGTTGCAGAATACAAAAAAAAACCTTTTAAAAAGAAGAGCACATAGTTGCAATATAGTAAAAACTTAAAAAGTGAAAAATTTGTTGCCTCTTCTGTTATGCCGTACAAGTAATTCAGTTTATACAGAAGGTGAAGGTTGCAAATAAAATAAAGACCATAACAATATAGAGATATATTAGTAAAAGTATGCCAATTCGGATATTCAGTGTAGGAGTAAAATCAAATAGAAGGTACAATTTTAAAAAGGACAACATTAAAAATAGCTACCTACTTTAGAATTTTTTCAGTACAATATCAATGGAAGATTAAGATTAGAGCTGTGCGACTCGTTGAAGTCTTTTTTAAATTATCTAGTAATTTTATAATTTTTTCTATATTACTCCACAAATTAGAAAAGTTGCAATATGATAAAATAAAACGACTAACTTTCATAATGATATTCATAATCAATTACCTATTCAATCGAACCTTATTGCCTCCCTTTTTTAAACACTTTATAAATGCCTGGTCGAAATATTTTATATTAAAAAGTTAAAAAAATGTTTTGTACGACAAAGACGTAGACAGAGAGGAAAAAGACAAAAGATTTTTTTTTTTTTGACACATTAAATTCTTTAATTGGTTTATTCATCTTTAGCCGCTCCACATACTTATTAGAATTACAAATTTATGGTCAGACCCTTTTATATAAAAACGAACAAAAAATATTTGGACGTTTTGTCTGTACGCCATTTTTAACGACATTAAATAAAGAAAAGACTCTGAAAGCATCTATACTTTTTATGTGTTACGTTTCGTCATAATATCTTCGACTCCGAGATTTCCGTTTTTTTTTTTCATAAGAAAAATATTAGGTATATCAAGAAAGAAGATATTTTTTAAACTGTTATCGAAGCATATTAACTTTTATGTCAAACTAACTGCCACCCTAGAACTGTAGTACGCGTCTTAATTTAGGTTACGTTACGTGGCCCCGGCTGCTCTACACGCTTGCATTGGAAGCGAAGAGGGACATTCCATCTCGCCCCTCGGAGCGAGCTCTGCTAGCACGGTGCTCGAGAATCCCCGGTTTTTGAGTTCTCTAAGAGATCCCGGAGCCTCTCTCTTTCACTGAGGTCGGCCACTGAGGAGAATTTAGTGGGCATGACCGACCGACCTGTCATGGAACTCCACATAACCCGGTTCTCCTTCCCAGGAGGCCAGGTATCTGTGAACAGATTTCCTTACCGACAAACAAAACCGTTATGTAGGTATAAAGAAATTTTATAATATGAAACTTTACAAATAAACCCGTCTATTACGATAATACTTAGACTACAAGAAAGTTTTATTTATACAGTTGATTATAATATAGAAGATATAGGCAGATGCTGTGATAACATGAAATTGCTTAGCGATAATAAAGGTTATCGATATTTACGTCGATACCTCAGGTTAAAGGGTATAATTTGACGTTTAATCATTTGTTTATGTTTACTTTTTGATTTGTTTTTTTTTTCCTGATTCATTTCTTTGTGTCTCTTAGGGAAATTAGATAAAATAATAATAATATAATAATAAAATATCAGAAATTAGCAATCGAATCAAAAACTCAATGGAGATCGGAAAGAGTACACATTATACCTATTATCCTGTCAACCACTGGTGTTGTCCCTAAAACATTGAAGAACAGCCTAGACTCCTTAGCTCTGCCAATCAAGCCCGCCATCTACCAAATCCAAAAGCAGTAATATTGAACACTTGTCGCATAACACGTAAATGTCTTTCCTCAACGTCAGTTGCATCTACTTTAACTTTTAATATCTAGACTTGCTTGGCTACAGCCTGCATGTCTAGATCAATACCTTTTATTAAAAAGAGGAACAAAAAATGTAAAACAACATAATAATAATAATGATAAGATAAAGAAAAAAAAATTACTTACTTTTTATTAATATAATGGTTTAACAATTGACATAAATTAATTAATGTATGTAAATTTTGGCCCACATAATAAATAAATATAAGAGTATATAAAAGCATATAAGAGTAATATATACAAAATATAATTATAATACTCTGCGGTTTCTAAGGATTGATTACGAACCACAGGATTTCTCGATTGGTGTCATATTGCTTAGTTGAGATTAACCAAGTCTGTATTTATTAAACTATACGATACAGTTCATAATATTACTTCTAAAAACCTTTATAAAGGTATTAGATACTTAATGTTGAAGGCAAACCATTTAAATATTCACGACGAAATTATCTTCTCTTAATATCTTTACCTAATTAGGTGCAAGTATCCGATCGTTATAAACGATTATCAAACATCACTGTCACTAATGTCAGAGTATCGATTTGATGGATCATGGAACGGCATTTGACAGTTAGTCGCGAAACAGTGTTCCGTTTAATCGGTGGCGAATTATAATTTATATTGAGAATTTAATTTATGAAGAAATCGAATTGTATAATTATAACACGTGTATCGTATTGAAATACTATTGAAATGGACACGGAAGACAACCGTGCTGAAGGCTGGAAGTATTTAAACAAGCAATTTTTTGGCGACGGTCAGTATGATTTCTGTAGATGTTTCAAAGGAGAAAGGTGTTTTTAGTGGAATATAAGCTTCAATCTCCATAACGGTCATTTATAGCATTCATAAAACTAATAACTCAAAATAGCATAAACATATTTTGTGTATTTTAGTAGATAGGATATCGAAATTTTAAGCGAAATAGATACGGGCGTTGTGCTATCTTAAACAGCTAAATGGTACTGATATTTTCGCAATGAATTGTGTTCACATAAAATTGCTTCGTCGATAAAACTAATTACTCATATGAAGATCACTTGCTGGCAGCTGGGAATGTTATCTTGACGTTATTTAGATAGATACAATGTTTTGACTATTATATCTATATAAATTGCACAGTCATAATTCATACTTTTTATATAGATTTACATATTACACCTTAGCAACACATTGTTGTTAAAACATTTGCCACTAAAGTTAAAATCAGTTCCTTTTATTGTACAATTTAAAAATTTATCTATATCTCTAGAAGAATTTTACATTATTTTTATGTTATGTTGAACACAAAACATAATAAAATACTTTTGAAATAGCTTTGTGAATACAAAATACGTTTTAATAAATAGTATCTCAAAGATTAAAATAATAGTTATCCAATTGTTTTTTGTTATATTCTGTTTACATTAAAATTTGTATGGTAACCCTAACGTCAGATTAACATAAACAAGTTAAACTTCACCTTGGATGTTGATACTATTTTTATCCACTCCAAACATTATTTAATCTGATAACATAACATTGTTAGGTAATATTTGGTATGTGAAAAACTTTAATTATCTCAAATAATAGTCATTTAACTTGGAAACGGAAACATTTGATATTGAAAAATAGGGATTATTCCACCAGTGCAATCAGTCACACTGGTGGTAGGTCTTTTGTTGCAAGAGGCCGGCTAGGTAGGTACCACCGCAGTGTCCAATATTCTGCCGCCAAATAGTAGTGCTTAGGCACTACTGTGTTCCGGTTTGAAGGGCATTGTACGCTAGTGAAATTACTGGGCGAACGAGATTTAAGAACTAATATCTCGAGGTTGGCAACGCGCGAGTGGCACCTACTAATGGTGCTGCAAGCGCTCATAGGCTGCGGCAGCCATTTACCATCAGGTGGGCCGTATGCTTGTTTGCCAACTTCTAACAAAAAAAAAAAAAAAAATAGGGATTGCCTTCGCGGAGGCTCAAAGTTGATTTCGTCCATGAGGTAGCTCTTGCGTGGCTGAACCATGGCTTTATGCATCATAAGGAATAGAGTCATAGCTATTTTAAAAATTAAAAAAAAAAAAATAAAGTAGCTTAGAGCAGTTCATAAGTATGACAATCTACTTAGAAGCAAAGCAGTCTGTACCTTGTAAGTGCAGTAGATTATACATAAAAAGCATTTTAGTTCTTAAAAACTATGTATAAATGTATATTTCTCTCCATTTCAGGTGAACGAGCAAACTATGTGAACATTCCTCATGTCATTGCTATGGTTGGGCTGCCGGCCCGTGGCAAGACATACATATCTAAGAAGCTCTCACGATACCTCAATTGGATAGGAATTAATACCAGGGGTGAGTGTTCAAATGATTTCATTATAAACGTCAGACAATCAAAAGCCCTTAGGACAATCATTTTCTGAATCAGCAGCAGATTCACCCAAACCAGAACACATGCTTATATGGCCAATACAAATATATTTCCCGGACATCAAACCTTTGGCGTTTGGCATTTAAGGCAAGTTTTCTACTGTGCTGCAGCATTAGAAAAGTATCGTTCATTTCCTTAATAATTCTTAATGTAATAAATGGCTTTTGTGTAACAAAAATGTAAAAATCGTATTTTTGGAATTCTAATATCTTTTAAAACTATTTGCATATTTTTGTCAAAATAATAATTATGTGTAGTTGGAGCCTTGCTATTTTCAGCATTAATAGACTGGCTCAACCATGAAGTATGGCCATTTATTAATTATTATATAAGGATTCCGAGGAAGTAGGGAGGGAGATGGAGTGAATATTTTAGAGCTTTGCTTTGGAGTAAACAACTTTGGGATTTTTCATTCAAAAATGGGATCAAAACCTTACATAATAGAGATAGAGGGGAGTTCGCGAAATCTTATATGCGCTTATGTGGAGGAGCTCAGGAGGGAGTGCGAAAATGGTCAATATCGTCTAAATTTCTATAGTTCAAAATATTGTTCCAGTTTTCAATCTTGGCGAGTATAGACGCCACGCGACCTCAGCCTACACGAGCCATGAGTTCTTCCGCGCAGACAACAAGGAGGCGATGGCGATCCGACAGCAGTGTGCGCTGGACGCGCTCCACGATGTCTGCGAGTGGCTCGTAAAAGGAGGCGAGGTGGCCGTGAGTATCCTACTAATATAATAAATGTGAAAGTGTGTATGTTTGAATGTTTGTTACTCAGTCATGCAAAAATGACTGAACAGTCTTAGATGAAAATTGGCACAGATAGTTTGTTACCTGGATTATGACATGGGATTCTTTTTGTCCCGGAAAAATTGACATTTTTTGTGGAATTATCAAAAAACATGCTACAGGACATATTCAGTTGAAATTAAGATTTCTTATGGAACGGTATTTACTTTTCTCGATGCCAAATGTTAGAAAAAGAGAGAGACGAACTGCTTAGCATCCATGGATACAACGTGTGGGCACCGGGTACATCGTGTGGTAGAGGGCAAAACTCTGAGCACCGGGACCCGGGACTTGCGAGCCGAGTGTAGGTTTCAGGAGGCCTCCTTTCCGACACGCATCAAGGCTCACCTTCATTGGTTTAGTTGCTCCCACTGTCTAGCCAAATTTGAAAAAAGCCTGTCAGAGCTGCTTTAAATACTCGTTCTAAAATAGAACTCACTGCAGCTATAGGCAGGCCAGGGTCTTTCAGTAGGTTATAGAGAGATTTTGCTAATATACGTCGAGCATACGGGGGTGTCGCTCTTACTTATACTGCATACAAATGAACTCCATAGCCATTTTAGTGAGTTCATTTGTAAGTTCGTAAATCCTAATGAATCTCCGAATAGTCAATACAAAATTATCCAAGCGACCTTCATCACCATAATCTATTTATGCTTATTTCAGGTGTTCGACGCGACCAACTCGACCATGGAACGACGGCGTATGATCCGGGACATCGTCGTTCACAAGATGGGCTTCAAGTTGTTCTTCGTTGAATCCATCTGCGACGATCCAAGGATCATCGAACAGAACATTATGGTGAGTACTTAGTTACGAATCTTGGAACGAATTTATAAAAATAAACATATACTAGCGGTCCCGGCAGACGTTGTCCTGCCCCGAAAATGAATCTTGGTGACCCGATAGCAGCGCCTTCTACTGGGTCCAATAGTTCATCGAAACCGTTCTCGACTCTACTGGAAAACACACAAAATTCCATCTAAATCGGCCCAGCAACTTGGAAGTTCAGTCACATACACGGACAGAAGAATTATATACACTATGATATATATCAATATTTGTGATGTGTTGCATTTTTACAACCGAAAAAGGTTGTATTGGTAGGTGAAAGAAGTTGCCTAAAAAATGTGTGTGTTACACATCTTATATTAATTTTTTGTCATGGCTTTTTTGTTTTCATAATATTCTTTTTTTTAAATAAAACATGACTTAAAAGTTAGAAAAGCTTTAGAGTTATTTTTCATACAAAATACATACAACATATGGCGATCGATCCTGTCTAAATTTTTGAAAATTTGTAAGACATGGAGAAAATCTGAAATTTTCAAAGGCGGAAAATTTTCAGACTCAATAGAAGCCTTCACTGCTTAGCCAAAAGTTAGAAGCTAGATTCCAGATTAATTCCCGATATAAACTAAACACTTAATAGTTGGCAAGAATATTAGTAATATCTAATAAACGCATTACAAATATTATTTTAAACCTTTTGAACAGGTATAGAGATAGTAGTAGTCATGCTCCTCCCATAAGAAAATCGGCGTAAAGTAACACTATCAGTGTCGTTGCGTTTCATGCGATGAGTGAGAGTGGTGGAGGCCCAATCTACCACCCCCTCTGCTTCCTTCCTTTTCATACATTCCTCCCCATACAATCTTTTCTTTCATGTCCGTCGGGTTCTCAACGCGCATGTGATCAAGTATCCCACGCGTTCATAGGTTGCGGTAACTACTTACTATCAGGCGGACCGCGTGCTTGTTTGCCTACCGTCATGACATAAAAAAATACCATTGAATTCCATAGATATTAGTACAATCCTAGTTGTGGTAATAAATTAATTTTAAACACGAAACCTTTAAAGCTGCCAAGAAGACTTCAAGTGGATTTAATTGAAACGGTGATGTACTAATCTAATATTAGCATAATATATCCTATTATATTATATGCATTACAATCTTCAAAAGAGGTTTTGTACTTTTTTTTACTGATAGGCCTTTTATTGCAAGAGGTTAGGAAAGTATCGCTTGAGGATATTCTACCGTAAAGCAGTAGTGTATTTTGCATTACTGTGTTCGATTTGAAGGACACTGAAGCTACTTCAAACGAGGCGTGAAGAGGCATCTTGCGGGTAGGCAGGGCAAGGGTGGCTAACACGGTTGCATTCCGCAACTCTGTTAGCCACCTCCGCGTTTGGACTTTACTTCCACTTACCATCAGGTGGAGTAGAGTCATCTGCCCTACTTTCCAAATAAAAAAAAAAGAAGGCAAAAGAGATTTAAGAACCTCCAAGAAATATCCCCAAGTTGTCACCGCGTCAGTGACCCCTACTAATGTATTATTATTATCACGGTATTGCAAGCGCTCATAGGGTACGAAAACCGCTTACCATGAGGTGGGTCGTATGGTTCTTTGCCAACTTGTAAATATAAAAAAAATATCCTGAAGTAACGTAGGATACTTTCCATAATAGAAAATAATAAATAGAAGTCGAGTAAATTCGCCTGTAGGAATTAGTGTTAAATGTAAATGTATATCTGAAATAGAAGATTGTGATATGTTTGTGTACTTGTAACTACAAGAATGTTTTTATTGTTGTAGTTCTTCTTCTTCTTATTGAGTGGTAAATGGCCAACCTAGTGTCAGAGTTGTTCAGGTCACCCGTATAGGCCTCTATTTTCGAATTGATAACAGCCGGGACAGACTTTTTACGTGCCCTCCGAGCACGGAGACGCTCAGTTGAAATACCACCATGCGATCACCCATGTAGTGACTACCTGCGCGCCTAAAGTTGCTTAACCCAGCGATTTTTTTTACGAATTTTTGAGTTTACCGATCAGTGATCGCACCTGGCTATGAGCGACTGTAGTCTATGCAAGTGAACAAAATTATGGGTCTGTATGTAATGTCAAAATAACAGATCTACTGAATCTATATGAAAGCATATCTTCTTATCGATTGGTTAGTGGTCAACCTAGTGTCAGAGTTGTTCAGGTCGCCCGTAGGCCTCTGACTTGACTTATCGACTGTTGTCTAATTGTCAACAGCCGGGACTGACTTTTTACGTGCCCTCCGAAGCACGGAGACGCTCGGTTGAAATACCACTATGCGATCACCCATCCAGTGACTGACCGCGCCTAAAGTTGCGAAAGCATATAATCTACTTATATAAAAAATGAGTGATTTTCACAGGAGCTTCACTGGCAGATAGCTGATATTAACAGGCGTAACTTTGGCTATTCTTATTTTAAAAAAATTATTAGAGCTCTGCACAATAATAGAAATGTAAACACTAATTCTTTTTTTATGTTACTAAGTTGGTAAGCAAGCATACGGCCCACCTGATGGTTAGCGGTTGCCGTAGCCTATGAGCGCTCGCAACACTATTACTGGGTGCCACTCACGCGTTGCCAACCTCGAGATATTGGTTCTTAAATCTCCTTTGCCCAGGAATTTTACTAACAACATTTATTCTCCATTCTGTAGACTAAGCGTGTAAAAAAATACTCAAAAAAGTATATTAAATTTAAATGCACAAAAAATAATTATGTAATATTTTGGGAATAAATTTATAAAAGCATATTCTGGTAATATTTTAACGATTCTTATTTCTTCCGCAGGAGGTAAAAGTGAGCAGCCCGGACTACACTAACATACAGAACACAGATAATGTTTTAAACGACTTCCTCCTGAGAATAGAACATTACAAAGAGAAGTATGAACCGCTGGACGAGGCTCTCGAGTCCGAATGCAGTTTTATGAAGATATACGACACGGGGGAGAAGGTAGTTGTACACAAACACGAAGGACACATACAGAGCCGGATTGTGTACTATCTCATGAACATACATATTGTACCGAGGACGATCTATTTAACCAGGGTAAGTTTATGTACCTGTCTTTAAGTTGAGGATTTTTTAGTATTCTGTACGGATTTTTTAGGGTGCCAATGCAACCCTATTACTAAGCCTCCGCTTTCCGTCCATCTGTCAGCGGGCTGTATTTCATGAACCGTAATAGGTAGAGAGTTGAAATTTTTACAGAATGTATATTTCTGTTGCCGCACAAAAAAATTAAAAATAAAATAATATTTAAAAATAAATGTGGTAAAAGAATTTTGTTTTATTTTCGTTTTAATTTTATTTCGCTAAAATAACAAATAATTAAAACTAAAACTAGTTTATTTAAAATATTATAGGGGACCAACGTATGGTATTATTTAGGTCACACTGGACACTTGTTAGATAGCGGTTCAATTTTAAAAAGTTTCTCTCATTTTACGGCACATAGACGCGCGATCTAGTTTATTCTCTATATCTATGATTGAAACCTTACCAACAGCACGGCGAGAGTATGCACAACCTGGTCGGTCGGATAGGCGGCGACAGCGAGCTGTCCTCGCGCGGGAAGCAGTACGCGAGCGCGCTCGCCGGCTACATCGAGCAGCAGAACATACCCGGCCTGCGCGTGTGGACGTCGTGGATGCGGCGCGCGATACAGACCGTGAAGGACGTGCGCGCGCCGCAGGAGAGGTGGAAGGCGCTCAACGAGATCGACGCGGTGAGTGTGCGCGTGTGTGCGTGCGTACGTGCGTGGGTGGGTCGTCGCCCACCACGCTCTGTGCGTAGGTGTGACGTCATCACAGCGGGCAAAAGACCACACACGCTCTGTACGTGGGTGTGACGTCATCACAGCGGGCAAAAGACCACACACGCTCTGTACGTGGGTGTGACGTCATTACGTCGGGCAGCAGAACATCCTCAGCCTATGTTTGTGGCAAAGATATTAGCGCGTCGCATATATTGATATTGGTAAAAATTAAAGGATAACAAAGCCACATAAGGGTTCAAAAAAATTTAACACCATGCGCGAAGAATTAGTAAGAATGGGAATAAGAAATTGACCAATTGAATTCAAGGTTTTTTTAGCGCATGCGGACGATGCCGTTATTTAGTTCACAGCCAATTGTTAGATGGCGCTTCAATTTTGTCACATATTTGTGTGACATTACTTGTTTGGGCACATGTTATTCGCTTGAAGAAATATTAAGTCATCAGTGTAATTATACGGTTTCAGGGCATCTGCGAGGAGATGACCTACGCCGAGATCCAGAGCAAGTACCCGTCCGACTTCAACGCGCGCGACGCGAACAAGTTCGCGTACCGCTACCCGCGCGGCGAGAGCTACGAGGACCTGGTGGCGCGCCTCGAGCCCGTCATCATGGAGCTGGAGCGGCAGGGGAACGTGCTGGTGGTGTCGCACCAGGCCGTCATGCGCTGCCTGCTGGCGTACTTCCTCGACAAGTCGGCCGGTGAGTGCGCTGATCGTAGACTTACTATAGACAGACTTACATTCAAAAAAATGTCCGAACCCTCTCTGGTGCTCCTTTGTAAATTCAATGGATTTTTAAAGTACAATGCGACTAAATCACGAAGTTTTATTTGAAATGGTGGGACATTCTATGTATGTTTTTAAATTTCATTTTTCAATTCATTTTATTTAATATTGTTGCGATTGAAATTTGTTCTTATTATATCTATTCTAATAAAAAAAATTGTTTAATGGTGAATTGTTGTTTTTAATTTGATCGGGTTATCAATACGCTTGCTTACGTAATAAGAATAAATTAATAGCTGATGTCAAATGTTAGATTGTCTTACATGCCTAAGTAATGATTGCTGTTTTCGTCATATTATTGTGAAGAAGTGTGTGTGCACTTAAGATTAAGCAAAAAATCATTTGCGTCTAAATGATTTTGAAAGACAGGGTTTGCTACTGCCTTTAGTCTATATGCAATGTACTGGTACCCCGCCAAGCCAAGGGTTCCCCTTTATGTACGAGTCCGACATACACTTAGCCGGTTTATTTAGTAGCTTATAACTATGTATTGAAATCTCAACACACATGTTGTTATGTCCTAAACAATTTGTTATATTAACAGAGGAGCTGCCATACCTCCATGTACCCCTCCATACGGTGATCAAGCTGACCCCCGTCGCGTACGGATGTCGAGAGGAGCACATCAAGCTCTCCGTGGAGGCAGTCGACACACACCGACCCAAGCCATCTGTGAGTATATACATTTAGTAATATTTTAATCGTAGATGGAAACCAGACATAGATGGAGCAATAGCCATAAAACGTTTCAATCTGTAATGCATATATCATTTAGTCATTTTTCTTAAAAAGAGATGTTAGAGTGTAGATATTACTCGTACTGATGTTCCAAGTGAAAAGCCTAGGATAATAGTGTTTCTTTTTATATATGATTATAAAAGTGGCAACCTGTTATTGCTGGGTCTATGTCTTTTTTCTGTCTATGTTTTTTCGCGATCAGTACTTTTACTTATCATAAATTTAAAAATAATTTTTATATTAAAAACTGCACCTATTTTTTGTAATAATTTTATTCGATATGGCAATACTGAAATAAATAACTAAGCTTTAGTTCTCTGTTTTGTGTATATGATCTTATAAGCTAATATGCATACAACATAACAAAATTCAAGAATTAATATTCTTTAATTTTTATCTCTTTCATTAATAAAATCACTTAATCAGTGATAATAAGGTTGTAAATTCCTTACCTTACAATGAGCACCTTTATATCTTTAGTGAGCACTGGTCTTAATATTTGCTAACTTAAATATCTTTAGTGTGTATAAAGTAACGATTTTTAAAATGCACTTTCTTCATACAAAAGTAACAAATACAATCGTAACTTGTTTCTAACAGGACGAAGGTGACAGCACATCCGGCACAGACGTACGCAAAATTTTAATATAATCGCTTGCTGTTATGTTGCTTACAAATACGACAAAATTTTTAATGAAAATGAAACTGTATTTTTATTTATTTTATTTTTATACAACAAGAAATCTTAAAACTTATCATACATTAATATGTATACATAATGAAATGTATTTCAAAAATACAAAAAAAATAATACATGATTTTAATTTTTAGTAAATTTAATATGTATAATGTACCTTTTTAAAAACATGTACAGACTACAGATAACATATTATAACGAATAATATATTTTTTGCCAAAATATACAGGAAATGTAATAATATTTCAATGTGAATTAATCTGTATTAAAATTCATTTTTAAATAAGGAAATAATGGATATTATTATAAAGCACAATATATATTTTCAATAAAAGTAAATCAGCCAAGCAACATAACACTAAGCAAGATAAAAATCAATTTCAATAGTATAGAAAATTCATAGCATGAATTTATTTTTTCTCTATGAAGATTGGAATGACTATTTTGAGTTAAGTTTCAAATTTCTTTCAGGGTGATGGGATGGTTATGGGTGGGAGGTGTATTTGTTTATTATTATTAATGTATGGGCTGATCTGTTTTTTGTTTTATTTTTCTGTTGCGTTCAACTAAAGTTTTGAGGACTCTGTCAAATGTAGGAACAATTGCTTTTATAATTTTTTTATTTTCGTTTATTTTTTTATTTTATTTCCAATGTATTTTATATTTTGTATAATTTAATTTCTATTGCGTAATATACCCAGTTACGGTCCATCTATATATTACGTTGATAACCAATTTTAAACTGTTGTTTTCACATAATAATTTATAGATATAAAATTGCAAAATTTATGTGACTTCACGCCAAGGAGAGTGACACAAATATGACTAGGACGGGAGGGGTAAAAGTTATGAATTTCGTTTGACGTAATTTTTGGATGGGCCTTTATATTAACGTGATTTAGATAAGACAATAATAAGTTTTATTTCATTTACATACAGACATTCAAAGTTGTGTGAGTCATATATGCATACACCCAAGATAAATAATTAATATTTGTGTAAGATTTTGAATCTATATAATTGTATGTGTTTTGACTTATTCTTATTAACAGTTACAAAATAAATATTATCTATTTTAATGTACATAAAAATTATATATTTATTATTATTTACGTTAATATTTATTCGCAGGTGATCCCAGCACCGCCCATTAAGCCACCGGTCCCACCTATACTCAATGGTGAAACCAATGGAGACAACAAGGAAATTTACAACAATTAATATCCCACAGCCAGGGCCGGACTAAAGCTATTTGAGGTGGCCTAATATTTTATATGATTCAAAATGCCGAGTTTTTTTTTTATTCAGAACAAAGAAATCCCATTTTAGTCCATTCGCGTTGAGATAATTGTGAGTCATCGTGCGCCGCTCTAGCCGCGCCCTCCGACCAATCAGATCGCATAAAATTATACAGTCAAGTTCACAATGTTCATAGAACTCGTAAAACAACATTCCTTTATAACAAACACAAAATAAGATTTAAATGATCCAGATTTAAAATATTATTAATGTCTTTATTTTGATTTGAGATAATTAATTTGCCTAATTAAAGGTGCTACCATCAGTAAAGTACACCTTTACAGTCGACTCACTATTTTGTAAACGCGAATGAACTATAATGTGTGTTTACTAAAAAGCATAATATCTGTAAGTTAATTGATATCTATGCAATATATGTATAATTTTCATTACTAAGCCCCTTTCACTTCATTTGAAAATTAAATAAAGTATTTTGTAAAAAAAAAATGTTGAATTAGTAATAAGGGGTCTAGTGTCTTAGTTGCATAAAGTCCGGCCCTGTATAAACTCGATAGAAATCCTATAGAAAAATATAGAAGTGTAAAAACGAATGACCAATCGTGAAATGCGTACGGATTGAAATATAATCGTGGTGGTATAATTTATACGGTCTGAGTCCATTTTGAGACTGATGATAAGTGAGTTTAGACTAATGTTTCATGTTTCATAACCGCATTATAAAATATAAAAAAAATGAAATCAAATTTCATTTCCATTACGTCATGCGTATCTCAAATTGCGCGGAATCACATGTTTCTATTGTATTATCAATAAGAGTAAATATCATAGACAATTTTTATTTTATTTTTTATACAAAGTGTTAATAAAAGTCGTCTTCATTATTATTTTGTCTATGTCTTGTACTATATTATTTTCTAAGTACTTTATAAAATATAACTGTTAATTTTGGTCAAGCTAGTCTATAGAGATTACCAAATTCGGTATCAAATACCGCCTTTTTTTCGTCTACCAAAGACAATATTTTTTTAATTCAATTTATGCATAGACTTATTGTATATAGACATGCCCTTATATACCAACATAATGAATAACGATTCCCTGGTGCTCCTTTGCAAATTCACACTAATCCAACGAAACGAAGTTAGTCACAAACTTGCAATACAATTGAATAATATTAGCGTGTGATTTACTTCGTTTTGTTGTGTGAATTTAATTAGCCAACAAACTTTTTGAAATTTTTTCTATATGGAAGGGCCGGTCTTCAGTTTTATAATAAGTCAGTGAATTTGTTTTTTTTTTTATAATTTCGAAAAATACAATGCAAAGAGAGCAATTTTTAAATAATTTCATTATGTTTCGTCACTTGTATAAACTATAAATATTTACATTAAATAATTGTAAATATTGACTTTAGACTATTTTGCAAACATGTAATTCCGCGCTTATATTTTTATATAATCTCTCTCGTCTCCCCTGTCACTTGTTCATGTTATTATAAATATATTATATAATAAAGGATTTTTACAAAGTGGCTTTATGTTAAATGTAAATTTTAAATGTAATTTTAATTGTTAATTTAATGTTTAAATATAAGTGTATCTTAAGCGGGTCTCTGGCTTTTATTTATCCGTCTATAGTGTAACATCCTTGTCGATTTCCTGCTATCTCAAGAAAAAAAGGTTTTTAATTCTGTTGCTCAGACAAGAACTTCAAAAGCTATGTTTGTAGTGGTCATGGTCGTAGCCATTTTTTCATTAAATTTCATGTATTTCTTAGTATTAAGCAAGGGTCACCTGCCTCTACGTAGCTGCGCCTATGATACTGTTGTAATTTATTCTTACCTTAATATACCATGCTCGCCAAGCGAATCTATCAAGCTACCACACACATTTAGAAAAAGCATAATAGGTACATAATTTATATAGTTTTAAATTCATTCAATTTACCGTAAAAAGAAATTGAAAAAATGTAGACAAATTTGTGTGAGACAAAACGTGCATTGACTTCCATTGTTCTTTTTTGAGTTTATTTCTTAAGAATCGATTTTCATATAAGGCGACCAGTATGATAAAATATTATGAATAGTAAAATTTCGTGATCAAAAGCGTCACGAAAGAGATTACCTCGAAACAGTTTTCATTTTTATTATTATTATTAAAAAAACAATATTAGCACTCCTTTTGCCTCTCCAAATAAGTGAGTTCGATAAGAGCCCAAAGAGAAAGGATCGAATCCGCAACTCTCGCGCTAACGGAGTGAAGTCGGCCCTTTAACCGTTGAACTATTCAGGCTTCAATTGACTTCTGAGTTTACCCGAAATATTTCGCATTCTGTAATACAAAACCATGAAAATTTTCATCGAGCACTTTTCTACTAAGAAACCCTCTCCTCATTAGACGTTCAAGCTCTGAGGAGATGGTTGGAAAGTTGGTAAATTTGTTGTTCTTGTAGAAGACAGCTTGTGGTTTTAAGATAGTTTTGGGTGGAATCAATTGGCGTACCTGTAAAGTTTTTTTTATTATTTTGGCAATCATGCATACAACCCACCTGATGGAAAACGGTTGTCGTAGCCTATGAGAGCTTGCAACACCATTCATTAGTAGGTGTCACTCACGCATTACCAACCTAAAGATATTGGTTCTTAAATCTCAGTTACCTAGTAATTTCATTAGCTACAGTGTCATTCAAACCGAAACGCAGTAATACTTTGTGATAGAATATCTGACACTGCGGAGTTACCTACGTAGCCGTTTTCTCGCAATACAAGGTCTACCACCAGTAAGAGTGTTCCACCACCGAAGTGTTCTTTGAACATTGTTTTCATGGGCGTAGCGAGGTAGAAGCAAGCGGGGGTCAGCTGCCCCCACCTAGACCTTGCTAACACAATCATTTTGCCACTCATTTTGCCCCCTTCTTGACCCTAAATTAAATTAAGGATTTTGCGCTCCCTAGACCAAAATGCTGGCTACGCCCATGGTTATTCTACACACCTTTTCAGACTATGATGCAATAGTATCGCCCGACAATACGACTCGCTTGGCGCGGTCATTGCACTGTAGTTGTGACATCGAAAATACATTAAAGTAAAAATTTGCAGACTGAAGAATATATATAGCTATATAACGATAAAAATATAAAATAACAGCATGAGTGTATAGCGTTTATTGATTATAAATGCTATACACTCAGCGGTGGCCATTAAGATAGTTATATCCTGTGTGTATACAAGTACAAACATATCCAGACCGGAAAACATGCCTATATCGTCAATACAAATATCTGCTCCTAGCGGGAATCGAACCCGTGACCTGTGGCGCGTAAAGAGGGTTCGCTACCGCTGCGCACACAGTATGTGCATATACTCAGCGGCCCCGATTAGAATAGTAAAATCCAGTTTCGGCAGTCCGGAAACACAAGCACAACCACCGAGGCAGTGTGTGCGTATGATCAATACAAATGTCTGCAACGAGTGGGAATCGAATCCACGACGAACGACGCTTCACAAAAATTCGCTACTGCTGCGCCAAATGGATAGTTAATAGTTATATATTAAGAGAATCGTTGTTATTTACTTTCCAAGTTTACACAAATAAACCTAATGTTATAATCAAACCGACCGACTGCATACTAGCTAAGGATGGGTAACTAGGAGACATTTCAATAACTTAGCTAGCCCGCCATTGACGATGTATAACTTATTTTGGTTATTTGCCTATTGGTTACGTGACTCGCTAATGATAGCGGTAGCTTCGACCCTCGCCAGAGTAATTTAGTTGATAATAAATTATGTTTTATATATTTTTTAATAATTTATATTTAACCAACTTACATACCCTGCCGCTATAGGGTACACCCTAGCTCGATGCTCGGCTACTAGCTGCATAAGTTATTCGGATATATGGACGCAAATAAGCAATACCATGTCAACCCACAAAATTGAAAAACTGAGTTATATATGCAGAAGTGTTAGTAAATGGCTGAAGAACATTTTTCTTTAATTTTTGTAGGGTTTTAAGCTTTAAAACTTCTAAAAAGCCATTTTTTCAATCATGCAATTTATGTATTTTTAAACGTTTTGGGTTACATTATACACGAAATATGCAGTTTGTATACTTATTTTTTGTAACAATAAGTAAAATAACTTACATAAATCTGAAATTGCCAAAAACTTAACCAATAAATATTAAAAAAATCATTTAAAGCAAGTTGTTCAAAATCTTCAAACGCGTTTTTCTCGAAATGACCTTCGTGTGGGTTGACATGGTATTCCTTATTTGCGTCCATTATTTTGTAGCGGTCCTCTAGCCAGTAGCCATTAGCTAGTTATAGTATAGACAGATATACATAGCCATGGGTATTTTCCGAAAAACCGTTATTTGGCTAGTTATTAGAGTAATTACCCATGACTATTTACTAGCATTGCCCTCGGCTTCGTTCCCGTTGGGTGAGGCATGTTCCACCAACTATCCGCATCTTATCCCCATACTTTCTTGCTCGACAATTACGTATCGTATCGCGATGTTATATCCAGTAGCCTTTCTCAAGAAATGTGCTCTCAAATGTTAAAATAAAATCAAAATTTGATCAGTAGTTAATGCGTTCCACCTAACAAACTGTTCAGCTTTATAATACCGGCCAAGTTCCGGTCGGACTCGCACATAAAGGGTTCCGTACTACCGTGGAATAAAAATAAAGGTTTCTTGTATATGGATGTTTCTATTTTTTGGTTATTACACAGCCATACAAATACACATTCGGTAAACATTTCAACTCTCTGCCTGTCACGGTTCGTGAAATACTGACGGTTCCTTCCGTCGGACAGCGGAGGCTTAGTAATAGGGTTCCGTTGGCTGCCCTTTGGTTACGGAACTCATAAAACCAATTGCCGTGTGTTAGACGCAAAAACTCGAAAATGGCAACACCGATGTGCATATATATTTGTATTATTTGCCTCAAAATTTAATTTAAAAAAAAAAACAGGAGTAAATTCTAAAAACTGTTTCGGCGGGATATTATTAGATGGTGGCGTACCATATGTCTAATCTCGTGAGAGTTAGATACTTGAAAGAAAAAAAGAAAGAAAGAATCAATTTATTGGGACCACAACAGAAATAAACAAAACATAAACATTAAAAAGCATTATAGTTAAAAGAAAAACAAAACAATATAACAATAATATAAAAAAAATTAAACATTAAATTATTAAAACTATCGTGAGACATAATTAACTTAATGTAGAATTTAAACGGCTAACACTCACGTTCAATCGGTTTAAGTACCGACTAGTTTCGGACTCTCGCACTGAGTGCGAGACGGGTTGCGACCGTGAACGTAGCCCACTCACCCTGATGAAGGACCTCCGATGAGTCCGAAACTAGTCGGTACTTAAACCGATTGAACGTGAGTGTTAGCCGTTTAAACTCTACATTAAAATTAAACATAATTAAAAACCTAATCCTAAAAATGAAGAGGTTCTCGCTCTGGGGTCTACTTACGTCTTGGCGTAATCTGTCCTATTTCTAACAGTTTTTCCTTATTACATTATGTTTAAATGGCCATGGACGCTTTACATAATATATAACTTTTGAAATCAACATTACAATAAATCTATTGTAACGGATTTCATTCAGCCGATCCGCTTTAAAAGGGAACAAACAAAATATGGAATAAATGCTCTATTTTTAACATTGTTTATAAAGGGGCACTAACGTCATCAGCGTTTGTCAAAGCAGTGACGTCAGCATGGCTGTGTTACACGAGAATATGCTTCATTTTCTTTCTGACTTTTTCGTTTAGACTTTGTAGTTTAGCAGTAATACGTGCACAGCCAAACAGAAAAATAAGAGATTGATTGCACTTATTTTCAATACCATGCATAGACTAACAATAGTTTTTTGGGGGCACGCTAATTCTTGAAAGTTGTAAAGTTCATAATTTTTATACAATACAACAATTCCAAAAAAATTGTAACCAGACCTTTTTAATTTTTTATTGTTTTTATGCAAATTTTTCGATATTGTCCCCATAAAAAGCCCCGCAAATATCTATTTCCGTCTGGGCGTTTGTCAGTCCCGGTGCTATCACACATCTGATAATAATGGTCATCCTTTATTGGGTGATCCAATGATTTACTGGTTTGCCCTTAGGGTTGCGGAGGACAGATGGCAAACGTTCCGTGTGTAAAAATTAGTAACCTGCCAGATCAGAATAAGAGTAATAAACAGTCCTTGGGAAATAATGCTAGGAATAAGAAGACACAAATACTCATACTTAATTATATAATTATACTACTACTAAATATACTATACTACTCAATTATACTATTTATTTCTGTCGATAAAAATTTTAATTCTTCTTATCGCGTCAATGGTATTTTTTAAATAAATAAAGTTTATTGCATTCATATTACATATGTACTTTTTTTTCTGAACATCTTACGGTTGGCTGAAGTTTTTTATAAACATAATTTGTAATTTGTAATTTTACAATCGTCAACATCTATTTGACCTCAATTGAATAATATTTGAACTGATTTGAATCGTTGTCTATCAAATGTTAGCGAATGTTACTGTCCTGAATTGCCGGCGTAATAGGAACAATAAAAATCTGTGAAAAACAATAAACAATATCGATATGAACATAGTCTGTAAACAAAGCAAAATACATAATTATAACACAAAAATTTAAACATTAACTAAACCAGCAAACATAAATGTTATACTTCGAATATTTCTAACCCCTGCCGCTGGCTACGCCCATGGACTGGAAACACTCTGGAAATCCGAGGCCTCCAAAGAAAACACCACTGAAACAAATGTTGTATGGTCAATACACATTCTCAGCGAGAATCAAATAGGCAAACTGGAAATTCGCTACCACTATGGTAGAATAGTTATTACTATTATAATTTTTAGATAAGCGATACTCAAGCGTTTTATATATAAAACGATGAAAGCAAACCCACGCTACGATATATACAAACAGAGTTGCTACACAAGCATAGTTAGGTACGTAAACGGCTCTCAATGTTTCGTTAGATAAAGGAACAATGGAAATTTTTACAACGTTCCTAAAAGCGCTATGAAAAAACGCCAATAAACTAAATAAACATAATTAATTTGTACATTATTTTCCTATTAATTAAAATGATATTAAAAATTCATATCGTATATTGTAAGATGTTATTCATATGTTCACATAAATACAATGTTATTGATTCTACGGGGAATAATATTTGAAACCGCGCTTAGGTGACCTAAATACAACAAAATAAACGGATCGAGCTCTGTCCCAGCCTACGTGTATCTATACCTCTTGCTTCCGTTTCAATACACACATATAATGCACACAGTCGAGTAATCGATAAAATACGTATATAGATGCCATGTATTGCCCGTCAATGCCTATGTACTATGTAGTCCCGGTCATCACTTTGTATGTACTTCATGTTCTCGATTATAGAAAAGTGTGGAGTCGCTAAATAAAAAAATATTTCGTAGAATCATGATAATTTCAAATATTTTAAAGAATATCGAGTTATTATTTTAATAAAGTGACAATTGTAATACTTGAAGGTATACTTCGATTTTCTTCAAATATTACCTACGTCTTTTTCATTGAATCAAACCTTTCCTCTTAATAGAATAAAATAGATAATTCATATCATCATTATTATTTTGCTTTAATTTCATGTTTATGAAAAGGTTTTTTAATTGGTTCACTTATCGAAGTTTCAACAAACAAGACGAATACCTACAGATAACTCTATTATATACATTATCGATTGCCACATCGATTATTGACCATAGATCATTGATAAACGTGTTTCATTGTCTATTGCCCTCAGCTGTCAGTGACATTACGTCTTCCAAGGGTCAAATCGAATATTTTATTAAGAAATTAGCAAAATGTAAATTTTCATTCTCGTCAATGCAATATTTAAGACAACTTATGTAATGAAAATTCTTTAAAATATTAACTGTGCTTTGTGTAACTTTAGCACAATTTTATGTAAATAGTTATAATTCTTTTATTGTTATTAGTGTAATTTTTTCTTATGTTAAAACATGATGGTTTCAAATTTACAACTACAAGAGAAGTATAACAAAAGTATGATATATTTTTGTTTGCAATACAGTGTTTGTGTAATGAGTTCATAACGTCAAATTCACTTTGCAGTTAGAAAAAACTTCTGCTTCTATTTGGACATTCAAGAACCCAGTTTATCAAGATCTATATCGCGAAGGTTGCAAGACATGGGTTTGGTAAGTAGGCGCATATTTTGGCGCCAAAACTGTATCTCGTAAAATAAAGAGTAGTTATAAAACTCAAACGTTTCAATGTAGTTTTGTGGTTATGTATAATATAGTACACACAATTTACATACACCTGTTAAATACTGGTCCAAAGCAAAATTTCAATATATTTTAAAATTAGTCGGGTTATACGCGTTTCGTTTCATGCTTTTTTGTAGAATATATTGTCACTCGTACGAAATTACTTCACAATCATACTTCCGCGACACTGTGATACAAATAAGTTTCATGTATATTATCAAACTAATAAGTATCTATCTAAGTAATTTATATAAAATTCATAAAAATTAAAATAAATATATTGGTTGGAAATATTTTCAAAAGGAACTAAATACTAAATGGAACGTAATATACGCGTTGACCAATACCAAGCTGTTCCCCTTCCACACGATTCAAGCGCCGCCCGTGAGCAAAACACAAACTAAAGCAAAATATCTCCATCTTGTATGACAGATTTGTGTTTGTTGTTACTTTTTCGTTTTTATTAAGTAAATGTGTGTAAATTATATCTAAAAGTATTGTAATTGTTGTTCAAACGTTTAATAAATATACTGTACATTTAACATAACAGACATTCTTAGTGCAAATTGTGATTCAAGGAATTTCTAATAGTGACGAAGTGCCCGTCTCTGTGACTAGTATATAGTTACTTATTTTTGTGATAAGCGGCGCGCGGGGGCCTCGCGGACGGCTTTTGTGTAAGTATATATGTGGTACATTACCTACACGTGCAGACTGACACATCGATCGAGTCAGAATTGTTTAGAAAACTGTTTAAAACTGAGTTGGAAGAGTGGTCTGTTACGCGCTTAGCTAGCGTACGATTTTAGGTCATCTTTTGTATGCTCGCGTTAGAGCCGCCGTCTCAGCGCAAAATGCATCGTGCCGAGGCCGCGCGGCGCGCTCGATCACGCTGCGTTGCACTACATCCATTTAAAAGCCGTTTGAAATGTAGTTTTCTTTAGCCTACGCGTGTATATGCTTAATTTTTGACAGTTGATATGGCTTTAAAAACGTCAAATCAATGTAATTCTTAAGATGTTGTCATTAGGGATGATATTTGTATGTATGGGGTTGTAAGTGTTATTTTTTTGCGCGGGACGGTTGGCGGGATTCGACATAGGGCGCGAGCTCGCCCCGCCGGCGTCAATTTGCAGACTGTATTTCAAGGAAAACTCCACTGAACAGCGATTTCAATTGTATCGTGTCGATGACACGCCTTAATGCACATATTGTTGTTTTCATATAATTGTGTTAAGCTGATACTATGATACCATATTGTTGACATCAACATGTGCCTTTCTATAATTTGTTGTAAAATAATCTTAATGTATGTTAGTTTTCATATAAATGGTGACTTTCACATGATGCATCATCTGCTTTCAGTATTTTTAAATAGACTGACATGACATTTCCAATTAGAGTTGCCACATATAATTAGCATATCATCATTATTTTTAATTCATTTTATTCTCAACTGGCAAGTTTTACATATCAAAAATCTAATTTTCAGTAACATATTTTTGTTTCCATTAATAAAAAACACTGTTAATTTTTTTTTCATAATCTAAAACACACACAAACCATAAAACGCCTCAAACAGTGGCATATACTCGAGCTTGACCAAAGAAATTAAAGAGATTGTACAAACAAATAAATAGAATAGTGCTATTTAATGTAATAGCAACCAAATATCCCACCCCAGACCCGATCTAATTATATCTATAAAGCCAATTGTAAATAAAAAGGGAAGAGAAAAATAAAATCTAAAATGTGTATGTAGTATAAAAATGGGAAACATTTTTGTTTTATTTAAATTATAAAAATTGGATAGGTGGACCATTTAATGTTTTTAATATGCTTAAACTGCACTAAATATATATGTTTATACTTGCACTACATTTAAATGACACATGTAATAGTAAACATAGCTACTCCCAGCAAAAATAAAGCCGGCTCAACCGGGGAAGTACTACCTTCTCACAGAAATCAATGTAAAGTAACAGTGTCAATGGTTACTGTTCTGTTTTGTGTGATGAATGAGAGTGCTAGAGCTGCCATTATAATATACTTGTCTGATTGTCTCTTCAATATAAATTTTATAATTGATAATAAAAGAATTTCTTAATAATAAGTAATGAGTATACTACATAATTTTTATTGATAAAGGACTCCACCCATATTATTCTCAGTGCATTAAATTATTAGTGACTTAATTTATGTGAACCAAAAAAAATGCATATTTTTATATATATAATTCTACTATAAAACTATGCCTGGACCAATTTTGATGTTTTTTTTGTGTGTATTCCAGTAGATTCGAGTGTCATTTAGATTGACAATTGGGCCCAGTTGGGGGCTATGCTATTGGGTCTCACTTTTTTTTTACATTTTCGTGGCAGGACACGTCTCCGGGGCTCGCCAGTATATTAAATATAATATTATAATTTCAGCGCGAAGAGGTTTTTCTCACGTCCCGCGTGACGCACGTAGTAGCCGCGCGTCCCGAGACAGTCGCGCGATGTGCGCGGCGTGAGGGCCGCGCTCGCGCCGATGCCATGCTCCAGCGGCTCCGTCAGCCGCCCCAGCCTCAACACCACAATTACGTTCATCTCACCGTTCAGAAGGTAGATACATAGATATAAACAGCGCACTATGAAATGTACATGCACAAATAAGTATAATATAATTATCAATAAGATAGAAAGCATTTAATTTAAAAATACATATTTTTAAAACAAAAGCGCGAAATGTACCAGCGGTTGCTTTATATAATATTGACTATACAGACATTGTAATTGAAACAAAAGTACATGTAAATACTACATCAATAGACTATTATTTAAGGTATGATAGCTGTGCTTCTATTACAATTGATATGACATTGTAAATGATGACTCCAAACTACTCCTATAAAAATTAAAGAAATACAAAACAGCTTGGTTTGGTGACCATGCTTTTGTATATACATTAGGGTGGTGCATAAAACCTACCAGATTTAATTAAGAATTAAAATTTTTATAAATGAATTAAAAGCATTATTGATCTTTGAATGTTACTATTTTGTAAATGAATATGTTACTGTTAATTTTTAATATGTTATGTTAGGCTATGTGCCTACCTAATAAATAAAATTTTATTATTAGCTGGTTGCACATTTGTAAATAATTTTTATACCTACAATAAATTTATTGTGTATTTTGCTCCACCTTAATATATATGTTACTAACATTCAATATTAATAGACTTTCAATAATATTGAGGTTGTTTAAGTTTAAATCCCATTAAATGATGAGGGTAGCTATTACATAAAATTAAATATTTTCAGCTTATTATTCAAAATAAAACACTAACTAAATTTGCTTACTATCCATTTTTATTCATTAACTGTTGGTATTATGTAAAATGAACTAATCTAATTCTTCTTTAGCATATTTTTATATATCCTTATTGCATATTTATTAATATTTCAGGCTATAAGTCTATTGGATAAACTGTATGACACATTCTTCACGGCACCGCGTAAAGCGCATGTCCACCTCTTCAGTAAACATTTTATCAAGATTGAATTTTTGGACAAGTATGGGCTAATATTCTACAAATTGTAATTGATGTAATTACAAACATTGTTAAAGAATTTGTTTTTAATTACAGATTATGCAGACCAGTTTACAAAGAGTTTGATGAATGGCCCTCAATATCATTAGAGCCTGATCCGCCGAAGGAGAAGAAAGATAAGAAAGAATCGCCTGATCATTTTTTGAACGCGATTCCATCTAACAATAACACCATACAGAAGTATGTAATTCTTTAGACTAGTATACATGTAATGTATTGTATTGTGTATATATAAATATGTATAAGTTAACACATATATACTTTTGTTTCAGAATGACAAGGAAAAATCGTCCACGTATTAAAGAACGGGAAGAAAAGGAACAAAAAGGTGGTTACTGTGAAATGTGCAATACTGATTATGTAGACGCAGCAATACATCGCCGTTCACCTCACCATTTAGCTTTCGTCCAAGATCATACAAACTTTCTTGCTTTGGACTCATTGATAACTTCAGGGGCTGATGTTACTACATTCCTAGATAAAACAATGCCAGTTAATGGGGAGAGACGATCTCTTCGCAAGTTATGCAATGGTGATGTTGAATCTAAAAATAAACGATCAAAAAGATCACAGTCTCCAGACGCTGTTAATGGTAACATTAGCCCTAAGAGAAATGGTGGTTTGGATGATGAGAGGAAGCATAATACAAGATGCAGTAAAAGGACCAGTGAGTCTCAAGCATCAGAAGACCGTCAGTATTATAAAGTGGTTGGAGTGAGCACGAAACTCCGATCAAGCGGTGGTTTCGCTGTTAAAAAGAAAGAATCTCCACCAACTTGCAATGGAACAAAACCTCTGGTCGTGAAGTTTCGAAAAGTTCGTCGTTCTGAATTATCGGTGCTAAGCGACGAAGCAGAACAATTTATGTTTCCAAAACGAGCTAGTTCTACTAGCTCTACTTCTTCTGATGAAGAAGAGGAAGAAAAAGTAGAAACATTAAGAGCTCTGTGGAAAACACCACCAAAGCCTGCACCTCCTGTTGAAAGACAACGTTTAGCTAGACCACTGGCATTAAAAGAGGAGTCTTCGGAAGAAGACAGCTGGCCTGAAGATAATAGGCGACGAAAGCGCCGAGCTCCTGCTGTTACCAAACGAGGAAGACGCGCGGCTGGTAGAGCGCATGTAGTCGAATCTCAAATCAAGCCACCTGAACCTGATGACCAAACAGTTAAGCAACTAGCAGAACAACCTATAGCAAAGGTTGAACCAGAACCTATACCGAAAGTCAGCCCATTAAGAGAAGAACCATCGGAACGCTGTATGAAATGGGAAGATGGAAAGCTGAAATATACCCATGCTGTTGAACAGTTGGAATTTGCCTTTGAATCAGTTCCTCAAAGCGAACCCTGGTTTGAAACATTCAAACGTCAAGATCAAGATAAACTTGTTACAAAAAATGTACCACAGTATTTTGGTAAATATATTTATAAATATTTAAATACTTTAAATATTATCCACATAACCTTATTTATCATAATTTTTTTGTTACAGAACTGTATTCTAAGTCACCAAAGTTACCCTATGAAATTGGTCAGTTACCACCTCTGAAACCAAATTGTTGTCCTTTAAGTGACCTAGTAAAACGAGATGAAAAACCTGGACCATCCAGGTCCTATGGAACACGTGGTATGAAGAAGCAAAGAATAAAGAAACGAACAGCTGCTCTTCTCGCTCTAGAAGGTCATCCGAGAAAATCGCCCCGAGAACACGCGTCAACTTTGGCTATTCTTGGCTCAGCTGGTTTATTGCATAGACGAAAACTAGCTGAAGATACTAAGTCAACAGCATCTGAAGAAACAGTCAGTGATACACAAAGTCAAATGAAAATAGAACCAGTCTTATCAGAAACACAGGAAGCCTCTGAAAGACTTCAACAATTTCTATCTGAAGTATTCGAAGAACCATCAGATTATGAATTCTCAGATGATTTTGTTGGTGATGAAACAGCTGTCATAGCATCAAAAAATCTACCGGATGTTTCAAGTTTAGTATCAGAATGTGATGATTGTGATATAATACGAAACGAAATAAAACAAGGTACGGCTGGACAAACACGTGGTAGACGGGGTAAATTTAAAAAGAAGAACAGAACTGGTTGGCCTAGTAAAAGGAAAACCAAAAAGGATTCCAGGACTAGTAGTATGGAACAAGAGCAGAAGGCTGACCGTAGTCGGGACAGATCATCAGCTGATCGACTTGATGATGACACAACACAGGACACTTTAAGTGAAGAAGATCACACTTTATCAGAGTCTGAAAAAGACGATAAAACATTAACAAATGAAAAATTGACCATTAGTGATGAATCACAACATAGTGAATCTCCAAAGCATATAGATAAAAATTTAACTCTAGATTCCAAAGTAAAGGTCAAGCTAATGGATGTTGATCATGATGAAATAGAGAAAGAAGATCGAATACATTTAGATTTAAAAGTTTTAGTGCAAGATAAGGGTAACAGAAAGTCACCCACAAAAAGTGAAAATGAAAAGGATGAGAAGGGATCGGCGTCTCGTTCATCTGCTTCTGATGCTGACGACAAAGATGAAAAAGCGAAGAAGAAAAAGCGTGTTCTGCAAAGTTTATTGTTACAACCGATAGTGCGAGTGGCGCGTGTAGACCCAAATGCCGGTCGGAGACTGCGTTCTGCTGGCCGAGCTCGTTCTAGCCGATACAGATAGCGCAAGGCCAAACAAATTCGAATCAGTGGTTAAGCACTGATTTTATTTTTATAAAATCCATGGACAAATATGGGTTTTAGATTAATAAATGTTAGCTACTTTTACATTTTGGCTTTCCTCTCAGTGAATTTTTTTAAATGATTTTTCAAGTTGACTGCTATCGGCAGAATAACATTTTTATAAAATGTTATATGGCCAAATAAAAGTGTTTGTAACTGTCATTAGAGATTATGTGCACAAGGACATGCTATTATCTTTTAACAAATTATAAATAGCAAAAAGCAATATGGGTATCCTGAAAAATGTTGTTTTGTGTAATACATGTACAAATTAAATGTAAGGCATTGCATAACAAATGATTTGTCAGACTACTATATCTCATTATAAATAATGTATTAGACCCTATAATTTATTTTCTGTATATTAAACACTAATTTATTTTATATTTTTCGAGTAATAGAAAATAGTAGCAGACTCTTTTAAATTAAATTACATTTTTTTTTTTGCAAAGGAAAATATATGAGTTATTGTTAGAGGCTTTTTTATTTGGTAAACTTTTGTTTTTTTTCGTTGTTCAAAAACGCTTTACTACAAAAAGTGTTTAGGATTACGATGCACGTTACAAACTTATTCTTTTTTACGAAATTTTAAGATGCTGTAAATATGAATTGTAATATATTTAAGTTCTTTGTTAAATTAGTATGAGTGTACAAGCAATGTGACTTTCAACATTGAGAGCTTAGTCTGTATATAATAAATTGATGTTTTTCGTATGCTTAGTATGTTTTCCTTTTTTATTGGATGAAAGTTGTTAAATAAAAATTTCATCCTTAAAGTTGTATAAAATAAAATATTAATTTACTTAACTCTTTTTTATTTGAAAATAATAATATAAACATAATAAAACTTATTGCCTGAGAAAGGTTGTCAAATTGAATCATGAATTGGTTGACATTTTCAGCTAATTCGAGCTTCTAAAAACTTACTCCACAGTCTAATCATTTTATTACTCAAGAATTCTTTGTGGGGGTAGTTGTTTAAGATACTGATTCTCAATTTAAGACTGGCACCGCTTACAACCATTGGTACCCTGTTTGATCTCTTAAAATCCTTTTCAGTGTCTTCAAGTCGTTCTACATATGGCCTTCCTTTTAACATTTTGATACTGAAGCTGCTCTGTATGTTTCCAGGAGCTCAATGTCTTGTATTAAGCACTATCTCTGGAATATTGGTATCCCAAAGTTTTTCCTACATCAGACTATTAGCTTTTTTGTGACCGGAGTTATATGCGCTTTACACTTCAGATCCTCCGCGATCTTCACTCCAGAGTCTGCACCCTACCACTTATTAGTTTGCTAATTGTCCAATTCATAAGTCAGGTGGAGCTTTCGCTTAACTATGTGCAACACCGTACTTGTCGATATTGAAGTAAATGAGCACTATACCAAGTTAGCTATTTCATTTTGGTCGTGGGTGTAACTTCAAGTAGGTTCGTAGTAGGTTTGTAAATACTTGACGTCATCAGTAAAAATTTAATTTCAGTGTACTGTACGTTGTATTTTGTGGAGATTTTGATTAATTTCATCTCATTGCCTCCTCGATGTTAAATTTACGGAGGAGCACCAGCCAGTCACACATTGTTGGTATGGAAGGGTCTATTCATATATAAAAATCTGTTCCAAAACTGCAATTATTTAAATTTGTTCTCTCTAGTTGCAAAAATGTATGCCAGTTAATTAAATATTACAGTTGATATTGACATAATATATGACTAGGGGCGTAGCGAGGTAGGAGCATGGGGAGGCAACTGCCCCACCCTGGACCTTGTAAAATACTAAGAAATTGAAGAATATAATACATTTTGTACTGTTTAACCAATAACTATTAAATAAGGGCCTAAATAACTGCTCTCTATTTTGTGTATTCCAATGTCCTATACTGTATATCTCTATATATATGTATGTATGCATAAATAAATTAAGATTTTGCCCTCCCTTGGGACTAATCCTGGCTACGCATATGTATATGAGACGTGTCACAAACTAACCTGACGATGAGGACGTTGACGTCGCATGGAGTAGGTATTAATTTAATAAAAAAATCGACCTACTACTTCATGCTTTGTTAAGTTAATGTTGTTATTGACTAAAATTAAATGTTTAAAAATCCCCATAGGTCAATATGGTACCTATCATTGCTTGAAATGAATTTTTAGTAATTGAAGAGCTCCTTGAAATTTGTCATGTCATGACGATTTGTTTCAGCATTTCTAATGAGAGCTAGCTAATTTTACATAAAAATTATTGTAAACGATTTATATTATAATCAGTATATAAACAGGGATCAAAATAATCATGTTTCCATCTGAAGAACATATTCTTATTATTATTACGTTTTATCCAGACTGTTCTTAAGAAAAACTGATTAAATGTAGATAAAAATTATTTTATCAATATTATAAGTGAATGCAGGTAATTCTCATATGTAAATAAAATGTTCAATTTAAACTTCTTTGTTGAAGTATTTATTAGGTTCACATTGATCAAATGAAAAGCAAATGATCTATTCTAACAGCCATATAATCAATAAAAACAATTTACACTTTATACATCCCCGTTAGATGTTCAGCCATATTCACATTGTTCATTCTTAAATGAATTTGTAAAATAAATCTGTACTATTTCTAAGCATAATAACAAATATCTTAAGATCAATGAATCAAAAGAAAATATTTTGTTTTGATGGTTTGCCTATGATCTGTAGATATTTGGTCTCAAGATCACTGATTAGGTAACAATTTTATTCATATATATCCTCCTTGTCAGCTACATACTGGACAATATCTTTAGGTCTGAGAAGTCTCTCAGCATCAGCATCGGGGATTTCAAAACCAAATTCATCTTCCATCGCCATGATGACTTCGACGTGGTCTAGGGAATCTAGTCCCAAATCAGTTATGAAGTGTGAATCCAGAGACAACTGAAAAAATAAATAAATTAAAGGATATGTTATAAGCATTTGTACTTTAATTAAAATATGTAGCATAAAAAAGGTGTGTTAATAAAAGTAATTTCATTGAAAATTGACAGAACTACCTCTTCTGGCTTTATTTTATCATAAAGTTGAAGAACTAGAAGCACCCTACTTTTAATAAGGTCAAGTGTAAGCGGGGGCCCGCCACTGTAGTTGCGGACACCGGTGTTCGGATTCTGAAACAAAATTGAAAAATAAATGTAGATATACCTGCATGGAAACCAGTTTTTCGTAAGACTTGCACACTTTCAACACACGCTCCTCAATCTGGTCCTTAGTTATCTTATGCACGGGGCCGGTGGCGAATTGTCGTTTATGCTGACATTCAACCTAAACAACATACCACCACTGTACTTTTGTTATGCAATAACAGAAATAAGGTTATGTTATTGATTGTTTATTAAAAATAATTCGGTCTTTATGGAAAATAAACACTGACTTCATAAAAATTATTCAGCCTTTATATTAAATGGTTATATGATTGATTAAGTCGGTAAAATGATTATATTGATCGAAAATGCCTTACCCCATTTTGTATCTGATGAATGTTATATGTTCTAGCAATAGCTTTTACTGTCTGGAACTTTTGTTGCAATGCTACGGTGGATAATCTGCATACCACTGGTGCTTTATAGGTGGTGGATTTTCGTAATAATCCATTGAAAGCACTTCGAACTAGATTCGCTGCAGCCATTTTTCTGCCTCAAAATTCGCTAATAAACCATAGATGATAGACTGCCTGTCATAGACATAAGTGATAAGTGTTAACAATTTTGACATTCGTAGAGATAGCCAGCGTTGCCATTTCTTTTAAAATATAAAGTGACAAACATTTTTTTGTAGGTGGTTTGTTAAATGAAGTCTACGCTTTCCTTTTGACCTCAATCCTCCAAGATTTAAAACATTTGCCTAGGGTATGCCTATGGGATCCGGATTAAAGGCACTTGGTCAAAGCAGAAGCAGAAAGGAAAATTAATTGTCGAATTATTATGACAATAATTGAATAAATTCATGAATATAGATTTAATATCCCTTGTACAGAAATTGATAATGATAATAATTGAAGAATGAAGAAGCTACATATAAAATACTAAAACTAAAAAGTATTAAACGGAGCATTCTAGAAGATTGGGCTGGGATATGCTTTCAATGCTATCATTTAGATCCCAGATTTGGTGGCGGTTCAACATAACGCCATACAGACAGGGATTCCACATTAAAGAGCTCAGTGAATAAATTAGATTAGGTAAACGTATTGTTTATAATACTCCTACAAAATGAGCATAAAATCAATTATCGATCAAGTTAATTGTATATAGCTTTTTGTTACATGACATAAAACAACATAAAAAGTATTAAACAATGGTATTGTTTTAGGTAGATGATGGGTCAATTTTAAAAGCCATATAATTATGATTATATATCTGTGTAAAAATGACAAGTTTCAATTTGTCAGTTTATTGACTTGTCATATGTCATTTTCATTTTGTTTTGTGTAGACGTATAATTGAAATGATTTTATTCTTTAAAATAATAAATTAATAAATAACAGAAATGGGTAACGCGGATACTAAATTAAATTTCCGAAAGGCAGTTGTTCAGTTAACTTCAAAATCTCAGGTAAGGTTTAAGCGAACCTCCTACGCAAATTGTGTTTCAAAGTTTATTGATTAAATTTATTATTTTCAGCCTATCGACGCGACAGACGAAAGTTTTTGGGATCAGTTCTGGTCAGAAAGTGTTACTAATGTGCAGGATGTGTTCGCTTTGGTCCCAGGGGCTGAGATTCGTGCATTACGTGAAGAATCACCAAATAATTTAGCTACACTTGTGTATAAGGCTGTAGAGAAGTTGGTGAAAATAGTCGATAGCAGCTGCAGGACACAACGAGAGCAACAAACAGGTAATCAGATAGTTTAAGTATAACAGATTTTGTAAATTTTTGATATTGTATCAATTTTATTCTTATGAAAAAAGACCAATTATATAAAGACACAACCTACCATAATAACAAAATGTGCCCTATCATATCGTACTAACGCTAGTCACGAGCTTATTAATTATAATATATTTTAATGAGATTAGGATCGCAAGCTTATAACATGATCAAATAAATGTAGCATGTGACTACCTTAGTTTTGTTTAATTTACAAAGGATTTAAAAAAAAAAGCAAATGTTTAGCTGGTACATTTGCCTTTTTTTTAAAAGGAAGGATCAACCTATTGTTTATAGTAATTTAATGCGTATAAATAAATCATTATTTCCGAATTAAATAACATATAAATTTAGAGGGTATTCAATTCTTTTACCTGTTATGCTATGATTCACTTTGATTATCAAAATATTTGATCTTGTTAGATAACATTTTAATGTTATTGATGTGTTCATGATAATAAAACAAATTATATTAAAATATCTGTTAATTTACCATTATAAAGATCATGTTGAGATTTTAATGCATAGAAATTAAATTTTCATATGAATTTATAAACAGAATACTTAAGAAATTATAATATTTAAGGAAAAAGGAATTTGGTGTTGGGTTCATATAAGCAAATATAAAACTATTCAAATAATTTGTATAAATACAATAATTCTTTGCTGATATTATCAAGTTATTGCTCAGCACTGCTGATGATTCATAGAGGATAAAACTCCTACAATATGTTACTTAAAATAAGTAAGAAAATCAGCATGATATTTAATTTTCATCAAAATATATACTACATTTGGATGCAAATAAGCAATACCCACAGTAAATTAAATTTTAGGGAACATGTAAATATCATTAGTAAAAAAGCTTATCGGTTATTAGGATTCATAATGAGAGTAACCAGTGATTTTAACAATACAACACCTGCTACTACTCTATATAAGTCGTATGTTCGAAGCGTTTTAGAGTACAATTCTCAAATTTGGGATCCGTCAGAAACAAAATATATAAATATGGTTGAAAAGGTACAAAGGAAGTTTTTACGATTTATCTATAAGAAGAAATATGGTTATTATCCATTTTTATTTCCATCGCTGTTTGTTAATGGGATGACAGATTTTTAACATTAGAAATTAGAAGAAAAATGTCATTGTTAATGTTTTTATATTTATTGCTTAATAGTAAAATTGACAATCCTTGGGCTCTAAGCGAATTACGATTCTTTGTACCGTCACTTTATATGAGAGGTATCGAATCTGTGGCTAATGCTAGTGTACGGCGTCGTCACCATCTATTGGCGGAGCAACCTGGCATTCACACTAGACAAGGAGCGAACTCTCCCATACCCAAAGCAATTCGGTTGGCTAACAACGTCCTCATTGCAGAACCAGATATAGATATATTTAATTGTAGTGTACAAATATTTAAGAAACGTATCACATATGCTATAAATAGTTTAATGTAGCATTAGAAAAATTGAACATGTAACGTTTTAGGTTAAGCCTGTTGTTACTGTTATTTTCAAATAAATAAATAAATACCATGTCAACCCACAAAATTGAAAAAACTGAGTTATACATGCAGAAGTGTTGGTAAATAGCTGAAGAACATTTTTTTTATTATTTGTAGGGCTTTAAGCTTTAAAACTTCTAAAAAGCCATTTTTAATCATGCAATTTATGTATTATTTTAAATGTTTTGGGTTATATTATATACGAAATATGCAGTTTGTATTCTTATCTTTTGTGAAAATAAGTAAAATAATTTATAAAATCTGAAATTGCCAAAAATTTTACCAATACTTAAAAAAAATCGTATAAAGTAAGTTGTTCAAAATTTTCAAACGCATTTTTCTCGAAATAACATTTGTGTGGGTTGACATGGTACTGCTTATTTGCGTCCATTTAATATGTACAATTTTGTTGTAGTACAATTTTCAGAAACACACTTCAGCTACATACACTGTCAGTCCACATACTAGAAAATAAAATAATATTTATGTAATGCAATGATAGCAATCCTGCATTAAACACCACAGGCTGGGGGTTCTGTTTCAGCTTGGAGCAGGTGTTTGTATTAGCCATACAGGCATGTCATCCGGTGTGAGTGCTTGTCATTGTTCGTGTGTCTGACCCTGAACCCTGACACAGGATGTCATTATGCTAATGGGGGCCTAATGATTTATATATTTTTTGCTACACAGCTCTGAATTGTGCACGGTTGCTGACAAGGGTGCTGCCATACATGTTGGAAGAACCGGAGTGGCATAGTTTCTTCTGGTCATCATTGCCTGCAGCGGCTGAGAATGAGTCTGTCCCACTTGCACAGTCACTCATCAACGCTATTTGTGTATGTTACTATGTTACATTATTTTTATCAGTAATGGAAACTATCAATAAACAATTTGTATTTATAGATATTACTTGCTTTTATTTTGGTTATTTGCTCTTATCCAATGAGTTACTGGCTCGCCCATAGGGTTAGAAGGTCAGGTGGCAATAGCTCTGTGTAAAAATTAGGAACCCGTCAAATCAGGATAAGAGTATAAACAGACCCTGGGTACATACCGTGAGTACCACTAGGAAGAAAAGAATCAAAATATTTAATCTTTGTTTTTGTTACAGGATCTTTTATTTTGCCCAGATTTCACAGTTGTAAGCACCAAAAGATCAGGGCCGGTGCGTATTTGTTATTATTATTGACATATTCACATACATTATTATCATAATAAATAAAAAATCCGTTTTAAAAACGTTTGTTTGAAATGTTTTCGAATTTTACATTTTATGTATATTATCATTAGGAGCGTGCCGAGGAGCTGTCCTCGCTGGACAGCTGCGAGTACATCTGGGCGGGGGGCGTCGGCTTCGCGAGGAACCCCACGCGCTGCGCGCAGCACGAGGCGGCGCGCGCGGAGCTGCTGCGCCTGCTGCTCACGTGCTGCAGCGAGACCGTGTACAAGCCCGCCGCCATGGCCGCCACGCATCACAACAAGTGGATCGCGTGAGTAGACCCCTCCCCCCGCCGCTCACGTGCTGCAGCGAGACCGTGTACAAGCCCGCCGCCATGGCCGCCACGCATCACAACAAGTGGATCGCGTGAGTAGACCCCTCCCCCCGCCGCTCACGTGCTGCAGCGAGACCGTGTACAAGCCCGCCGCCATGGCCGCCACGCATCACAACAAGTGGATCGCGTGAGTAGACCCCTCCCCCCGCCGCTCACGTGCTGCAGCGAGACCGTGTACAAGCCCGCCGCCATGGCCGCCACGCATCACAACAAGTGGATCGCGTGAGTAGACCCTCCCCGCCGCTCACGTGCTGCAGCGAGACCGTGTACAAGCCCGCCGCCATGGCCGCCACGCATCACAACAAGTGGATCGCGTGAGTAGACCGCCTCCCCACGCTGCGCACGTACTGCAAAGAGGATGCATTGCAATGCAGACATAATTATTACAAATTTTTGACTCCTACAATATTAGTTCTTCTTCATCCTAGCATTATTCCCGGTATTTTTATGTACCCAGCGTCTGCTTACTAGTTTTTACACAGAGCGATTGCCATCTGACCTCCGCAACCTTAAGGGCGAACCAGTAACTGATTGGATAAGAGCAATTTACTTATCAAGAGTTAACGATTATTATCAGATGTTATTGATAATAACCGGTACCGACAGCTTAACGTGCTCTCCGAGGCACGGTGGGGAGACCCACACGGCACAAACGCCCAGACCTAGACAGAAATTTTAACAAACATCTGCCCGAATCGAACCCGCAACCGTCGAGACTAAAGGCAGACTCGCTACCCACTACGCCACAACGGTGTCAACTCCTACAATATTAGTTTGTGCCGTAGAAAATATATGTTAAAAGCCATTTTTGAAGGAGTAGAGCGATGCTGCTCCCAGCACAAATGGGTCGGCTCGACTGGGGAAGTACTGCCCTTTTATCTGTATGGCCTTTCCCTCATTCCTGTATGTAGTCTATAATCCTATACTAAGTCTATGATTAAAAGACATTTATATTGAATATGAATAACATTGATATTTTTGCATCTTTGAAAGCATAAGTTCCAAGTATTCTGTCTTTCTCTTCAGTTGGACGCAATAGCTATTTGGACGCAAATAAGCAATACCATGTCAACCCACAAAATTGATAAAACTGAGTTATATATGCAGAAGTGTTGGTAAATGGCTGAAGAACATTTTTCTTTAATATTTGTAGGGTTTTAAGCTTAAGACTTCTAAAAAGCCATTTTTGCAATTTATGTACTTTAACGTTTTGGGTTATATTATATACGAAATATGCAGTTTGTATACTTTTTTTGTGAAAATAAGTAAAATAACTTACATAAATCTGAAATTGCCAAAAACTTAACCATTTATTTCTTCTTATAAAGCAAGCAAGCAACTTCATATAAAGCAAGTTGTTCAAAATTTTCAAATGCGTTTGTCTCGAAATGACATTCGTGTGGGTTGACATGATATTGCTTATTTGCGGCCATTTGTTCCTTCGAGTACATAAAATTCGTTCGGTTAATAAACAATTCTCTTCCCAGGTATCTAACGAGCCCGGAGAACCGCCACGCGCTGCCGCTGTTCACGTCGCTGCTGAACACGGTGTGCTCGTACGACCCGGTGGGGCTCGGCCTGCCCTACAACCATTTGCTCTTCGCTGACACACTCGAACCTTTGGTTGAGGTGAGTCCGTATCCATAGTGTTAAACCCTAGGACCCCATTGCTAAGACTCCGCTATTCCTGAAGACATTTGAAAATTTCACAAGTGATGTATTTCTGTTAATGTTATAACAACAAATAGTAAAAAGGGGCTCCCATACAAAAGACATGATTTTTTGCTCTTTTTAAAGATGGGACGGAACCCTTTGTGCCTGAGTCTGCCTCTCACTTGGCCGGTTTTTATTAAAACTCTAATACACTAAGTATACACAGGACGGGCTTTATGCTAATAGCTAATACGTTCTCTACGCAAATAAAATCTCTTCAAGATAAATTATTTCAGTATTTACACCGAGGCTATGTTACATTGTAGCTATACATATTCTGTGATTATTGTATGTCGTTTCTAGCATTTTTCCCGGTATTTTACCCCAGAGTATTACTCTTATCGGGATTTGGCCGGATAACAGTTTTTACACAGAGCGATTGGCATCTGATCTCCGTAATCCTAACGGCGAACCAGTAACTCATTGAATAAGAGCAATTTACTTATCAAGGCTTAACGATTGTTATCAGATGTTACGTGATAACAACCAGGATCGTCAGCTTAACGTGCTCTCCGAGGCACGGTGGGGAGACCCACAAGGACAAACGATCAGATCGAAACAGATATTTATTAGGTTACATTACAAACATCTGCCCGAGCAGATATCGAACCTACGAGGCTAAAGGCGGACTCCTAACCACTACGCCACAATGGTGTCAAAAATATCTTTTGTCAAACAATAATTGTCAATTTTCAGGTAGCACTGCAAGTCTTGATAGTGACCCTTGATCATGATACGAGTAATGTGGTGAATGAAGATTCTGATGAGGTGAGAATACTTTTTATGGTTCCGTAAGGGTCAGGTGGGTTGAACCAACTACTAAGCCTCCGCTGTCCCTCCGTCTGTCAACAGGCTGTATCTCAATGTGATAGCTAGAGAGTTGAAATTTTCACAGAATGTGTATTTCTATTAGGGCTACAACCTCAAATTTAGGCAGAATTTTAAATGCCTTAGATAGTCAAAAATTAGGGAGGAGGTCAATTTTATGACCCTAAAAGCTAATATCTTAACAACTACTAACTTAATCAATAAAAACATTTATAAAACCTTATTATTTTTAAAGACCTATCCAAAGATTGTCACATGTTCAAATTTGTGCCATTTAAATTCATTTTGATACAAAATCCTATATAGAAAACATGTATAAACAGAAATATATTGTTACGGGCTGGGGTTCGCTGATTTGGAAACAAACACCTGATGGCTCTAAATAAGACTCTATTGAGATCTCGATTACACAACAGAACTTCACAAATCACAGGTCAATCACAGTCCAAAAGAATAGCCGAGGTCTGGTATCACTTGTAGTTTCTTCGCTCGTTGCTCAAAACTGAATGACTTAGTCGACGCGCCGGGCCGCTTATATAACGCGGAACACGGGTTACATCTTTCTAGAATCCGCGCGACAGTTGAAGAAATAAACAAAGACAGTAGCAAGCGATTTTGAACCTTATACCCCCGTGATAAGGTTCTCCGTAACAATATAATACAACAGATAATCTAAATATTACCTTAATCTTAAGGGTCCGGCATTTTTTAATCTCTAATTTTGCTAAAACTGTACAATTGTACACGGCCTGCTTTCTCCTTAGCGAAATGCTGTATGAAATAATTTTGAACTTATTTCCAGAGACTTCCCGACAATCTTTTCATCAACTACCTATCCCGTATCCACCGCGACGAGGACTTCCAGTTCGCTCTACGAGGAGTGACGAGACTCCTCAACAACCCCCTCCAGCAGACCTACCTCCCGAACTCTTCCAAGAAGGTCGCCTTGCACCAGGAACTGCTTGTATTGTTCTGGAAGATGTGCGATTATAATAAGGTAGATATAAGCAGCCTCAATAGCTCAACGGTAAAAGGGCCGACTCCGCTCCGTTAACGCGAGAGTTGCGGGTTCGATCTTGACCTCCTTGGACTAATGTCGTAATTGCTCTTACCGCAAACTTCGAGAGCTTATTTGGAGGGGCAATAGGAATGAATGAATTATAAATAAATAAACCCTACACACTCAACGCCCCCACTACAATAGTTATGTCCAGTGTCGGGGTCCGGAAACATACACAATGATGAGGACAATTACACCCAGACCGGAAAATATACTTGTATGGTCAATACAAACATCTGCTCCGAGTGGAAATCGAACCCCTGACCTGTGGCGCTTATGGTATATAATAATAATAATAATAAACGCTACACACTCAACGGCCCCCATTAGGATAATTATATCCTGTGTCGGGGTCCGGAAACATTCACAATGACAAGGACAAACACACCCAGACCGGAAAATATGCCTGTACGATTAATACAAACATCAGTCCGAGCGGGAATCGAACTCACAACCATCGAGGCTAAAGGCAGACTCGCTACCCACAACGCCACAACGGTGTCAAATATATATTTGACCGTACAGAAATGTGTTCCGGTCCGGGTGTGTTTGTCGTTGTGTATGTTTCCGGATTCAACACAGGATATCACTATCCTAATTGGGGCTGTTCAGTGTGTAGCGTTTATTTATTCGTTATATCTTGTTTCAGAAATTCATGTACTATGTACTAAAGAGTAGTGATGTACTAGAAGTTTTAGTACCTATATTGTACCACTTGAACGACTCACGCGCTGATCAATGTAAGTATTTAATGATTAGATTATGAGTTATAAGTGGACGCAAATAAGCAATACCATGTCAACCCACACGAATGTCATTTCGAGAAAAACGCGTTTGAAAATTTTGAACAACTTGCCTTATATGCTTTTTTTATGTATTGGTCAAGTTTTTAGCAATTTCGAGATGTATATTAGTTATTTTACTTATTTTCACATAAAATAAACATACAAACTGCATATTTCGTATATAATATAACCCAAAACGTTTAAAATAGTACAAGTTTTACAAAACAATAAAACTTGTATTATTTAGCAGAGACGATGCACAGCATCTGTGAGAGTGCGTCATACTTCCCTTTCGAGTTCTAGCCAATCACAGCGACTTTCGTTTCTTTCGTCCAATGAGCTTTCGACCAATGAGCGCAGAGTAATGTCACGTGGTCACAGGTGTCAACTTAGGGAGGGCTCGAACCGTTATTCTTCATAGAGTCTCTCACCAGGAGGCCTTATTAGGATGCTGTGCATCGTCTCTGCTAAATAATACAAGTTTTATTGTTTTGTAAAACTTGTACTATTATTCGGCATGTGACGATGCACAGCATCTGTGAGAGAAGTGTTTATTAGCTGCCTGGTGACCACGAACCGACGCTATGTGATATTATTAAAAGAGGAATAGTAAGGGTCTGTAACAGAGAATAATAGTATTATATTATAATCATTACTGAAAAACCAATGATTGATATTCAAATTGAACAATAAGAAAATCCCTAGATTATAAATATGTAAAAAACAAAGTCACACTGGTTTCAAATTAACTGAAAGGCCTTTCATGTGAAGGCCCTGATTTACCTTCACTCTGTTGCTAGCAAAATTATACATACTACCTGGAGCAGCGGATATGCCGGCTGCTCTTAAAATTTATTTTAACTGATTGCCAATAGCAATTCGTTAAGCTGAGTTATTGGAACCCTTAATCGTAACAAATAAAGCGTTACAGCAATTAGTTACTTTTCACAACCAAAGTAAAGGTTATTATAATCTACAATGATGTTATAAACGATAATCGCCTTCATCTATGTAAAGATCAGGTGAAATACTTAAAAGTTAAATTACGTACTTGACGCTAGAAGAAGTATACAAGCTGACCTTCGTGATCCTTCGAGCATCAGCTTCCTTGACTGGAAAGCTATCTTGCAACCAGGCAACCAGTTGATTTGGATCCTAAAATGTAGGTTTCCCTGCTTTTGGTACCATATGGGTGCTTAAAATTACAATAATGCACCATTTAAATCAAATATTCCAAGCTGGTACTTCTTAACGTGGACTTCTCTCCATCTAGAGATGAGCATTGCTTTCTCATCTTCTTACCACTCGTTGGCAAAATCGTTCCAACCCCAATTATCCATACACAGTAGGCTCTGTAGTGGAAAAGTCCACGCCAGATGAAACCGCCACTTTCGGCTAAATGCGTTGAACATATTTCTCAACGCCTCAGCTTCTTTGCTCGCAAAGACGTCTATCTGAGGAGTACAGAGTCGTTGGATAATTTACCTGGAAGCTGGATGCAGGAGGGGCCATTCTGCTGGGAGTTTCCATAGAAATAAATTGTACGCAATGATGTCGAGTATCCCAGGGAGGCACTCCGCTGTTATTAAGATGTCCCATGCATCTAGACGGGCTTGAAGTTAGTAGGTCAAGTGCACCTCTCAACTTACACTGTTCACCGTGTTCCGCCCTATTTTTGCGCGTACAGCATGATAAGTACGATTGTAATAAAGCCAAGCAAGTCATCTGGAGTACCTGCCATTTGTATATCAAACTTCGAAAACGACGATGGCACCCCAAAATGCTCACGTGACTTAATTAGTATTTGCGAGTTGCTCAAAACTTTCGCTTTTGCTTTAAATGCAGCTCTTACTGAGAGCAATTCTTTCTGGTTTCTGTGCAATTTCCTTTATTTCGGTGTCCAAATACCAGACTATCGTTCTAGACATTATCATTCCATCTAACTGGGCGCCCCAGCTAATGTCCGAAGCGTCCGTCGCTAGGAAAGCATGGTTGGTTTTGCGTGAATTGGTACCGAGCAGCATGTAGCTCCGCGGCACTAGACCATCTCTTAACAAGTTTAGTATGCCGGAGTCATTTTGTTGAAATGTCGAAGAAACATTTGCAAATTGTTATCCCAAGGATCTTACGGCTTCCGCAGCCCGAGGACTACTTGGGTTCTACCAACCAAGATATTCCAGGGATTTTACGGCTTCCGCAGCCTGAAGACTTTACTTGATTCTGCCAACATATATCACAAGAGTCTTACGGCTTCCGCAGCCTGAAGATTACTTGGGTTCTACCAACCGAGATGTTCCAAGGATCTTACGGCTTCCACAGCCTGAAGACTTTACCTGGAATCTGCTAACATATATAACAAGAGTCTTACGGCTTCCGCAGCCTGAAGATTACTTGGGTTCTACCAACCGAGATGTTCCAAGGATCTTACGGCTTCCACAGCCTGAAGACTTTACCTGGAATCTGCTAACATATATAACAAGAGTCTTACGGCTTCCGCAGCCTGAAAATTACTTGGGTTCTAATAACAGAGATGTTCCAAGGATCTTACGGCTTCCGCAGCCTGTAGACGACTTTGATTCTGTCAGCCAAGATGTTCAAAGGATCTTACGGCTTCCGCAGCCTGAAGACAGCTTGGATTCTGCCAACCAAGATGTTCCAAGGATCTTATGGCTTCCGCAGCCTGAAGACGACTTGGATTCTGTCAGCCAAGATGTTCCAAGTATCTTACGGCTTCCGCAGCCTAAAGACAGCTTGGATTCTGCCAACCAAGATGTTCCAAGAATCTTAAGCTTCCACGGCCTGAAGATTTTGCTTGGATTCTGCCCACATAGATGATGAGTCTTAAGACTTTCGCAACCGAAAGACTTAACTTGGATTAGTTCTGATAAATCAGAAGGGAGTCGTCCAAGTCTACGATACTAGAACTTTACCTTCCTTCGTCTGCCGAGTCTCCGCGACACAGCATGAAACAGGTGCGGTGCTGATGCCGGAAAGGCACGTCATCTCGAATAATCGATCTTGATAGCCGATTCTTAAGAAGAAGCAATGTGACCTGGGTGTTTTTCTGGCCGGACTATGCCTTGTTCTATCAGATCTTTGACTATTCAAGTAGTTCTTGTTGACGGCTTGGTGGCATACTAATCCATTGGAAGGTGGCTAAAGACAGATCTATCTTCGCACCCAATCTAATGTCTGAAGAAAGCGAGGAGTCTGGAAGGGACACAATTATTAATTTGATAGGCTTTGGCATCCTCAATTAAATCAATCGTTTCAGGTTGAATATAGGTCCGTCTCTTTCGTGGTTCTTTTGCTTCCGAAACATTGAAGATAAAAACCTGGAGGATAGATTTTGTCGATCCACTACCTCCATCATTCGTTGGCGGAGTAATAATTCGATCTGCTTTGACATTATAGATGAGTGGTTTCGAACCGGCGTAGACCCCTTTGTCATGGGTAGACAAGTAGTGGTCCTGAGGTAAATGGGAGACGCATTCCCGTGATAATTCCGAGAAGGGCCTTCGGAGCCCAAAGCGTCTGCCACTGCCTCCGATACGCTCGGAGACAGCCCCAGTAAAACTCCCGTTCTGAAGTCGGGGAGTCATTGAGCGCTTTCGAACCAGCGAAGTCCTTGGTGATGGGTAGACAAGTAGTGGTCGGGAGGTAAATGACAAGACGCATTCCCGGTTCCGAGAAGAGTCTGCGGAGCCCGAGCCATCTGCCACTGCCTCCGATACGCTCGGGAGGCAGCCCCCTCGCACTTTGCACTCGACTCTGAGTCATTTGTCTAGCTGTCTTTTAACTGGCTGAGCTTCCCTTCTGTAAGACCTTCTGTATTCTATAGATCGTTTAAAGAAGCTTGCGTTATATTTCTATTCTTGTTGGGCAGCTCACCATCATGCGCTCGAATGGCTCGAATGGCTTGCCGATACTGAAAAACCACTTACTTGGATTATTAAAATCTTATTCGTCTGGACTGATTCTTTTTCCAGGTTGAACCAACCCACTTATCTATGTCGCCTGTATTTTGTATATATGCTTGAAGAAGAGCCTCACTAAACAAGCATCTTGAACTCTGCTGTATCTTACGCAGACCCTCTTGCAAATTCTTATAATGTATCTCGTTGCGATCGCGACGGTTTACTACATATTCAGCTCGCTTTCCGCAAACAAACTGTATTATTTCTTAATTCGTTTTGTGAAATTTTGAGTCTCGTTTAAATTTAGCTGAAATTTCATCAAAACACTTGTGGCCGATAACACTATCTGCCAATGCCGTCCCGTCCACTAATTGCTGTAAATTTCGACTAAGTAACATTCTGTCAAAAATAGGTATTAAATATAGCAACAATTATTCTCTCCGAATTAGCCACATAATCTTACCCTTAATAAATTGCCCGAGCTCTTCATTAAATGTTTTGTTCAAAGAATCCTGGCAATGTGTTATGCATCTTTAGGGCATAAGTGTACCGAACAACCTTCCAGCTCGGATCGTGAAAACATTGAAATGTTTCAAGCAGTGCCCACGGCCGAGGTTTGAATGTGGAAAGGTCGGAACTGCGGTACCTAATATACGTAAGGTTGAACGCGGCGGCTCCAATGCACAGTCGGGGATGGCCGCGGCGGCATGTTTAACGTTAAGCTCAATGATTGAGAACTAGGACTCGGCACCGGCTTCCCGCCGGCCCCGGACTCTCCTGGTGGCAGCGAATGCGCCCCAGGTAATTGCAGACAATAAATCGTTACAATAAGTTAACAACAAATTCGTTAAAATAATCACTCGATTAGTTAAATTTATATATCAGACTTACCGCGTTTGCCGTTTTACTTAAGGTGCCGAGCATTCTAAATTACTCAAATTTATACTCGCTTGATACCGGAGGTAGATTACCAATACCTGAAGGCTCCGACAATCCTTCAACATGGCTTCCCTCCATGTTAACGGAATAATTTACTCCATTGCAAACACTTATAATCTGAAATTATTACTTAAAACTTTTTCAACATCTTAAATTTAAGTATTTCACTTCACTTCACTTTTACTTAAATTTGTGATGTTGTTCACTCTAGAAGTAACGACGCTATGAAGAATAACGGTTCGAGCCCTCCCTAAGTTGACACCTGTGACCACGTGACATTACTCTGCGCTCATTGGTCGAAAGCTCATTGGACGAAAGAAACGAAAGTCGCTGTGATTGGCTAGAACTCGAAAGGGAAGTATGACGCACTCTCACAGATGCTGTGCATCGTCACATGCCGAATAATAATACATAAATGGCATGGTAAAAATGGCTTTTAGAAGTTTTAAAGTTTTAAGTTTTTTTTTTTAAAAACCCTACAAATATTAAAGAAAAATGTTTTTCAGCAACTTACCAACACTTCTGCATATATAACTCAGTTTTTTCAATTTTGTGGGTTGACATGGTATTGCTTATTTGCGTCCAAGTGTGGACATGTGTTCTGTATCATTTTATTTAGTACTAGTTTCTGCTAGCAGCTTCGCCCGTATGAATAACGATTTTAATTCAAACGCTGAAAACATGTCCTTTAATGTCCTGTCTCAAGCTCTAGACTATCTGTGTACCAAATTTCATTTAAATAGATGCAGTAGTTTTTCCATACGGGGATGTTCCGGGTGTTTGTGTTAGTCTCGGTCATTGTGTATGTTTTCGGACCCCCTACACAGGATATAATTATCGTAATGGGGTCCGTTGAGTGTGTAGGGTTTATTTATTTACTAACGGCCCGCTCCGGCTTCGCACCGGGTATAAAATATATAGCCTATGTCATTCACTGAAAAAATGATGAAAATCGATGAAGTAGTTTTGATTTATTCATTACTGCCCGTGGCCCGCACGCGTTAAATGTAATTATTTACGACATCACATTAGAAACCTCAAAAATAACAGCTTTTTTCTTCTCCACTATTTAATGGATGTTATCATACATATAAATATTCCTCTTCAATCACTTTATGTATTAAAAAAACCGCATCAAAATCCGTAGTTTTAAAGATTTAAGGATACATAGGGATATGGGGACAGAGAAAGCGACTTCGTTTTATACTATGTAACGATATAACGTCCAGCTCGCGTGGGCCTCATGCACATCGGCGTGTTCATCCTGCTGCTGCTGTCGGGCGAGCGCAACTTCGGCGTGCGCCTCAACAAGCCCTACGCGGCCACCGTGCCCATGGACATCCCCGTGTTCACGGGCACGCACGCCGACCTGCTGGTGGTGGTCTTCCACAAGATCATCACCACCGGCCACCAGAGACTGCAGCCGCTCTTCGACTGTCTGCTCACCATACTTGTGAACGGTGACTTATTTTTATTATTTTGACTGCCTTAAGCGCCACATGTCGTAACTTCGATGCCCACTCAGAGCCCATGTTTGTATGTTGATGCTAGCTAATTTTTTTTATTTTTTACTCAATGTAAAAGGCTTAGTGCTCGAAAATTTAGGCATAGCAATTTTGTAAAGAATTCTAACTGAGCCTGATATAGGCTGATAGAAGTTTTGTCTGTGAGCCGGTGACTCGCTAGGATGAAACGATTTATGCAAACATTATAAATTATTTTTATGTTAAACATAATACAATTATTTCAAAAATGTTACATTTCGTTATTTAGTTATTTTATATTTCGACTGTAAAAAAGAGTAATAACAAAAAATATATTTTTCCAGTATCACCATATTTGAAGACGCTATCAATGGTATCGTCAACCAAGCTCCTGCACCTCCTGGAGGCGTTCAGCACCCCCTGGTTCCTGTTCTCACGACCCCACCATCACCATCTCGTCTTCTTCCTCTTGGAGATGTTCAACAATATGATACAGTATCAGTTTGATGGTGAGTATTAATTTAGTATTTATTACGAGGTTATCTTTCTGGCCACCAACCGGGACCAGAAGGCCCCGGCAAAACGTCAACGAGGGATCCCTAGGGCTCCCACCGTCAAGACTAACTTTTTAATCAGGTTGTTTCCCTCTACGACCGACCGTCGTTATTTTTTTACGAGGTTGTCTTCCTCGCCAACCAATTTTCCACACTCTCTCAACCCTTGTTATCCCTTCTCATTCCTTTCGCCGGCAACGCGCTTTTGATACTTTTGAGTATGACGCGCGTTCATAGGTTGCGGTGACCGCAAACAACGTCACCGTCATGAAAAAATTACATTTTTGAATTCAGTTAAAAAAACGTTGCACGTTTGTCCTCAGGCAACTCGAACCTAGTGTACACGATAATCCGCAAGCGCGGCGTGTTCCACTCGCTCGCCAACCTGCCGCAGGAGCACGCCGCCATCGCGCGCTCGCTCGCCGCCGCGCGACCTCCTCCCGCCGCCGCCGCGCAGGCACTGCCGAGGTGACACTTTTATTTTCTAAGTGTGTGTGACCCTAACGCCTTGACGCCATCACCGGTGGGGACCGCGTAAGGAGACCTCGACCGGTAAAAGATTGACAGCCCGCGCGGGGCTCAAGTTAAATCCATCCCAAGAGCCATTCTGTGAAGTCGAGCCTAGACTTGAGACGTCATCGGAAAGGAGCGCCGAGGAAAGACGCGCTGATCACTTTTTTACCATAGATATAGAAGACAATAGATTGTGTATCCCATGTATTTAAATTGGTAAAAATTTAATGATAAACTAGCGCCACCAATGACGTGGTTCGTATTAAACAATAAACTAATAACGAGAGGCTGGGAAATTGAGTTATGATATTCAAAGTTTTGGTATAGCCGGCCTACCATGGTATTATTTAGTTCCCAGTCAATTGTTAGATGGCGCTTCAATTTTAACATTATCTGTCATTTTACGCCATATAGACCAATCTACCGTCTTTCTATATATGTACATATATGCACTACACACTCTACGTCTAAGACAGTTATTAGGATGGCCCAAAAATCCTATTCGGCTTTTTGCAATAGCTGCTATGGTAACCGCTTAGGATCAGGGGGGGGCTGATATGGCAACGCGTAGGCTTCCTTGCCAACTTAGTCACATTTAAAAAATATCATCATGTGTATGTGTGCTACCTCAGGTCTCGGAGCGCGGAGTCGGTGTCGGAGGCGGCCATGGAGGGCTCGCGGCCCGCCATGCCCGCCGAGCCCGGCACGCTCAACGCCACGCTGCCCGACACGCCCGGTAAAATTACGTTCTTCGGGAGCTATTTTGTTTTCATATTTTTTATTGTTAAAGTTCCGTAGCGAAATCGTAAAAACGGACCCCTTATAATTTCGTCATGTCTGACTGAATATAACAATACGGAATCTGTCTATAAGAAATTTAGTAAATTTTATTAACCGCTACATAATTTCGTAGTGTAGTAATAAAATATATAAAAATTAAGTAAAAGTAATTAAGGTTTGAAAAAAAAAAAACAACGTATCGCAATGTGTACCTTTGGATAGGTTTTTAAAAATGATAACGAGGTTTAATTTTGATTTTTTGATTAAGTTTTTGATTGTTGAGACGTTCGCTTCTAAACTCACAAGAATTGTGTCCCGCTTACTTTGAACTGTGAGGTTTAAAATACTTGAAAAATTCTGCGAAAATTAATTTGAAGAAGATAGACCTACACATTTTAGAGATAATAACTTTGTCGTTTCATGTTATTTTCAATAATTAAGATGAAATTACTTAACTATCTTTACGGCCGATTTTATTTCATTAATATTTAACGTCCTAAATATTCTTCATCAACAAGCTGCGGAACCCTCAAGTTTTCACTGTGCTTAGTAGACCACGCAATTTACCACTAATAATATTATAATAATAAATAAATATTATCTTGAATTATGTTTTTGTAGCAATCGCGACGATGACTGAACGTGAATCCGCTCACCCGCCCGCTCGAGAGCAGCTGCTGCCGCGACGAGCGGGCGACGGCGAGGATCGGAGCCCTGAACGAGCCGAGCGAGTCGAACAGGTGACTGAATATGTCTGAAATGTGATATTGTTACTCAAGTCAAGTCATTATCTATATCACCAAAAACAATACAATCGAGGCGTATTGTTGATGTATATTAGGAATAAAATGGTCCCAGAATTTAACCTTGTGGTACTCCACTCCACACTTTTCTTTCAAGTTATACATGTTAAGATTTAATTATGTATTTATGGAATTTTAACAATTTAACCAGTAATACGTGTAGAAGCAACTTGAGGAGCTAAATTTTCGTATTAAAACTTCCATATAATATAAAGACCGTCTTGTGAATTTCATGTTCGAAGGCTTTGCCTAAATAATAAAACACGGTAACAAAGTGTACTAATTACTATTTTAGTCCTGCTCGATTTTTCAAGGGCGTTTGATACCATTAATAGATCTTTGCTTATATCGAAATTAAAATATTATGGATTCTGTCCTGAGTCATTAAAATGGTTTTCAAGCTACCTTCATAATCGAAAACAATTAGTGGAACTAAAAAAAGATGATGGTTCAAGAGCTCTTTCTGACTGTATCCCGGTAGACAGAGGCTTACCACAAGGTTCCATACTTGGCCCCATTCTCTTTGCATTATATAGTGCCGATATAGTAAAAAGTATAAAATATAGCAAATATCATGTATATGCTGACGATTTACAGATCTATATCTCATTCAAGCCAAGCGAAGCTCGATTGGCTGTTCAAAGATTAAACGAAGATCTCAACAGTATTTCTAAATGGGCTGATTCTCATACGCTAATATTAAATCCCAGCAAAACTAAATATATCATCTTAGGAACAAAAAATCAAATTACTCAAATAAGTAACTCGAATCCTTCGATACATATTAAGGGTGAAAAAATAGAACGCGTAACGGAGGTACGAAACCTTGGTCTCATTATTGATGAGGACTTAAGATTTGAGAAACATGCCATTAACACAGCCAGTAATTGTTTTTATCGATTAAAAGTATTGTACCATATTAGAGATTCTTTAAGTCAAGATATGAGGATAAAATTGTGTGAAACATTGGTATTATCCAAATTTAATTATGCAGATACAGTTATAGGTCCTAGGCTTCTTAAACGCACTAAAAATCTTATACAACGAATACAAAATGCATGCGCCAGATATTGCTTTAAAATACCACCTCGTGCTCATGTTACTCAATACCTAAATAATTCAAATATACTTAAGATGGAACATCGAAGGCAATTACACCTCGCTACCTTATTATTTGGTGTTATACAAAGTAAAATACCCTTGTATCTCTACAAGAAACTGAGCTGGACGAATGAAACTAATCAAAACTATCACACGAGAGCAGTAGCTTATATGCTTAATGTACCAATGCACCACTCAGCGTCATTCCGTGGCAGTTTTCGTTACGCGGCGACCAAGTGCTGGAACGACCTGCCGCCGCCGCTTCGGATCCTAAAAACAGTTAGTTTATTTAAAATGAAATACAAGCAATATTTATTAAATCTTCAGTAAAATTAAAGTTAAAAGTAATATTCATCGTAAATCGGATTTGTTATTGCTTATCCTTATTTCTTTTATTTATTATCATTTACATTTTATTAAATATTTTATTTTTAATTGTACTTTATTTTACTCTCATTTTTATTTTTTATTAAATTGTTTTTTTAATTTCTTTTTGTTTTTCTAATATTAAAGTCTTACCTTTAGTGTATGGCTCCGACGTAATGTTAATTAACGGCAGGCAGCACTGCGCCGCGTATCGACTGCATTCATGGACACTGTCTTGGCACCTCCACGAATTTACTATATTGATAGTATATATACTTATTCTGTAATATATTATATTTCTTATTAACTTGTATTAAAACTTATAATTTAGTATATATATTATGTATTTACTTACCTCTAGGTTATATTTTTATAATATTAAGTATGAACTGAGTATGATGTTTGATATATCACCAAACACTGCGTATTATTGATAACTTTTATTATGTAATATTGTGCAATGCGCACGTCCTTCTGCTGACGTGGCGCGCGGATTACTAACGTTGTTTAAAGTACATAATAATAATAATAATAATAATGTATTAATTTGTCACTGCCCGACACACGTAATGGCTACCATAGAAAATCAGTGTTGGGTATGTTTACCCAACAAATGCTGAATGGTAGCCATTTTGGAACACAGCACGGTAGTATTTTATTTTTAATAGCTTATGTTTACTTTTTTTTTTTAAAACTTATTTTAAATCTTTTGTTTTTTTTTTGTTGTTCATTTTTATTATTATTTGTTTTTAATGTATTTGTATTTTTTTTGTCTTAATTGTCGCTGTGCTTCCAATAAACTTGTTCTTTCTTTCTTTCTTTCTTTCTTTCTAATTTATTTCATAGCACCGAAATATCGCAAATTTTAATAATAGATTTTCTATTGTTAAAACATAAATTTATAACTAAAATGCGGTACTTACGATGGAAAGAATAGTATTTTTTTGTCTTATGGTAAACAGCATACGGTGCGCCTGATGGTAAGTAGTTACTGCGACCTATGACCGCACGGGATACTTGAAGTATCGCATGCGAGTTGTCAAGCAAGGTATAGGAGGGAAGAGAACAGAGAGGGTGGGAGATAGGACCTCCGCGGCTCTTCCTCCTCGCACGAAACGAGAGGGTACGGTACGAGAGGGTAACACTTTCTCGGTCGAGTCGGCCAATTCGTGCTAGGAAGGGCATGGCTCAATGTGTTGGAACGTGAACCTCCAGAAGGAGGCCCTGCGCGTGGGCGCGGAGAGCGCCGAGGGGCGGGACGGCGCGTGGCGCCCGAGCGGCGAGTGGGTGGCGAGCTGGCGCGGCCGCCTGCCGCTGCAGACCATCATGCGCCTGCTGCAGGTGCTCGTGCCGCAGGTCGAGAAGATCTGCATCGACAAGTGAGCGCAACCACACACACGCACACACGCACACATAAAACTGATTATGAATTATTTCAAGTAATAATTTTTTTTGTTATTTTTGAAGTGAAACTTCTTTAGAATCGTTGAGATTTGAAATCGTGCAACGGAAAAAATTACATGTAAGAGACACAAATACGAAAATGTGTAGGAATGAATGAAACAGAAATATACATACAGTTTTATATTATCGGTCTCTCCTCTTTGCGCCATGCTTTAGTGAGCCAGAGCGAAAGAGCAAATGTCGGTGTGTATGTATATTGCACACTGTTTAATACTTGCTTGTATTTGAGCATTTAACGTGTGTTAGTATATGTGAAAAGTACGTGAGCTAATACTACTGTACACTGTATGCGGCTGCGTAGTACAGCTTTTTACTAAGAAGTCAGCGTGGTGTGTTATTATTTATCAGTGTTTGTGAATATTTTTATATCTTGTTACTTTTTGTGTATAATAATACTTTTTGGTTATGAAATACAATACTTTTTTTCAAATGAAAAAATTTTTCAAATGAAAAAAAATTTTTCAAATGAAAAAAAAAACGATGATTCAGATCTTTTAAGTTTTAGAAAACTAGAGGTTTTGAAAAGTTGTTATCGACGTGACCGGAGCGTGTCCCCCAGGGGCTGACGGACGAGTCGGAGATCCTGCGCTTCCTGCAGCACGGCACGCTGGTGGGGCTGCTGCCGGTGCCGCACCCCATCCTCATCCGCAAGTACCAGGCCAACGCGGGCACGGCCGCCTGGTTCCGCACCTACATGTGGGGCGTCATCTACATACGGTACATTCATTTGATAATTATCATCTTATTTCATTAATAAAATATAGCGTACCATAGCGTGCCTTAAGCGCCACAGGTCGCAGTTAATTATTTATTTTTATTATATTTAGTCCAGTATTCCAAAAACATAGAACTTACTTATAGGATTTTTGCCATATTCGTCATATAAAATATTAAATAAGAAAGATTAAATAAAAAATGTATCATTTTTTCAGAATCTCCTCTATAAATACTTTGAATACACTAATGATAACTAAAGCTTGGAACCAGTTTATAATAATTAACCTATTTTTCGGTTATTTCGTTCAGAATGTAAACGTGAAAATGGTATCGTAAATAAAATTTTTGATAAATCATCGACTTCAATGTACAAACAAACGACATTCAACGGAAAATTCATGTAGTTTTATTATATATTTTTTTCCAACCAGTTTAACGACACCGATTTTACGAACTTTTGTTTCTTGAAACCGTTGATCTGCGTTAAAATAGAACGAAAGCGAAAATAAAGGTCTTCCATACACTTGGGTTAACTGGTTCGAATTTTTTGTTTCGTAGCCCCAATGATAACGTCAAAAAACCTGTAAAATTAAAAAAATAAAATGTTAATTTTTTTCAGTAATGTTGATCCCCCTATATGGTACGACACGGACGTGAAGCTTTTCGAGATACAGCGGGTATGAGCTTAAGCCGACATGTATTGTGTATATCGTTTAGAAAAATTGTATTAGTTATATATTTTCATCACATCGCTGCAGTGCCGGACTAGACTATACCAGCAAGGGGCCATAGCCAAGAAGAGTCTTTTTTTAGGAATTTGTTCTGTAACCTAAATTGGATAGTCTGTGTGAGACTAACACCGTAAAACCGATGTTTCTAACTGACTTCAAAAAAGAAGGTTCTCAATTTCATTAAATTTTTTCATGTTTATTACCCCAGAACTCCGATTTATTTTATGAAGCGATTTGGTAAGATTTTTTCTTGTACACTTCCCGTTTGCTCCCATTTAAGTTTCAAGAAAAAATACCACCCGTGAAGAACAAAAAAATGGTAGAAGAATTTTTATTAACAAAATTAGGGTCCATAATTTTAATTGAATCTGAAATCTGAACTCCACCGTTTATGAATACATTTTTTAAAATTTGACAACGAGGCAGACATAAAATTTACACCGATTGATAGACTTGATCTACTTTTGCTACGTGTCTAGTCCGGCGCTGCATCGTCGGGTCACACCTCATTTCATTTCATTTCATAATTAATTGGAGCATTTCATGTTGTTTTATTCTAATGATAAATTTCTATCATTCTAAATCTAATTTCCTTTTAAAAACAAACTAGAAAAGGTTTTTATCGCCTTGAAATAAAGATCTAAATAAAGAATTTCTGTTTACTTTAAATTCAAACAATTCCTTGTTTATTAATCTATGTATATTGACAATTTTTTGGTAAAATACGTTTCATATTGTAGATATAAATTTCTGAAACTTAAATAAAAATTAAAAATCAAAAATAACTTCACTATTTTAAGTGGAAAATTATGTTTTGGCAAGTGGCTTTTTAATAATATGTATTTCCAGTTTTTATTTCTTTCAGTGTTGTAAATTTTTTCCTATATAGTCTTTTAAAATGTTATTGCGTTGATGCTTAGGAGGCTACTAAGATACATTGTTACCATAATAAAATATATATTCAGGTAATTTTACTTAACTAAAATGTTGAGGTGTGCCCCAATACTTGTGTATTTCTAGTGTCCTATTTGACAGTTATAAAATGTAATTTTAATGAATTTTGTATAGTTAGCATTTATGACAATTAGCTTTATATAGTATACTTTTAATCGCATTCATCTTTATTGCAAAAATATTTCTTAAAACAATTAAGTGTCATACTCAACTTTGATTCATCTTGCATTTATTGCAGATTTATTTAAATTTCATTTTTAGTAAAAAAAATTAAACATTCACACACCAAGTATAGGACGCTTATTGGTTGCCTACTGATCATTGGCTGTCTTCAACCAATGAGCGTTCTGTATTTGCTATTTTAGTTGACATGAAGATGACAAACGTACAAGAAACCGCGTGTTAAGATACACTAAACAGGCCCATCCATACAGACAAAATGTCCAAAGGTTCGTTGGTGCGCCTTCGTAAATTCACCTCTAATGCTTAGTCTCAAGCTTGCAATCTCTGGACATTTTTTTTGTGTATGGAAAGGCAGGTCCATAATTTACAGTAAATATTTCAACACAGAAATGTAGTTAGTCTTTTTTAAGTAAGCTCTGAATGATGCTAGGCTGTAAACATTAAATAATTTTAAAATATCAAATCTTAGTTAATTTTTTATCTGTTATAATATGAATAACTAAGAATCTCGAAATTATTTATGATAGACTTTGTTGAAAGTTCTAAAGCTGTTTTAATAATAAAATTTAAGTTTTTTAAACTACTAGTAGAAACTTTTCCTAGCGTTGAGTATGACACAGTTAAAAATGTATTAACAATTTTGAAATAATTGCTTTTGTCAAAAGGCATTTCTGTTTTTTATTCATTGTAGTATTATAGGTTAAGGGCGCAGCCCCATCGCTGCGCACGAAGAAGCTACGAGCATATGCGCTTTACATGAACATATATGTGATAACGTCCACTGTAACCCACAAAAACGCTAGTCACGAATAAGAGATTAATGACGTCACTGCTAGATGTGTGGTTCAAATATAGCTTTCTTAGCTTTAGTGGCGAAGGTAGGACGGACGGGGAGAAAAGCGGTGGGGTACGATTTGAACTGTGCTGTGCTACAGTTGTACATAGTCGACTAGTCGTGGGTTAATATCCGTGTATAGTGTGTACTGCAGTGGAAAGTTGTGGAAACATAGACCAACATTGTCAAACAAACAAACCCATGTAGTTAAAATGCGTCGCGTGACCGTGAACAGCGTGCGCCGCAGTGGGACAGCGTCTTAATGCGATAAACACAATTATGTCTTATGTAAAATAGTGAGATTTTAAATTTAAATGTTGAACTATGATAATTCTATAAAGATGTATTGAATCTATATCTGATAGTTTAAAAAAAGTCAGTCGACATTTTATATTTTCTTTAATGAAGTAGATTTCTTTATATACTTTTTATGTGAAAATACGTAACTTCTTTATAGTTTAGTACATTTTTATTTTATATAAACTAGCTGAATGTCATTCTAATTATGCTCAATATTTCAATAATTGTATTTATTTTAACCCATTCCCTGCGACAGATTCTATACTTTATAATTTATTCAAAAATGTCTTGAAGTGGCTTTAAAATAAAGATTATTATTATTACGTTATTCATACACCAACAAAACAAGTGCTATCTGTTAGAGTAGAACAATACTTTAGGCATCTCTATAAAAACGGCACGACTATAAATTGTTAAACAGAGTCGGTTTATGTATTTTTTTTAAATGTGCATTGTAAAAATTATTATTTGATCGGACACCCCTTCACGAAATAACTTGTAATTTTAGTGGTAAAACACAGTTTACTCATTCTCGTAAAAGGACTAGGTTCGGACTAAGTTTGGTGTTAGTAACTAACACCAACTGCGTTACATCTGGTTCTTTAGACAGCTATATATAACATTCAATGGAAGTAATAATTTTGTTAGTGTTTGAAATAAAGTTGCAATATTATGCCGATTTTACAAAATCACAACCAAACCTTTAAGATAGAGCTGTCTCGCTTACGGTTTCTGAGCACAAATCTGAATAGATTTAAATCGCCCAACACAGGGAAGGGGTTATATTATTTTATGAAACGCTTTATTGAACTTGACTCCTAGTCATGTTTTTTTTTAAATTTATTTTTATAATTAAAAATTGGCAGTTAAAATATTTTTACAATAATTATATATTTTAATGTAATGAAATCTCTCGGTATACTTTTTAACATTCCGTTTTAAATTGTAATTTAATGAAAAACATCTTCCAAATCTACCAAATAATGCAGCATTTCGTTTATTTATAAGTGCACTATTTATTATCATAGCTTTGTTTAGCTAGAGTAATATATTTATTTTATGTCACTAAATGTACTTAAATGTTATTGATTGAAAATACATGGAAAAGTGAGCTTGAATGTTTTTATTTTACGCATTACCAAAAGGAATTACTTCAGTCTTGCAGTCCAGCGCTACCAGTATCTAAGGCACGTCCTTAACCATTCTGTTGAATATCGTTTTTGTTTGTTTTGGAAATGTATGTAATATCACTTCCCCGGCGATAGTACCCATTAAAACCTCGAAACAATAATATTATCCTCATGAGGGCCGTTGTCTTCTTCCAAGTATTGCTTGCAGTATTTTGCACAGGGTCTCCTTATTACTCTATTTTGATTTGACAAGTTACTAGTTTTTACACAGCGATTTCTATCTGACCTCAGTAATCCTGATGACCTTTCAAGACAACCGGGACCGAATGACGTCCAGACCGAAACGGATATTTGTTAGATCATAACAAAAATCCGCCCCAAGCGGGAATAGAATCATCGACCTTCGAGGCTAAAGGCAGGTTAGTTGCCAATACAATGGATGAGGAAAAAACTGGAATAAATGAAAGACAATCACAATGTTTTATTCCAAGCTTCAGTTACAAATACGAACGGAGTCCCTTCTAAGGTACATACAAAAATAACATCGATCGTTCCAACAATGAATGCGAAATAAATACATCACATATTTTATAACTAATGTTACTAGACTACATACATTTAATATCTATTACACAGGACCACATTAATGAGTATTTTTATTAATATTTTTTTCATCATGGCAACATTGTTAATAAATAATTTAAGTTAATAGTAATATTATAATAATGAGATCATTATTACATTTAAAATTAAATATTTTTTTAAATCGAAAGAATTTAAATAAATACCTAAACTATGAGCAAAGTATCGTTATAAATATATTAATGAAAGTTTTACTGATAATGATAATTCTTTATATTTAAAAAATTAATTGGAAAGCAATTTTGTAATATATAGATTTGTATATATATATATATTTTTACTAAAATTACCAATTTTTTTAAAATCCTCTAAATCAGACCTTAAAGTAACAAAAACTTTATGCACAACTTAAAATTATACTTGTATAAAAAAATATACTTTCAATACTCTAAATGATGGACGATTTATTAATTCCATTGAAGTTATTTTATTAACTAAAATTATGACTGAGAAATTAATTTGTTTTTTTAATAATGATGATGACTTTTTATTTATTACGAATATTATTTTTGTCATTTATATGCTTATTTAAAGTCGAAACTACTTTTTCATAATGAACTTTCATTATCCATATTAAAATTCGTAATTTCATATCAGTACATTTTAAATTCTATTCTCAAAATGAAAGAAAAAGTTTATTTATTATATGACTGAACTCTTGGGCAGTTTCTTTTAAATATTTGTGCGTTAAGAGAAATATAATTAAGTGCTTATATGAATACCGTGGGTGTATTTTATTAAAAAATATTTAAAACCTTTAAATTTAGGCCGACTCAGTATCATTATATCTAACCATCTAAGGAATAAGTATGGCACACCAATTAAAAATTTTATTTATGTTGGTCCGTACACAACACACATTAATAATATAATTAGCCTAATTTTCCATAAATCTTCTAAACACCTATGCATACTCTAAGGAATCAAAAACTAAGTTTAAGTTATATACCATGGAATGTACCAATTGAGAACAATAAGTTTCTTTGGCGGTATGTACAACATACAAAGCTCTTTCTAGAAAAATCTGAGGCACCTTTGAATAGTGTGTTAAGTGCAAAAATTATATATATAAGTATTTTCGGAAATATGAACATTTGGAATTTTTTCCAAAAACGACAAATATTTATCTCAATAATAAGACCCACATACCTTAGCCCATTAGTCATAAAAGAAGAAAGAAAGAGAGAAATTTGCTTTCTGTTGATACCCAAAATTCACAAAATTGGACTTAACACATTATTCACAAGAGCCACAGGTATTATCTTGCATAGGTTAAGATACAGTAACCTTTACTTGTGTAGAAACTAGAAATATATTTTCTACACAATACAGTTTTTTTTAGATATGGAGTTTACATCAGGAACAGAATAATTATTAAATAATAAACACCGATTTACATTTGAGATAACATCACTAAACACATATAATATTACACAGAACACATTCCCTTGTACCAGGGTATCATGAGACATTAGGATGCGATCGCCCACAGCCACGGCCACTATATGATGACCTCCGGCGCTGGGCAGGCCGCGGGCTAGCTGAGGGCTGAGTACGCTGGTGGCGGGGGCGAGGGCGCACGAGCGGGCAGCAGTACCGCGATGTGATAAGGGGGCGGGGCCTCGGAACTGGGTCCGGAGCCCCCCGCGCCCCTATCACTACCACTGGGGGCTTCACGATCCGGTCGTGAAATTATTGTGAGCGATATGTCTTCCGGTTCAGATATTATTGTCTGTGGAGAAAACAGATTATGAATAATCGTCTACAGGAATTCCCTCTGTTGAATGCAGCATACAAGTTGAGAAATGGGACAAACAAAAACTATTTTTGTTTAATGAAAGTAGAACTTTTATAATCTGGTAAGAGTAGTCCGGCTAGACCGAAGAATACGTGCACTTTCAGTGTTCGTACTGGTGAGTTTTCTTCGTGCATCAGAGAACCAAATTCCTCGCATTGTATACACTGAAGAATTACTACCCTCTCACAGAAAGAAACAATATCATTAGGTGCTGTTTTGTTTCGTGCATCTTCTTCATTTTCCTTCTCAATCCGTCCCTCCTGTTCCTTGGGTTGGCAACGCGCTTGTGATACTTCAAGTGTCGCGCGTTCATAGGTTACGGTGACTGCTTATAGTTCCTTAAATGTAACTTGAACCATAATGGCCGCTTCTGCGCAGGTACAATAATGGACAAAAATGTTAGACAAAAATATTGGTTTCGTCTTATTTAAATCGATTCTTTATAAAGTGGGAAAACGGAATTAAGTTTATAATATAGTTATTATTTCTTCTAAATTCAATTAATTATTTATTTATTATCGTTATTAATTACTTAAATAGAATAAAACAAATAAATAGTATTGAAAAAAGGTACCTATATATAAAAAGTTAATGTACATTATTAATAGTGAGACAGATTTATTCGTATCTTCCGCAGTATTATTCAGAGAATTAGTTATATTATTTTCTTTTAAAAAATAACTATAAATGTCAAATACCATCCTTCTCTCGCGTCTCCTTAAAGTTGATTGTGGTCGAGGCATTATCTTGAAGTAAATGTTAATACACTTGACAAAACTAATTTAATTTTTAATAATTTATTATTAAAGAACTAAAACAACCGTGAGCGAGTGTACTAAACGCGGCCCCCTTCATACCGCATAGGGTTGAGACCCAAAAACGTGTTACTGCGCATGGTTCAACTTACATTTAACAGACTATACCATCAAGCGGACCGTATGCTTGTTTGCCAACCGTGATGACATAAAAAAAAGGTGAGTACCTCTCGTTGTGTGGGAGCGCGCGTGGGCGTGCGCGGCAGCGGGCGGCGCGCGGTGGAGGACACGCGCTCGGGCGCGGCGGGCGGCGGCGCCGAGCGCGCGCGGCACAGCGACAGCGCGCAGCCCAGCCCGCACACGCACGCCACGGCCACGCACACCACGCCCGCCTCCCCGCCGCCGCTGTCCCCCGCAGCGCCGCCGCGCACCAGCTGATCGAAACAACGAGACCGACGCTTTACTGATCTTACCTCTTAAGTTAAACTGAATTCTCCGTTTGACACTATATTTGTTTCGAAACGTATTATTTTCAGCAATACGAACCCTTTCACAGAATATTTAATAGTTTTTATTTGTTTTATTTAATTTTTTCAAATATGCATAATACAAAATTAATTTTTTTATATATTCTTGTAGCTCCTTTTATTTTGGACAAAATATATTGTCAACTGATTGGTGGCAGGCACTGGTTCCTGAGATACAGTTCGTCTAATTCAGGAACCAGGTAATCAAAATATTGTAAACCTGTATGTATTTTGCCAATAAAGAATTTGAATTTGAAAAATTTGATATTTCACACCTGTGCCTCGTCCTTTGTTTTACCTGATCAAAGTAGTATTTTGCGCCAGCGACAAATAAAGTAGCCAACGCGAAGGAGACGAGCATCCCAAACTTCAAGTGAGGCGCTATCATGGGCGAGTGGTGGAGCCCTAAGGCAGCGGTGCGCAGAAGCGTATCCGGTGTCACGCTCCGAGCGGCCGCTAGACTCGCGATTGTCGGCTGCGGGGGCTCCGGTGGAATCTCCACATACAAACTGGACTCTTCAGTTGGACGCCTGCTGGACGAGTGCACCGGCGGCATTGGTGGTGGCCTTGAATTGAAATATTATTAAATAATACTCCATTTAAAAACTAAACGATTTTAATATTGTAAATTGTAATTACCCATAGTGTCTGAGAGGGCGCATGCGGCGCGGCGCGCATTCGACAGGCGCGAAACGGTGTACCGGCGCCGCCATGCCCTTACGGCCCAAAGCCGCGCCGACGCGCCCCCGCGACCGCCCCACACCTACACACAACAAACATGTCTTCGTATTCTTTTAAATCAGGCATAGATTCAGATATAAACTAAGTCCACTAAAATACTCTCCTTGATCATTAATTTTTATAGTTAATATTATTTTGTGGTCATATTTGATATCGAAAAAACAAACTTTAAAGGAAAATCATTTGTATAGGTAAGGAATAGAAGTGGGCCAAAAATGGAACCCTGTGGGACATCCATCCATTTACATTAAGGAGATCTCTAAATTTAATTTATATTTATGAAGTCTGAAAAAAAGCAATTACAGCTTCAACACAATGACCAAAGCCATTAATAAGTCAGAAAATATACCATTTTCATGTATTATTTGTTCTAAAATTATACTAAAAGTTATTTTTATTTGGCAATAGTGAACCAAAGTTAGTTAGGTATGAAACACTACAGAGACACTGAAACAGCTACATCCTATCAATGCAGATGAACAAATTTTTGTAATTTTAGTTAGAAATTTAATAATAACAAAATCAATTATAGATAACATATCTCTAATTCAAGCTCATTACTCGTTTCTTTGTTTACATTCCTATTTCATGCTAATTACAAAAGTTACACCTCTTTTTGCTTTTGCATATTAACAATGGTAAAATTACCAATTTTTTTTTACTCTAACATGTCATTATATTGATGCCTGGGAATCTGGGCCTTTGAGCATGTGCCCCATGTACCCTCAGAAGCAACAATGGAACTGGCCTCTTTCTTCTTAGATTGGCAACACCCCTCTGATAAAGCTACAGGACCAGACTAGACTAATAACTACAACTATTTATAGTCTATTGTAACCCCTTACCATCAGTTAGGCTGTAGTTGTTTGCAACCTCTTTGTTTTAAAATCTATATAGCATAATAATTAGGTTAGAGTTGATTCCCTTTGTTAATTCTACACCCATACAACATAGCAAAGTTAGTACGGTAACTGCCTTCAACATTCAGTTGTTTTTCATAGCATAAGAGAATGAATGGGCACAAATGCATATTTGTCATTTTGTCTGTATAAAAGGGTTGGTCCATAGCATATAGGGAGGATATGGTAACTGTATCATTATTACCATTATTATAGCAGCTGATAACAATGGTAAAATGTAAAATTTTTTTTTTTTTTTTTAAATGAATAGCAAGACTCCATACATAGCTTTATATCTAAACATTTAACCACTTAATTAAATGAAATAGTGTATTTTAATATTTTTTTATATTCTTACCAGCTGATAATGAGGACGGTACGCGGTGGCGGCCGCTGTAAGCGCACTGGCTGCGTTTGTCAATCCAGAAATGCATTGGAGCTGAACTAGTTTTACACTTGGAAATTATTTTATTTTTGAAAATTTGTTAAAAATTATAAAATTTCTACATCTTTTGATGCATATTTATAACATACCAAATCATGTCAATGTGATATAGATTAACAAATATTTCCATGAATTATTACTCTATTCTTAATAATTCTAATCATATTTGTATACTTTTTTATTAAACCTAAATTTTTGTTACAATTCCTCGTAGTATAAAACACCACATTCCGCACTAAGCGCTTTTAAGTATTTAATTAAATATATTATGCACTACAACATGTTTAACAGTAAGTATAGATTGATTTAACTTAATCATAAAAATCCAATTATACAAGAGTATTTAGTTCATCAATAAATTAAATGCACTTGACAGCCATTTCTGGGCGGGGTGCGCGCGAACTCGCGAAGCAAAACAAACAGAACTGCCAACCTCGTACCTGGCTTAACAGCATAAAAATCAATAATTTTAGAACCCTAGAAAAGTAATAGACATGCTAAGAGAAATTTTCCAAAAAGAAAACATGAAATGAGATTTATACGTTTATCGGAAGTTACTAGAAAAACTCAATGTTTTTTTGTCAAGATCACTTACAAGTGATTACTAAATCAAACATTTAATTCAACCCTGGCCATTATCTATATAATTATAATGCTTTTGAAGGAAGAAATTGAAAATGTGCGGAATACAACAGTGTTCAACAAGAAAAACTAGATTTTATTTATGTAATTTATTTTTATTATAAAATTAGTTTCATTTCCCGCCATAAATTTAAAGTGTCATAGATATTTCCGGAATTTTCTCGATATCGAAATATTGAATAAAGTTCAGAAACATGAAAAACTTCAGTGACTAATTTTATTGTTTTTCTTACTGCCATTTAAAGCGCATAAACAATTTTTTATAGACATTTAAATTTTAAAGAATGAACTATCTAGTTTTATACATAATTTAGTACCTTTATTTATTTTTCAACACAAAAACTTATCTTATATTAGAGCTTCAATTTATGAACGAAAATATAAAGGGATTATCAGTAAAGTTGTTTGACATGTATATCAGTCTGTGGTCACTGGTCAGGTGGTCAGTGTTCAGTTACAAATTCACATTCACAAGTGGCAGGTGAGAACTGGTATAACTGCCGTTTCACCAATCCCATTTTGTGACTTTTGTGTTTTGAATTTTTCTAAGTGATTACGTTTAATTATTGTTTCAATACCACGGAATAAGTGGCAATAGCTAAGAAAAGATATATTCATGTTGCTGTTGGTATTTTTACGGGATAACCGAAGTGCATTGCATTTATTGGATTTTAACAATTCCTTCTCTCTCGACGTGCTCTGGGACAGGTTTTTGATCTTAATATTATAGTGCATTATTTACGCGGTCACTATGTTGGTCGCACCAAACTCGCGGTCTAGGGCTAATGAACGATACGCAAAGCCTTTTTGCAAGTGTTGGAATAAAAAAACACCTAGGCTATGGACACAATTAAGCCCTTGTACGTGCGGCGAAGACAACGATGGTAAGAACTAGACTTACAATTCATACACGTAAATCAATCTTATATTTAACATTTAATTAGAATATATTTTTTTCTAAACATTTGTATTTAGATTGACTAAATTAACTGACTTCAATTGCTTTTACCAGAATAATCTGCATGAACATATTGCAAAGATTTTGTTTATTTGAGGTGTTATCTTCTTTGTCTCAATACCTTAATTAATTGAAAAATACAAGGGAGGGTAATTTTACGAAATAATATTTCTTATAGCTTAGGTCTTTGTTAGAATACCATCAAATAATTACTTTGTTACTATTGTGCCGAGTAAAGTGATACACATTCAATTGTGACCTGTCATTCAGTTTTGATAACAATGAATGAAATTGTAATTCATGCAGTGATTAACTAGGAAAAAATATTTTAAAAGCTTTTGGTACATCTAAGGGTGAAATTACATGCAGATCGATTTCCAATGAATAACATTCATCGTACAATTACATATATGTATTGGAAAATTGATTGTCCCCATACTAACTACTTATAGGCAGTAGGCTTTTTATTTGTAAGAGATTACCCCAAAGCAGCAGTGTATTCTGCATTGCAAAGTGGTTATAATAGAAAGGGGTCATTGATCCATAATAGGATGCATATTGACACTGATATAGAGTATTTAAATTTCACAGTAGTAGGGCCATGCACCTGCATGAATGGTCCGTCTCGACTGAGGAAGTACTATTGGCTCAAGAAAAAAAAGTAACTGCATCAGTAGGTACTAATGAGTGAGAGCTCGGTGGCCCAATCTCCTCCCTCTGTTCCCTTCCTTTTTTCCCTTCTCATCCCTTCACTCTTGTTCCTTGGGTTGGCAACGAGCATACATACTTTTTTGCTAACTATCTTGAAATAAAAAAAAAATCAACATAATAATTATATAAATACTTAATCAGTGACGGAATGGAGATGGGAGACTCCAGCCAGCGGTTCCAGTTGGGTTGTGATTAGCGATGATAAAAAGCAGGTGACCTTTCACCCATTCTACAGTTCGGGCACTGCAGCTGCTAAGGGCGACACACCATTGCTTCGTAACTACCACTACTACTGGGAAGTGAAAATACTCTCGGACACATATGGAACTGATATTGTAAGTTCTAATATACTATTGCATTTTAGTAGTTTATCTATAATTGACAGTCATTCAATTAATAAATGCAACAGTAATAACGACAACACACTCAACAGCCCCCATTAGGATAGGAATATCCTGTGTCGGGGCTCGGGAACTCAAAACACAGTGACAAGCACATCCAGACCAGACCAAAGTAGTCAAACTTAAAATTAATTTAAATTAAATTAGTTTTAATGTAATTTATGCTGTATGAATAATTATTCAGAAGTCTATTAAAAAAGTAAAACACAAGACTATATTGGTAATAATATAAATTATATTTGTAATAATATATATTACTAACATCTGCCCGCTGTTTTTCCTATATGAATAACATTTTGCAATGAGGCACCTTTATTGCATTGCAACAAAATGGATCCCGATACAAAATTTCATCCTTTATTTCACATTCTTTACCTTTTTTTCTTTTGTGACAAAAAGTGTCCAAAATCGTATCTATTTCTAGAGGTAAAAATTCATCAAAATAATTAGTCTGGGTCCTATAAGACCCATCTCATTGAAATTCAAATTTTATAGTTTTTTTTTTTGTAGAATAAAAAGTTCCCATTTTAATCCTGGTAACAATCTATAGCTGTGTCATATTTCCTCCAAATCAGTGCATCCGTTTTTGCATAAATTAATGCAGTTATAGAAACCATGATCAACATTTTTACTTGCAGATGGTTGGATTGGGCACAAACAAAGTTGACACTGCAGAATCTCAATTTAAATTTACATCCCTCCTTGGTCAAGATGCAGAGTCCTATGGGCTTTCCTATACCGGTGTGGTGAAACATGATGGGATGATTGCAAGAGATTCAGCTGGTTTCTGTAGGGGGAGCATCGTGGGTGTCCGTGTTGACATGTGGCAGGGGACTTTGGAGTATTATATTAATAGGAAGCCTCAAGGTGAGTTGCGAATTTTTTTTATTTCATGATGTTTGGCAAACAAGCATACGGTCTGCTGATTGTAAGGAGTCACCGCAACCTATGAATGCTTGCGATACTTGAAGTATCACATGCGCATTGCCAACCCAAGGAACAAGGGAGAAGGGAAAGGGAGAAAAAAGAAAGGGAATAGGGGGGGAATTTGCTACAACTCATCAAACGAAAAGCAACAGTGACTATTGATGATACCGATACTTTATGCCGAATTTCGCCTGTGAGAGGGTAGTACTTCTCCAGTCAATATCTATGAATTTTAATGAAATACATCCTGTAGCAAATTTTTTGATAATCCTACAGAAAATGATTTTTTTCTGCAATAAAAGTATTGGTGTTAATCCAAATAATTAACTATCTGTGTGCCAAATTTCATCCAAATCTATTCAGCACTTTTTGCGATTAAGTAACAAACACTCAAATAGTTCACTGGTGGTACATCTTTTGTTTCAAGAGAACAGTTATGTAGGTACCACCGCTGTGTCAAATATTCTACTGCAAAGCAGTAGTGTTTTCCCATTGCTCTCTTTCGGTTTGATGGGCACTGTAGGCTAATTAAATTACTGGGCAAAAGAGATTTAAGAACCAGTATCTCTCGTTGGCAACGCGTGAGTGATACTTACTAATGATGTTGCAAGCTCTCATAAGTTGCCGCAACCGCTTGCAATCAGGTGGGCCCTATGCTTGCTTTCCATACAGTAACATAAAAAAACTTTTATTATATTAATTAAGATGCTTCTCATTAAGCGGAAATCTAATTATTATATGATATATGTATAGCAATAGTTATCAAATATGTACAGTGATAAGATTCCCATGCAGTTACACTGTGCTCTTATCAATCGGCTTAACCTGTGAACTTTTTATAATAATAATATAATTAAATGCAATTAAGATATGAAAAGGTTTTTAGGCTAATTAAATTTACATTTTTATTACATATCCAAACTAGATGTGCCCGTGATTTTGCTCACATGGTCGGCGTAGTAACGAACAATTCTTTTGCCTTTTATATTTGTATACTTAACAGGCTTTTGCACAATCTTTGAATGTCATATTTATTTATATCGAATCGACAGCCTTAAAATAAGTTTTAAACTTCTAACTCCAAAAATGACGATACTTCCATACAACCTACCATTATCCCTTTCAACCCCTTGCAAACCTTTTTTCGCATTAAAAACTAGCCTATGTTATTTCTCAGTTAAACTAAAGTAATTTATGCATTTATTAATTGTGATTTACAAGAAGAGGTTAAAAAAATTGGGGGCGTTGATAAATTATTGATATTCAAAGTGGGCGGTAGATAAAATAAGCATGAGAGCCTCTGTTTTAGAAACCGTAGCTCGCAGTCGGCAGTATAGCGCGTTTGAAATAAGAATAGTACTGAAAAATCCGCCATCTTGAACCGGAATGGTCAACAACTTCAGACTTTTGAGTACAACGTGCAAAAAGTCAACGGTGTAACGAACATATTGTGTTTAATAAATCATAATATTTTTTATAATCATAGCCCTTAGAGGACTAATTTAGACAAATGTTCACCACAAGATAATTGTACTCATTAGAGACACAAATGGAAACTTTATATAAACGATACGAGTTTGTTTACAATAGTTCATATCTTCATTTCGTTTGTCCTCTTGATCTATTGCATGATAACGTGATTCTGCAAATGAAAATGTCAACAAACATAATTACACTCTTTGTCAGATAACAAACATTGTTTTCAAACACTCTTTGTGTTACGAAAAGTTTATTTGTCATGTTTGATTGTCCAAGTTAGTGACGTAGACAGCAGACGTGTTTACAAAAAAAGAGTTCTAAGCTTAGACTTTTTATACATAATGTATAAGGAGAGGCTCTTTTATATTAACAAAGAAAAGATTCGTTGGTGATCTTTCGTAAATTCAAACTATCGCAACGAAACGAAGTTAGTCACATGCTTGCATGTATTCGAATAAAGTTACCGTGTGTCTAACTTGATTTGTTGTGTTAGTTCGAATTTACGAACCTTTTTTTTCTGTGATTAATTTTTTCTGTATGTAAGTGAATGGATCGACGAAATTTATTTGAATTAAGCAGTTTAAACACGCCGTAATAAGCAATGTTTGCGCGTTCGGCTTTTTAAAGCGCGCGTTCAGTGCACCCGTAACGTATACGCTCCAAATAAAACGCTGGTCTGTAACCGCCTTCAGAATGCGCTTTAAAATTACGCCATTAACTTGATCAGATTAGGTATGTTTTTACTAGACATGCGGTCGCCGGCTGTCATCGGTACCGGTTATCAGCAAAGATGTTCGACTTTGTCCAAACTATGATAAAATAATGTGTATTTTAAAAAGTTAAATAAAATATTACATAAAATTTTCTAATAGCCAAGTCAATTGGTTATATTTAAAACTCACCATCGAGCTATTGGGAACATATTTTGTAGTATATAAATAAGAACTTTTTACAATTATTAACTATGGTGTGTGTGTGTGTGTGTGTGTGTTTGTGTATGAATGAGTGAGATAATCTTGGTTTTCTAACTCAAATTGTTGATAAGTTTTTTTATCTTCCAGGTATATCATTCTACAACCTCCGTCGCCACCAAGACTTATACCCGATGGTGTGTTCGACCGCGGCCCAGTCGTCCATGCGGCTGATATACTCCGCCTCCTGGCGCGCCTCGCTCCTAGTGGACGCCGCTAAGATCCTCGCCTCGTCGCTGGACGGTGACCGTCGGGATACATTACCACCGGGATTGTGGTACACCTTCCGATCGCAGTTCTGGCTAACTCTGCCATCTAACGGTGAGTTATTAATGTAGTATTTTTGCAGGGTCTTTATAGAAAGCCATATATGGCGGTCCCATCGTTACAAACTAAATTACAAGCTAAAAACTATAGGTAGGTTAAGAAAGAGTGAAATTGCATCAAAGCAGAAAAATAATATCTTTTTTTAAAATAGATAAATAAGAAAAGGTTATGACACCGGTGTGGCGTTGTGGGTAGCGAGTCTGCCTTTAGCTTAGAGGGTTGCGGGTTCGATTCCCGTTCGGGCAGATGTTTGCATTGATCTTACAAATATTTGTTTCGGTCCGAGCGATTGTCCTTGTGGGTCCCCCAACCGTGCCTCGGAGAGCACGTTAAGCTGTCGGTCCCGGTTAAAAACATATTATTACATAACATCTGATAAAAATCGTTAAGTCTTGATAAGTAATTGTTAAGTTGCGGAGGTCAGATGGCAATCGCTCTGTGTAAAAACTAGTAACCTGTCAAATCCGGATAAGAGTAATAAGCAGACCCTGGGTAAATACTCATATAATACCGGGAATATTCTAGGAAGAAGAAGAAATAAGAAGAGATTTATATTCGGTATGTTTTACATTTGAAATAATCAATAAAATACGAACGAATTTATAATTCTGAGATCAATGGAGCTTTATAATTATAATAGCGGCGTTAAAAATAGTAATTCCACGGTACTAAATGTATGTTTGAACTTTATTCTTTTTTTAAAGGATGTTATCAATTCGTCTGCCTTATTTTGTCTGTACGATACGCGATAACGTTGCGATAGCGTCTGTGAATTAATAAACAATATAGGTATTTAATTGTATCACTAAGCAGATAGGACTTTTTTATGTGAATCAGTTGGCAAGCAAGCAAACGGTTGTCGTAACCTATATTTTGTATGTCACACACGCGTTGCCAACGAGAGATATTGGTTCTTTAATCTACTTTAGTAATTTCAGTATCTACAGTAGCCCTTCAAAACGAAACACAGTACGCCTACTAGTTTTCAGTGTACACATTGATAAAATCGATACTACCTTCTACTTACTAAATTTTCATAAGCAAACCTATTCAGACACGCTCGAAGGAAGCCCCCTTCCACCCGCACCTGAAGTAGCGTGCCCGAAATTCAAACGACTGTTGATTTTTGTTAGCTTCGAGCTAAGCGTATATAAGCGTGATTATTACTAGCAACGCTTAGACACACATGCTTCTAGGTAGCAATTGCTTATAAATAGCATGCTTTCGTGCTAGTACTGGCATGTGTGTCAGTATAAGTGACACTGCGGTGGTACCTACCTAGCCGGACTGGCACAATAAAAATCCTACCACCAATAAAACGAGTTCGTTTCTCTTTCTCTTATCGTACAAAAAGCATAATTAGAGACGGAAAAATACTTGCAATGTAGGTTACTTAGTAGAAAAAACGTAGCTAATAAAATTGTTAATGATAATCAGTCACTGACCTTCTTGACATACGCTAATGATAAGGTAAATTAAAAATATACTTTTAAACTAATGTGTTTATGTGTCTTCGCCCGCGTGGTATTGGAATTTTACCAATTTTCCGTAGCGACAACCTATTACTTATTGGTAGTGTTGAAGTTTTCAACAAAATAATTTAGAATAAAATAATAACGGTTCTGTCAATCACCAAAGGAACAAGATGGAAGGGATATGAAGGCGAAAACGGAAGGTAAAACTTTAGCTGTATTTCAACCCGTTTTTGTTTTCCCTGATAAATACATTTACACGCACCACTGCACGTATTCTCGTCAAGAACACTTGGCAGTGGTAGTGTGGGACTCGGCCGCCTGTTAGTCTAGCAATATCCACTACAACAAAAAATTGGAACCCTCACCGCCATAGTGGGACGTCATGGGGTCGTTTTAAATCTACGTTTTTTATCCATTGATATTGATTACTGATTTTATAAGAAGGTAGTTTTATGTTTGTACAAACATCTTCTGAAAAAACCCTGAAATTAAGTCTAAGTCATAACGAGCGAAGCCGCGGACGGAAGTTAGTTTTTAAGCATATTGTTTTTTGTTATTATTATACGACAATTGATATCAGATATAATTAATTAGCAAAAATATGATAACAATCAACTCGTTCTATTTTTATATTGTTTTTGTTAATGGAATTAAAACATTAACTTGTACAATTCATATTATCTTTTTTGTACTCATCGTCGGATGTACTTCAATTATGATAAATATTCAACGGCCATCATTAAACTTGTTATATATTTTGACCACGTTGTGGCGCAGCAGAAAGAACGTGCCTTAACCGCAACAGGCCGCTGGTTCGATTCGGAATGTCCTTGTGCGTGTGTGTCTCTGGACCCTCGATACCAGTTTTCACTATCCTAATGGGGACCGTAGAATGTATTGTGTTTATTTATTATTTATTTTTCTGTGTCGGTGTTCCGGAAACACACAAACATATAGGTACATACGATATACATCTGCCCCGACCGGGAAATGAATCGCGTTTTCATTTCTCTGGCGCTTAAGTAAGGATTTCATCGGCGGAAGCCTCATTAAAAAATTACACGTA